>OY294047.1:22227127-22317170 GCA_958510825.1 Brachypterus glaber | reverse complement strand
CGACCGATTTTTTTTTGCTCAAAATTGATTTATATATAAAACGTCATAAAAATACCCGAAACAAATTTTAAAAATATTGCACGAATGCAAGGCTTTCCCAAAGTTTTGAATATTTTAAAAATGGGAAAGCAAAATTAATAATTTGATACTCAGGAACTCAAGTTTTATGTCAAAAATTGAATGATGATCAAAAGTTTGGTTAGAATAATTTTCCCGGCTTAAGTTATATAGTGTTATACTGTATAGGTATTGTCTTAAAATCTGGGAAAGTTAAAAGCCTCTGGAGTCGTCGTCTTTGGACGTTATGTCATTTTTTTAAGGGCACTAACGTCCACTAACGATAAAGAACTCGTATATGCTTTAATAATATATACTTTTTTTTGCACTTTTTCGGAGCCCTGAGGTGAGCCTCATAATAAAGGCTGAGGAGAGTTTGATTGGGCACTAACCTCTACCAACGCTAGAGAGCTCCTATGTGCGAAAAAAACAAATATATTTCTTTTAGTTTTGTTAGTGTGACGGTTTAAAATTATCAATTTGGAGGTGACCCTGAGAGTTAACCTTTGGGGATGGAGAAAAAAAATTCTGGGCACTAACAGGCACTAACGAAATGCTTTCGAGTGATAAACAAAAAAAATCGAAAAAATCGTTATTTCTCTTTTGTGAAGAACAGGTGTTTTTTCCCCAACCTTATAAGTCGAGAACCAAAGGGGCACTAACGAAACCAATTGGGGCACTAACCTTTCTAAGGGGTCCCCCTTTAGAAAAGGAACCTTATTTCGTAAGTGCCCCATCTTCATGGCCAGGTTCACACGGCCGCGAAGGTAAATTTTAAATTCTAAAATACAAGAATTTATGTTCTTTTCTTTAAGGTATACTACTTTTTTTTAAATTAAAATCCACTTTTTTCTACAAAAATTATAAAATAAAAGTTTATGTAATTGATACATTTTTCTCGGTGTATTAAAGGTAAAAATTAATAAAATTGACATTTCCCATATTTGACAAATAAGTTTTTAACTTTTATAAATAATATTAATTATATTATTACTTAATAATTAAAAACAGTTACAATTGGAAATCTTACTAAAGCAATACTTTCCTGGAGGAAAGTAAAATTGGATGGTTCAAGAAAATTACGTGTTATGTTCATTAAAATTATTTTCTGTACGAACCTGAAAATGAGCAAAAGTTCTTCTGATAATTGAAAGTTCTACAAACCAATTGGAATCCTAAGGTCTAAATTAAGAATACAGAAAATTAAAAGAAGTAACTAAAAATTAAAATAAAGTAGAAACATTTATTTTAAAATTTTAATTTTTTAATAAAAACATAACTACACAAAAGTGTGATTTTTAATTTATTCATTAAATAATTAAAGGTATTTACATTTTATTCTAAACACGTTAAACGCTGATGCTAAATTTCCTCGGACGTTTTGTAGCATAGTACTAAAGTAAAGGCGTCTCTTGTCCATTGTGCGGAATACTATTCCGCTTCTTTATGAATTGGAGGTTTCCCAACAAGCCTTTCCTTTTAAAGACACAGTCAGGATTTTCTGCAATGCATATTCAACTATTATTTTTGGATTCCCAGTTATTGGAACCCTTGCAGTATTGCTGTGGTATTCTCAAAATTGTTAATATCTCTTCTTAATGTTTAATACCAATAGTCGTCTTGATATATTTTATGGATAACGGTTACCTCTTCTGCTATTTAAGTCTTAAAAATTCTTTTTCCTGCACTTAACATTTTTACCAGAACAGAAGGAATTGTCAAAATTTGACTAACGTCAGATTTTCACATAGGTATACTTTTTATCAGACCTTATTAATCGTATATAGTATGCTTTAAAATAACTTCTACACAAAAAGAAATTTTTAATTATATTGTCGTTTTTAAAAGTTTAATATGATAAATATTATGTTATTAGGTTAAAGCAAATTATATACGATGAAGAAAAAATCAGAAATTTTCATATTTTATCATTTTTAACCTAAAGTTGCCAACAAAAATTGATTATAAATTGCTGTAACTCAAAAACAAAAGGCAGTCGAACAGTTTTCTTTGAATGAAATAATAGGTTACTGGGTCCCTATTAACTGTTATAAATTTTGTTTTGATAGCTTTAATATTAACGCCAGAAAACGACTGATTCATCTTCTCTGGGACACCCGGTATACATTACATTTATTACATTAAGATTAAGCTATTTTCATAGTTATACGCAATAATTCTGAGGCCAAGGGCTAAGAACAGACTTTAAAAAGTGCCTTTGACATATGTGATACTCAATTTTTTAAAGAAATGAGAATTTATGAAATGAGATTTTGATTAAATGGAAATTCTTTCGACTTTTTGACATATGAACTTTTACCATTTGGCCTGCTGAATATTTGTGTAAAACTGTGAAAATAGACTAATTTAAATGTAATGTATTTGACTCGGTAAGTTAAAAATATATTTTTCGTATGCCCCATTTTACTACCTTTTTGAGGCTTCTAACACCCAAAGGAACCTATCCTGAACCTAGCGATTTGCAAATAGCTTAATTTTAATGTATTTAAATACAGCTGGGAGAAAATAATGAAATAAAAATAGTCACCAGCTCTTAGACTAAAAATACTAACAACATACTGAAAAGTAAATGTTATGAACGGCGGAAGTTTTTACCCGACTGCGTACGCAAACAAGTCTTAGTTATGTCCCTATGTCACATAGGCTATGTGGCGCGTCGTATTTAAGCGTGTTAAAAATGTCAAATACATATTATACTAAAGTAGCAATCACTAATACTTATACTAATATCTAATTTCTCACAAATTATACGTGGTAATCAACAAAACAATTTTTAGAATATTTTAGGACTCAAATGCACTAACAAATCCTTCAACTTAAAGACCAGCGTTCCCAAGTGAAAAACTTAAGTTTTTATTTCGATTATTAAAGAATTCAGGGGTCTTAATTCCCAAATGGGAACAAGGTGCAATATAGGGTTAATGAATAATACCAAGCAAAACTATTGGCTTACTAAAAAAAATTATGCCCGTTTATTAGTAACTTACTTTGTTGTTCCTTTCCGGTTCCCTTGTCTCTGGCTGATACGTGTACGATGCCGTTAGCGTCGATGTCGAAGGTGACCTCGATTTGTGGAACACCTCTTGGTGCTGGTGGAATACCAATCAAAGAGAATTGACCAAGGATTTTGTTGTCGGCGGCCATTTCACGTTCACCTTGATGTACTTTGATTTCGACCTGCAAAGAAGAAAACAGGACATGGTAATTTTATAGTGCGTATATTGTGTTAAATTTTTTAAAATAATATTGCTTTAATCAGAGTGTAAATATACTCTGGCTTCAATATTCGTACCCCAAGTTAAAATGTGAATCATAGACTTAATTGTATAAACAAATATTATTTATTACAGATGTCATGAATAGTAATTATCTTCTGAATTTAATAGTTTTAAAAATCCTATAAAAAGAAAAGCAAAAATTAAGATATTATTCAGTTTTACTCAGAGTGTCTCCGGGTCAATTAAAAAAGTGCTAAGTGAAAATGTAGTTTTTTTTAGGAATAATTTTGAGAATTATTCTTCTGTACCTGAGTTTGACCATCTGCAGCGGTGGAGAAGACCTGGCTCTTTTTCGTTGGAATGGTAGTATTTCTGTTTATTAACCTGGTGAACACTCCGCCGAGGGTTTCGATACCCAAAGACAACGGGGTGACATCCAGAAGTAGGACGTCGGTGACGTCACCGGCGAGAACTCCTCCTTGAACGGCTGCACCTACAGCCACCGCTTCGTCGGGGTTTACTGCTCGGCTGGGCTGTTTTCCTGAAAAAAATACAATTTTTAAGCAAAAATGTGCCAAAAAGGGAAAATATTATTTAAAAAAAATATAGTCATAGTCGTAATAATATATCATTTTCCATTTTATATGTCTTAGATTCAAATAAATTAAGCTATTTCTAACTTGTTAGGTTCTGAATGCAGATCCTTTGGGTTCTAGAAGCTCAAAAGGCTAGGCAAATGAGGTACCCTAAAGTCTACTTTTTAATTTCCTGGTCATATACTGCATTCATATTAAGTCATTTATGAAATTACTTTATGATTAAATGAGAATATTTAGAATTGACAGATGTTAAATGAACTTTTTAAGGACTGTTTTTACAGCGCTAGAATAATATTACACGGTAGTTTGGACTTTTTCTTGGTCATATACTGCATTCATATTAAGCCATTTATGAAATTACTTTTTGATTAAATGGGAATATTTAGAATTAACAGATGTGAAATAAACTTTTTAAGGACTGTTTTTACAGCGCTAGAATAATATTACACGGTAATTTCGACTTTCACAAAATCGCTAAAAAACGTCCTAGACAAAAAAATCTTAAAATTATTAGGGATTATTTAATAATCCCTTCAAAAACAAAAAAGTTATTGGTTAAAAAAAATGAAAAACACCATCTTTAATTTTTTCGTTTTTAGTATAAAGAATTTTTTTTGAAAAAGTTATGTCAATTTTTTTTTTCAAATATTTTTCGTTTTTTCGAATACTTTTTTGAAAAAAAGTTATTTTTTTTTACTGTACTATACTATTACCAATTTTACTTACCAAAGATTTCTTGCACAGTAGACTGTACTTTAGGCATCCTGGTCATACCTCCAACTAATAGAACCTCACCAACATCGGATTTCTGTGTTTCGGCGTCTTTCAAGGCTTTCTGGCAAGGCGAAATGGTTCTCTTGATCAAGTCACCTACCAAACTCTCGAATTTCGACCTGGACAGTTTCAGGTTCATGTGTTTTGGGCCGGAAGCGTCCATGGTCAAGTAGGGTAAGTTGATGTCAGTTTGAAGGGCCGACGAAAGTTCGCACTTGGCCTTTTCTGCGGCTTCTTTAAGGCGTTGCATGGCCATGGCGTCCTTGGTGAGATCAATACCTTTAATAATATTTAATAGTAATATAAATATCCTATTTAGTTACAAAATTTGATATTTATAGGGACTTACAAATAAGTCATATTTGAAGATTTTTTTTATATCTTAACTAATAAATTAGGTCAAAGACAAAAGGGCTACAGGCTTCTCAAATGCTAGTAGCAATAGAGGCGTCCAAGCACTTTTATACCCATTAAAGTGAAACTATTTTAATATTTAAACTGTAGTCATAAATGTTAAGTTACACAGGCACACAAACACAAAAAAGATTGGGTTTGGTTTAACTCGATCAGGTCGCATTTCGTTGCTAACATCAGAAAAATAAGGTTAGGAACGAAATGCGACCTGAACGAGTCAAACCCACCTCAAATTCGGATTTAGCGACAAAAACATATAGAAATGTTCGTTTTGTCTGGTGAACATGACTTTTTTTTCGTGTAGGTACTTGTGCACAGGCACACCAAAAAAAAAGGTATGTTTCCCCAGACAAGAAACATTTCTATACGTTTTTGGGGCGGCTGAATGCGAATCTGAGGTTAGTTTGACTCGGTCTGGTCGCATTTTGTTGCTAACCTCAAAAGTAATGACATGTTTCAGCTTTCATCACTTTTTGAGGTTAGCACCGAAATGCGACCTGACTGAGTCAAACCAACCCCATATTCGGATTCAGCAACCCCAAAACCGCCTAGAAATGTTTGTCTAGTCTAGACCTTTTTCTTTTTTATGAGCCTGTGTTATTCAACGTTTTAAGAATACCTAATAACTATTTTATCTGTTTTTTTTTTCTGTTTTTGAAGTTCCGACTTGGTATGTTCTGTTAACCGTACAAAAAAGTCAAAAATGCATAACATTATCTCTGCCCTCCCTAGTTAAAACGTCCTAACTAACATTTTTGTAATTTTCGGCACACATGGATATACCGGTTGTTCTATGCCATATTTATCTATTCTCCAGGATTCCCACCAGTCAGGGAAAACAAGAAAGTCAGGGAAATGTCAGGGAAAATATCAATGTTTTATTTATTTGTTTTAGGATTTTAGTTAGGACGTTTTGACTAAGGAGGGCAGATCTCCTATAAAACAATAAGACTTTTTACGGGTGGAAACACCGAAAAATCAAAAGTTTTAAAACCCATCTATTCACTTCACTTCCATATACAGGGTGTCCCATTAACTTTCCTACAGTCACTATCTTGAAAACTGTAAGAGAACAAAATTCTAAAAAGTAGGTCAATTAAATATTTTTAGTAAGCTTTCTATTAATCTATTCGGCAAGGTTCACCCCCTAACCCCCAGGAAACCCAACTTTAAAATCATAAATAACAATATGGATTACGTGATGCATTATTTGAAAGGTAATGTTATTTTGATTAAAATTAATTTTTAACATTTAAAATCGGATAAACTGTTCCGGAGATATCCGGAAGAAAATTTGTAAAAATGAAATATTAAAAAAAATCTTATATTTGAAAAATAAAGGTAATTTAATTGTGTTATTGACCAAATTCACTACATCCATATGATATAAAATGATCGAAATAACCACCATTTTCGACTATGCACTGTTCAAATCTTGACATTAAATTTCTTCTGCAAGCTGCATATACCATATCCGGATTAATAGTCTCACAAGCATTAGTAATACGTGTCTGTAAGTCTTCTAGGTCAGTTGGTTATGTTTGGTAAACTATTCCTTCCTCATAAAAAATCTAGTGGCGTTAGGTTAGGAGGGCTTGGTGGCCAAGATATTATTCCCCTGGAAACATGACGGAATTAATACCATGAGGTAGAAACGTGATGGCAGCAAGATGGCGCTCCCCCTCATGGTATTAATTCCGTCACTTAAAATTCCATAAAAACCTTATATCTGGATCGAACGACCATGTTCTTCTTCAGCGGACTGTATAATTTATTTGGTTCTGATAGCTTCTGCTGCTTATTCGACACAAAATTCGATACTTTTAGAAAATAGATTTATTTGTTCGTTGTTTACAATAATTGCATAATTGACATTCTTTTTAACATTGTTCTAGCAACTTTGATTATTCAAATTATATATACAAAATCTAACATGCCCCCGACCTTGAAAGATTCCCTTTCAAAACAATTGAAGAAATCTTAAAAAATTAGCTAACAGATTAATTGAACATTGAGTAAATATAAACCAAAAACTTATTCTAAAGGCAAAGGACATATTTTTGAGAAGGCACGTTTGATTATTCCACTATTAGTCTTTATTGATGCCACTCTATTTATACTGTCCTTCCCTGGATGCAGTTGAACTACTCTTCCAAGCTTCCACTTCATGGGGGGTTGATTGTCCTCCTTAATGAGAACTAAAGTATCGCACTTTAATTCTCCCTGGGATTGTTTCCACTTCGAACGTTGTTGAAGCTCACCAACATACTCTTTACTCCAGCGTTCCCAAAAATTCTGAAGCATCTGTTGTACCCTTTCAAATCGTAATAGTCGGTTTTCTTGGATGAATTTAACGTCATGTTGAGGTAATGTGGTAAGAGATTTACCCATTATCAGGTGAGCCGGGGTTAAAGGTGTTAAGTCATTGACATGAGATGAAATAGGAATAAGAGGCCTAGAATTTAATATTGCCTCTACCTGCGTTAAAATCGTATAAAACTCTTCGAATGTCAAGTGCGCATCGCCCATAACTCTTTTTAAATGAAATTTAGTTGATTTGACACCGGCTTCCCAAATTCCCCCGAAATGCGGAGAACTAGCAGGTATAAATTTCCAATCTATACCCTTTTCAATAGCTTTTTCCTCAATTATATTTTTGTTTTCGTCAAAAAATTGTTTTAATTGATTGTCTGCACCTACAAAGTTGGTACCGTTGTCAGAATAGATAATTTTTGGTGCACTGCGCCTTGAAACGAAACGTCGAAGTGCCATTATAAATTTATCAGTTTCCAAACTGGAAACCAATTCGATATGAATAGCGTGAGTAACAAAACAAACAAATAACGATATCCAGCACTTAGTCAAAACACCACCTCGGCCTGCTCGAGTTTTAAGTAAGAAAGGACCGGCATAATCAACCCCAGTAACCTCAAATGGAGTACCTGGTCGAAGCCGGTCGCTGGGTAAATTACCCATCATAGGTATAACAATTTTAGGATTCGCCCTAAAACAAACTATGCAATTTTTTACAATATATTTTGCCAGATTTCGTCCACCAATTGGCCAAAATTGTTCACGAATTGTAGCCAATAGTAACTGTGGTCCACCGTGCAGTAAACTACTATGTTTTTCCATAAAAATTAGTTTTGATAAGATATGCTTCGCGCATAATATAATAGGGTATTTTTTATCATAATCAAAACTTGAGTTGCTTAAACGTCCGCCAACTCTTAATAATCCTGCAGCGTCTAAAAATGGATTAAGACTTATTAGCTTACTGCCTTTGTCTAACATTTTGTTATTTTCTATCTTATCTATTTCGAACTTAAATGACTGTATTTGAGAAAACTTAATAATAATTTGAAATCCTACATTTATTTCGCCAATAGATAAGTTACCAGTTTTTCTTTCGCTTTTATTTGCCTTACAATTTGATATAAAACGTAGAACATAGGCCATACATCGTTTAAGCCTATTTACATTAGAAAAGCGATCAAAATCGATTAAATTTGTATTAATAACGGTTGTTAAACCTTTATGTTCTTTTTTAAATTCGGGTAATTCGTTCAAAATTTCTAATGAATTAGGAAAATCTTCGATTTGTTTTCCCAACCATTCTGGCCCATGCCACCATAAATTACAATTCTGAATTAACGCTGGACTCATACCGCGACTAAGTAAATCGCTTGGGTTGTCTAAAGTTGGACAATGACGCCATATGTGTCCCTTGGTTATATCCTGAATTTCTGCAATTCGATTACAAACAAAAGTAGTTAAAGTATTCGGTTCATGTTTTAACCAACCCAAAACTATAGACGAATCTGACCAAAACGTTATCGTATTAAAATTAATGTCTAAAGATTCGATTACTATTTTCGCTAACCTCGCTAACACCAACGCCCCACACAATTCCAATCGTGGAATAGTTAAAGGTTTTAGTGGTGCTACTTTTGACTTTGCACATAATAAATGAACAAATACTTTGCCTGTATTGTCCACAGATCTCACATAAACACTCGCTCCATAAGCCACTTGGCTGGCATCAGAAAAACCGTGTAAATCTATTTTAATAGGATATTTACATATAACGTGTCTCGGTATTATTACGTTATTTAAATATTGTAAATCGCTTTGAAACTTTCGCCATATTTCATAAATGTGAGCGGAGACCCCTTCATCCCATGAAATTTTCTCCGACCATATTTTTTGCATAATAGTTTTAGAAATTATAATACAAGGACTAAGAAGTCCTAAAGGATCAAATATTTTAGAAGTGTATGACAGAATTATTCGTTTATTTACCTTGTCATTATTTGTGGAAATAATACTATATTTTAAAACATCATTATGACTATTCCAATACAAACCTAAAGTTTTATTATATTGATCCGTACAAAACTCCTTTTGAACTGGATTATTCTGATCAAAATTGATGGTATTAGATTGCCATTTGTGCAATTCAAAACATCCTGTTCTAAAGAGACTTGATATTTCGTTACAAATTTCAGTTAATTCGTCAAGAGTTTCTGCTCCTGTTAAAAGATCGTCTACATAGAAATCTTTTTCGATTATATTCGCAATTTTAGGATTTTTTGTTCTTATATTAGAAGCTAGTTCGAATAAACATCTAATTGCAAGGTACGGAGCAGCAGCTGTGCCAAATGTTACCGTGTTTAATCGATACGTTTGTAGTTTTTCATCAGGAGAATCTCTCCAAACTATTCTTTGTAAATCACGCTGTGAATCTTCGACCAATATTTGACGGTACATTTGTCTTACATCTGCAGTTACTACAAATTGATGCTTTCGAAAACGTAATAAAATAGAAAATAATGAGTCTTGAATCGTAGGACCTATTATTTGAATATCATTAAAGGAGATATTTTTACTTGATTTAGCAGACGCATTATACACCACCCTTACCTTTGAAGTCTTTGCATCTTCTTTTATTACTGCATGGTGTGGCATATAATAGCCGATAGTAGGCTCTGGCAGATCTGTAACATTTGTCATATGACCCAAGACCTTATATTCATTTATTACATCTGTGTAACTTGATTTTAATTTATCGTTAAATTTAAATTTTTTTTCTAAATTATTAAAACATTTAATAGCCAAAGACTTAGATTCCCCTAAAACCAAAGGAGAATCTTTCAACGGAATTTGTACAACAAACCTTCCGTCGTCATTTTGATAAGTAGTAGTTTTAAAATTTAATTCGCACGTCTTTTCTTCGCTCGAAAGACATTTTGAACTTGGATACTCCTCAATTTCCCAAAATCGAGCGAGTTGTCTCTCTAAGGCAACATTACACCTTACTCTTTCTTGTATTTGTACATTAGTAGGCCCTGATACTACCCACCCAAATTTAGTTTTTTGTAGTACCAATGCCCCTGGACCTAATTTAATTTGACCAATACAGATTAGATCCCAAAATAGATCTGCACCAATTAAGATATCGATATTTGTAGGTTTATAAAATGTTGGATTTGCCAACTTTATATTTGGTGGAATATTTATATGTTTTACATCAACAGGTGCACTTGGTATTGTTCCTGTTATTTCATCGATAATATAACAAGATAATTCCGTTTTATACGCATTTGAGCAAGATTCGATAGTAGTAATATTTTTGTATTTTATTTTTGTAGCAGAGTTGTTAATACCTAAAACTGATATATTCGTAGCTACTTTCTCTAAACCTAACCGATTGCTTAAATTTGTGGTCAAAAAACTAGAACTACTCCCAGAATCTAGTAAAGCATTTGCTAAATGTGAATTTCCATATTTATCATAAATTTTAATTGTACAAGTTGATAATAAAACTTGACCAAATTCTGCATTAGTTGATAAAGCCGTACTATTAATGCCTTGTATTACATCTGTAGTAGAACATTTTTCTTCATGTAATAATGTGTTGTGCTTAGATGTGCACTTTTGACATGGTCCAAAATTACATTGACGATTGTAATGGCCTGGCTTTAAACAATTTATACATAATTTGGCCTGTTTCGCAAAATCAAATTTTGCTTTGACAGATAAATTTAAATATTCTGGACAATTGAAAATAAGATGATCTTTTTTGCAATACGCACAACTAGGAATGTTGGTATATAAACCTTTTGTAGTGAAGTTGTTGGAAAAATGTTGCTTTGTAAATTGATTAAAAGTAGTACCTTTATTCGTAGGCTTGGTTTGGATATTAAACTTGACGTTTTGTTCCAAACTATTAATATTTTCTAGAAGATCAGCGCGACCTCTTAAAAATGTGGTTAAGGTTATTAAAGTAGGCTTATTATCCTTAATTTTAAACTCTTCCCATTCGCGTACCGAAACTGGATCTAATTTACTCACTATAATGTGAATAATTAAAGTATCCCACTGGTTTACCGGTTCTTTTAGTTTTTCTAATGATCTTAAATGTTTTGAATAAGAATCTATTAAGTTTCGAATTTTTATCGATGACTCTTTGACAACTGGTTCTAAATTAAACAACGCTCTTACATGATTATTAATTAAAGTATGAGAATTATTATATCGCTCATATAAAATATCCCAGGCAACGTGGTAATTTTCGCTTGAAAAGCCTATGGACGATATAACCTCTGCAGCGCTCCCGATCAAACAGGACCGTAGGTAGTGGAATTTCTGAATATCGCTAATATCGCTATTATTATTAATCAGTGATGTAAATGTATCATGAAATTCTAACCAACTTTCAAAATTACCGTCATATTTTGGCAAATCAATACTTGGTAATCGAACCGAAGTAACTTTTGTAAAACTGTTTTTAGGCATTTCTTCGACATTTTGTTTCGTTTTTGTCACCTTAAATTTATTAAATAATAATTCGGCTTTAGACATAAGTGAGTAAAATTTGTTTTCAAAAGTATCTCGTTCTTGAAATTCGTCTTCCGCATTTCGGGCGGCACATTCAATTTCAGTTTGTAAAGAGTCATAATCAATGAATAATAGTTCATATTTTTTTATGCGATTTTGCAATTCCATTAATTGTAAATCATCTAATCGTTCATTTTCTTGCAAGTCCTCGATAAATTTTGCAAAATTGTTTTGTTTAAAAATTAAAGAATCACGTTTTTTAATCAATTTAGCCATGGTTTTATTTTTAAAAAACAAACCACGATGATTCTTTAATTTTTCTATTATTAATTAAAAAATAGTAGTAGTTTCGATATTTCGATAAAATAGATGAAAACACAGAGTAGAGACAATACATAACTTAAAGACCTTTTTTATGGGTAACAGTTAATAAAATAGACCGGGCTCACCTGAGTGGATTTTAGCCCAACTGAAGTTTTTGACTAGTTAGTTCAGTTGGTTCTCTCTATGTGACTCGTTGATGTCTTAAATTTAACTGGATCCTGACAAATTTTTTGTCAAATTTGACGGAAGTTTTTTGTAGATTTTTATTAAAATTCCATAAAAACCTTATATCTGGATCGAACGACCATGTTCTTCTTCAGCGGACTGTATAATTTATTTGGTTCTGATAGCTTCTGCTGCTTATTCGACACAAAATTCGATACTTTTAGAAAATAGATTTATTTGTTCGTTGTTTACAATAATTGCATAATTGACATTCTTTTTAACAACGAACAAATAAATCTATTTTCTAAAAGTATCGAATTTTGTGTCGAATAAGCAGCAGAAGCTATCAGAACCAAATAAATTATACAGTCCGCTGAAGAAGAACATGGTCGTTCGATCCAGATATAAGGTTTTTATGGAATTTTAATAAAAATCTACAAAAAACTTATATCCGGCTCGAAGGACCATGTTCTTCTTCAGCGGACTGTATAATTTATTTGGTTCTGATAGCTTCTGCTGCTTATTCGACACAAAATTCGATACTTTTAGAAAATAGATTTATTTGTTCGTTGTTTACAATAATTGCATAATTGACATTCTTTTTAACATTGTTCTAGCAACTTTGATTATTCAAATTATATATACAAAATCTAACACAACATTTAAATAATTTTCCAAAATAATGGATTGGAAATAGGGGAATAATTTCTTGGACACCAAGCTCTCCTAACCTAACGCCACTAAATTTTGTATGAGGAAGGAATAGTTTACCAAACATAACTAGCTGACCTAGAGGACTTAAAGACACGCATTACTAATACCTGTGAGACTATTAATCCGGATTTGGCATAGTGAATGTTCGAATTTGGCCAGTAATCTTTATGTTGAAAATTCAAATCGTTACCGTTACTACTGTGTATGTCTTTTTTTCCAAATATTTAAATAACTATTAATATTGCCCTAATCATACTGTTTTAACTGTTTTTTATGTATAAGGCAACTTTAGCTATGTCCAGGCATGGCCACTTAATATCTACATCTTATAAATAAAAGAAAAAAAAGCTTTTATATCTGTTAGATATGGGAACGTTCAAGTATTACGTAACGCAAATTTTGATCATTTTGGACTTTCCAAGTGGACCCTCAAATTCGTAAAAAATTTCGCCTGCGGCGCTAGGGCTAATTTATGTTTGTTTAAATTCAAGCTTAAAGACTTAAGCGTAAAATTTGCAAAAAAATTGCGCCATGGCTTACATTTTTTTGAAATTTTAAGTACTGTTTTAAAATTAAAATGAACTATCCAAATTGTAAAAATTTTCGACTGCGGCGCCAAGACTTTCTATTTTAATTTAAGACTATAAAACTTTAGTTTAAGATATGAAATAAAAAAGTCAGAAATTAACGCAATTCGTAAAAAAAATTAGTTCATAAATAGGGGCGCCACATCAGCCCCCTAGCGTACAAATGCCTTAGCTGCGGCCCTGCATGGGACAATTATGTTTTGGAAAAATAGGGGGCTCGGGTAAAAAGTTTCACCGGGGCCCGGGCTGGCTCGGTCCGGCCCTGGCGACAAATATAATATTCTAGCAGTGCTGCAAAACAATAAGGTTAAACCATTAATAGGTTTCATTAAATAAATTATTATTATTATTTGTCATTGTCAATGCCATTGTCCATATTTTTTAAATAAATTTCTAAATTCAAAATTCTCTATAAATACTGCTAAAAATTTGGAAAGGAGATTGTAGGAATGTTATTTGAGGAACGAAGAACCTGTAAAAATGGATGAAAGGCGAAGATGGAAGATTGAAATTATTTGTTAAGTTTGGTTATCAACTTCGTAAATATTTGGACGTTTTTTTTATCAGAATTTTCTCAAAATTTTTAACTTTTTCGATTTTCGATCATGCGCATTTTTGTGCAGAAGAAAAACCACGCGTTGGCTTCAGGTTAGTTAATTTTCCGGGAAGCAAGAGTTCGTTGAAAAATGTCGGAGAAGTAAGAGTTCGTTGAAAAATGTCGGAGAAGCAACTAGCAAGTCGTTCATGAAAAATGTCGGTATCTTTTAAAATCGTCGTTTAATATTCGAAAAGTCGTTAAATATATTTTTCGTAAAACCTATTCGTGGTCGCAAAATATTATCGTTTCCATGCACCATTTTTATCCTCACTACATCATCATCAAGAAGAATCCAGCCCTGTGCACAGGTACATCAAAGCTTTAAGGTTAGTAAAATCCATATTTGTCCCTTCTACCCTTATTTACAACCCCCTAAGCAGCACACTATCGCTCGTTTCGTTTTCGTTAATTTAAAGTCGCTATATCGTCGTATGAGAACAAGGTTTTAACTGTATAAGTTATAGATTTGAGCTATGAACAATCAAAACTTGAATATCATGAAACTTACCTTAAATTTCATAAGTGAGTGGGGTATTATGCTGGGATGGGCTTATATTAGAATAAATTAGTACCTATAATAAATTTTATTCATATTTTAAGTATAAGATAAAATAAATAATCAGTTAGAACCTTGATGACCCAAAAATCTATGGAAAATAGTAGTACCACAGCATAAATCTCGAAAAACAGAATATCTACAATGGCACGACTAATTATTTTAAAGAAAAATATAAAGTTAGGGATATTGAAATTATAGGTTTATTTATCGGAACACGGGGTACAATTTCAATTTTTTTTTATGTCTTTTTCAAAAAAATCAAAATTCCAAATAAAATTGTTAAAAATATTGCACTGGAAGCTTTAAAATTTTCAGTACAAATTCTTAGAAATCACTTATATACTAGAGATTATAGTGTATAAGTGTTTCATCACTAATATACTTGAGGTTTCTGTTTGTAGGAGGGTGATTGATTATTTATCTTTTAAAGGTATTATTTCGAATTAATTTTTCGATTCTTTTATATTTTATTTTATTATTGTTATTACTTTTTAATGTTTAGTATTCCTTGTTTTATACAGACCATTTTTTTTGGTAGGACGTTATATGTAATTTATGTATAATAAATATAATCATTATTAAAATTAATAAATAATAGTTTCGCACAAGTATTCCTCATCAACCTCCATAATTTTGGTAAAATTCACAGGCCAAACTTTTTACGCATTAGTGACATCGATGTGAATTAAGTTAATTTTGATTAACGGACTACATGATTTTAATGCAAGAAATTAATATTAACCTTTATTATCAGTTGCACTAAAAAAATCTCCAAATATGCAGATAGAACCTGGTTGCATTGTAAATAAAATTGGCTATGTGCATAATATTTTTATTTTTTAAGTACAGGCAAAAAGGTAGTAAAAAGCTTTATACAAAAATGCAAAAAAGTAAAAATCTAAAAAAATGTTAGTTGAAACCTTGTTGTTCTGATAAGACGATATGCCAGGTTGGAGAGTTGTCGAAGGCATACTTTTTTATCTCACCTGGACAAACATAATTAAGATACCTTTATTTTTCAAATATAAGATTTTTTTCAATATTATTTTTTTAAATTTTTTGAAACTATTTTAATAGATATCTCCGGAACGGCTTGTTCGATTTAAAAAATTAAAAATGAATTTTAATCAAAATACAAATACCTTTCAAATAATTCATCGCATGACCCATATTGCTATTTAAGATTTTAAAGAGGCTTGCTGGGGGTTAGAGGGTGAGTTTTAGAACCTTACCAACGGATTTGGCTGTAGCCCACCAATGTTAGAGAAAAACCTTAACGGGATTTTTTTGAAAATACGACTTTTTTAATTTTTTTAAAAATTTTTGAATTTTTCGAAATCATTGACGTGTAACAACTCAAAAGCTATTTAGGCTAGAGAACCGCGGTTTTCGCCATTAAAAAAATTATATTTTTTCTATCAAATTTTTGTCAAATTAGTTTTGATTAAAAAAATAGCACTTTTTTGTTATTTCTTTTCTAGAACCAATAATATGGCCAAAAAACGGAATTTTACCAACTTTATTCGCAGTAGGCGTGGAAAAATTCTCGTTTACCGGTTAAAACTACTGTTTGCACGTCATATTTTATGATAATAGATTTGTAAAATATAAAATATTATTGTATAACAATATATTATATCGTGATGATATCCGCGCCGATCCCAGTAGGGCTGATGGCATGGGTCACGGATTTGTCTGATAATTTTTTATGTTTAGTCCACCGATGTCTAAGAAAAAACTCCACAGGATTTTAATCAAAAACGTCCCGTTACGAAAATATGATTTTTTTATTTGTCAAAAATTTGATATTGGTTTGCAATAACTCAAAAACTGTTTAACCTAGAGAATTGTGGTTTCCCCAATAAAAAAATCGTATTTTTTTCTATTAAATCGCGTTTATTTAGTATTGATAGTTTTTTTTTAAGATGGCGGAAAAAAAATGGCCTTTTTTTTGCCGCCATAAAAACAAAAAACTATCGAAACTAAATTAATGCAATTTAATAGAAAAAAATATGATTTTTTTATTGGTAGAAACCGCAGTTCTCTAGGTTAAATAGTTTTTGAGTTATTGCACGCCAACATCAAATTATTGACAAATTTAAAAATTTAAAAAATCATATTTTCGAAGCGGGACGTTTTTGAATAAAATCCTTTGGAGGTTTTTCTTAGACATCGGTGAACTACACATAAAAAAATAATCCGACAAATCCGTGACCCATGCCGTCACACAGAAGACGATTTTCAAATCTAGGGGAAAGAATTAAAATGTAAAATAGATACTTATTTTCACATTAACATATTCTTTAATGTCTGACTAATTAATTCCTAAAATACCAGCTTTAAATAATTACAGGAAAACCAGTGGCATAGCTTTAGAGTTAGGTTATTTTAAAATTTTATTTAGTGTTTTTTTGATGATAAATTTTCTTTTTAAGAATTTGTAATTTAAAAAAATGGTATGTATTATCAAATGATTATTGCTTTGTACACATATCAGGGAACTTAATTCAGTAATTAATTCATTATAATCATAAATGGTATATGGCTGCCATCAATATTACAATGGTAGTCAAAAGAGTTAAAATAGCGCTTTTTGGTAAGGCCGGGAAATATCGACTCCATCATATAAAAAGACCAAACATATGGGAGTATATTTCTGATGAAGATTAATTACACAGGTCAACATTTAGTTTGGAGAAAAACACCGGACCAGACCCAGGTATCCAGGGGTTTTTGGGGTCACTGATTTCGATGCCAAGGTCGGTCAAGCTCTATCACATCAGTTTCAAGGTCATTTGAAGGTCAAACTGAGAAAAGGTGGTTGAAAAAATCTGAAAAAAATCATACATAAGTTTTTAGGGTCGCTGATTCTGATGCTAAGGTCAGTAAAGCTCTATTACGTCAGTTTCAAGGTCATACGAAGGTCAAACTGAGAAAAGGTGGTTGAAAAAAACCTGAAAAAAATCATAAATAAGTTTTTGAGGTCGCCGATTCCGATGCTAAGGGTGGTCAAGCTCTATCACGTCAGTTTCAAAGTCATTTGACAGGCGAACATGCCCATGTTTGTGGTAACAGGCATTCGAGTCTCAAGAGCTTTCAAAAACCGAAATCGTAAAGTCACACACCAAGCGCTGGTCACTTTTATGCTAGATAAATATTTGTTTGAATACGAGTTTCTTTTAATACCAGATTTGGCTTTTTCTGTCATTATTGGGTGTGACTTCCTACGATCAGTTAGTGCAAATATTAGCATGGAACATGACTCTATTTTTTTTAAATATAACCATGAAACTGTACAAATCTCAGAGACTAAAACTATTCATAATTATGCAGCCCCTGAAGTTTCCCTTATAAAAAAACTTTGTGCAATTTCAAAATCCTTCTTAAGGGAAAGTTTGTCAAGTGATAAGTACATGGTTAGTGAAAAAGAGATAGAGGGCGTGGTTTGTGAAAGCAAAATTTCGGAATCACATAAGGTTATTTTTGAAATTTGCTTTTAAAACATAGGAAACTATTTTCAGACAGGCCGGGAATAACTTCCGAGTATACTCACTCCATAACTCTTTTTAATGATACCCCATTCAATAGGAAAAGCTACCCTATCCCAATAGCTCACCGTCCTGCAGTTTCCCAGGAAATTCAAAGACTTATTGAGGTAGGAAAAATTGAAAGAACATCGACGCCCTTTTAGTAGCCCCTTATTAGTAACGATGAAAAAAAAATGGTTCTATTCAAGTGTGCCTAGATGCTCGCCAATTAAATAGTCAGATGGAACCTGATCACGAGCTGCCCAAACAAATTCAGGAGCTATTAAAAACACTTCCTCCAGGAGCTAAAGTCATATCTAGCTTGGATATGACAAATGGCTATTGGCAAATCCCTGTTTGTAGCCAAGATCGAAAATATCTTGGTTTTACCTACAAATGTCACATACCGTTTTAAGGTACTACCTTTTGGCTTAAAAACCGCGGTAGCTAGCTTTTCTCGCGCCATGTCTGTGATATTGGGTCCGGTTTTTGAGGAATTCACTCGAATCTACCTTGATGACATCCTGGTTCTGTCAGAATCCCTGGATTTGCACCTGGAACACCTGGATAAGCTGTTTACCAGGCTTTCTGCAGCCGGTCTCACTCTCAGGTTAAACAAGTGTCAATTTTTTAGGCAAGAAATAACCTTTTTAGGCTACACCCTATCAGAACGAGGAATACAAAGTGATACTTCCCGGGTGCCATCATGGATTTCCCCCCACCAAAAAATTTAAAACAATTACAAGCGTTCCTCGGTTTAACCAATTATGATCGAAGTTTTTGTGAGAATTATGCCTCGGTAGCGGAACCTCTATTTGCGTTATTGCGTAAAAAAAATAAATGGTTATGGGGTTCCCGGGAAAGCAATGCTTTTAATAAATTAAAAAATATGATCCAAAAGGAAGTATTACTTTATCACCCTAATTTTAGTTTACCTTTTTGGGTTCAAATAGAAGGAAGTGACGTAGGCCTGGGAGCCCAGTTATTTCAGTTTGTGTCTGGTCAAAAAAAGGTAGTGGCGTACGCCAGTCGTGTGCTTCTTCCCCGCGTGAGGGCGAATTGTGCCGCAGAAAAGGAAGGATTAGCACTGGTATGGGCTCTACAAAAATGGCGGGTTTTCCTCATAGGCAATGCTTTTTTTTTGTCTTACAGATAATAAGTCTATAACATACCTAAAAACTTGCCGATTATTAAGTCCCAGGTTAGCTCGTTGGGCCTTAATACTCCAGGAGTATGACTTCACTATCTCCCATGTAGTTGGCAAAGAAAACATAGTTTGTGACACTTTATCTCGCCTTCCAAGTCCTAGACTGCCAGTCCCAAATGATCGTTGCTTCCAAATACTTTCCATACAGTTAGAAAGCGTTTTCAGCAGGAGCCTGACATCTATTGCTGATGACCAGAAGGCTGACCCAAAATTAGTCCAAATTAAGAGAAATTTAGAACTAAACCCTCAAGAAAATCAACGGTTCCACCTACACAATGATATTCTTTTTATGCGAAAGACCGACGAAGAAACGTTTCTACTTTGTGTACCCAAAAACCGGGTTATTGATTTTGTGAATGCATATCATTCAGGAATCGGCCACTTTGGTGTTTTTAAAACCAATGCTTTTATGGGCCAAGAGGTTTGGTGGCAAAATATGGCCGGTGACATAAAACGGGTTTTCAAAATAAACACTTAAACGTCAACTGTTAGGGGACACAGTTTAGTATAGAATCGCTTAATAGTTCCGTTAATAGTCTTTACTGATACCACTCTCACAATCCCGTCGTTTCCTGGGTGTACATCGATGACTCGACCCAATTTCCACTGTAAGGGCGGTAAATTGTCGTCCTTAATTAGTACCAATTGTCCTAACTTTAGAGAACCTTGTTCTCTGTTTCTCCATTTGACCCTTTGCTGTAACTCTCCAATATACTCCTTTGCCACCTCTTCCATAAAGACTGAGTGAGTTGTTGAACGCGTTGAAAGTTTGTTAAAAAATGGGGAAAAGTCATTTGGATCGGATGAAAGTGGAGTAATTGGTCTGGAGTTTAACATCGCTTCTATCTGTATCATAAGTGTGTATAGCTCCTCGAAAGTAATGATTGCTTCTCCTGCAACCCGCCTTAGATTATATTTGATCGATTTAACCCCAGCCTCCCAGATTTCTACAAAATGGGGTGAAGAGGCCGGAATGAAATTCCATTTAACTCAGTTTAATTGAAGTTTTTCCGCTAAATTTTCGCAGTTTTTTGACAAAAATAATCCGAGTTCCTTTAGTTCAGACGCAGCACCCACGAAATTGGTACCGTTGTCTGAATAAACTTCAGACGGATATCTTCTACGCGCGAGTCGAAAAACAGACGAACATAACATTTTGTAATTTTACTTCTTCTACCTTTTCTATCCTTTATCTTAAAAGGACCCGCATAATCAACGCCTGTATAAAAAAAGGGTGGGGATGGTGAAATTCTATTTTTGTGTAAATTACCCATAATTGCCTTTAGCGGCCTTGGTTTTGCCCTAAAATACATTAAACATTCGTGTACGGTTTTCTTTGCCAAATTTTTAACCAAAATTAGCCAAAAGGATTCGCGTAGGGAAGTTAATAATAGTTGAGGAGCAGCGTGGAGCAAACGTTTATGTTCTTCAACAAAAAATAATTTTGTGAATTTGCGACTAGCTAATAAAATTTTCAAAATTTGAGTTTTTTAATCGACCACCTACTCTCAAAAATCCATTTTTATCTAAAAATGGCGATAAGGGAATTAATCGACTTTTATGACTTAGTTCTTTGTTTTCGTTTAAGGCCTTAAATTATAAAGGAAAATTTTCGCGTTGTGAAATCTTCGCTAAGCACAACAAAGAAGTTTTAAGCTCCGGTGGAGTTAGCGTGCCAAATTGACGTTCCGATTTTGCCTTTAAACAATTATTTGTAAAACGCAGACAATAGGCCGTTATTCGTGTCAACTTATTAAGATTTGAATATTTGTCAAAATTAAAAGGTTGCATGGTGTTAATTGCAAAAGATTTTGTTACCTTTTTGGATTCTGGAATGTTTTCTAATTGAAAATTTGCTTGTGTAGGCCAGTCTGTGCATGGCAATTTTAAAAAGCATGGACCGTGCCACCACATGTAATTATTTAGGAGTTCCTTGGGATTTACTCCTCGTGACAGTAAATTGGCAGGATTCATTTCAGTTGGTACGTATCTCCAACAATGTAGTTATGTTATTTCTTATATTTGTGACACGCGGTTTGCCACAAATGTCTGAAGCACATTGGGACTTGTGCGAAGGCAACATAAAACAATGCTAGAGTCACACCACAAGGTTACATTAATTGATTTAAATTTTAAAGATTCTGTAACTTTAAAAACTAGTTTAGAAAGAAGTAGCGCAGCGCTTAACTCTAAGCGTGGAATAGTAGTAGTTTTGAGGGGTGCTACTTTATTTTTGGAACAAAGATTACTGGTAATTTCCCCATTTGAGTTTTCTGAAACTAAATAAATGCAAGCACCGAATGCTTTTTCAGAACTGTCTGAAAATCCGTGAAGCTCGCCTTTTTTTAAATCAGGGGTTAAAACATGCCTGGGAATTTTTAAAGTGTTTAAAATAAGCAAATCTTGTCGAAATCTTATCCACTTGGTGTGAATAGACATTGGGACCGTTTCAGCCCAAGACAGTTTTTCAAGCCATAATTCTTGCATTAATATCTTGGCGATGATTATACTTGCGCTTAAAAGCCTCATCGGTTTGAAAATTTGCGCAATATCTGAGAGTATTATTCTTTTTGTTACTTTATTAGTTAGTATTGACGGTAGGATGTATATTATACTTTAAAATATCATTTTGACTATCCCAAAGAGTTTTAAAATTTTGGTCTTTGCTTAGATCAAGAGAGCTCAAAACTCTATTTTCAGAATCGACAGCGTCTAAAATTTGAGAAGCATTAGATACCCACTGCCGCAACGGAAAACAACCTGTGTTTAAAATTTCGCATACTTTATTTGCAATAAAAATCGCTTGCGGTAGTGTGTCTGTACCGGTTAGCATGTTATCTACGTAAAAATCTTCCTTTATAATTTGGGCTATTTCGGGAAATTGTTTTTCTGAATCAATTCCCATTTCATACAAAGCGCGTATAGATAAAAATGAACTAGCTGCACAGCCGTACGTGACCGTGTTAAGCTCGTAGGTTTCGATAGGTTTATCAGGATCAGAACGCCAGAGGATCCTTTGTAAATGGCGATCTTCAATACCTGGCGATACATTTTTTCTACATCGGAGGAAATAACAAATCGATGTTTTCTGAATCGCAAAAAAAAAATAGTAAATAAGTCGTTTTGTATGGTAGGGCCCACCATTTGCAAATCTTTGCAAGAAAAACCGGAAGTTGTTAGCATGTAGCTATGGAAAACTACACGTAATTTAGTAAATATGCTACTTTCCTTGAAAACCCCATGATGAACTGTAAAGTAACTATTTCAGATTTTATCGGGACTTACCTTGGACATATGTCCCAAGGCTTCATACTCGTTTAGGAAATTTACATACATTTCGCGAAACTTGAATTTTTGTCTAACCTTTTCTCTAGAGATAATAAACGTTTTTCCGCACACTGTTTTGAATCACCTAATAAATCTTTTGAGTTTTTTAGCGGTATTGAAACTACAAAACGTCCGTTATCGTCGCGGTATGTCGTATCGACAAAATATTTTTCACAAGCAATTTCTCCGGAAGTAGTAGTATTTTTTTGTTTTCTACCACCTCTAATTGCCAAAATTTGGTTAACGTATTTTCTAGAGATAGGTTGTTGCTAAAATTACAGTGCGTTTTGCTACTAGATGCACTATATGAATTTATGGGCCCTGCCACCACCCAGCCTAGCTGAGTTTTTTGCAAGATTGTACCGGTTTCGAGTTTAAACTGACCCACACACGTGAGATTCCAGAAAAGCTCACCGCCTATAAGTATATTAATGGCACTAGGTTCGCAATATGTTTCATCAGCGAGTTTTAAATGAGTAGGAATTTTTAACAAACTTACGTCTATTGGAACGTTAGGTAAATGTGAAGTGATTTCTGGTACTATTAAACAAGTTAAATAGTTTTCATAATTATTAATTAACGAACGTAATTTAACAGTACACTTTTTATTTGCTAATGATTTTGTTTCGTTTATCCCACCCACAGAAACGTTTGTGTTTTCAGTTGGCAAATCCAACTTTTTACATAAATCAGCGGTAATAAAATGTGACTCTGAACCCGAATCAAGAAGAACGCAGGCACAGCTCAATTTATTATTTGAGCCCAGTACTTTAACTTTAGCGGTAGATAAAAGTATGTTTTTTAATGGTTATTTGACTTGAACTGAAAACTTATTAACTGTTTCGGCCTTTTCAGATTTATCGACCTTTTCGAGGTGAAGTAAAAAAGCCACTACACGTGCGGCAATGACTAGACCTGCAATCATTAGAAAAATGACCGCCGCGTAAACAATTAATGCATATTTTCTTATTTTTTATTTGTTTAATTCTCTCGGGAATTTCTAATTTGATGAAGGTGTCACAATTTTGTATGTAATGGTCTCGGCCACAAAATGTGCATATACTATTTTTAACAAAAAATGAATTCGTTTTATTAGGGAAATTAGGCTTTGGCTTTTCTTGGCTTGAACTATAGTTTCTTTCTAAAGTTTCTAATAAATCTGCTTTATTTTTTAGAAATAGTTTTAAATTTTCTAAACTGGATTTTTTATGCGTTTTTTGTTGCTCCCACTCCCTAGCGGTTGATTTGTCCAATTTAGATGATATAATATAAATAATTAGTGTGTCCCAATGCGTTACAGGGTGATCCAAGGCCGCTAATGCCCTTAAATGCGTAAATAAACTGTCAATCATTTTTCTGATCTGCGCTGAGCACTCCTTTGTGATCGGGTCTAAATTGAAAAGAGCTTTAACATGATTATGGGTCAATAAAATAACGTTATTGTAACGATCACAAATAAGTTCCCATGCAATTTGGTAATTGTTTTCATTAAATTCTAGTGATTTTACGACATCAGCAGCCTCGTTAGAGAGGCCAGCCCTTAGATAACGGAATTTTTGAATATTATTTATGGCTCTATTCGAATGTATAAGACTTTCATATGTGTGTCTGAACCAACTTTCAGAAATACCTGTGAGTTGAATTGTGGGTAATTTAATACTGTCAATCAAATTTACTTCAGAACGAGTGTTTGATTGTATTTGAGGAGAAGTAAGTAAATTTGGTTGAGCTTGAGATTGCAAAATTGAATTGGCTATGAAAGAAACGTTGGTTTGACTAGTTGGTAAAATATCTTAATTTGATATAGATGCTATTATTGGTTTATTTTTCTCCACTGCATCTATTTCATTTATTTGAGGATTTACATTTTTTAACGAGCGTTGAGGTAAAAAATACTCGGATCCTTGATTAATCGGGACTGCAGAATCTATATTTGCTAGAAATAAATGTTTTTCCCTGCTTAGTATACTATAGTATTCTGATTCCAATTTTTCTCGCTCAGAAAATTTCTGTTCAAGATTTTCCGCTAATAAATATATTTGGCATTGAATCTCTTCATAGTCACCTAAGACAGAATGCATTCTGCAAATGTGATCGTCCAGTTCGCCCAAATCATTTTTTGTGAAAGAATTGTCAATAAAGAACCCCGCACACAACCCCGTGTTTTTGGCCTTCGGCTAAATTTGCTGGAAATTATATATTTTATTAACCTTCGTGTCCTTAGTAATTGACCAAAATTTCAGCTTAATTGAATGTACAGTTTTTGAGATATCGAGCTTTAAAATTGGTGATTTAGAATTCAGGAAAATTTTACACCTGTTAAAATGTTGTGCATTAAAAAAATGTCAGTATTTTATGTATGATTAAACTTAATGGTGCAAATTGAAGGTATTTAGATGCTTTATTTAAATGTGTTACAACATTGGCCACAGAGTGTTTCCTTTTTCCGTGGCAACAGCCCAAAACAAGCGATATAATAAATATTAAAAATGCTAATTATTAATTTTGGTTTAATATTAAAAAACAGAAAATCTAACGGCTAAAATTTCAAAATTTTTATATATTTTATAGATTTGAGTTACTGAATAAAAATAATTGAAAGCGAAACTTATTAGAGTACTCAAAGTCCTTCGGTTTGGGCATGATGGGGGTAAACCACATCAAAATAAATTAACTCGATTTAATCAGCTAAAAGTTTTAAATTCTCGGTAAATCTTACAAATAAATGGAATTTTAGAAAAGGTATTGCTAAAGTAAAGTAGGTAAACCAACTAAAGAGCCTACATTGGCATAGTGGCGCAAGGGGCTTGAAACGTTGAACTGTTATAAAATTACTTATTTCTGTATTTAAGATAATCGCAGTATGGCTTGCAATGGAGGCAGTTAAACCAAGTTAACCAGGTTCTCAAAAGTAATTTAAGCGTGGTAGGAATTCCCTTTTAAAAGGGGTACCTATAGATAGGCTAAATTCTTAAATGTTTAAAAGGCAATAAAAATAAGAATCTAAAATAATTGAAAGCGAAGCTTATTAGAGTACTCAAAGTCCTTCTGTTTGGGCATGATTGGGGTAAACCACATAAAAATAGTTTAACTCCATTTAATCAGCTAAAAGTTTTAAATTCTCTGTAATTCTTACAAATAAATGGTATTTTAGAAAAGGTATTGCTAAAGTAAACTAGGTAAACCAACCAAAGAAGTCCTACATTGGCGTAGCGGGAAAAAGGTATAAAACTTAAAGGTTTTATTAAATTACTTATTGCCATTTGCCTAGGATTATGGTGAAATTGGCATACATGATATATTTTGTCAAAATGCCATTTTTATATACTCTGACAGTGAATAATGTATGTACACCTAAATAAGTTCTTATTATAGGTAGAATATTTATTTCCATGGTTTTATAAATTAAGGTATTATTAAAATACTACTTTATATAATAAAATATAATTTTATATAGTAAAAAAAATTAATCAGTTAAAATTAATTATTAATAAAAGAAAATCGTCAAATAATTATAATTCGTATACACTTGCTCAAAGCTAAAAATAATTTCTCTCATGCTAATAAGTATAACTTTTATTAAAAATAAACATAGACTTTAGTAATAGTAATAGTAAATTTTTCGTGATACTAGGTTTACACATATCAAATTATACAAAAAAAAAATAAAATAGATTTGAAAATCAAAACATAAGCTAAAATAAATAAATAGATAAAATGAATATTATACACAGCCAATATTTAAAATTTATACTCTAAAAATTATTTCGTACTGTTAA
The DNA here is from genome assembly GCA_958510825.1 of Brachypterus glaber. Taxonomy (NCBI): domain Eukaryota; kingdom Metazoa; phylum Arthropoda; class Insecta; order Coleoptera; family Kateretidae; genus Brachypterus; species Brachypterus glaber. The sequence goes on along the minus strand of OY294047.1, from coordinate 22,290,460 downwards.
AGGCTCTACCAATTAAAAACTCTTTAATTTTAATCCTCAACTGCTTTATGGGAAGGTTACGAAATTTCTTCGGCAATTTATTAAAAAAAGTTGGTCCGGAGTAGTTACTACTCTCAAGTCTAAGTTTTGGTAATCTGATATTTTCAGCTAAACGAGTACTATTTTCATGTATGTCAAGTTGCTGCGAGTAATTAGTAAGATTTTCTTTAACATAACACAGAGATACATAAATAAATAAAGACGGAAATTAATATTTTTAGTTCGGTAAATTTTGCTGTAACCTTCTCCCTATAACTTAAATTGCACAATACTCTCACTAACCTTCTTTGTATACTAAAGATTCTATTTATGCCAGAGGTACTTCCCCAGGCCACCAGTCTGTAACTAACTTTGGACTCAAATAGGGCATGATACGCAGCTTTTAATATTTTAATACCTCAAAAGAAACCATCCTCACAAGTCATCGAAAAACAAATACGCTTTTTGATAAGGAACTCGCCAAAACATTAACTTGAGAGTTCTAATTTAGATCAGGGTCAAGGTGTAAACCAAGATATTTCACGCTAGAAGGATTATTAAATGTACGAAGCGGTCTATAAGTAAAAAATATGATAACAGTTTTGTTTATATTGAGGGAAACTTTATTTGTAGAAAACCAGTTTTTTGCATGTGCCTCACCCATGAGCTCAATTGTAAGTCTCAAATTAAAATTATTTGAAATTATGTTAGAATCATCAGCAAATAGAAGATTATCCCAATAAGGAAGAGCAGCCTTAAGGTCATTAATAAAGATTAGAAAGAGTAACGGTCCCAGGACTGAACCTTGCACCACTCTTATCTCAACTTGTCTGAAAGATGAGCTTTTACCATTTAAATACGTGTATTGTCTTCTATTGCTGAGATATGAAGAAATTAGCTTTACACTCAGTGAATCAAAACTATAGAATTTTAACTTGTCCAGTAGCTCAGAGTGAGGAACACAGTCAAATGCTTTCTGCAAATCACAAAATGTTACGCCAACATATTCTCCATTTTCCTGTTTTTTTTTATAACTAAATCCAGAAGTTTTATAAATGCGTTCTTGGGTGACATCCCTGACCTAAACCCGAATTGGTTTTCATAAAATAACCTATTTTCTTCAAAATAATTTAAAATGAAATACCAAGTAAATATATTTTTTACACGTTTTTGTTTCATATTGAACTCTGTGAATCAAGAACTACCTGGATAGAAACTGGATAATTAGGCAAAAGATAAAACCCAGGATGTAAGACTTCCTATAGGAAGATCTGGAATACCTATAGTTGCAAAATATTTTCGTCAAACCAATAAACCATTGAATCCAAAGATCCGATATTCCTTATTACCAAATTATATTAAAACTAATTTTATTAAGATAGAGCACACAAAGGTTTTATTAACTTTTAGATTCCTATTTTTATTGCCTTTTAAACATTTAAGTAATTAGCCTATCTATAGGTACCCCTTTTCCTACCCAGGGGCGGATTTATTTTATTTTAAGGGGGGGGGGGGGGGGCAGCCATAAGGAAAAAAAAAGCGCATTCACCAAAAATATAATTTTGAAGGTATTTCTATGCTAATGGGAACGGCCCCCATGGTCTGTCCTAATTCCGCCCATGTTCCTACCACGCTTAAATTACTTTTGAGAAACTGGTTAACTTGGTTTAACTCCCTCCATTGCAAGCCATACTGCGATTATCTTAAAGACAGAAATAAGTAATTTTATAACAGTTTAACGTTTCATGCCCTTTGCTCCACTATCACGGTTCACCTGTGCGATTTTAAATAAAAATTTCGTGGACCCCTACATTTTTTGGATTAAAACATAAGTGATGACATAAGAAATCAATTCCCATTTGAAAGAAAATCGTAAAAGATACACTTTTTTAGACAGATAAAAAAACGTTTTTTTGAGTAATAAGGTGTGTCAAAAAATCGCGATTTTCAAAATCAAAAACGCTCTCTGGCTTAAAAGTTGCTCCTTAGTAAAAAATAGTGGCCACTCAAAAATGAGTCAAATCGATAAATGTTTAGAGGAGTCCACTTAAAAAAAAATCGGTACCTGTTTTTCGGATAAAAACTGATACCGATAAAAATTGAGGAAATTTTGGAGGGTTTCTTTGGTAATATTTAGAAACTATACTAAATGTAAGAACTAAAACAATTATATCCCCCCTCCCCTTAAGTTAGAACATGAAAAAGTCGCCAATTATTTGAAGATTTCGCGAAAATTTTATTTTTGCAAGTTTTTAAAAGTGCATAAAAAATAGTTTTAAATAAAAAAATCTGCAAAATTATATATAAGTATATAAGCATATATACATGTTAACTGTTAACCTACATGACTATACAGAAAACTTAATATTTTTCCTTAAGTTGAGTAAAAAAAATTAATTTCGATTAGAAACCGGGTGGATTTTCTGTTTTTTGTCTAAAACTTTTTTCGGTGTACTTTCTTTTTGATTTTTTGGTTGGAATACTTTTTTATGTAAAAATACACAAAAAAGTTTCTGTGGTTTAACATCGCAGGTTTAACCGTTTTAAAGATAAATGCATTTAAAAGTAAATTTTTACGCATGAAGAACCAAAAATAAAAAAAATATATAAAGCAAAAAAAAAATATTTTAGTAATGAGTGGTTATTTAACATTAAAAACATAGAAAAAGTTTATATGCACCTTGGTCAAAAAATCATTCCTAGGAAAGTTATGTCCTTTTAAATATGCCCATTTTCAATAAATTTTCGCAAAATCTTCAAATAATTGGCGATTTTTTTATGTTCTAACTTAAGGGTAGGGGAAATATAATTTTTTTAGTTTTCTTACAAATAGTATTGTTTCTAAATATTACCAAAGAAACTCTCTAAAATTTCCTTAATTTTATATACTATCACTTTTTATTCGAAAAACAGGTTATCGGTACCTTTCAAAGTGAGTGCTCTCTAAACATTAATCGATTGGCTCATTTTTGAGTGGCCACAGTTTTTTACTAAGGTTCAACTTTTGTCCAGAGAGCGTTTTCGATTTCGCAAATCGGAATTTTTTGACACACCCTATTACTCAAAAAAAAAGTTTTTTTTATCTTTCTAAAAAAGTGTATCTTTTACAATTTTCTTTCAAATGGAAATTGATTTCTTATGTCATCAGGTATGTTTTAGTCCAAAAAATGTAGGGGTCCACGAAATTTTTATTTAAAATCGCCCAGGTGAACCGTGCTATGCCAATGTAGGCTCTAGTTGGTTTACCTACTTTACTTTAAATACCTTTTCTAAAATTCCATTTATTTGTAAGAGTTACCGATAATTTAAAACTTTTAGCTGATCGAATCGGGTTAATTTATTTTGATGTGGTTTACCTCCATCATGCCCAAACAGAAGAACTTTGAGTACTCTAATAAGTTTCGCTTTCCATTATTTTTATTCAGTAACTCAAAAACTATAAAATATATAAAATTTTTGAAATTCTAGCCGTTAGATTTTCTGTTTTTTAATATTAAACCAAAATTAATAAATAAGCATTTTTAATATTTATTATATCGCTTGTTTTGGGCTGTTGCCACGAAAAAAGGAGACACTCTGTGGCCAATGTTATAAAGCATATAAACACCTTCAATTTGCACCATTAAGTTTAATCATACATAAAAAACTGACATTAAAAAAGCACAACATTTTAACAGGTGTATAATTTTCCTGAATTCTAAATCACCAATTTTAAAGCTCGATATCTCAAAAACTGTACATACAATTAATCTGAAATTTTGGTCAATTACTAAGGTTAATAAAATAAAATATATAATTTCCAGCAAATTTAGCCGAAGGCCAAAAACACGGGGTTTTGTGCGGGGTTCTTTGGGTTCCAACTTACTTAAATAATTATGAAGAATTGTGATTTTGTAGCTAACAACGGCCCTTTTTCGAATTAAGCCATCCATTTTTTATTTATCAAGTGCAAGAAATAAAATTAAATTTTTAACAGTGTATGTTGAAATAAATAAAATAAAAACCTTTTTTTTACTGTGTATGTTTAAAACAAAGAAATTAAATTTCGTTATAATAATAATAATAATAATAATAAATTTTATTTCCATAGACTTACGTATAGGATAATGTCAAATACGAACACTTATCTTAAAATAAATAAATAAACATACAAACAATTTAAAAAAAGTTCAAGTTAAAAATATTTAATTTAAAGAAATTCTTTGTCTTCGCTTTAAATTGAGAAAAGCTGTTTAATTCTTTTAAACATTTTGGCAAATTGTTGTACAGCTTGATAGCTGTGATCCTTGTAGAATTTCCAACTTGTGCATAGTTATGAGTAGGTACATATAAAACATTTTGATTTCTAGTATTATAAATATTTACTTGGCCAACCGTAGTAAAATAACTTATATTTTTCTTAACATAAAGGACCATTCGCGTGGGACACGCGAAGGTGTTAGGTAGTTAAACATTTAAGGTGACTTAAAATGGCGTAGGTTTTTCGCGCCAGATGTATCCAGTAATTTATGTTTGTAAAGAAAATATTATCAAATCTACAATCGGTATAACTAGTCATATTGATTTTACAATGGAATGTTAGTATATGTGATGTAATTTAGTGGTTGGATCTGGATTAGGGTTATCCACATGTTTTTGAGGTTATGATAGAAGAAATTTTATTTATTTGAAACAAGGATAACAGAGAAAAAGAAGTAAACAGTTAAGAAGTCTTACAAAAGACCAGGCCAAAAGAAAGTGATGTATTTGTGTTGTAATTTAGTGGTTGAATCTGAATTAGGGTTATCCACATGGTTTTGAGGTTATGATAGAAGAAATTTATTTATTTCTACGCACATTTAAACAGAATTGGGAGGTCCCACAAGAAGTCTTACAGAAGACCTGGCCGAAAGAAAGCGATGGTATGGTAGCAACCAGACAAACCATTTGCAGAAATTAACACAAAAGAGTAGCGAGCTGGCTAATTGATATAAAGCAAAGGCCAAAAAATAAAGAGAAGAAGAGAAGAACATAAAGGACACACTGATACATATACATGTTAAAAATCGTCATAATACAATGCTCTTTAAAAATATGCCGACAGCTTGAATTATACGGTACCCTAAACATAAAGCGAAGTATTCTTTTTTGCATTACAAATACTTTATCAGTATTTACGCTATTTCCCCAACAAAGAATCTTATAGGCCAAAATTGAGTTTATAGATCCGTAATAAAAATTTAAAAGAGTATGCTTATTCACAGCATTTCTTAGCTGCAAAGCACAGAAACTTTTGCTAGACAGTGTTTTTACTAACTTTTCTAAGTGATTTTTCCAAGATAAATGAAATTAGAAGTATGCAACTAAAATGTTTGAATCAGATAATAGAACCAAATATTTATTTGGTTGCGTTCTAACTTTGTCCTAAACAGCTGATTTCTGCTTTTCAAAAAACAAATAAAGACGAAAGTTTCGAATTTTTAATTTTTTGGGTTAATTTTAAGTTAGGTATTATATTTTTGAAATACCTAGCTGTGACAAAAAAAAAAAAGATAGCAGCGTTGTTACGCAGACAGGAAAAAACAAGAATGGAACGAACTTACAGTTGAGCAGATGATTCTTCGTTGCGTGGCTGGTGTATTTCAGTCAGCTGTTTTGCTGACCACTTGTTGTCCAGTTGACCAAACGGCGACTCGAATTCGTGTAGCTTAGCGTGATGCTCGCAGTTTGTATGGACGATTGTTCGACTTTGACGGTTTTTTCTAGTATATTTCCGACAAAATGTTTTTGCGAATGAAAATAGCTTGAATTTTCACTAAAGATCACTGATTTCCTTGTTAGAAGTTTAACTGGTTTATTAAACTGTCTCGTAATAAGTGCTTTAATAGGCTTTGCCAAAAAAACTCAGTTTTTGACACAACGGCGTAGATTTTTTCGAATAAAAATCCAAAATAACAGTTGTTTAGGTTGTTTTTGTTTGTTAGAAGTTTAATGTTCAATTAGACTGTCTCTTAACAAACGATTTCACTTGATTTTAATCACGAAAACTCGATTTTCGAGGCACAAATCACTTATCTGTCCGTTGTTGTTGGATCAATATCCAATCAATAGAACAAAATATCCGATCGAAGTACCAAAATGTATTTTAAATGTGGACTGTATAGTTACTGGTTTGCTTTTGTCGTTATAATTAAAAATTACGTTTAATTGGCTTAAAAACATTTATTTTAATTGTTTACAAGTACCCATCGTACTGCCTTCTCAAGCACACTCTCGTGCAAAACTGCCGGGATCCTTATTAGGGGTAGACACGCGAATAGTACTACTGGTGGGGGTAATGTCTTTCCCCTTTTTTAACTAAATAGAAAACTCAACAAATAAATTTTAGCCCCACTCAGGCCATGATAATGTCGTGAAAATATAAAAATTAAAATGTCCATAGTATACCAAGTGGGAGGATTGGTGTAGTGGACTACCGCGTCTTACTTGACGAGTTTACTCAAAGAACTTTTACCTCAAGAAGGAACATGATGAAATCTAACGTATGCTTTGTTTGAAGCGTGAACCAACTACGGTGAGGGGCTGGTGGGGAGTGACTATTGTTTACACTTAGTACGCGTAAAGAGAGAGAAAGAATGTATAACAGTCTAATGTCGTAAAATGACTGACATGGGTACAGTGTTGCCGATTGGAAACATATACTCTGGATATTTTATTGTAAATTTTAAGAAACATTAGATCTGTATGAGTTTTATATGAACTAGTAGTTTAATTTTAATAGATTTAAATATACTATATTATTTACATTTTTAATTTAAGTATAAGGGTCAAATTTTTTAATACCATACCACCTTCACATGTCAATCTCACCGATTTTCGTCAAATTTGGTACACAAGTTCACTAATGCACTATAACAACAAATGTAAAGTAAAAAAGCTTAAAAAAAAATTTTCGCCGATTTATGGATAAAACAAGTTTTTGTTGTTTTTCATAAATAATAAAATTTGTAGAATGCAACTTTTTCAAAACTCTTTTATAAAATGTTTATTTTTTGTCAAAAATTTCTCAAAATTTGTAATGTTTCTAACACGTAAATGCTTTATAAAGGGAAATGCGCAAATTAAAAAAAAATCACATTGGGCTCTTCCTCTTCTTCTTTAAATATAAAATTTTCTCGCTTTTTAGGGTCGCATTCAATCCAAATTTTGAAAGGGCGCCCCTAATTTTTTTGCGATGTCAAATAAGGCAAACGGGAGCCCAAACATAACTCTATCGATGATATAAAATTTGTTCTGGTATTTTGAGATCTAAACCCTCTACGAGCCCCTTAAAAATGGCTAAAAATGCTAAAATAAAAAAAAATGTAAATTTATATTTTGTTATAAAATGTTTATTTTTTATTAAAAATTGCTCAAAATTTGTGATATTACTAACACTTAAATGCTTTATAAAGGAAAACGCGCAAATTAAAAAAAAAAATACATTTTGCTCTTCTTCTTCTTTAAATATAAATTTTTCTCGTTTTTCAGGATCGAATTCAATTCAAATTTTGAAAGATCGCCCCTATTTTTTTTTTGACATTTAAAATAAGGCAAACGAGAGCCCAATCTATAATCTATCGGTGATATAATTTTTTTCTGGTATTTTGAGATCTAAACCCTCTACGAGCCCCTTAAAAATTTCTAAAAATGGTAAAATAAAAAAAATTGTAAAATGCCACTCTTTTAATATTTTGATATAAAATGTTTATTTTTTGTTAAAAATTGCTTAAAATGTGTTATATTAACAACACGTAAATGCGCAAATTAAAAAAAAACACATTTGGCTCTTTTTCTTCTTCCTTAAAAAAGAATTTTTCCGCATTTCGAGGTCGCATTTAATCCAAATTTTGAAAGGGGGCGGGCCCCTATTTTTTTTTTGGATATCACAATGAGCTAACGAGAGCCCAAACATACCTTTACCGATGATATAAAATTTGTTTTGGTTTTCTGAGATCTAAACCCCCTACCATCCCTTGGAAAATAGCTAAATAATGGTAAAATTTAAAAATAAGCGCATTTTACCTATTCAAGAGCTATTTTCAATATATGTACCTTTATATTTACATTAAGTACAAAATAATGTAACGATAGGGTCTTTATCCCTTTTGAAAATCATTTATCTTTTTCATGAGACCAAACGACACTTTGAAAAAATTAAATATTGTAACATGTAAAAATCAATTTTTTATATATTTTAAGAATTTAGGCTTAGTTCATAAATTGTGGCATACTTTTAGGGAATCTTCAAGTTATTTCACAGATTTTCAATGAAACTGGCCTATATGCACATATTTTTATGGATCATACATTTATGCATATCCGCCCCTTTCGTCGCAAAAAAATATGGCTTAATTGGCAAATTCAAATTGTTTTAATACTTAAGATAAGCTATATAGAACTGTCAAAGCCACCTACTAGAAAAAAATAATTTAATTTATTTACAAAATGTGCACATTTATCTAGACATTTACTAAGGAAAGTACCTTTAACAGTTTTGGAGCAATAACCTTTTAAAAATAGGCCCGTTTCCTTGAATTTTATGAATTAATGGACTGTATATCGAGATACATCTCGAAAACGACTAACATTAGAGCAAAGTTGGCTCAGTAAACATTTATACCGAAAATATTGCTTAAAAGTGCGAGATCCTTGTATATGGCATCATATGCCATTGGCATATTCAAAATAGTGTAAAGTGTTAAATTCGTGTATGATGGGTAAATATTGTTGATCATGTTTTTTTTTTCTTGACGTTTTAGAACATTTTAATTCGAAATCTGCAAAAAATGGTCTGTCGGCATGTCTGTATGTATGTTAGCACTATATCTTAATTTCTAGATGAGCTATCGACAAACGTTTTTTTCTAATTATTTTTCACATGCAGGAGAAGATCTAGTTTTATTTTGTAAAAAATCAAAGTAAGTTAATCAAAGCTGGGTAAAACTACCACTTGTTATATTTTTCTTAATTACTTTCGAATGGTTTGACCAGACTTTAGGTTCATTATGCAAATTACTTTTTGTACTGCTTAAACGTGTACCAAAAATAAAGCCTCTAGATCAAATCGTTCAAAAAGTATTTCAAAAATATTTAAAACATTTATTGGTAAATTTTGAACGAATTAACATAGAGACTTTATTTTTGGTAGATGTCTAGGTATTATTTAAAGTCATTTCCAACTATATTTGACGTCTAGAGCTCAAAAAATTCATGACTAAAATATATTAAAGTGATTTTTATGTTGCAGTTGCAGTTTTTTTCCAAGGGTTAGTTGGTATCATGAATAAAATATATCCAAAATAAATTAAATGATTTTCAAAAGTGCTTAAAAGCCCATCGTTAAATTATTTATATTTCATCGTTAGATGTATGTTTAGGCTCTAATTCGCCTTGTTTTACATCTCAAAAAAAAATATTGGTCCTCTTTCAACATTTGGATAAATCATAAAGGAGAAGGAGAAAAGCCAAATGTATTTTTTTTTTAATTTGCGCATTTTCTTTATAAAGCATTTACGTGTTGGTAACATCAAAAATTTTGAGAAATTTTTAACCAAAAATAAACATTTTATAACAAAATATTGAAAAAGGTTGCATTTCACAAATTTTATTATTTTTCCATTTTTTTAGCCATTTTTAAAAGGCTCGTAGATGGTTTAGGTCTCAAACAACCAGAACAAATTTTATATCATCGATAAAAATTTGGATTGAATGCGACCTTGAAATGCGAGAAAAATTAATATTTAAGAAAGAAGAAGAAAAACCAAATGTATTTTTTTTTAATTTGTGCATTTTTCTTTATAAAACATTAACGTGTTGGTCACATCAAAAATTTTGAGAAATTTTTAACTAAAAATAAACATTTTATAACAAAATATTAAAAGAGTTGAATTTCACAAATTTTATTATTTTACTATTTTTAGCCATTTTTAAGGGGCTCCTAGCGGGTTTAGATCTCAAAATACCAGATCAAATTTTATATCACCGATAGAGGTATGTTTGGGCTCTCGTTTGCCTTATTTGACATGTCAAAAAAATTGGGGGCCCCCTTTCAAAATTTGGATTGAATGCGACCCTGAAAAGCGAGGAAAAATTATATTTAAAGAAGAAGAGCAACATATATATTTTTTTTAATTTGCGCATTTTCCTTTAAAAAGCATTTAAGTGTTAGTAATATAACAAATTTTGAGCAATTTATCACAAAAAATAAACAGTTTATAACAAAATATTAAAAGAGTTGCATTTCACAAATTCTATTATTTTAGCATTTTTAGCCATTTTTAAGGGGCTCATAGAGGGTTTAGATCTCAAAATACCAGAACAAATTTTATATCACCGATAGAGTTATGTTTGGGCTCCCGTTTGCCTTATTTGACATCGCAAAAAAATTAGGGGCCCCCTTTCAAAATTTGGATTGAATGCGACCCTAAAAAGCGAGAAAATTTTATATTTAAAGAAGAAGAGGAAGAGCCAAATGTGATTTTTTTTTAATTTGCGCATTTCCCTTTATAAAGCATTTACGTGTTTGAAATATTACAAATTTTGAGCAATTTTTGACAAAAAATAAACATTTTATAAAAGAGTTTTGAAAAAGTTGCATTTTACAAATTTTATTATTTATGAAAAACAACAAAAACTTGTTTTGTCCATAAATCGGCGAAAAATTTTTTTTAAGCTTTTTTACTTTACATTTGTTGTTATAATGCATTAGTGAACTTGTGTACCAAATTTGACGAAAATCGGTGAGATTGACATGTGAAGGTGGTATGGTATTAAAAAATTTGACCCATAATGATTTGAATTCATGATAAGGTGGAAATTACGCAACATCGCTACTAGGTAGCCTGAAAGTCGACTAGCGACATCTACATTTTACACGACAAAGCTGTATCGCGTTTCTGTTAGTAAATAAACAAACAGAAAGATGACACCTTCATAAACATTGGTCTGAAATTACTTCTTGAGGTAAAAGTTCTTTAAGTTTACTACACAAATAGCGTGAGTTCGATTCTCACCGGCGCACAGTGATCAGGTTTTGAAGGGACAAAAGTCTATTTTAAAGAATAGGCCGGGTTTTATTGAATATATATACATTTATTTAATTAAAATTCTAATTGAATGTTTAAAACAATTAAAAAATATATATGGGACTAAACGCCATCATTTTGTTAAAATTTAAGTTAAGTAGTTTTAGTAGTATTATTTTTTACATAATAATAGGTGTTTCTAAAATATAATTCTTCAATAAGGTATAAAAAACAATTGAAAATTACTACCTATAAACATTATCATTAACTATACAGTACAGTACGTGTGTAAAGTACCCCCCCCCCCCATTTAACTGTTAAATGACTTAAGATATCAACACTGAAATGCGGAACACGTAAATAAAACAATTCAAATATTTTTTTTGGTTATATTTAATAGGTTTAGGGGACACAATAGAGACAAGGGGAACATTTAAAAGGGGGGTCGTGTGATATTTCATTTTAAAGCTTATTAAATTCTCTTTTTCACCACAAAATTTAAATTTTTTTGTAGGTCTTAAATTTTTAATTTTTTGTTTATAAATGCGACTTTCTTGGATTTTCTTTGAAATTTTCATTTATATTATTTAAATTTAGTTTAAAAGTTATCACTTACGTTTAATTATCATAAAAAATAAATATTTTTTCACGAAAATTTTAAACATTTCAACATTAACAACACTTTTTTAAACCCACAAAATTTTAAAAAATATATTATATTTCACGGCATTAAATTCTTTTTGTGGTCGTCTTATAAGCTTATATTAGTTGATTTATTATTTAGTAAGTTTCCGTTGTCATAAACATTATTAATTTTCCCCTAAAACCATTTTAAACAATTTTCTTACAGAGGAAAAATCAATATTTTTGTCCAAAATGTTAAATTTTTAAAGTGGACGTCCCAGGACGTGGATCATTTGTATGCCAAATTTCAGTTTAAGTATAACTTTATAGAAAAACAATAATTTTCCTCTAAAACTTATTAAAAGAACTTACAGAGAAAAAAACAATATTTTTGTGCGAAATGTCAAATTTCTGGAGTGGACGTCCCAGGACGTGGATCATTTATATACCAAATTTTAGTTTAAGTATATCTGTATACAAAAATAATAATTTTCCCCTAAAACTTTTTAAAATAATTTACTTCCAGCGGAAAAACCAATATTTTTGTCGACAATGTTAATTTTCTGGAGCGGACGTCATTCATATGCCAAATTTTAGTACGAGTATAACTGTATATCCAAAATATAATTTGTCATGAAAACTTTTTAAAACATTTTTCTCACAGAGGAAAAACCAATATTTTTTTCCGAAATGTCAAATTTCTGGAGTGGACGTACCGGGACGTAGATCATTTATTTATATGCCAAATTTTAGTTTAAGTATAACTGTATACAAAAATAATAATTTTTCCCTAAAACTTTTTAAAACAATTTACTTACAGAGAAAAACCAATATTTTTGTCCAAAATCCTAAATTTTTGAGTCCCGGAACCTACGTTTCATTTTCATAGAAAATTTTAGTTAAGCATAACTTTATACAAAAATTATAATTTTCCTCTTAAAATTTTTAAAACAATTTTCTTCCAGAGGAAAGACCAATATTTTCGTCGAAAATGTTAATTTTCTGGAGCGGACGTCCCGGGACGTAGATCATTCATATGCTAAATTTTAGTAAGAGTATAACTGTATATTAAAAATAATATTTGTCATTAAAACTTTTTAAAACATTTTTCTCACAGAGGAAAAACCAGTACTTTTGTCCAAAATGTTAAATTTCTGGAGTGGACGTCCCGGGACGTAGATCATTCATATACCAAATTTTATTTATAATTGTTGTGAATACAAAAAATAAAATATAACTTTGATTTTTTTCAAATCATGTTAAAAAAATTATTTTTTTTATTTTTTTAATTTTTTTTAGTGTATTTATAAAAATGGCAAATTTACTAATCTGCGTCCGTATCGTCTATTTTAAATCTATTAGTTTAAAAAAAAGGTCGTTTGCATTCGATATATATTAAAATATAGCTAAAAAACTTAAATTTAATTAAATTAATTTTAAAGCATTTAAGAAAAGTTATATTTCAAGGCTAATCAGATTTTTCCGAAATTAATTTTAGGTTAATTTTATTTATTAAACCCTTAATTAGAACTTTCATTTGCAATTTTTCAATTTTTTATATATTTTTACCGGAAACAGACTTTTGTCCCTCTAGAAAACCAATATTGATCACTGTGCGGCGCCGATTTGCCTTTTACAGTTAATTAAATTTGGCGAAGGCGTAAGTGAAGCGGACACTCCCTATAAATTGGTTGGAAAGTCAAGTAAAGCCCGTCGTTCCCTCTACTACTAGCCCACACAAGTCCTGGACTTTTTGCCTGGTCTTCAGTAGAATAGTACGAGGTTAAACAAAAATGTAATGTAATACCATGTCATGCAAAATGCATTTTAAATCTGTGCCAAATTTTAGCTTAAATAATTTAAATATTGATATGGACATGTGATTAAACAATATCGTGCTGCACTATACACGGTGTATTTGAAATAGGGTCCAAAATTTTAAGGGGTGATTCTACATCATAAAATAGGACAAAAAGTTCCTATACACATATGTCTAAAAATGCGTCGCAAGGGAGATACGCCCCTTTAAAAGTGGCTAAAAAAATCGGTTTTTATTTAATAACTCAGGAACCCTTTGAGATATAACAACGAGGTTTTGCACGTAAACTAACCTTAATAAGGCCCATCTTCTTATGTTAATTTCATGAAATTATTTTAACCAGGGGTGTGCGAAACGGGGGGACCTTATCAGTTTTTTGTCCCAAACCTTTTTCTGGGTAACTTTTTTGTAATTTTATTTTTGGAATATGATGGAAATGACAAAAAATTAAATACTTAAATGTTGGAAACCAAAATGTCAATGATGCAGGGTTATTCTATATCAAAAACTAAGAAAAAAAGTTACTGTAAATGTAGATCGAAAAATCGTTTTTAAAGCTACTATGGCCCTTTAAAAATGGTGCATATTTAGGAGACCATAGGATTGATTTTTGGAAGTACCTGTATATGAGGTTTTTTTCTTAGTTTTTGATGTATACTCGGCTTCATTGAAATTTTGGTTTTCGACATATTAATATTTAATTTCTCGTCCTCAAACCGTGAAATTTCACCTTCAAATTGATTTTTCTCGAAAACGGTTAATTCTATACTATATACAGAGCGGTCCAAAGGTCACCTCCCCCCCTCTTAACTTTTGAACCAGTTGAGATGTCGACTTCAAATTTGGAACTTTTAAATAAGACAACAAACTATCTTTTAGCATATATTTAATACTTTCAGCTCTTAAAATGTGGGCAGGGGGCATGGAGGCACATTTTTTTAATGGAAAGAGGGGTCGTGTAATACATCATTTTAAAGCTTATAAAATTCTCCATTTAACTCCATATTTTTAAATAAAAAAAAATTGGGTTTAAAATGGGGTTAAAAATGGGTATTAATGTCAAAATTCCTCTAAAAAAAAAAACAAATAATTTTTTAAAAATGCCTAATTTCATTAAAAAAAAAAGTTAATTATACTTTTAAACTAATTTTAGCTGACATAAACAAAAATTTATTAAAAAAAAACTTAAAAAATCGAATGTTTAGGCACAAAAAATTGAAAAAAAAAAACCTTAAAAAACATGTTAGTTTAAATAGAGAATTTTTTAAGCTTTAAAATGATGTATCACACGACCCCCTTTCCATTTAAAAAAATGTCCCCCCATGCCCCCCTGCCAACATTTTAAGAGCTGAAAATATCAAATATATGATATTAGTAAGGACCTTGTGGACTAGGGTATTTTATACTACAGAGTGTATTACTTAATTACTAATAAATTTTGATTTTTTGCGCTCAATCAAATTTTTTAATTGGTATGATTGGATTAATCTTAGATTAATCCTAGCAGTTTTTTTTACAAAGTCAAGTCTATATCATAATGAAAGTATTGGTAAAGCAAGTTATTATAAAACCTATTGGACAACTTATGATAAAACATGTTTTATAATTATGAGATTTTAAAAAACATAATTAATTAGCTTGTAAAGAACCCCCTTCCCACGCAGTTGAATGAAGTTGCAGCTGGTTCATATTAGCAGGGTCGGATTCAGGGGGGTGCAGGGGGTACAGATTACCCGGGGCCCGGGCCCGAAGGGGGCCCGGCGACAGAAGTTTTAATAAACAGTTTATTTATTTATACTCCCCAAGATCGATAAGGCGTCAAAATGAGCAAATAAGTAGATCTCGTTCCAAATGGGCAATAGAAAAAATTTCGTTGTGGCAGCGCTTAAGCCTTTTTGGATTTTTGTAAAAAATAATAGTGCACTGTTACTAGTGTTTTAAAATTTGTAAAAAAATTCGCCCGCGGCGCTAGGGCTAATTTACCTACGTATTTTTTTTAGTTCAAAAAGCTTAAAATTTGTAAAAAAAATTGCCTGCGGCGCCAGAGCTATCAAAATTGAAAAAAATTTCGCCTGCGGCGCTAAGACTTTATTATTTTTTACATACTTAAGCTTGCTGAACTATGAAAATAAAACAGTCAGAAATTAACATAATTTGGAAAAATTTTCGACTGCGGCGCTTAGTTAATGAATGGGGGCGCCGCTTCGGCCCTCAGTGCCTTAGCCTGCATGGGACAATTATGTTTTGAAAAAATGGGGGCCCGAGTAAAAAGTTGCACCGGGGCCCAGGCTGGCTCTGTCCGGCCCTGCATATTAGGGTCACTTCATCTAGTCCTACTTCGTGCTTTTGTTCTTAGTCGTTTGTTTTGTTTTTTTGAACCAAACCAGACCAAAATTAGACCAAATACAGAAGAACAAAGGAAAAAAACTATCATATTATGGGCAATTTAGTCAATTAATTTATTGTTATGTAATTAATTACGTACATTTTGGTTGGAATTAAAAGTTAAATGATACTAAGAATAATTCTCATAAGTTAAAATATCAAATTGATTGTTATTATTAATATTATTTATTAATATGCGAAACGCAAGACGTATTTATGATATTTGAATTAATTAACTCATCATTGTGTCAAATTCCATACATCTACAAAATATTACGCCTTTCTAGAATATTTTCAGTGTTATTAGAATTGTTTTGTACAATATTTCAAATAAATCCATGTTAGTCCTTAGGTTTTCCCAAATCACTCCAGTTCTGATGAAAAAAGGTCAAAATTACGCATCTAACTTCAAAGAATCATGGGAATATAAATGCCATTTCACAAAATCTATTACTAGCAAATAATTCTAATTCTTTGCGAGTCTTCCACGATTCAAATGGATTCAAATCAAGCAGCAAGTTAATATGTATCTGCATTGATCCTCTTCCCCACATCGTCTACATAAGAAGCCCCCATTTTTAACACGATAAAGCAATTTAATTTTGTTTAGATGTCTAAGTCTGTCTGTGTATCTATCTGTCTTTTTGTAAAGTAGTTAGTCATAGTCGTTTCGTAAATGTTCAAAAGTTCTCCCATCCTCCTGAATACACATAAAAAGCCTACTTTCAAAATTATGTCTGACTCGTTGAAGCATTACCGGTGTTATTTCGTTAAATGCTTCAACGATTCTTTGACGCATATTTTCAGGAGTGGTGGGAGCTTGTCGGTAAACCCTGTCCTTTACAAATCCCCACAAAAAAAATCACACGGGGTTAAATCGGGTGATCTTGCTGGCCAGGCAATTTGACCACCACGACCTATCCATGTATTATAAGTCTCATCCAAAAAAGTCCTCACCTCATGAAAAAAATGAGCAGGAGCCCCATCCTGCATAAAAATTATGTCATTTCGCAAAATTAGTGGTACGTCTTCTAAAAGTTCCGGTAATTCATCAGGCAAAAAAATTAGGTACATATTCCCATTTAGATGCCCATTAAAAAAGTAAGGTCCAATAACCGAATCCCCCAGTACCCCTCCCCAAACATTTAAAGACCAAATCCGCTGGTTGTCAACATGCCTAACCCAATGCGGATTTTCAACAGACCAATAATGCATGTTATGCCTGTTGACAACTCCATTGCTTTTAAATGTAGATTCGTCACTAAACAAAATTTTGGCAGAAAAGTCCTCGTCATCCCCTGTTAATTCCAAAAGTTCATCACAAAATCGAACCCTATTTTCAAAATCCCTCCCATGTAACATTGATTAAGACATAATTTATACGGATGTAATTTAGAATTTTTAATAACCCTACTAACTGATGTGCGTGATAAATGATGTTCCCTTGCGATTATCCTTGTAGACGTGTGGGGATCATTGATAACTGCTTCTTGAATTATAGTTATAGTTTCAGGATCTTTGGTTACTGGACTTTCTCAAACTTTTTTTATGTCCCTCACTCCTCCAGTATCCAAAAATAAATTAACAATTCTTCGTACGCTAAAGTAACTAATACTATCATCGGGGAACTTTTCTACTATTCTTCTCGTTGTTTCTCTTAAATTTCGAGCACATTCTCCATAAGTTAAAATAATTTCTTTCTTTACTTCTAAAGTTATCATTTTGGCATTCAAAACTTGGTTTTATAAAAATCTTGCTTTGTTAATTTTTTGATTATAATGTAAAATCAAATTTGACATTTATTGTCATCATATAAGACTTATTTAAAAAATTTAATTTCAAGGCATCCTACTCTTTTGCCGTAGCGGGGTCATTCCATTATGCAATTGCCCTTTTTTAAGGTTTTATAAAATTAAGAATTTAAATCGAAAATTATTGTTTTTAGTGAAAAAACTATCATATGATAAAGAAAAATTTTTACTTTTTTTAATTTTGGCATTTGAAAGTATTGTTATGCTTTTAAAAGTGCATGTGTGGAGCTCTAGCTCAAAACCAAAAAAGAGTAGAAAACTTTTGTTTTGGGTCAATTGAAGATAATTAGGTCCATATTGACTGGTAAAAGTTTCATGTTGATATCTTTGTTAATAACGCCACAGTTTGACTGCATTGTCTACAGTGGGACACCGTATATATATATATATATATATATATATATATATATATATATATATATATATATATACACCGTGTATTTGAAATAGCGTCGGAAAAAAAATAAACGAATAGCTCATGGTATAACTAACATTTTCCGTAAAAATTAAAAAAATATGTGCAGCAGTTTCAGAATGGGATTTTTTTGAAAAAAATGTACCTTTTAGCCGTACGTCAATGTCACGCTGTGAAATTCTCTAAATTAATGGTGACCTTGTAGCAAATATGTATGAAATCTTCCCAGCGTTGCCAGATTCACTCGATGAGAAAAGTTTTTTTAAACTTACCTACCGTAGTAAAATAGGGGCATGTTTTCATGAAGTAAACATATCATTATCACCTAGGTAATAATAATAT
This sequence comes from Brachypterus glaber, assembly GCA_958510825.1. NCBI lineage: Eukaryota > Metazoa > Arthropoda > Insecta > Coleoptera > Kateretidae > Brachypterus > Brachypterus glaber. The sequence continues at coordinate 22,272,001 of OY294047.1, read as the reverse complement.
TTTAGGTATCCGCTGGATGCCATCGAACTATTTCCCCAACCCTTGTTTTTTATCTTAACAAGAAGTTTTCACTGATTTTTTTTTAAATTATCAACCACAGCGATTGAATCACTATAAGATTTACTAAATAATAAAGTAAAAAAATGTACACAACACTGTCCACTTTGAAACACTTTTTTGCATTAGAATGGTCGGAATAGGTTGAACTTGAAATATTAAACAAAAATTGTCTAATCACTACAGGAAAATAACTTACATAAACCACTGCAATGATTATTAACTATTTATTATTGACACTACGATTTGTTGCAAAAAATACTGGTCAAAATAATTTTCTGAGAATTAGAAAAGTCTTAGCTCTCTCTCTCTCTCACTTCAGATCTGTAGTTTGAGCTTGCCAACCAGTCCTCGTCGGTTACACTTAAACGAAATGGACCGTCTGGTTTGTACCATGCATTTCCGTCTGTTGCAACAAAGTTATCCTCTTGCTGTGAAAAGTCTTCTCTGATGATTTCTTTCTTTTAAAACACAATCACAATATACTTTTTATAGTCACTAAAGTTTAATGTTTGATTTATTAAAAAAAAGCCGTAGCTTCATAAACCAAAGAAAGTTTTTTTATTTCTACAGTTGGCTACACTTTGTTTGGTATTTTTAGGTTAGATCATTTATTTTTTCGTATTGTTTTGACTGTAGCAAAACTGTTGTTTTCCCTTAAAATTTCTATAATTTTTGGTCGTTATACAACTGGCTCTCACTACTCCTAGTTACTGATGTAACCACCATGCAACCCGATGGCTGAAATGTAAAATACAAAGCCAAAAATCGAAGAAGAAGAAAACTGTTGTTTACATCCCATCAGGGGGCTATTTTTACGTGCAATGGGAAATTTGGATTTGTGCTGTATAAAATACTGACCAAAATGTGAAGTGAATCGCCCAAAGATTTTCAACAAATTTAAAGTTAAATATCTCCGAATATAATAAAAGGTTTGGAACACATTTTGAATAGATTACATGTATTTAGAGTTGCCAAAAACTTTACACTACTTACTTTACACTACTAGTGATATGGTATTTTTTCTACTAAAAAATCTGCAAGTGTGAGTTAAAGTTGTGTGAGTGAAAGTTAACCCGTTAAGTTTCAGCATCTGTAGGTGAAGATTATGAATATGGCAAGTACATCTTTGGTTATTATTTTAACATTTTTTACGGTACTTTATATATAATTATTGTTGATAAAATTCTATGATGATTAAAAGACGATAAAAGTTATTTTGTCAAACAGTAAATACGGAATCGACAAAATCTGACAACGTTGCATTTTGCAAATTTGAAGCGCGATGATAAAGCTTACAGATGCGTCGTCTGTAGGCTGGATTTAAGGTTTTCTAAAGAATTTTTTAGATTTTTTTTTCTAATTTTTTTCTTTCTGAATCGATTTTTGGGGTCACAAAGATGATCTGTTTTTTTTTCCGACGCTATTTCAAATAACCGTGTATATATACACGGTGTATTTGAAATAGCGTAGGAAATTTTAACAGATGATTCTAAATCATAAAATATGAGAAAAGGCCTATAAGCCTATAAACATATGTCTAAAAATGCGTCATAAGGGAGCTACGCCCCTTCGAAAGTGGCTAAAAAATTCGGTTTTTATTTAATAACTCAGGAACCCTTTGAGATATATCAACAAGGTTTTGCACGTCAACTAATCCTACCAAGGCCCGTTTTTATGTTATTTTCATGTACTTATTTCAACCAGGGGTGTGCGAAACGGGGGGGGGGGGGAGGGCTTATCAGTTTTTTGTCCCAAACTTTTTTCTGTGTAACTTTTTTGCAATTTTATTTTTGAAATATGATTCCTCAGGTCAAAATACATAAAAAAGGTACTCTTGTTGTAATACAGTAGGATTAACCGTTTTCGAGAAAAATTCATTTGAAGGTGAAATTCAACGGTTCGAGGACGAAAAATTAAATACTAAAATGTTGAAAACCAAAATTTTAATGATGCAGGGCGAATGTACATTAAAAACTAAGAAAAAAATCTCATATACAGGTACTTCCAAAAATCAATCCTAATGGAGCTATGGTCTCCTAAATATGCACCATTTTTAAAGGGCTATGGTAGCTTTAAAAGCGTTTTTTCGACCTACATGTATGGAAACTTTTTCTTAGTTTTTGATGTAGAATAAAATTGCATCATTAAAATTTTGGTTTTCGACATTTTAGTATTTAATTTTTCGTCCTCAAACCGTGAAATTTCACCTTCAAATGAACTTTTCTCGAAAACGGTTAATCCTACAGTATTACAACAAGAGTACCTTTTTTATGTATTTTGACTTGAGGAATCATATTTCAAAAATAAAATTGCAAAAAAGTTACACAGAAAAAAGTTTTGGACAAAAAACTGATAAGGCCCCCCCGTTTCGCACACCCCTGGTTTAAATAAGTACGTGAAAATGACATACAAAGATGGGCCTTATTAGGATTAATTCACGTGCAAAACCTCGTTAATAAATCTCAAAGGGTTACTGAATTATTAAATAAAAACCGATTTTTTTAGCCAATTTCAAAGGGGCGTAGCTCCCTTATGACGCATTTTTAGAAATATGTTTAGAGGAACTTTTTGTCATATTTTATAATGTAGAATCACCTGTTAAAATTTTCTACGCTATTTCAAATACACCCTGTATATACACGGTGTATTTGATTTACCCTTTCTTTTTTGTATACGACATTTTACAGTAGGGTATTTTAAAAAATACATTTTAGCCACCCTAAGGATATGAGAATGTCGTGAAAAATACAAAAATTATATTCTGTGCCAAATTTCAGCTCAAAAAAAAATTAAATTAGAGAAAATTAATATACAGGGTGTATTTGAAATAGCGTCGGAAATTTTAACAGATGATTCTACATCATAAAATATGACAAAAAGTTCCTATAAACATATGTCTAAAAATGCGTCATAAAAGTGAATGAAAGTGGCTAAAAAAATATCGGTTTTTATTTAATAACTCAGGAACCCTTTGAGATATATCAACGAGGTTTTGCACGTCAACTAATCCTACCAAGGCCCGTTTTTATGTGTTATTTTCATGTACTTATTTCAACCAGGGGTGTGCGAAACGGGGGGGGCTTATCAGTTTTTAGTCCCAAACTTTTTTCTGTGGCACTTTTTTGCAATTTTATTTATTTTCTAAATTTTGGTTTTCGACATTTTAGTATTTAATTTTTCGTCCTCGAACCGTGAAATTTCACCTTCAAATTAACTTTTCTCGAAAACGGTTAATCCTACAGTATTACAACAAGAGTACCTTTTTTTATGTATTTTGACCTGAGGAATCATATGTCAAAAATAAAACTGCAAAAAAGTTACACAGAAAAAAGTTTGGGACAAAAAACTGATAAGGCCCCCCCGTTTCGCAATCCCCTGGTTTAAATAAGTACGTGAAAATGACATACAAAGATGGGCCTTATTAGGATTAATTCACGTGCAAAACCTCGTTAACATATCTCAAAGGGTTCCTGAGTTATTAAATAAAAACCGATTTTTTTAGCCAATTTCAAAGGGGCGTAGCTCCCTTATGACGCATTTTTAGACATATGTTTATAGGAACTTTTTGTCATATTTTATCATGTAGAATCACTTGTTAAAATTTCCTACGCTATTTCAAATACACCCTGTATATTAATTTTCTCTAATTTATTTTTTTTTGAGCTGAAATTTGGCACAGAATATAATTTTTGTATTTTTCACGACATTCTCATATCCTTAGGGTGGCTAAAATGTATTTTTTAAAATACCCTACTGTAAAATGTCGTATACAAAAAAGAAAAGGTAATAAAATGGTGTGATATTGTAGACTTAAGCCTTTTTTGAAAAGACTCAAAAAAATTATTTATTTTTTGGCCTTAAAATGAAGTATTTAACGTAAGCTTATGTTTAAGCACAAAACAGCACGCTAAAATTACACCGAAGTTATAAATGTATTAACATTTTAATTATTTCATGGACTTACGCCTTTTTTGAAAATAATCAATAAATATTTTTTTTTGTTTTTGGTTTTAAAATTAAGTATTTAGCCTAAGTTAACACACGAAAATATACCGACAAATACAAAGAAGTAAAAAAATAAAATCTGGTGCTTTTATGGACCTACGCCTTTTTTTGAAAAAACTCATGGAGCAATTATTTTGTTTTTGCTGCTAAAATGAATTACTCTACCTAAACTATCAGAAAATGATAAAAAAGTGGGCATTTTTTATTGTAAAACAGTTATTTCCCACACACCGTGATTAATGTCGTAAAAATTTAAAATAGCTAAAATATATAGTAAATCCTAATTTCCCAGAACAATTTTTGATTCGCTGAAGAGAGGACACTTAGAAGTACTTTTGACCAAATTTTGAGAAAAATCTAAGAGGAGCGTCTATAAAAAAAAGTTATAAAAGACCAGATTGTCATTTAATTTTACGTGTTTGTACCAATTTTTATTAAATTTGGATTAAAATTGTCAAACTTAAAGCAAAATATCGGAAATAAAACGATTTTCCTAATAACCAAAAATGGAAAAATTACAAAAATTTAAAAAAAAATCATATATTCACCAAAAAAATTTTTTGAAGACTTTTTTATGCTTGAAGCCTCTAGTAAAAGGATATAGATAATATAAAAACAGTTTGATCAAAATCCGCGACATTCAATCACCAAGGTGGTATGGATTCATACAGAAATACCCATCTTATTTTGCCACCCGTTTCAGATTTTTCTTATTATTTTTTTAGTTTCTAGCAACTTTTACGTCATAGAGTTGGAATGGTATATTCCATTCCATATTCCATATAATAAATTATAACACCAAACAGTTTTTGTTCTGATTTGAATTTTATGTTTAAAACTTACTTTGTTCTTTTTTAAATTCCGATACCAAATGGTTGACAAGGACGTTGTCGAAATCTTCACCACCCAAGAATGTGTCACCATTGGTTGATTTGACTTCAAATACGCCCTTCTGGATTTCCAAAATCGAGATATCGAAAGTACCGCCACCCAAATCATATACAGCAATACTAAAAATTAAATTAATATTTTATATTAAAAATTAGACATTAAGGTAAATAAAGTTGATACCAGAAACCAATTTTTATTTCATATCTTGTTTATGTTGGTCCTAACCATCATTTTACGCCCAAACTTAAAAAAATATCAAGCGAAAATCCTTAAAGTTTAGCTATTACAGGGTGTACCAGAACTCACGTTAAAAAAATTACATATGCACTTATACAGGATGATATCTGCGCCGATTCAGGCAGGACTGAGGGCTTGGGTCACGGATTTCGCTGAGTATTTTTTTATGTGTAGCCCACCGATGTTAGAGAAAAACCTCAACGGGATTTTTTTTTAAAAACCCCCCATTTCGAAAATATGATTTTTTAAAGAAAATATGATTTTTTTAATTTTAAAGAAAAATTTTAAAAATCATATTTTCGAAACGTGACGTTTTTGAATAAAATGGAGATTTTTCTTAGACATCCGTGGCCAAACATAAAAAAATAATTAGACAAATCCGTGACCCATGCCGTTAGCCCTATCTGGATCGGCGCGGATATAATCACAATATAATATATTGAAATACAATAATCATGAAACAGGCATAAAATAGGACGTGCAGACAGTAGTTTTAACCGGTAAATGAGAAATTTTCCACGCCTACTGCGAATATTTAGCCATATTATTGGTTCTAGCAAAGAAATAAAAAAGTGGTATTTTTTTGATTTTTTTAATCAAAAGTACACATAATTAGTAGTGGATCCTGAAATTTTCAAAAAAATAAAAAATGCAGTTTTTGAGAAAAATGGCCTTAAAATTTTTCGCGGCCACCCTGAAAAAACAAAAAATTGTCAAAACTAATTTGATAAAATTTGATAGAAAAAAATATGATTTTTTTGGCGAACACCGCAGTTCTCTAGGTTAAATAGTGTTTGAGTTATTGCACATCAATGTCACATTTTCAAGAAATTTAAAAAAACTGAAAAAAAAAAAATAAAAAAAATATTTTCGAGACGGGGGGTTTTTGAAAAAAATCCCGTGGAGGTTATTCTCTAACATCGATGGGCTACACATAAAAAAATAATCAGCCAAATCCGTCACTCAAGCCCTCAGCCCTGCCTGAATCGGCGCGGATACCATCACAGCAATAAAAAAAAGTTGAGCAAAATTTCAGTAGCGGCTGATTGTATGAAATTTCAAGATAAGAACGTTTTGTTTCGTAAAAATTAGTAAAAAGGGGTTTTCGAGGATGCTGAAACTAAATCCGTTTATAAAAATACAACATTCAAAATGGCGGATCCAATATGGCGGCCAAATCTGTTACATTTTATTGGATTCTAATGAAAATTGGAATTCAGGATGCTGAATATGTTTTTAAAAATTTTAAATTCAAAATGTCGGATCCAATATGGCGCAAAATCTGTAAAATTTCATTGGATTCTGATGAAAATTGGTATTTGGGGGTTTTTGAGGATGCTTAAATAGAATCTGTTTTAAAAAATTAAAATTCAAAATGGAGGATCCAATATGGCGGCAAAATCTGTAAAATGTCAATGGATTCTGATGAAAATTCGTATTCAGGGTTTTTTAAGGAATGCTTAAATATAATCTGTTTTCAAAAATTCATAACTCCAAATGGCAGATCTAAATCTGTAAAAGGTCATTGGATTCTGATGAAAATTAGTATTCAGGGGTTTTCGAGGATGCTAAAACAGAATCTGTTTTCAAAAATTCAATATGGCGGCAAAATCAATTAAATTTTTTTGAATTCGGTATTCAATGTTTACTAAAAACAATCCCGAGCGAGAACTTTTGGTAATATACGTGTATGCCAAATTTTAAGTTTCTAGCTTAAAGCGTTCTTAAGTTAACGTGCCCACAAGATTTCCCGGGCAGACCGATCGACTGACTGACCGACCTTTCGACCGACCGACCCACCGATAGGTTTTTTTTTGCTCGAAACTGTTTTATATCGACATAAAACGCAATAAAACGTAAAAAAAAACAAAAAAAAACAAAATTGAAATTGTTTGCACAAATGCAAGGTTTTCTCAAACATTTTGATTTTTTTTTAATGGGAAAGCAAAACGCGCAAAAATGCGCATATAGGCGTATGGTATTAAAAATTGGTTGCCTTATGCAAAGTTATTTTACATTGAAAGTGAAATTTTGCTTAAAATATTATTGCTTATTTAAAAGTACACAGATCATAAGAAATATTTTTTTTTATTAATTAAATATGATATTTAATTAGCTTATACCTTTTTTAATTATTTTAATTTAAAACAAAACTTTATCTGTTGCTTATTCAAAAGTATAGTATTTATTTTAATAATAAAAGCATTAAATATATGTTCATTTCTAGTTTAAACCTATGTAGAAAACAAACGCTTTAATATAATGTAATAACATTTTGAGAATAATTACCCTAACTATTCCTTATTTGGTTGCCCAGTTTACTTTTTGGAAATACAAAATTCAATTTTGTCGATTTTTTGCCAAAAACGCAGGTCTCTTGGTCCATAGTGCAATCCCAGAAGCTGTTACAATTACCTATAAAAGTGGGTAAATTGCCTAATTGGTTTCTATGGAAGCATACAAGTAGCTAAAGGTATGTACGTTGAAAGTTTGATGACAATGTCAAATTGTAACTTTTCATAGACAATTGTCGAATTGCAATTTGTCAGAAATAATTTTTAAGATGTAAACTTCTATATTACTGGAAGACTATGGTTTTTTGAACTTTAATAATATGTAATAGTTTTGTAAAGTGTTTTTTCTTTGTTATAATCCTACTTTAAATTTTAGGTCCTAATTTAGAACGGCTAAATAATTAAAAGTTCTACATATGGACATAAATGGGAATACAAAATATACTATTTAAAATTTATATCGATGGACAAATGTTTAAAATGCCCCTCATTCCATACGAATAAAAAAGTAGTAAACCAATACAAGTAGCTAAAGGTATGCATGTTGAAAGTTTGATGACAATGTCAAATTGTAACTTTTCATAGACAATTGTCAAATTGCAATTTGTCAAAAATAATTTTTAAGATGTAAACTTCTATATTACTGGAAGACTATGGTTTTTTGAACTTTAATAATATGTAATAGTTTTGTAAAGTGTTTTTTCTTTGTTATAATCCTACTTTAAATTTTAGGTTCTAATTTAGAACGGCTAAATAATTAAAAGTTCTACATATGGACATAAATGGGAATGAAAAATATACTATTTAAAATTTATATCGATGGACAATTGTTTAAAATGCCCCTCATTCCATACGATTAAAAAAGTAGTAAACCAATATACCAATTGTATTTTAATGAGTTTTTTTTATAAAATATGACAATTCAACCCTTTATATAAAATTAAAGCTTGAGGTCTTTCATCATAACGATTTAAAAAAAAATAACTGAGATAATTGATTCAGTTAAAGAATTACATGGATCCACTCGATTAGGAAAGAAACACTGTGGTAAAATAAATGTTCCTCACGACTTCTTCTTTAGGAAAGAAGATAAACCAAGCCGTAAGAGTCTTTAATCATATCCAAGATGCCTAAAAGAAAAAACTATCCTTTTAGCTCGATGCTGCAAATTTTAAATCAGTTTAATGTGTTTAATGTAATAAGTTTTGTAATGGTCTTTTATCTAGCAAATTTTAACTTTTAAAGCGATTTTTTTTTCTTTTTTTTTCATCACCAAAAAGTCCAATTTTATTTTTTTACTTTTTTCTACTTTTTTTTAAGTAGAGATTTAAGGAGGTTTAAACTATTTTCTTAAATAGTATTCATTTCCAGTGTATGTGCACATGTAAAATTTTCAATTATTCAACCTAAATTAAGATCTAAAATTAAAAGTAGGATTATAACAAAGAAAAACACATATATACAAAATTATTACAATAAAGTTAAAAAATCCATAATCTTCGAGTAGTATTAGAGCACTAGATAGGCAGGTTTGTTAGGGTGGGTGGGAGTCCACACACTACACAAAGAGAGTACCGACATATCCAAAATCTCCCGAAAATTGCGGACGGAAGTGCGCCTTCAAAAGGAAAATTTAAACAAAATAATTTTTCATTTTAATTGTTATTCTATTTGACATGAAAGTTTGACAATAATAGAAAATAATTTATGACAGTTTGCATTAATTTTTTAACAATATTTTCGAATAAACCCTATTTAAGAAGATGAATTAAATTTAAAATGGTGTTATTTTATATTTCCCGTGTACAGAGCTTGTTTAATTTACATAATTATATTTCTAATCTTTATTTTGAAAATTCAAATCGTTAGTGATTTTTAAATTAATTATTAAACAGGTATTTATCGATCATGCGTATTTTTGTGCAGACGAAAACCATGCGTTGGCTTCAGGTTAGAATTTTAGCCGCGAACCAGAGTTGGAAAAATGTCGTGAAACTAGCAAGTTGTTCGTGAAAAGATATCGGTATCTTTTAAAATCGTCGTTTAATATTCGTAAAGTTGTTAATTATATTTGTTGAAAACACGTATTTGTGGTGTCAAATACTCTCGTTTCAAACCCATATTTATCCTCACAAACCTCAATATCATCAAGAAGAATTCAGCAATGTGCACATGGACAACAACAAGATCGATCAGCTTCAAACAAGGTTATTGAAATCCCTATTTGTCCCTTCTACCATTATTTAAAACTCCCTAAGCAGCCCACTATCGCTCGTTGCGTTTTTGTTAATTTAAAGTCGCTATACGCCAGGTTGGAGAGCTATCGAAGGGATACATTTTGTATCTAACCTGGACATATTTTGTTCCTTCGTCGCCGGATTTTGTTCCTTCGTAGATATTGAACCTTTCGGTTTTCGTTTAATTTTATTTTTTAGTAAATAATTTTGGGTTATCTCGTCGTAAAAAAATGTTTATTTAAAAATTAAAAACATTTCATTAATTTCGTTTAAATTGTTTGATTATCTATAAAAACTCTGTAAACTTAAGGTAGCAAAAAATCGTTCGATGCAATAAAAAGTTTACAGTATTAACTTATTAATTTGAAATTTAAACGGTGTCATCCAATATGGATCAATATAATATTTTAATACATGAATTTTATGTAAGTCGTATAAAGAAAATTCTTGTTGTTGGAAACTTAGCAAAGACCGATCTCTCGGATTTTAAAGCTCAGCAGAACTTGTTAGAGTTAGCATTTAAAGTTTGCGAGAAAAAGAGTGAAGAAATTCTGGGGTTGAATTCCAGCGGCGCCGTTGCTATTACCGCGGATAAACAGAAGGATACTAAAAAAGAATTTAAAACACGTTCCGCGTTTCACGACACGTATTGTAGTATTCAAGTTTTATTTTCGGAACTTTTCGGAGAAAGTTCAAATAGGGACACAGGTTCAAGTTCAACAAATATAAAAAGATCAAAAATAAATATTCCAATTTTCGATGGAAATCAAAGTGAATGGACTAGTTGGTTTGAGCTATTCCAGTCGTTAGTTCACTGCAGTAACCCGTTAGTTCCGATTGAAAAATACTAATTTTTAATCACTTCTAACTTCAAATAATTACGCCACTGCGTATAATCAGCTCGTTTCTCGTTATCAAAATAAAAGGTATCTGCTTATTGGAATAAAATATGTAATTAGCCAAACCATATTCCAGATACTGCACTAGCACTTCGTAATTTAATAAATATTGTGCAAGAAAATACGTCAGCCCTAGCTTCTCTAGGATTGCCGGTTGATGAGTGGAGTTTTGTATTGTTTGGTATGATTTTTAAAAAATTGAATACTAGCATATACCGGGTGATCCAAAGTTCCCGACCCAATCAGTTTTCTCCGAAACGGTAAAAGTTATGGACAAAATTTTATCGGGTTCTTCGATGGGGTCACCTAAGCTACAAATTAAGGTGGATTTAAGGTTTTCAGTTTATAGAATTACGGGCGTAGCGATAGTCATTTTTTTAATGTTTAGTGGCAAGTATAGGAAAACTAACTTAAATCGAATAATATTTTAATTTTATATATTTATCACACAAAGTCTTTAATATAAACACAAGCGTTATTTCCTAAATATTATTTTTCACCTTAAGTCAAGTTATTTTAAACGAAAAAGCAGAGAGTCGGTGGTTCAGTTGGTTTAGGCACAAAAAAGAGTTCAACCTCCAAAAATGGTGTGGGTTCAAATCTCAACAGCGGAACTACTTTTTTTTTAATATTATTTAAGTTTTAGATTTTAAGCTTTCACGGCCATTAAGATATAAAGAACTTTCACTTTCGGGTTTAGACCGTGTTAATGAATTTTCACTTTCCGACGTTTCGTCTCTTACTACTAGAGACATCTTCAGGGATTAATCTGAAACTGTTTCAGATTAATCCCTGAAGATGTCTCTAGTAGTAAGAGACGAAACGTCGGAAAGTGAAAATCCATTAACACGGTCTAAACCCGAAAGTGAAAGTTCTTTATATTATTTAAGTTTTTGTTATTTTTTAAAAGTATTAGTTTTTTTATGGTTTATCAATGTTCTATTAATTTTATTATACAGGGTATTTGTAGATTAGTTCAATCAATCAAATACTTCAATCGTTTTAAATATAAAATTGAATTTAAAATTTTAATTGATCACTAAAATTAAAAAAACTTTTACATTCGGGTTTAGACCGTGTAGATGGATTTTTAGTTTCATTTGTAGTAAATTGTCTATATTTTTTTAATGCATTTTAGCGCAAAAAAGGTCTAAGTAATAACACATAATTTTTTTATTAAAATCAATTTCATTAAACCAACCTAATTACCTATTTGAAACTTATCACCTTTTTAAAATGCTTGCTTTAACAAAAAAAGCCAAGTGCCAAAAAATTATGTTAATGTTTTTTACTTAGAACAGTACGGACAACAAATTTCATAGGAAAAAACGGATGTCTTTTTTCTTATTTTAGGAGTGCCTTGTAGAAGAATTAAAATAGAAAGGGCTATTTTTAGCAAACTTTGGGATAACATCAAAATGTTGAATTTTCTTCCCTATTTATCCTAGATCACTATAATGTGCAAAAACCCATTTTATATATTTATAATAGGCTTAAAAAAATAAATCTGGAAAACGATGTTTTACAAAAACTGGCTGTAGCGAAAAAGATTTAGTGAGGGAGGGAAGAAGGTCGAAAATCACAACTTTTTTAGTCTAAAATTACAAATTCCATACCTTCAACAAAAAAGTTTATGACTAAAAAAAAAACGCCCCACTTCTGCTAGAATGACAACTTTTATATTTTTAACCCATGAAATATACAACTTTTTCTAATTTCAAAACTGACTACTGCTAAAATTACAGGGCCCTAGCGAAGAAGATTTAGTGGGGGAGAAAGGTCGAAAATTACATTTTTTTTTAGTCTAAAATTACAACTTTTATTCCCTTGACAAAAAAGTTGATGACCAAAAAAAAAGAACGTTTCCACTACTTCTAAAATTACAACTTTTTTGTCTTTAATACGTTGACTGCCAAATAAGAGATAATTGATAATAGTTGGCAGTCTGGTGCTGGAGGCTCACTACGAGAATACTCGTTTTAACCGTATTAATTTACGCAACATTGCGTCAACGAACAGAACTAATTTACCCCTGGCAGTAAACGTGTTAACCCATAAAATATGCAACATTTTCTAATTTTAAGATAGGTGGGGGTGGTTCCCCCTATCCCCCCATAGCTACGGCCCTGGCTGTGCGCCACCTCTATTTTTTTATTCTGAAAAAATAGGTTATTAGGTTTGTTTAATAAAATTTATTTCCCTTAAAAAAATTTGTTATCGCTTAGGACTTTTTTGCGGTAAAATGCATTAAAAAATATAGAGAATTTACTAGAAATAAAACTAACGACCTATATACACGGTCTAAACCTGAAATTGAAAGTTCTTTAATTTTAGTGGTCAATTAAAATTTTAAATTGTGTTGGCTCTTAATTTTTATATTTAAAACGATTGAACTATTTATTGTCTTAAAATCTACAAATACCCTGTATAATAAAATTAATGGAACCACAAAAAAACTAATACTATTAAAAAATAATAATAAAAACTTAAATATTATTAATAAAAAAAAATAGTTACGCTGTTGAGATTTGAACCCAGACCATTACTGGGGATTGAATTAATTTACTGCCTAAACCAACTAAACCACTGACTGTCTGTTTTATCGTTTAAAATAAGTTGACTTAAGGTGAAAAATATTATTTAGAAAATAACTTCCTAACGCTTGTGTGTATATAAAAGACTTTGTGTGATAAATATATAAAATTAAAATATTATTCGATTTAAGTTAGTTTTCCTATACATGCCACTAAAAATTAAAAAAATGACTATCGCTACGCCCATTATTCACTAAACTGAAAACCTTAAATCCACCTTAATTTGTAGCTTAGGTGACCCCATCGAAGAACCCGATAAAATTGTGTCCATAACTTTTACCGTTTCGGAGAAAACTGATTGGGTCGCGAACTTTGGATCACCCGGTACAAAATTTGAAGAAAGCATTGTGAATGATGATTTTCCTTCTTTTGATAAATTAAAAGTCTTTTTAACAAATCATTGTAAATCGTTAGAAAATATTGAGGCACTCTCAGGCAAAAAAGTAAGCTCGTATCCTAACAAACAAAAATCAAACTCGTTTTCGTCAAATAAAGCAAGACAAAACTCTTCAGCGTCATTTCTCGTCGATAGTTAAATTTCTGTCTCACTTTCGGTAAAATTAGAAAATACGGCAGCCCTAGCTTCTCTAGGATTGCCGGTTGATAAGTGGAGTTTTGTATTGTTTGATATGATTTTTAAAAAATTGGATACTAGCATATGTACAAAATTTGAAGAAAGCTTTGTAAAGGATGATTTGCCTTCTTTTGATGAATTAAAAGTCTTTTTAACAAATCATTGTAAATCGATTGAAAATATTGAAGCACTCTCGTGTAAAAAAGTATGCTCTTATCCTAACAAACAAAAATCAAACTCGTTTTCGCCATATCAAGCAAAACAAAACTCTCCAGCGTCATTTGTCGTCGATACTTCGAATAATAATTTTAATAGAAATACTGGTTGCTTGTTGTGTAACAACGTCCATAAGTTAAATTTCTGCCGCACTTTCGATAAAATGACTCCTTACGGAAGATTTCAGTTTGTAAAGAGAAATTACCTATGCTTGGTATGTCTTGAAAGCTCACATTCGGTGCAGGGAAGCACGGCGTCGATAAAATGCCATTGTGGTGGGAATCATCACAAAATGTTGCATTTTGGCAAATCGAATCAGCGCGTTATAAATTCGGCAGGTAACGCTGCAATTAAATTCATCAGGTCAAAGTAGCTCCTATCGTAGGGGGGTTTCCGGGCAGTTGAGTACCCTATTGACTGAGTGAAAAAATTATACAGTTTTGTTGGGAACAGCTCAAGTCGGTATTTTAGATGGGTTTGTTAACTAGACTAATTACCGAGAATTGTGCTAGACGTTTGGGCCTCAATTTACGCCATTCACCTAATAATAAAAATATTCAGGGTCTGGGCGGTGTTCTCATCAACTCAAAACTATACAGGGTGATCGAGAAATAAATTTGGACGCAGTTGTTATGCCTAATATTTGTTCGAATATGCCTGGCCGGTGGCGCCATATTAAGGACCTTAAACTGGCTGATCCAGATTTTAACAAACCCAGTCCTGTGAATATTCTATTGGGTGGGGATGTCTATGGTTGGATCATCCTGGATGGTACTATCACCGGTGGTACTCATGAACCTACCGCAATAAATACTATTTTCGGGTATGTTTTGTTAGGAAAGGCTTCAACTAATTTGGAAGATGTAACTTCTTTAAATTCTTGAAAGTTTACTCGATATAACTTTTCAGAGATTTTGGCAAATTGAGGAGGTTCCTAAACATAAAGTTTTGTCAAAAATTCGTATAAAAATGATTATTTTCGGACCAATTCGGGTCGCTTTTCGGTCGCTCTGCCTTTCAAAGATGCAGAGCCAAGTTTTGAAAATAACAAAGCTCCTGCTTTGCGTCGTTTATATTTTTTAGAACGTCGATTAAATAAAGATCCTAATTTTCGTGCTGCATATAATAATTTTATGACTGACTATTTAAATGCCGATCATATGTCGTTAATTTCGGATACAGCAGTAATATCAAAAAGTTATTATATTCCACATTTTGCGGTAAAGAAAAATAGTGAAATGTCAGATGATACCCTTTCGCCCCCTAAGTGATACTTTATTAGTAGGTCCAAAATTGCTAAAGGACATTTGTTCTATATTATTAACTTTTCGTTTACACCCTATTGTCCTTGTCGCTAAATTACGTCAGATGTACCGTAATATTGAGATACACCCATCGCATCATGATTACCAGAGAATTTTGTGGAGATTTTCCCCAGAAGAACCTATTCGTGAATAAAGCCGTGTACGGTTGAGAAGGTCAACTTTCCGCTGGCAGCTGCGGTACTTCTGCAGGATATTTTTGTAGATGATTGCTGTACCGGCGTTCCGAACTTAGAGTCGGGATTGCAAAAAGAACTTCTAGATGGAGACAAACTGACATTCACAAATAAAATTAAGCACGATATCAACACGGGAGACGCGAGACCCATTTTCACTAAATCATACCGGTACCCCCATGTTCATAAGGAAGAAATTAAAACACAAATCAGAAATGCTTGACCAAAATATAATTCAATCCTCCATATCACCATGGTCCAGCCCCGTTTGGGTTGTACCAAAGAAATTAGATGCAACCGGTAAACAAAGATGGCGAATAGTCATCGATTACCGCAAATTAAATGATGTTACGGTAGGAGATAGGTATCCCCTCCCAAACATTACCGACCTCCTTGATCAATTAGGAAAATCACATTACTTTATCATGGATTTAGTAAACGGGTATCACCAAATAGAAATTAACCCTAAAGATATAGCCAAAACAGCGTTCTCTGTAAATAACGGCCATTACGAATTCAGACGAATGCCATTCGGATTAAAAAAACGCACCCATTTCTTTTCAGCGCGTTATGGACGAGATAATGTTTGGTATTCAAAACGAAAGGTGTTTAATTTATATCATCCATATAAATTAAACACGTTTTGTTTTCTCGGCAAATCTACAAGAGCACTTAGAAAGGCTCGACGAAATTTTTACTCGATTACGCAAATACAATCTCAAAATTCAACCCACTAAATGCGAATTTCTTAGAAAAGAAGTGGCCTATTTAGGTCATATAATTACAGAAAACGGAGTTAAACCAAACCCCCAAAAAATTGAATGCATCCAAAAAATAGCACAACCCAAGTGTCAAAAAGATATAAAAAGTTTATTAGGTCTTGCTGGTTATTACCGAAGATTTATACCCAATTTTGCAAAAATTATAAAACCCCTCACATTACTTCTGAAAATAGATATTCCTTTTAACTTTAACAATGATTGTATAGAATCTTTCGAAAAATGCAAAAAACTTTTAACTACGACTCCTATATTAAGGTATCCCGATTTCACGGACGAATTTATAGTAACCACATACGCAAGTGCCTACGCAATTGGCGCCGTGATTTCACAAGGGCCTTTGGGCAAAGATTTACACATTGCCTACGCATCAAGAACATTAAACACTGCCGAAGTTAATTATTCAGTCATAGAACGTGAATTGTTGGCAATAATATGGGCCGTGAAATATTTTAGACCCTACCTTTTTGGCAGGAAATTTAAACTTGTTACAGATCACAAACCGCTTACCTGGCTTTTTTCAATAAATGACTCAGGAAGTCGCCTTGTTCGATGGCGGCTTAAACTCGAAGAATACGATTACGAAATAATATATAGACCGGGAAAAACAAACCTTAACGCAGACGCTCTTAGTAGAATTCATTCTTATCATTCTAGCCAACCCCTCGATAGTAGTCTAGATATATATGACGTAATGTTCTCCCCTGATATAATAAATAAAAACGTGGAAGTAGTTTTTGACGATCTGTTCAACTGTCCAAAAAAGTTCGCTCTTGTTCATTGTGTCTCAAGGGATATGGTAATGAATAAGGGCATTGCATTAGAATTTAAGAATCGCTTTAATAATATAGAAAAACTAATATCCCAAGAAAAAGCCGTAGGCGAGGTAGCACAATTAAAAACCGGTACCCGCACTATTTATTATCTAGTAACTAAAGACAAATATTTTCAAAAACCTACATATAAATCCCTCATAAGAACCCTACAGAACCTAAAGTTAATTTGCGAGGAAAATAAGGATTTTAATTTGGCAATGCCAAAAATTGGATGTTGTTTGGACAAACTAAACTGGAAAATAGTACACAACCTTTTAAAAGTTATATTCCTAGATTCAAATTTTAACATTCAGATCTACCTTACTACTAACTTAATAACAGAAATTGCACCTAAATACATTTAGAATATTTCATACTGATGACGAGACTGACGAAACAGAGATAGCCCCAGAAGCAATTAGCAAAGAATATAAAATTTTTACAAAAGCCTACCAGGAAAAATCATCAATCACTCTAAAGTCACATATTCTAACGAACAACTTTTAGATAAAAAAAACATAAAAACATCGTGGCATTTTTCAAACAACAAGGATTAGAAACCCTACACGAAATCATTTTAGAGGACTTTATAGAGCAACACATACGTTTGTTCTCTTTCATATCGACAAAAAAAAATTTATACCAAACGAAACTTACAATATTGAATACGTACCTGATCTAAAACTCCCCGAACTCTTAAGCTTTATATTCGCTGACATAGACATAAATTTTGTAATCTGCCGGAATATAGTCGTCGAACCAGATCTCGACCAACGTCCTATTATTATATCGCAATACCATGACGGAAAAAACAATCTACATCGCGGTATAAATGAAACGTATTGTAGAATTAGACTAAAATACAATTGGCCTAACCTTCAAAGGGAAGTAGAAAGTTATATTAAATCCAGCGAAATATGTGCACAAATAAAAATAAATAGACAAAACATGGAAAGACCCCTCGTAGTAACCGAAACCCCTAACACATCATTTGAACGCATTAATATAGATCTGTTTACAATACCGGAAAAACGGCACTTCCTAACAATTAGAGATGAACTATCCAAGTTCAAACAAGCTTACCCCCTAAAGAATAAGTCTGCAAAAGAGGTTATTCGAGCTCTTATGGTATTTTTTCAACATTACGGAACACCCCTAAGAATACACACTGATCATGGAAGCGAATTCGATAATCAGCTCATGTACGACCTAGCCAAACTATACGACTTTAAGATAACATTTAGTTCAGTCGCACACCCCCAATCAAATGGCTCGGTTGAAAGATTCCATTCAACCCTTTCGGAAATACTTAGAGCCCAAAGCCTCGAATTTCCGGATGAAAACCCTTTTGAAATTTTACCTTATGGCATGGTTGCTCATAACAATAGCTTATGCTCAACTACTGGTTTTACCCCTCATGAACTAGTATTTGGCCATACCGCATCCAGACCTGCGGAGAAACTCTACAACCAAACCGAATTAGTAAGCAAATATATACGCGATTTGAATAACAAAATATCCCACAATTATGAGCTTGCTCGGGCCAAAATTCAAAGGTCAAAAGAGAAAGCAAAGGAACGTTTTGATAAACATGTAAACCCTAAGCCCCATACTTTTCCCGTCGGACAACAAGTCTGGCTAAAAGAATCACAGATCGGGCATAAATTAAAACCAAAATATCTAGGCCCCTATAAAATCGAAGAAGTTTTTACAAACTCAGCAATTATTAGCAATAATAGCAATAGAACTAAGGTAAATTTCGACAGGTTAAAATCTTATACCCCACGGGAACCTGAATCTGACAATGAATCTGAAATTGATGAAATTGTTGCAGGTCCCTCTGGACAACTGTAATAATCCTTCAAATATGCAGATCCCAGGAACATTTCACAATTACCCCATTAAACAATACTCTAGGCATATACTATCATAATGAAGGCTCAATAAAAAGTTCAAACGATCAATGGAAATTACTGGTTTACAAAGATATCTCTCTCTTACGAAGTACCTTTAAAAACAACAAAATTATCCTTAAACATGTAAATGATTTAAACAATAACCCCCGACTATTATATTTCGCTACTGACGTTCGATCACATACGCACATATTAGATAGAATTTCAGAAACTATTACAAACAAATTCATGGAAATACGAGGAGACACTACCTCCTACGATAGAGTTAAAAGAGGCATTTTAAATGGCATCGGTTCCCTTTGGAAAAGCATCACTGGAAATCTTGACGCCAGTGATGGCGAATATTACGAAAAATGTATTAACAAATTAGAAAGAGACGAACACGGATTACAAAATTTAATGAAAAACCAAATATTAGTAACGACACAAACCATTAAACATTTTAATTACACAATTCAAAAGTTACAGGTTGTCGAAGAAACTTTTAATAATGATATTAAGGTAATAGATGTAACACTCGCTTTTACTTGTGTTACTTTTTTGTTTAATAATTTGTTATAGATAATTTGTTCGATACAGACATAAATATTTTGACCTTAGTTTTTTTATGAAATACGGGGTTTCTCTATCGGAATTCTGTACACATTTGTTAATTAAGATTATTAGTACAAAATACTCACGGTTTTTTGATTAATTAATCCTTGGGATGTCTATAATTGACAAAATTATGGTTTTTCCATTCTAACCTAACAACCTTTTGTTGTGTATTAAGACATTTTAAAGATGTTTACACATAGTCTAACCTCTAGATTAATTAAATTCACATTTGAACTTCTCATAATTGTACTGATATAGTTTCTTATTACATTATTTTAGTATAGAAAACAGATAATATCCTTTGAAAACAAGTTTTATTTGTACAAGTACATTTTGACAGTAGTTTAGTTATTCATAAATTCAATAGATGGTGAAACTTGTCTATTGGTAATGTTCGGCGTTGCCAGACTTATTATAAATACTATCTGAATGTCGGAGATTTCTTATATTTTAAAAGTATTAATTATTTCGTACCTTTTTGGTTAGTTTTGCAAAGAAATAAATGTTGCATTGCATTCTTTCATTATTCGGAGTTAATTCTTTGTATTTTTTGAGTTCCAGTGTTGAGTTTTTGATGAGTAATTTAAACTAAAATTATGTAAAGAAATTTCAAAAATAAATATGGCAACTTGATCGTAGACCTTGCTACGGATTTTCGTAGTCAACGGCTGGTTCCGTTTCTTCTTAGTTTATAAATTAATGAAACGAAGCTATCCACGTTTTATGTCGCTTTAAGGTCAAACACCATCTAAGGTATTGTAATTAACCTTTCTTTATAATATATAAAAAGTCCAAACCAACGTCCTATTATTATATCGCAATACCATGACGGAAAAAACAATCTACATCGCGGTATAAATGAAACGTATCGTAGAATTAGACTAAAATACAATTGGCCTAACCTTCAAAAGGAAGTAGAAAGTTATATTAAATCCTGCGAAATATGTGCACAAATAAAAATAAATAGACAAAACATGGAAAGACCCCTCGTAGTAACCGAAACCCCTAACACATCATTTGAACGCATTAATATAGATCTGTTTACAATACCGGAAAAACGGCACTTCCTAACAATTAGTGATGAACTATCCAAGTTCACACAAGCTTACCCCCTAAAGAATAAGTCTGCAAAAGAGGTTATTCGAGCTCTTATGGTATTTTTTCAACATTACGGAACACCCCTAAGAATACACACTGATCACGGAAGCGAATTCGATAATCAGCTCATGTACGACCTAGCCAAACTATACGACTTTAAGATAACATTTATTTCAGTCGCACACCCCCAATCAAATGGCTCGGTTGAAAGATTCCATTCAACCCTTTCGGAAATACTTAGAGCCCAAAGCCTCGAATTTCCGGATGAAAACCCTTTTGAAATTTTACCTTATGGCATGGTTGCTCATAACAATAGCTTATGCTCAACTACTGGTTTTACCCCTCATGAACTAGTATTTGGCCATACCGCATCCAGACCTGCGAAGAAACTCTACAACCAAACCGAATTAGTAAGCAAATATATACGCGATTTGAATAACAAAATATCCCACAATTATGAGCTTGCTCGGGCCAAAATTCAAAGGTCAAAAGAGAAAGCAACGTTTCGATAAACATGTAAACCCTAAGCCCCATACTTTTACCGTCGGACAACAAGTCTGGCTAAAAGAATCACAGATCGGGCATAAATTAAAACCAAAATATCTAGGCCCCTATAAAATCGAAAAAGTTTTTACAAACTCAGAAATTATTAGCAATAATAGTAATAGAACTAAGGTAAATTTCGACAGGTTAAAATCTTATACCCCACGGGAACCTGAATCTGACAATGAATCTGAAATTGATGAAATTGTTGCAGGTCCCTCTGGACAACTTCGTCGGTTTAAGTTCTATTTTTTTTTAATTCTGTTGAGAAAAATTGTGAAAACTACTAGTAAATACCAAGAAAAAAAACTTACTAATTCATTGAAACACATAATTCAACACTGATGACAATATCACGCAAGTAGTAAGTTCAGAATATTGTAAATTTTAAAGAATATTTGGCAATTTAAATTTCAAGTGGCGATCGAAGGTTGCTAAAAGTAAACAAACATTCAGCAGAATTTCAGCCGGCGTTGCCGTTATTACAAAAATTTAATACTTTTCTGTGATTTTACAATCTTTTTTTGAAAATGACATCTAATGATGATTTATTGGAAGCAATTAAAGCAAGTAACTCAAAATTAAATGAAACATTAATTAATCTAGAAACTAGGCTAACAAAGAAGATTGAAGAAGCATATACAAAAATTGAAGAAATCGAAAAAGAAAATATTTTATTTAAACAAGCTATCGAAGAGGAAAACAAGTTTCTTAAGAAAAAAGTTGAGTATCTTGAACGTTCGGTTAAAAAGAACAACATTATTGTTTTTGGGTTTAAACTTAAACAAAAGAAGCCAAAAGAGGATCTGTGTAAGTTAGTAACTGAGAAGCTATCTGGACTTTTAAAAGTTCAACTTACTAATAACGACATAAGCGACCTATATACAATCCAAAGTTTTAATGAAGAAAACCCGCACCAAACAAGTCCAATCATTATTGAGCTAATATCTTGTATGAAAAAATACGAATTGCTAAAAAACGCTAAAAATTGCAATCTCGAGCGACTGTACGAAAGAACAGCAATCCAACAATAAAATTCTTCGAAAACACCTTGTTTATGCGATAAAACAAAATCCTGAAGCGTTCATCAAAAATAATAAACTGATCGTTGGTGACGAAGAGTTTACGGTGGAATTTTTAGTAAATAAAAGTAACGAAGAAGAACTAAACTCCTCGGACTCGGATGATACTGATGAAAATCCAGATAGCAAGCGTAAACGGGATTCACCAAAAAAGGCTACAGTAATTTCTAAAAGACCTAAAACTCATACATATTCTACCAGACACAACAACTCTCAAAAATAATTTTCTTTAAGGTTTTACATATTTAATTGAGTATTTAATTCAGTATAATATATTTTTGTATTTATATTTAGGTGTACAGTACACTTTTTTTTTTTCAATTTTTCGTTTAAATATTGTTGTGGCTAATAAAGTTTGTAAAAATGCCAAATAAGTTTCTTAAGCTGGCAGCCCTAAATGTTAGATCTCTGGCACTTCACGTAGCAGAACAAATAATATTAAAAAATAATATTGATATATTGGCGGTTTCTGAAACATGGCTCAAAAGTCACATTTCTGATTCAGTGATCAAAGTGGAAGGATATCAGTTTGTTAGACAAGACACTGTTGAACGTTGTGGTGGAGTTGGTATCTATATTAAAAATGGAATTAAATTTAAAAGAATAACTAACACAAACATTATTAATCAATGCAGTATTCATGTTACTGTAAATTAAGTCTCATTCATAGTATTCAGTTTATCGCTTACATAGTTGTAATTATAAAGTTTTTATTGAGGAAATTGAAAATAGTATCGGAAATTCTCTACCTATTTCATCAAATATCTTTACGCTAGGCGATATGAATATCAATTTACTAGAACCACATGAAACTGTGACAATCGCACATGAACATATGTTAGATACAATAGGTTTAAAGCAGTTGATATCCAATCCAACAAGAGTAGTCAATAATAGCTCTACATTAATTGACCATATTTTAGTAAGTTCCGAGTCTTTGGTTACATCGAGCGGTAATGTAAATGTCGACTTTCTTGATCATGACCTTATATACTGTACAATTAAAGTAAAAAAGATAAAAACCGAAATATTATATCACACATATAGATCTTACAAAAATTTTAATCAAGATGCGTTTCTAGGCGATTTAACAAACTCAAATCTTGAGAGATATTCTATACAGAAAATGTCGACACTAAAATAAATATTTTTAATGAAAAACTAATAAATTTATTTAATGTACATGCGCCATCAGTCACTTCAAGAATTTCTAAAAAACCTGCACCATGGTTAAATCCTGGTATTAAACTACTAATGTCGTTAAGGGATAGGGCACACGGTAAATTTAAAAAATCCGTCAATAAAATAGACTGGGATGAATATAAAGCTAGAAGAAATTTCGTGAATGTAGCAATTAGAAATGAGAAAAAGGCTTATTTTTCATTCAGCCTTAGAGGTAATGATCAAAAAAATATTTGGAACAAATTAAAATATCTAAATATTAACAATACTAAAAATAATCTCCACTTACCACCTGAAATGAATGATGCCAACGATATTAACTCATACTTTGTAAATAGTGTTCCTCAAACCAACCCAAGTTTTAATAATGAGTGTAAGGAATTTTACGAAAATAATGTTAGTCCCAAAGTAAGTAGTTTTTTACATTTTAATCTGGTTGATAATAATACAATTCAAAAAATAATTTCCGGTATAAAATCTCAAGCAGTGGGTTCTGACGAAATAAATATATTAATGATTTCCTTATGTTGTCCTTACATCATACCATTCATTACTAACATAATTAATTCCTGTATTTTACAAAATTATTTTCCAATAGCTTGGAAGCAAGCTATTGTAAAACCAATCCCAAAAACCAGTGAACCAACTGAATTTAAACATTTACGGCCAATAAGCATCCTTCCTGCAATGTCCAAAATACTAGAAAAAATTATTTGTGACCAATTAAATGATCACTTGAATAAATTTAATTTACTACCGGATATACAGTCTGGTTACAGGAAGGGTTATAACTGCTCAACAGCTTTACTTAAAGTAACTGATGACATTTTACAGGCTACCGAACAAGGTCTTGTCACTGTTTTGTGCCTGCTAGACTATACAAAAGCATTTGATACTCTCCGTCCAGATCTTTTAATCTCTATTCTTCGATATTTAGGCCTAGATAACGACAGCTTAGAACTAATTTTTTCATATTTTGCAAATCGGTTACAGAGAGTAAAATTAAATGGTGTTCTATCTTTGGCACTTATTTCTTTAGGTGTACCACAAGGCTCTCGCTTAGGGCCGTTTCTTTTTATTATTTATACGTGTTGTTTAATTATATATATAAAATATTGTAAGGTTCATATGTATGTTGATGATACTCAGCTTTATTATTCGTTTCACCTAGCTGATGCAACTGAAAGTATCAAACAAATGAATCATGATTTGACATCTATATTAAAATTTTCTACTGATCACAATTTATCAATTAATCCTTCTAAATCAGTTGCATTGGTTTTTGGAACTGAAAAGGCTTGCAATAACATAAAAGAAAATTATGAACTGAGACTAAACAACACTGTAATAGCATTTAAAGATAGTGCAAAAAATCTCGGTCTTAATATGGATAATAGCTTCAGATATAAATTATATATTGATCAACGCTTACGAACTGGATACGGAATACTTCGAACTCTCTTTCCTCACAGATCGTATCTTAATATCCCGACTAAAAAGTTGCTCTGTAATTTACTTGTTTTATCTCAATTAACTTATGGCTCGGCTATTTATGGATTCGCATTAGATAACGATTATATACAAAAGATACAAAAACTTCAAAATTCTTGTTTAAGATACACCTACGGGGTTCGAAAATTTGAACATATCTCACACAAACTGAAAGAAGCTAACTGACTGAATATGCAAAATAGAGTCACTTTACAGACACTTTGCCTGTATCACTCTATTATTAATAACCAAACACCCTCATATTTATACGAAAAGTTAAATTTTCGCTATAACATTCATGGTGCCAACTTAAGAGACGTCAACCTTCTGACAGTTCCTTTACATCAAACTGTAAGATTTCAAAGATCTTTTTCATATAATATTAGTGTCAATTATAATAAATATAGAAATTTTTTTAGTTTGAACAAAAATAGTTTCAAAAAGTCTATTAGAGAACTTCTAGAAACTACTCAAAATTAATTATTGATTGATTTTTTCTCAAGGTGTTAGTTACTCATTTATTTATTTTTTGTTTCTCACTAAAAAGTCCTCTAATTTGAAACAAGAAATCAGTAATTAAATTAAATTTGTAATTAAGTTAAATTAGTATTGTTATCTATTGTCATTATTTTATTTATAAGTTATATATAGATTAAATTTTTACTGAGGTTAAGTGGAAGAGCTTGGGGTTGCGCATCAGAATCGTGTTTTTGATGAGCAACTCATTTGAACTTCGCCTTTTATCATGCACCTGTATATGATAAAATAAAGACATTTATTATTATTATTATTATTATTATTATAATCCTTCAAATATGCAGATCCCAGGAACCCTTCACAATTACCCCATTAAACAATACTCTAGGCATATACTATCATAATGAAGGCTCAATAAAAATTTTAAACGATCAATGGAAATTACTGGTTTACAAAGATATCTCTCTCTTACGAAGTACCTTTAAAAACAACAAAATTATCCTTAAACATGTAAATGATTTAAACAATAACCCCCGAATATTATATTTCGCTACTGACGTTCGATCACATACGCACATATTAGATAGAATTTCAGAAACTATTACAAACAAATTCATGGAAATACGAGGAGACACTACCTCCTACGATAGAGTTAAAAGAGGCATTTTAAATGGCATCGGTTCCCTTTGGAAAAGCATCACTGGAAATCTTGACGCCAGTGATGGCGAATATTACGAAAAATGTATTAACAAATTAGAAAGAGACGAACACGAATTACAAAATTTAATGAAAAACCAAATATTAGTAACGACACAAACCATTAAACATTTTAATTACACAATTCAAAAGTTACAGGTTGTCGAAGAAACTTTTAATAATGATATTAAGGTAATAGATGTAACACTCGCTTTTACTTGTGTTACTTTTTTGTTTAATAATTTGTTATAAATAATTTGTTCGATACAGACATAAATATTTTGACCTTAGTTTTTTTATGAAATACGGGGTTTCTCTATCGGAATTCTGTACACATTTGTTAATTAAGATTATTAGTACAAAATACTCACGGTTTTTTGATTAATTAATCCTTGGGATGTCTATAATTGACAAAATTATGGTTTTTCCATTCTAACCTAACTTAACCTTTTGTTGAGTATTAAGACATTTTAAAGATGTTTACACATAGTCTAACCTCTAGATTAATTAAATTCACATTTGAACTTCTCATAATTGTACTGATATAGTTTCTTATTACATTATTTTAGTTTAAAAACTTCTTTTCCCAAAATATTAGATTATAGTCACTTTCTTGGGTTAGGGGAAAAATAAAATTCTAAATTATTTCAGCTGACCGGTTTCGCATATAAATATATTTATGCTTCTTCAGTGCTCTACAAAGAAAAAATATATAGTTAATACAAACATTACAATAGCAAACAAAACCAGAAATGACAATTAAATAGTGTTCGGTCAATTTATTTATTTCTACAACCGCTGTCTAGTTAGACACAAAGTATTTGGAAAACTTAAGGTTAACCAATAAAATTTAGGTAAACAAACAAGTTAAAAACACTTACCGCTGATATATGTAATTTACAAACTAAATAATTTAGTTTAAAAGTTTAGATATAGCTTTTTAAACAAAATGTATGGTTCTGTATTGTGTGTAATTAATTGATCATAATACTCTTTAAATTAGTTTTTATTAACAATGACGTAAATTATTTGTAAATTACATATATCAGCGGTAAGTGTTTTTAACTTGTTTGTTTACCTAAATTTTATTGGTTAACCTTAAGTTTTCCAAATACTTTGTGTCTAACTAGACAGCGATTGTAGAAATAAATAAATTGACCGGACATTATTTAATTGTCATTTCTGGTTTTGTTTGCTATTGTAATGTTTGTATTAACTATATATTTTTTTTTTGCAGAGCACTGAAGAAGCATAAATATATTTATATGCGAAACCGGTCAGCTGAAATAATTTAGAATTTTATTTTTCCCCTAACCCAAGAAAGTGACTATAATATACATTATTTTAGTATAGAAAACAGATAATATCCTTTGAAAACAAGTTTTATTTGTACAAGTACATTTTGACAGTAGTTTAGTTATTCATAAATTTAATAGATGGTGAAACTTGTCTATTGGTAATGTTCGGCGTTGACAGACTTATTATAAATACCATCTGAATGTAGGAGATTTCTTATATTTTAAAAGTATTAATTATTTCGTACCTTTTTGGTTAGTTTTGCAAAGAAATAAATGTTGCATTGCATTCTTTCATTATTCGGAGTTAATTCTTTGTATTTTTTGAGTTCCAGTGTTGAGTTTTTGATGAGTAATTTAAACTAAAATTATGTAAAGAAATTTCAAAAATAAATATGGCAACTTGATCGTAGACCTTGCTACGGATTTTCGAAGTCAACGGCTGGTTCCGTTTCTTCTTAGTTTTTGAATGAATGAAACGAAGCTATCCACGTTTTATGTCGCTTTAAGGTCAAACACCATCTAAGGTATTGTAATTAACCTTTCTTTATAATATATAAAAAGTCCAAACCAACGTCCTATTATTATATCGCAACACCATGACGGAAAAAACAATCTACATCGCGGTATAAATGAAACGTATCGTAGAATTAGACTAAAATACAATTGGCCTAACCTTCAAAAGGAAGTAGAAAGTTATATTAAATCCTGCGAAATATGTGCACAAATAAAAATAAATAGACAAAACATGGAAAGACCCCTCGTAGTAACCGAAACCCCTAACACATCATTTGAACGCATTAATATAGATCTGTTTACAATACCGGAAAAACGGCACTTCCTAACAATTAGAGATGAACTATCCAAGTTCACACAAGCTTACACCCTAAAGAATAAGTCTGCAAAAGAGGTTATTCGAGCTCTTATGGTATTTTTTCAACATTACGGAACACCCCTAAGAATACACACTAATCACGGAAGCGAATTCGATAATCAGCTCATGTACGACCTAGCCAAACTATACGACTTTAAGATAACATTTAGTTCAGTCGCACACCCCCAATCAAATGGCTCGGTTGAAAGATTCCATTCAACCCTTTCGGAAATACTTAGAGCCCAAAGCCTCGAATTTCCGGATGAAAACCCTTTTGAAATTTTACCCTATGGCATGGTTGCTCATAACAATAGCTTATGCTCAACTACTGGTTTTACCCCTCATGAACTAGTATTTGGCCATACCGCATCCAGACCTGCGGAGAAACTCTACAACCAAACCGAATTAGTAAGCAAATATATAAGCGATTTGAATAACAAAATATCCCACAATTATGAGCTTGCTCGGGCCAAAATTCAAAGCTCAAAAGAGAAAGCAACGTTTCGATAAACATGTAAACCCTAAGCCCCATACTTTTACCGTCGGTCAACAAGTCTGGCTAAAAGAATCACAGATCGGGCATAAATTAAAACCAAAATATCTAGGCCCCTATAAAATCGAAGAAGTTTTTACAAACTCAGCAATTATTAGCAATAATAGTAATAGAACTAAGGTAAATTTCGACAGGTTAAAATCTTATACCCCACGGGAACCTGAATCTGACAATGAATCTGAAATTGATGAAATTGTTGCAGGTCCCTCTGGACAACTGTAATAATCCTTCAAATATGCAGATCCCAGGAACCCTTCACAATTACCCCATTAAACAATACTCTAGGCATATACTAACATAATGAAGGCTCAATAAAAATTTCAAACGATCAATGGAAATTACTGGTTTACAAAGATATCTCTCTCTTACGAAGTACCTTTAAAAACAACAAAATTATCCTTAAACATGTAAATGATTTAAACAATAACCCCCCACTATTATATTTCGCTACTGACGTTCGATCACATACGCACATATTAGATAGATTCTGTACACATTTGTTAATTAATATTATTAGTACAAAATACTCACGGTTTTTTGATTAATTAATGCTTGGGATGTCTATAATTGACAAAATTATGGTTTTCCATTCTAACCTAACTTAACCTTTTGTTGAGTATTAAGACATTTTAAAAATGTTTACACATAGTCTAACCTCTAGATTAATTAAATTCACATTTGAACTTCTCATAATTGTACTGATATAGTTTCTTATTACATTATTTTAGTATAGAAAACAGATAATATCCTTTGAACACAAATTTTATTTGTACAAGTACATTTTGACAGTAGTTTAGTTATTCATAAATTCAATAGATGGTGAAACTTTATTGGTAATGTTCGGCGTTGCCAGACTTATTATAAAAAGTATTAATTATTTCGTACCTTCTTGGTTAGTTTTGCAAAGAAATAAATGTTGCATTGCATTCTTTCATTATTCGGAGTTAATTCTTTGTATTTTTTGAGTTCCAGTGTTGAGTTTTTGATGAGTAATTTAAACTAAAATTATGTAAAGAAATTTCAAAAATAAATATGGCAACTTGATCGTAGACCTTGCTACGGATTTTCGTAGTCAACGGCTGGTTCCGTTTCTTCTTAGTTTTTGAATGAATGAAACGAAGCTATCCACGTTTTATATCGCTTTAACTATGCTTTCGCGAGAGAATCGAACAGTCGATCTCCAACACATCTTTGATTTAAATGATATTTTTTTTCCTTATTCCTACAACTAACTACGAGTCAAATCTAAAATTTTTCTTTGATTGGGCCAAAACTTTGGCCTCTAGGACCAAAAGAGTTTTAGGTCCCCAAAAAAGATAAAATTTTGTTTTTGCGTATATATAAATTATTTAAATACCTATCAACTTTATTTTTGGTACGTGTATGACTCTCATGGATTACTAGATTTTCACGAAAAAAAAAAGTTTAAATATTTGCCTAAAGATGGCGCTGTGGTAATTTTTTCGAAAAATATTGACCATTTTCATGACCTATGGACTCGAAGAAGCAACGCTGCTCAGAAAAAGTGGGCATGGCACATTAAACTACAAAGTTTCCTTTGTAATTTACCATAGAGTCTAACTATGGGTAATTTGATTCCTTTCGGCAAAATTAATTTTAAAGTGACTCTGCACGTAGGCATTGAATTTAGTTTTTTGGGTATATAAAAATTATTTCAATACCCATTAACATTATTTTTGGTATGTGTATGACTATCATGGATTACTAGATTTTCACCAAAAAAAAAGTTTGAATATTTGCCTAAAGATGGCGCTAGGGTAATTTTTTCGAAAAATATTGACTATTTTCATGACCTATGAACTCGAAGAAGCATCGCTGCGCCGAAAAAGTGAATACTGTAGATTAAACTACAAAGTTTTCTTTGTTATTTACCATAGAGTCTAACTATGGGTAATTTGATTCCTTTCGGCAAAATCAATTTTAAAGTGACTCTGCACGTAGGCATTGAATTTAGTTTTTTTGGGTATATAAAAATTATTTCATTACTCATTAACTTTATTTTTGGTATATGACTATCATGGATTACTAGATTTTCACGAAAAAAAAAAGTTTAAATATTTGCCTAAAGGTGGCGCTGGGGTAATTTTTTCGAAAAATATTGACTATTTTCAGGACCTATGAACTCGAAGAAGCATCGCTGCGCAGAAAAAGTGGATACAGTACATTAAACTACAAAGTTTAAAGGTGGCAGTACTAGTGATGATAACTGATATCAATATTCTTCACTTACGCGGTATGTGTGTGAGGAACATGAATGTAACGTTATGTATTGCTGCTAGTGAAAGTATTCTCTCAATACTCGTTCTTACTAATTTCAACTTTCCCAAAGTACTCTCTCGATACTCGCCCAATAATTTCAACTCCCCCAAAATATTTTCGTTTGTTCTTCCTTTTTCTTATAAATATAAACAATTCATTTCATTTTAATTAACTGCGAAAAAACGTACAAAAGTAACTAATGCGTAATAAAACGCACCTTACCCAATGCGCAATAAAACGCACCTTGCCCAATCGGTAAAGATAACCTAATTCATGCCACTGAAAATGCATATTTTTAATCTGTAACCTAATTTATTTATTGTGTAATGTCCTTAGTGTTATTTATGACCAGAATGTTAAAGATGTCCCATTATATGTATTTAAGGTAATATTTTTTCTACACGACAAACAATCTGTAATACTTATTTTATTTTTAGTCCGTATATGCTATATCTATTATAGCGATCCCGCGGTCACACTAATTTGTTTTCAACAATAAAATTAACGTGAAGTCGATTATAAGCCTTTTTTTAATTATTTTATAATAAACCACTTCACTATAAGAAGTTCAGAGGTTCAGAACCATGAATGAATTTTCAAACTGGATTTGGATTTGTTGGTATTTTTGTTGGGGTACTACGTAGTCACCTTAAATTGTCATTAGTCGACGTGATAATTTTTAGGTCGGTTACATTACAATATTATATTTTTTTATATTGTTTTAGTATAATTTTTTTGTAAGTATTTTCACATAATACTGTTACTATTTTTTAGGAATAACATTTATTCCATTATTTGTGTTTATTTGTTATAAATACCGATTTATTTTTAAATATTTTTTTGGTTGTGTTTTGGCTTTTGTTAGCCTGGGGATAGTTAGTTCTTTTGTTTTTTTGGGTGGTTTCAGTAAGAAGACATTTAACTTTGGTTAAAGTCTTGTCAATAAAATTAGTGTTATAGAAACATTTTCATCAACCAAAAACTTATTTACTTATTTAGTTAATAAAAATTGTATACTTTTGGCTTAAATAAATTTGTAATTTTTTCAGTTATTATGGATCCTGGACATTTGTTTTCTGACGAATTGAATTACGAACTCCAGATACGGGACGATCGAACAGATCTTAGTATTGTCGAGAGATGTGCGGTTTTTCGAGATCATTTGCGTAAAGAAAAAGAGGAAAACAGAAGTATAGGTATGCATTCTTCTTTATTAATAGATCCAGAACTTGATGTGATTTTTGAAAAACTGAATTTTGTAAAAGAATATATAGAAAATTATAGGGATACTCGTTTGAATTTTAAAAAGGTAGAAACCAAACTTATACATTTAACTCAAAGAATAAAAAGATTAAACACATGTACAATAAATCAAAATGTTAGAAAAAAGGAAATTATATCTCAATTAAAGTATTAATAACTTAACGGTTTTATAAAAAAATCTACAGGTCAAGTTTTTCAAAGTTTAATTAATTTTTTTGAAACAAATAATTCGAATGTATCAGAAGTAACTCCTACTGATCATGATTTATCTATATTAACACAAGCTTTGCAATCATTAGAATCACTAAACTATTCAAATCTTAATGCAGATCTTATTAATCAATCACAGCCTTTAATAACTTGATCTGAATCTTTAGTAAATCAATCACCACTAAATAATAATGCTAATGATAACTTAAGAAATGAACCTTCTGGGAGTCAAGCAACTTCAAATAGTCCTGTTTTAGCCAATAATACTGTACAACCAATTATAACTAACGTTCAACCAATAAATAATAGTCACTCGTCTAGTCCTAATCCAATTAATAGTACTCATGCTATGTTAAGTACAATTAGGCATTATAATAACCAATTTAATCAATTAAGTAATCAACTTAATAATCACTTCAGTAATCCTAATATTTTGAGTAATCAATTAATAAATAATTCTAGTCAATTAAATAATCAAAATGTTAATAATAATCCTATTTCATTAGAAACTCATAATTAGTCAAACAGTCAACTTAATCATTTAAATAATCAATCAAATAATCTTTTAATTAATCAGCCAAGTAATCAGAATAGACAATTTTTAGAAAATACTAATATTAATAATTTATTACCATTAAATAATTTGCAATCAACAATTCCTAATAGTCAATTTCAGTCTAGTAATTCATATAATAATAATTATAATAATCCAATTAATAATCACACTTTTAGTATTCCAAATGGACTAAATTATTCAAGTAATCCAAATGGTTCTAATAATCAATGAAATACTCAGGTTAATAATTCAAGTAATTTTAATAGACCAGTACCTAATTTTAATGATCATAATAGTTTTAATCCTATTTTACCGCGGAATAATTTATATCCAAATGGATCTTCTGGGCAATATAATAATTTTCAGATTTCGAAATGGGGAGTTCATTTTGATGGACAGCCTGGAAACTTAAATTTATTCTTAGAAAGAATAGAAGAGCTCTGTTATAGTAGAAATGTCGATAAAAATTCCTTATTTAGAAGTGCTGTAGAGTTATTCAGGGATCAGGGTTTAATTTATTATAGGGCTATCCGTGATACAGTTTCATGTTGGGATGAGCTAGTTCAACGTTTAAAAATGGATTTTTTAACTGCTGATTATGAAGTTATGTTATGGGATGAAATTCGTAGTAGAACTCAAGGTCCTGATGAAAAAATAATCATTTATATTTCATGTATGGAAAATTATTTTGCAAGACTTATTAATCCTCCGTCTATTTTACAAAAGTTACAAATGATTATGCGTAATTTACAACCTTTTTATCAGGTGCAACTAGCTATGTTTGATATACAAAATTTAGATCAACTTAAGGTTTTTGCAAAACGTTTAGAAGATGCTAGACAAATTTCAAGAAAATTCCAAAATCCTATGTTTAATAGTACCCCTATTAATCCGGATTTATCGTATAGAAAAACATTTACTAAAAATAGAGTTCATGAAGTTAATGTTGATAGTAGTTCTGATTTTTCTAGTAATTTATTAAATTTTGAAGATATTTCTTTAAAAAATAATGACGCAAAATTTTTACTTGCTGATATTCAGAGTTCTATAGTTAACTCAGGAACCTCTGATGAAGCTATTTCTATTGATGAAATACAGTCTCGTGGTATATGTTGGAATTGTCATGTTATAGGTCATAGATTTCAGGATTGTAAAAAACCTAGAGTCAAACGATTTTGTTTTAAATGCGGATATCAAAATGTAATCATAGATAATTGTCCCAATAATCATCCAATAATGAGGTCAAAAAACGAATTAGAAGAAAATTTATAACCGGCGATAGATTTTCTATTAATAAAAAAGCCGAAAAGTTAGAATTCAAAAAATGGTTAAAACTTATTAAAATATTTTTATATGGAAATCATTCTCCCAGTCAAAACTTAAATAAAAAACAAATTTTAGAAAATAATATAGAAACAAAAAATGTATCTGCTCAATTTGTTAAAAAACCTTATGATAATAGATCTTTTATACCAATTGAAATTTTTGGTCATGCAATAAATTCACTTCTGGATACCGGTGCTAATGCTACTATTGTAGGTGGCTCATGTCTGGAACAGTTACCTTTTTTATATAATTTAATTCAACCATTAGATTCCGATATAACTGTTACTACTGCGGATGGTAGTAAATTTTAGGTCATTTAGATTTACCAATAAAATTAGAAAACTCAATTTATACTATAAAAGCAATAGTAGTCCCTTCAGTTCATCATTCAGTATATTTGGGAATGGATTTTTGTAGGTTAGTTGGTTTAAAATGTGATTTTAGTTCCAATGTTTATAATTTACCTCAAATAAATAAATTAGATTCAATTAATGTTATTCAAGATTTTAATTCTGTAGAAGATTCACAAAAATCTGAAATGAATTCTGTTGTAGATCTTTTTCAATCATTAGATACGGATCAGTTAGGTAGACCGAATCTTATTACTGTAAAAATAGATACCGGGGATGCACAACCTTTTCGGGAACGAAATTATCCACTTTCTCCAGCTATGCAAGTACATATGAACAAGGAAGTAGACAAATTACTTAATCTCAAGGTTATTCGTCCTAGTAAATCCGCTTGGAATTCAAATATTTTGCTTGTGAAAAAGAAAAACGGTGATTTCCGAACTGTCATAGATTTTCGAAGATTAAATAAATAAATTAAAGATGATGCGTATCCTTTACCTTTCATTGATCAAATTTTAAATCAGTTACGTGACGCACGTTTTCTATCTTCTATAGACTTGCGTAATGCTTTTTGGCAAATAGGTTTAGATCCAGATTCTTGTTCAAAGACAGCTTTTACTGTACCTAATCGCGGTTTATTTGAGTGGATTGTTATGCCACAAGGTTTAAAAATAAGTCCAAAAATTCAGCAGCGTTTAATGGATGAAGTATTTGATGAAACTTTGCGACCTTATGTATTTGTTTATATTGATGACATTATTATAGCTACCCCAACTTTTGAAATGCATGTAAAAATTTTAAAAGAAGTTTTTTCTAGATTGCAAAAAGCTGGATTATCAGTTAATTTTCCCAAGTGTAATTTTTGTAGATCCAGTCTTTCTTATCTTGGTTACATTGTCGACTCTAAAGGGTTGCGTGTAGACGATTCAAAAGTTCTGGCTATATTAAGCATAAAGAAACCAGAAACCGTTACCGGTGTAAAAAGTTTCGTGGCAATGTTATCATGGTACAGACGGTTTATAAGTAATTTCTCAGATTATTCAGCGCCTATTACTTCGCTTATTAAAGGTAAAACAAAGACTCAGAAAATATTTTGGACTACTGAAGCTGAAAATTGTTTTGAGCAACTTAAGCAAAATTTGATAAATGCCCCTATTTTGGCCTCCCTTGATTTTACCAAACCCTTTTGTTTATTTAGCGACGCTAGTGGCGCTAGTAGGCATAAGTGGCGCCCTCTGTCAAGGATTTGATCAGAAAATGCACCCTATTGCGTATGTGAGTCGTACTTTAACAAAAACTGAAGTTAACTATTCTGTCATCGAAAGAGAACTTTTGGCTATTTTATTTTCATTAGATAAATTTAGAGGTTACTGTGAAGGTACCAAAATAAATATATATTCGGATCATGCTTCTTTGCGATGGTTAGCTAATTTAAAGGACATTAGAGGACGTTTAGCTCGTTGGTCTATAAGACTTTCTTCTTATGAATATGAAATTCATCATATTCCGGGACGTTTAAATAATATAGCTGATTATCTTTCAAGGCATCTTATAACTAGTTCAGAATTAGAAATATTAACTACAAACACCACTTCAAATTGTTGGTATTAGAAAATGTTAGATAATGTAAAATCTTTTCCGGATAAATATCCGTTATTTAAAATTGAAAATAATGTTTTATTTAAATTTGTAGAAAATAAAGTAGACTTAAAAACCAATTTTTCTCCTTGGAAAATTGTTGTTCCTTTTGAAAATAGAATTGAAATATTAAAAGAATCTCATGATTCACCTTTAGCGGGTCATTTAGGTTTCTTCAAAACTTTTTGTAGAGTCAGTGATAGATACTATTTTCCTAAAATGCGTCCATTTATTAAGGCTTATGTAGCAAAATGTGAGATTTGTAATACTTGTAAATCTTCACCAAAAAAGACTCCGGGATTAATGGGTAAATGTAAAAATATTGATTATCCTTTTCAATTATTGTCTATAGATATTTTGGGTAATTATCCACGATCTAAATTGGGAAATAAATATTGCTTAGTTGTATGTGATTGGTTTACTAAGGCAGCCTTTATTCATCCTATGAAAAATTTTACTTCTCAGGGAATTATAAAGTATTTAGAACAAAGTATATTTTTGATTTTTGGAACTCCACAATATTTGATTACTGATAATGCATCTTATTTCGTTAGTGAGGTATTCAAAGATTTTATGTAAAAATATAGTGTGAAAATTTGGTATTCAAGTTTGTATTCACCAAGCACAAACTTTTGTGAAAGAACAAATAGAACTATAGTTACTGCTTTAAGATCATTTATTAAAGGTAAACAAAATAATTGGGATAAACATATTCATGAAATTGCTTATGCAATCAGATCAGCTCAACATGAATCATCAGGTTATACTCCCAATTTTCTTACTTTTGGTAGACATGTTCCTATTCGAGGTGATTTTTATAAAGATTTGAATGTTGATACTCAATTATTTGCTTCTGATCCATTGAATTATGTTAAAGAATTAGAGAAATTATCAGATATTTTTAAAAAGGTTAAACAAAAGTTTAGCTTATACCAAATATAAAGTTCATTATAATTTGCGGAGAAGGCCTTTATCATTTAACGTAGGTGATACAGTATATAAAGAAAATAAAATATTGTCTGACAGTAGTAAAGGTTTTAATGCTAAATTAGCTCCCAAATTTATAAAATGTGTGGTAAAGAAAAAATTATCTCCTTTGGTATACAATTTGATTGATGATAATAATAAGGATTTAGGTAATTGGCATGTAAAATCGCTGAAACCATGTATTAATTCTGGCGAAACCTAGAAGAAAATTAATTAAAAGAACAATTTCTTTAAAGAAATTGAGTTATAAAGTTTTTTTTATAAATATTTAGATCTTTACGGGTTTCACTCTTTTTTTTATTGTTTTTTTTTTCACGTAACGTGTAACACTCGCTTTTACTTGTGTTTTTTTTGTTTAATAATTTGTTATAAATAATTTGTTCGATACAGACATAAATATTTTGACTTTAGTTTTTTTATGAAATACGGGGTTTCTCTATCGGAATTCTGTACACATTTGTTAATTAAGATTATTAGTACAAAATACTCACGGTTTTTTGATTAATTAATGCTTGGGATGTCTATAATTGACAAAATTATGGTTTTTCTATTCTAACCTAACTTAACCTTTTGTTGAGTATTAAGACATTTTAAAGATGTTTACACAGTCTAACCTCTAGATTAATTAAATTCAGATTTGAACTTCTCATAATTGTACTGATATAGTTTCTTATAACATTATTTTAGTATAGAAAACAGATAATATCCTTTGAAAACAAGTTTTATTTGTACAAGTACATTTTGACAGTAGTTTAGTTATTCATAAATTCAATAGATGGTGAAACTTGTCTATTGGTAATGTTCAGCGTTGCCAGACTTATTATAAATACTATCTGAATGTCGGAGATTTCTTATATTTTAAAAGTATTAATTATTTCGTACCTTTTTGGTTAGTTTTGCAAAGAAATAAATGTTGCATTGCATTCTTTCATTATTCGGAGTTAATTCTTTGTATTTTTTGAGTTCCAGTGTTGAGTTTTTGATGAGTAATTTAAACTAAAATTATGTAAACAAATTTCAAAAATAAATATGGCAACTTGATCGTAGACCTTGCTACGGATTTTCGTAGTCAACGGCTGGTTCCGTTTCTTCTTAGTTTTTGAATGAATGAAACGAAGCTATCCAAGTTTTATGTCGCTTTAAGGTCAAACACCATCTAAGGTATTGTAATTAACCTTTCTTTATAATATAGTAACTAATTTTGGTTATTTTATTTTTCAGACCTTTTTTAGTTATATTTTATTTCTTCACTTTCCATAATGTTATATATTAAATAATACGCAGTTTAATCAAAATTGCACGTTGTCAATATGGCCGCTTGCATTTAAATTTTTTGAAATTTCATGATTAATTTTAATCATTAATGGATATAATACTTTATATTCATTAGTATAAAATGAATATATATAGA
The DNA here is from genome assembly GCA_958510825.1 of Brachypterus glaber. Classification (NCBI taxonomy): domain Eukaryota; kingdom Metazoa; phylum Arthropoda; class Insecta; order Coleoptera; family Kateretidae; genus Brachypterus; species Brachypterus glaber. The sequence continues at coordinate 22,233,077 of OY294047.1, read as the reverse complement.
AATATATAGATTTTTACGAAAATTCTACAAAATAACCTTATTTTTTTTGGATCTCAAAGAAGGTTACCCATGTGCTCACCAATTTTGAACATTTATGTACATAAAATGGTGCAATATGAATAGATATTCAGGTTTTGAAGATTATAGCAGTTGTTGAAGTATATTCGAGGATTATTGGTGCTCGATTTCTGGAAAATACTCATAAACTGGAGATCGTAATTTGATAGTTCCGAAAACAGAAGTTCATCGTTTCATATATTAAAATAAGGTCGTATATTTCTTTCTTATATGTCAATTTTAATCCAATTCATATTTTTCTGTAAACCATACTTTCATTTTCATTTAAATATAAGTACAAATAATTGTATCGAGGATATATTTTGGATTTACTTGTCTCGAGTAACACCATTTTGATTACAATATGGTAATAAAATATAAGCAGACATATGCCACTGCCTTGTATGAGTCTATAGGACTTTTAGCCTACAAGGGTATATTTTAGGTTTGCTCTGTTTTAGTCGAGTTGGTTATTTTATGGCAATCGTCCACTATATTTTTCGATGGGATTATTGTCTTAACTTCATTCATATTTCAAACTTTGTAATTCCTAAATTAATTCAACTTAATAGATCGATATTTATAAAATATTTTTACTTTTATTTTCCAACCTTTGTTTTCTTATATTTTTGACAATTTTCCAGATTTTTTATTATAAAAATTAAGTTTAATTTTTTTGAAAATATTAAAGAAAATACCCACCCCTTTCATAAAATGTCTCTTTGAGCTAGTCGAGGTAATGTCTAACCAAATATTAACATCTGTTAACAAAGTAAACTTGTAACATCAAAAAGTTTATTTTTTTAACATTGTCCTTTCATTGCCTGCACTCCTGACAAGTAGTTTTTTTTGTTATATAGAAAAGGCTTTATATAATATTACCGATAATCAGAACTATTTCGAATCTAAATTAAAAATATTTAATGTATGTGAGCAGTTAATAGAATCCTTCATGCTGATTGAACATGAATTAGACGATATTTTGAACAGTATTACATTTGCTAGACTACAAGTACTTCATCCTTCAATTATTCAACCTCTAGACTTACTAGATCAACTCTCGAAAATATCACAAGCCACTGAAAAAAGTGTGATACCCCTGCAACCCGCCTTTCATAATATTGCGAACTATCTCGATATAATCAAACTTGAAGCTTATCAAACAGATAACAAATTAATTTTTATTTTAACAATCCCGTTAGTTGAACGTGATTATTATACCCTCCTCCATTTATATTCCCTACCTACCCTCGACCCTAGAACAAATTTATTCCACACAATCCTAACCTCCTTAAAGTATATAGCTGTAACCGAAGACAATGTATTTTATGCACAAGTTCCCAACATGGACAAATGCAGGGGCCTACCAGCAACAGGAAACAGAATTAAAATCTGTTACAACCTGGTCACCTATCCAATCGACGCTACTGCTCCATGCGATACACAAATTTTAAATCACCCTATAAAACTACCACAAACTTATTTTTGAAATAAGATTCATCAGGTCAAAATACATAAAAAAAGGTACTCTTGTTGTAATACTGTAGGATTAACCGTTTTCGAGAAAAATTCATTTGAAGGTGAAATTTCACGGTTAAAGGACGAAAAATTAAATACTAAAATGTCGAAAACCAAAATTTTAATGATGCAATGTTATTCTACATCAAAAACTTAGAAAAAAAGTTTCCATACATGTAGATCGAAAAAACGCTTTTAAAGCTACCATAGCCCTTTAAAAATGGTGCATATTTAGGAGACCATAGCTCCATTAGGATTATTTTTTGGAAGTACCTGTATATGAGGTTTTTTTCTTAGTTTTTAATGTACATTCGCCCTGCATCATTAAAATTTTGGTTTTCAACATTTTAGTATTTAATTTTTCGTTCTCGAACCGTGGAATTTCACCTTCAAATTAATTTTTCTCGAAAACGGTTAATCCTACAGTATTACAACAAGAGTACCTTTTTTATGTATTTTGACCTAAGGAATCATATTTCAAAAATAAAATTGCAAAAAAGTTACACAGAAAAAAGTTTGGGACAAAAAACTGATAAGCCCCCCCCCGTTTCGCACACCCCTGGTTGAAATAAGTACATGAAAATAACACATAAAAACGGGCCTTGGTAGGATTAGTTGACGTGCAAAGCCTCGTTGATATATCTCAAAGGGTTCCTGAGTTATTAAATAAAAACCGATTTTTTTAGCCACTTTCAAAGGGGCGTAGCTCCCTTATGACGCATTTTTAGACATATGTTTATAGGAACTTTTTGTCATATTTTATGATGTAGAATCATCTGTTAAAATTTCCGACGCTATTTCAAATACACCGTGTATACACGGTGTCCCACGGTAGACAAATCAGTCAAATTGTGGCGTTATTATCAAAGCTATTAAAATATATTTTTTACCAGTCAATATAGACCTAGTTACCTTAAATTTACGCCAGAAAAAAGTGTTGTACTTTTTTCTGTTTTTAGGCTAGAGCAACAAACAGAATTTTTTTTTAGCATAATAACATTTTTTAACGCCAAAAATAAAAAAATAATATCATTTCTTTATCATATGATAGTTTTTTTTACTAAAAACAATAGTTTTCTATTTAAATTTTAGAAAACGGTAAAAAATGGTAAGTGCATTATGGAATGACCCCGCTAATGTAAAAGAGAGGATGCTATGAAAATAAATGTTTGCAAATATGACGTTCACGATAAAAATAAATGTCAAATCTAATGTTATGAATTAGATTTTTACTTAGACTTAGTAAGGACCTTGTGGACTAGGGTATTTTATACTACAGAGTGTATTACTTAATTACTAATAAATTTTGATTTTTTGCGCTCAATCAAATTTTTTAATTGGTATGATTGGATTAATCTTAGATTAGTCTTAGCAGTTTTTTTTACAAAGTCAGGTCTATATCATAATGAAAGTATTGGTAAAGCAAGTTATTATAAAACCTATTGGACAACTTATGATAAAACATGTTTTATAATTATGAGATTTTAAAAAACATGATTAATTAGCTTGTAAAGAACCCCCTTCCTTCGCAGTTGCATGAAGTTGCAGCTGGTTCAAATTAGCAGGGCCGGATTCAGGGGGGTGCAGGGGGTACAGATTACCCAGGGCCCGGGCTCGAAGGGGGCCCGGCGACAGAAGTTTTTAATAAACAGTTTATTTACTTATACTCCCCCAGATCGATAAGGCGTCAAAATAAGCAAATAAGTAGATCTCGTTCCAAATGGGCAATAGAAAAAATTTCGCCGCGGCAGCGCTTAAGCCTTTTTGGATTTTTTTAAAAAATAATAGTGCACTGTTAAAAGTGTTTTAAAATTTGCAAAAAAATTCGCCCGCGGCGCTAGGGCTAATTTACCTACGTATTTTTTTTAGTTCAAGCTTGCAAAAACTTAAAATTTGTAAAAAAATTACCTGCGGCGCCAGAGCTATCAAAATTAAAAAAATTTCGCCTGCGGCGCTAAGACTTTATTATTTTTTACATACTTAAGCTTGCTGAACTATGAAAATAAAATAGTCAGAAATTAAAATAATTTGGAAAAATTTTCGACTGCGGCGCTTAGTTAATAAATGGGGGCGCCGCTTCGGCCCTCAGTGCCTTAGCTGCAGGCCTGCATGGGACAATTATGTTTTGAAAAAATGGGGGCCCGAGTAAAAAGTTGCACCGGGGCCCGGGCTGGCTCTGTCCGGCCCTGCATATTAGGGTCACTTCATCTAGTCCTACTTCGTGCTTTTGTTCTTAGTCGTTTGTTTTGTTTTTTTGAACCAAACCAGACCAAAATTAGACCAAATACAGAAGAACAAAGGAAAAAAACTGTCATATTATGGGCAATTTAGTCAATTAATTTATTGTTATGTAATTAATTACGTACATTTTGGTTGGAATTAACAGTTAAATGATACTAAGAATAATTCTCATAAGTTAAAATATCAAATTGATTGTTATTATTAATATTATTTATTAATATGCGAAACGCAAGACGTATTTATGATATTTGAATTAATTAACTCATCATTGTGTCAAATTCCATACATCTACAAAATATTACGCCTTTCTAGAATATTTTCAGTGTTATTAGAATTGTTTTGTACAATATTTCAAATAAATTCATGTTAGTCCTTAGGTTTTCCCAAATCACTCCAGTTCTGATGAAAAAAGGTCAAAATTACGCATGTAACTTCAGAGAATCATGGGAATATAAATGCCATTTCACAAAATGTATTATTAGCAAATAATTCTAATTCTTTGCGAGTCTTCCACGATTCAAATGGATTCAAATCAAGCAGCAAGTTAATATGTATCTGCATTGATCCTCTTCCCCACATCGTCTACATAAGAAGCCCCCATTTTTAACACGATAAAGCAATTTAATTTTGTTTAGATGTCTGAGTCTGTCTGTGTATCTATCTGTCTTTTTGTAAAGTAGTTAGTCATAGTCGTTTCGTAAATGTTCAAAAGTTCTCCCATCCTCCTGAATACACATAAAAAGCCTACTTTCAAAATTATGTCTGACTCGTTGAAGCATTACCGGTGTTATTTAGTTAAATGCTTCAACGATTCTTTGGCGCATATTTTCAGGAGTGGTGGGAGCTTGTCGGTAAACCCTGTCCTTTACAAATCCCCACAAAAAAAATCACACGGGGTTAAATCGGGTGATCTTGCTGGTCAGGCAATTTGACCACCACGACCTATCCATGTATTATAAGTCTCATCCAAAAAAGTCCTCACCTCATGAAAAAAATGAGCAGGAGCCCCATCCAGCATAAAAATTATGTCATTTCGCAAGTTTAGTGGTACGTCTTCTAAAAGTTCCGGTAATTCATCACGCAAAAAATTTAGGTACATATTCCCATTTAGATGTCCATTAAAAAAGTAAGGTCCAATAACCGAATCCCCCAGTACCCCCTCCCCAAACATTTAAAGACCAAATCCGCTGGTTGTCAACATGCCTAACCCAATGCGGATTTTCAACAGACCAATAATGCATGTTATGCCTGTTGACAACTCCATTGCTTTTAAATGTAGATTCGTCACTAAACAAAATTTTGGTAGAAAAGTCCTCGTCATCCCCTGTTAATTCCAAAAGTTCATCACAAAATTGAACCCTATTTTTAAAATCCCTCCCATGTAACTCTTGATTAAGACATAACTTATACGGATGTAATTTAGAATTTTTAATAACCCTACTAACTGATGTGCGTGATAAATGATGTTCCCTTGCGATTATCCTTGTAGACGTGTGGGGATCATTGATAACTGCTTCTTGAATTATAGTTATAGTTTCAGGATCTTTGGTTACTGGACTTTCGCAAACTTTTTTTATGTCCCTCACTCCTCCAGTATCCAAAATAAATTAACAATTCTTCGTACGCTAAAGTAACTAATACTATCACCGGGGAACTTTTATACTATTCTTCTCGTTGTTTCTCTTAAATTTCGAGCACATTCTCCATAAGTTAAAATAATTTCTTTCTTTACTTCTAAAGTTATCATTTTGGCATTTAAAACTTGGTTTTATAAAAATCTTGCTTTGTTAATTTTTTGATTATAATGTAAAATCAAATTTGACATTTATTGTCATCATATACGACTTATTTAAAAAATTTAATTTCAAGGCATCCTACTCTTTTGCCATAGCGGGGTCATTCCATTATGCAATTGCCCTTTTTTAAGGTTTTATAAAATTAAGAATTTAAATCGAAAATTATTGTTTTTAGTGAAAAAAACTGTAATATGATAAAGAAAATATGTTACTTTTTTTAATTTTGGCATTTGAAAGTATTGTTATGCTTTTAAAAGTGCATGTGTGGAGCTCTAGCTCAAAACCAAAAAAAAGAGTAGAAAACTTTTGTTTTGGGTCAATTGAAGATAATTAGGTCC
>OY294047.1:22190704-22226927 GCA_958510825.1 Brachypterus glaber | reverse complement strand
GAACGCTATTTGTAAATTGAGGTACATAATAATTCGGTGATAAAAATCAAAGACAGATTCCGAAAATTGTTGTCGTTGGTCAGTCATCTCTATGCTTAAACTAAACGAATCACGTTTATCTGAATAAGTGTTAGTTAAAGCTATTTTAAGGTCATCCCAAGTACTTACTATGCAAGCAGATATTTTTATTGCTGCATCGCCTTTTATTTTGGAAATATACTTGACATAAGATATTCGTTTTGAAAGTCTGTCGGGTCTGTCGTATTATAAAATTTGTTTACGAGTTTTTCGCAGATTTCTATGAATCTAGGGAGAAGCTCTGTTTCTCCCCGAAAATCTGGGATCATATTAATATAGTCCTGTTTAAGGACGGGTACAACAGGTTCGTTTCCTGTAGCCATATCGTTAGTATTAAGGTTTTCAAATGAATTTAAAATTTCTAAACTAAAGTTATCAATTAGGGTTTGTTCTAAGTCTAATTCTGAGCCTGCACTTGAGCTAGAACTTGAGCTTGAAATTTCTTGTCTAGGACCTCTAAAAAACATAGGTACTTACAGTAGAATTGTGAAGATCGTCCCCTGGTACATTGGCTGTGATGTTCACTCACACTCCTGGATGTCCTGGCTGGTCCTGTCTTCACGGAATTTTTTCCTGGTTCTTTTTTCTCTGGTAAATCGCCGAACCGATACGAATTTTTGCTTAATTCGCCCAAAGAAATACCGACTGCGCCAATTATCTACCGAGTTCCCGAAGTTAGGTTTTTAAAAAGGAAATAAATTTATTAATTTATTTAGATAGAAAAATACAAGTTCGTTTATTGATCAAAGCTAAGTACAGACTAAAGTTTTGGAATATACATTTTAGGTATCTGAGGTGAAATGCTTACAAAGCTATTTCCTAATAAAGAAATGTTTATAAATTATAATAAGCAGAAATGATATTTAATATAATAAAGGTGAGTGACTGCAGGTCGTTATATATATATATATATATATATATATATATATATATATATATATATATATATATATATATATATATATATCCGGTGACAATATAATTTTACATAAAATCTCTGTTTCACTCCCGGGTTGCTTCACACATTAATAACACAGGTCAACATTTAGTTTGGAGAAAAACACTGGACCAGACCCAGGTATCCAGGGTTTTTGGGGTCACTGATTTCGATGCCAAGGTCGATCAAGCTCTATCACATCAGTTTCAAGGTCATTTGAAGGTCAAACTGAGAAAAGTTGGTTGAAAAAAATCATACATAAGTTTTTAGGGTCGCTGATTCCGATGCTAAGGTAGTGAAGCTCTATCACGTCAGTTTCAAGGTCATATGAAGGTCAAACTGAGAAAAGTTGGTTGAAAAAATCTGAAAAAAATCATAAATAACTTCTTGAGGTCGCTGATTCCGATGCTAAGGGTGGTCAAGCTCTATCACGTCAGTTTCAAAGTAATTTGAAGGTCAAACCGAGAAAACATCTGAAAAAATCATATATAAGTTTTTGGGGTCGCTGAGTTCGAATCCGGTGTTTGCTTATCCTTAAAAGGCATCCAAAGTTGCAAGGTCATTACTAGGAAATTTTGAGGTTAATTAGTGAGGCGAATATGTCGAAAAAATTTATATAAGTTCAAAATATCAAAATATTTTAGATTTTAAGCTTTCACGGCCATTAAGATATAAAGAACTTTCACTTTCGGGTTTAGACCGTGTTAATGGAAAGTGAAAATCCATTAACACGGTCTAAACCCGAAAGTGAAAGTTCTTTATATCAAAATATTTAAACCAAGTTTTTAAAAAACTTGCCATTTCAGGCTAACTTTTTTTTCATATTTTGAAGGTACCATGTGTCGGGAAAAAAAGCATATCAAAAAAAACCTGGGCGATTTTGAGATATTTTTAAATCGACAATTACTATTTTTTCTCCTGTTCTTAAGTTAAACTGTCTTACTGGTAGAATAAAACATGTTTTAAAAATAAAATTTATTGATTTTGAGCATACATAGGCATAAAAGAAGCCACGAATGTTATCTAGAAAATTAGTGTTTATCGCAATATGGCCCATAACCTTGAAACTTAGATAATAAGGCCAAACTGAGAAAAGGTGCTTGAAAAAATCTGAAAAAAACATACGTAAGTTTTTAGGGTCGCTAATTCCGATGCTAAGGTCACTCATGCACTATCACGTCAGTTTCAAGGTCATATGAAGGTCAAACTGAAAAAAGGTGGCTTAAAAAATCTGAAAAAAATCATAAATAAGTTTTTAGGGTCGCTGATTCCGATCTTAAGGTCAGTCAAGCTCTATCATGTCAGTTTCAAGGTCATTTAAAGATAAAACTGAGAAAAGATGGTTGAAAAAAATTTGAAAAAAATCATAAATAAGATTTTGATGTCGCTAATTCCGATGCTAGAGGCGGTCAAGCTCTATCTGATTTTTTTCAGATTTTTTCAATCACCATTTCTCAGTTTGACCTTAATGTGACCTTGAAACTGACGTAATAGAGCTTAAATGACCTTAGCATCAGGATCAGTGACCCTAAAAATATATGTATGATTTTTTTCATATTTTTTCAACCACCTTTTCTCAGTTTGACCTTAATATGACCTTGAAACTAACGTGAGAGCTTCAATGACCTTAGCACCAAAATCAGCGACCCTAAAAACTTACGTATGATTTTTTTCAGATTTTTTTCAACCACCTTTTCTCAGTTTGACCTTAATATGACCTTGAAACTGACGTGATAGAGCTTGATTGACCTCAGCATCGGGATCAGAGACCCTAAAAACTTACGTATAATTTTTTTCACATTTTTTTAACCATCTTTTCTCAGTTTGAACTTCAAATGACCTTGAAACTGACGTGATAGAGCTTGAATGACGTTAGCATCGGAATCAGCTACCCTAAAAACTTAAGTATGATTTTTTAAAGATTTGTTTAACCATCTTTTCTGTTTGACCTTCAAATGACCTTGAAAATGACGTGATAGAGCTTGACTGACCTTAGCGTCGGAATCAGCGACCCTAAAAACTTATTTATGATTTTTTTCAGATTTTTTCAACCAACTTTTCTCAGTTTAACCTTCATATGACCTTGAAACTGGCGTGATAGAGCTTGACTGACCTTAGCATCAGAATCAGCGACCCTAAAAAACTTAGTATGATTTTTTTCAGATTTTTTCAACCACCTTTTCTTAGTTTGACCTTATAATTTAGGTTTCAAGGTTATGCGCCATATTGCGACAAACACTAATTTTCTAGATAACATTAGTGGCTTCTTTTATGCCTATGTATGCTCAAAATAAATAAATTTTATTTTTAAAATATGTTTTATTCTACCAATAAGACAGTTTAACTTAAGAACAGGAGAAAAAATAGTAATTGTCGATTTAAAAAAAATTCTTAAAATCGCCCAGATTTTTTTTGACATGGTACTATCAAAATATGAAAAAAAAGTTAGCCTGAAACGGCACGTTTTTGAAAAAACTTTGTTTAAATATTTTGATATTTTGAACTTATATAAATTTTTTTGACATATTCTCCTCACTAATTAACATCGAAATTTCCTAGTTATGACCTTGCAATGATTTTTTTCAGATGTTTTCTCGGTTTGACCTTCAAATTACTTTGAAACTGACGTGATAGAGCTTGACCACCCTTAGCATCGGAATCAGCGACCTCAAGAAGTTATTTATGATTTTTTTCAGTTTTTTTCAACCAACTTTTCTCAGTTTGACCTTCATATGACCTTGAAACTGACGTGATGGAGCTTCACTGACCTTAGCATCGGAATCAGCGATCCTAAAAACTTATGTATGATTTTTTTCAGATTTTTTCAACCACCTTTTCTCAGTTTGTACTTCAAATGACCTTGAAACTGATGTGATAGAGCTTGACCGACCTTGGCATCGAAATCAGTGACCCCAAAAACCCCTGGATTTTTTTTCAGTTTTTTTCAACCAACTTTTCTCAGTTTGACCTTCATATGACCTTGAAACTGACGTGATAGAGCTTCACTGACCTTAGCATCGGAATCAGCGATCCTAAAAACTTATGTATGATTTTTTTCAGATTTTTTCAACCACCTTTTCTCAGTTTGTACTTCAAATGACCTTGAAACTGATGTGATAGAGCTTGACCGACCTTGGCATCGAAATCAGTGACCCCAAAAACCCCTGGATACCTGGGTCTGGTCCGGTGTTTTTCTCCAAACTAAATGTTGACCTGTGTAAATTATAACTAAAAACTTGAAAATAAAACTATATAAAAAACAAGTTTTTAAACTTAAAACCCTTCTATTGATTACGTATTATGTATAACTAAAAAGTAGAAAACAAGATATACCAATTTACAAAAACGAATTTTTTAAAAGAAGGGTTTTGGAAATGTTGGCAAAAATAAAGAAATCACAAATTCCAAAACCTTTCTTTTAAAAAAATCGTTTTTGGTAATTGGTATATCTTGTTTTCTACTTTTTAGTTATACATAATACGTAATCAATAGAAGGGTTTTAAGTTTAAAAACTTGTTTTTTATATAGTTTTATTTTATTACTTCATTAATATTTTTTTTTTCCTCAAGTTATGAAATTCAATCTATTATATAATTAATTAGAGTATATAATTAAATACTTATGTAACAGGCCTCGGTCAAGAGGCTTTTGGGAGCCAATAAATAAACCTATTATTATAACAGTCTGTTGCTGGGGTTGTGAAGGGGGTTGTTAGGAATCGAAGTTTTGTCAGGGTTCTAAGGGCAGTTGTTTCTGATATTCAATGTTCTTAATCACTGAGTTTTTTAGGTTTAGAAAGATTGGTGTAGCATATTCTAAAATAGGTCGAATTATGGACGTATATGGTTACTACACTTTTTATGTCAAGTGCCTCGTTTCTGTTTGTCATTTTTCGAAAGAGTTTGCTGCGTTTATTTGCGTTGGTCTTCATCATCTTGGTGTGATAAATAAAATTTAATTTATTGTAAAAATAAACTCCCAGATATTTGACTACTGACTGTGATTTTATAGAGTGGTTGTAGAGCTGAATTGTTGGAGAGTTACTTATCGTGTGGTTAAGTATTAATAGCTGCGATTTTGTTGGATTGATCGACATTCTCCAAGATTTAAACCATTTCATGAAAAGATTTGTCAGGGCATGAAGTCCTTCAATGCATTTTTATCAATTCCTGCCATGTTTTTATTTATACATACATATCATTGTTTTTGAATAAATTTCACCCAATGAAAAAACGGTTATACTAAAGTAATATTATTCTGTATGATATTGAAAAAGGTTATTTTTTGGTTTATTCTTCATACACTCACACTAAATTTTGCATATTATTATATTGTACATGTACAAACATTTATACAAACGTAAATTATATTGTAAACAAACAAAACGTCAAAATTAAGTAAAATTTATAGGTTAGAATAAGAATTTAGTTAGAATTTGCAGGAAACAGTACCGTGATGTAAAACGGGCCGCGTCCGTCAATATCTTGCAGGCCTGGATATACTATAGTTATCGCAAATGTTTGGTGTATAACAGACTTGATTTCAACAATGTTTTTGAAGTAGCAACGACGTGTCCGGTTTCTAGGAAAATTTCTTGCGGTCTAAAATTGTGGGTATGTCGGTACTCTCATGCGGAACCACTCAAACTACCCACCTACCCTAACAAACCTACCTATCTAGTACTCTAGTATTATACTATTATAATAATGTTATTATAATAACAGTTTACATCTTAAAAATTATTTTTGACAAATTGTGATATGAAAAATTTCAAGTTGACATTCTCACCCATTTTTATAGGTAATTGTAACAGCTTCTGGAATTAGTGGAAACAAAACGTTCTTATCTCAAAATTTCATACAAACACCCCCACTCAAATTTTGCTCAATTTTTTTATTGTAAATATGTAATTTTTTAACGTGACTTCTGGTACACCCTGAATTTAGGATTAGTTTACCACCAAAAATATCCAAAAGTCCAAACCAAAAAGTTCAAACATGAAGTATTATTATGGTTCTATAATATAATAAAGCATTGACCAAATTTCAAGTCAATAGTCACACTGCAGCACAGAGGTTCGAAAATTGAAAAAACCGTCATTCATTTTTTTTTTTTTAATTCCGACGGTGTTTTTTTATTTTCTACTAGAATAAAATTGAAAAATTTTAACAATACTTTTTGTATCTTTATAAATTTGTTCTTTTTTTAATTAATTACTATAGCACTAAGTTGTTAGATTTATTTTTTTAGATTAACATTTTAATTAATTAGTAATATTTGCGCGTATTCAACATTGTGATGTATCTTATTATAAGCTGAATTCATGTGGTGAGTTTTAATTAAAATTTAACAGAAACTTGTGTTTACTTGAAATGACAAATAAAAATAAAATTATTGTTGAAATTATTCAATTTTATTCTAGTAGAAAATAAAAACACCGTCCGAATTAAAAAAAAATGAATGACGTTTTTTTCAATTTTCGAACCTCTGTGATTCAGTGTGACTATTGACTTGAAATTTGGTCAATGCTTTATTATATTATAGAACCATAATAATAGTAGTAATAGCAGGGCTCCCAGAGTAAAATCGTGATTTTTTTAAGGATTTCAGGACATTTTTTTCTGAAATTTAAGGACTTTTTAAGGACATTTTAAAATAATGTATAAAATGTTTAAGGTAGTATAAATTAAACGATTAAGGTGAACAGTTTTATTTTTGTCATTTTTTAATGACAATGCCCTAGGAAACATAGAATAGTTATAGATTTTGAATGAGCACGAAAAAATAAAAAATAAAAATAACATTTTTAATGCTATATTAAATCATCAGAGTTATGTAATAAAATAATAATAAATAAATTATGTCTCAAAGTGTCAAACCGACACTGGCCCCCCTCCATGCAACATTTTTTTTAATTTTAGGTCGATAACAATACCTACTTTATTTTTTTTAGGAGAAAGTAAAACATAAATTGTTAAAAAATACTAGAAAATTTTGAAAATTCTGGAAAATTGTAAAAAAAAGGAGTGGCCACTAGTGGCCCTATGGATAGAAAATAATTATATTAGCACTTTCTTTTTTTGTGATACATGTTGCTCTAGCTCATTTAAAGCAGATACGCTTTTCCAATTTTGTCTTCTCTATAAAAAGGTTAAAACTTTTCTGGGTGGAATAAAATAAAAAGCCATGAAGATATATACCTAATGCTACGCTTTCCATTATATACTATTCACAGTAAACGGTATATTGAATTTTCCCAAATGCTTAAAAAAAAATAATTAAAAAAAATATATTTTTTTAAACAGATCTTTTTTTCAAATAATAAAATTTTTGAAAAAAATATTTTTTACAGATAGAACTTTTCAAAAAAATTTATTTCAATTTTATATTTACGTAAAACGAAAAATTAAAAAATAATGTTTTTTAAAAAAAAAACTTTTTTTTCTAAATTTTTTAGTTTTCTTTTTGCGAAAAACGAATAAAATTAGGTTTTTTTTCTTTTAAATGATAGTTTTTTTTATTTTTTTTTAAGTTTAACCCCCATAACTTTTTTGTTTTTGAGGGGATTACTTTCAAAATTGGTAGAATTGATCCTTATAATAAAAGTAATTTTTCCTAAAAAAGTTACGTTAGTCGAAATTTTCTTTCAACTTTTTTCGTTTTTTTTTGTTAAGTTTAACCCCTCATAACTTTTTTGTTTTTGGGGGGATTACTTAAGGACACTAGATTAGTTGAGTCTACTTCACAGTGAAGTAGACTCGAGTAGACTAAACTAATCTATAGATTAGTTGAGTCTACTCGAGGACACTACAGTGTCCTTGGGATTACTTTCAAAGACAATAATGATCTTCCCCTCATAAAACTTGATTTTTCCTGAACATTTCTAGTCGATCGTATAATTCGTTCTTGAGTTATTGTTTCCACAAAAAACGTGACGTTTTGGAAAATTCGAAACTACCTATTCTAGCGCAGGCGCTGTGAATAGTATAAAAATGAGACTCCTTTTTTCTTGAAGCTGTTTTTTCAATCTCAACTTAGCGTACCAAAACATTAAAAATGATAGAATATTTACTGTATGTTATTTATATTAATTCTTACAAATAAACATCTTAAAATTTAAAGAAGTCATATAAACGCATTCAACCAAGAAAATATTTTTTTGAGTGTTGCATATATGATACTTTGCTTATTTAGGGGTTAACTCGTTGGAAAGTGATATTTACGCAAAAGAAAGTTGTAATTAAATTAAAGAAAAATAATTTTTTTTATTGACCAAAGTAAAATGCTATTTTACTCGCTAGTGAATTAAATAACTATTACCTTTTACTAACAATATTCTGCCCTGTTAAAGTAAAGGGCAGTAAGGGACATTGTCGCATAGCGGCGTTTTCACGTCAACCCTGATGTAATATTTTGAAAACGTTGCTATTGACCAATGCCACTTACTGCCCTTTACGTTATCAGGGTATGATACTATACTATAAAATTATAATTTAATTTTTTTAATTTAATAAGGCGCCCTAAAATCGCGTAAGCCCCCTAAACTTTTACCCTGGCCTCAGGTACGAATCATACCTAGATCTAGTGTCCCTAATGGCACCCCGTTATATCAGGTTTACAAAATCTAAATTATTTTTAAAACGTAAGTTTATTGTGTTATTTGTTGTATTTAAACATAATTATTAAGGTACTTAGGGAACGTTCAAGTATTACGTAACGCTCCTAGGGGGGGTGGGGGTCATTTTGGAGTGTTACGCCCATGTTAATGGTATAGAAAAATAGCGTTACAGGGGGGGGGGATGGGGGTTCAAAATGATCAAAATTTGCGTTACGTAATACTTGAACGTTCCCTTACCACTTGACAGCTCAATTTCGCCGTTTTCCTTTTTTTTTTTAAGAAAGATTGGTTTATTTGATCTTTTTCTAATTCCTGGTGTTATGTAATATTTGCAATTCTAAAACATTTAACCGACTTGCGCATCATCAAGATGGCTGGAGTATAACATTGTGTTATGTGGAGTATAACTTCTAGCGCATCACACAAATGAATACACTTTGATTGCGCATGCGAAAAGAGACATCTAGTAGCAACAGCTTTCTAACTTTATAGTAATAGTTTACTAGATGTCGATTTGCTATACAAAAAATATTCTCCTAACGATTTATGTTATTTTATTTATCAAGTGACTTGTTAACAGTCTTGACAAGACTTCACCAAGGGCCAGATTTAAGGATTTTTTCAAGGACAAATTACCCAATTTAAGGATTTTTAAGGATTTAAGGACAAATGGGAGCCCTGTAATAGTATATTCAACTTCAAGATAAGTAGAAGTAAATAAAATAATCGCGCACGCTGCAGCTGGCGCGTGGTTTCGTTGGTTAAAACACTCGAATGTTGCGAGAGTAGGGATGTAGAAAATTAAACAAGTCAGTATGTGAGCACTTGCGATGAAGCGTGCAATGCATTGCAATGGTCCGTTATATAGAAATATTTTGTTTTGAGTCCTCCCTATTGAAGTTGAATATACTATAGTAGAAAATACAAAAACACAGTCTGAATTAAAAAAAAATTAATGACGGTATTTTAAATTTTCAAACCTCTGTGCTGCACTGTGCGCGAGCCTATTGACTTGAATTTTGGTCAATGATTTATTATCTTAAAAAGTCCAAACCATAATACGTCATGTTTGATGATTTAAATTAAATTTGTATTTTTGGTGGTAAAATAATAGCTACACTTAACTAAAGGATTTTCGTCAGTAAAAAAAAATAGCCCTTTATATTTTTTTAAGTTTAGGCGTAAAATAATCATTAGCACCTACATAAACAAGATATGAAATAAAAAATTGGTTAATAGAAAGTTGGACTAAAGTCATGTTCCCAGGAACCGTGATTTATTAATTATTTGATAGAAGAAAATCGACAAGAGCAAGATGAAATAGCTATTTTCCTAACAAGTGCGGAAATGCCTCTTTATGCATGCGTTAGGAACAATATTTTTCTTACGAGCGGAGTTAAAATATACTTTTATATTTTATTAAATAAATCTTATGTTTATATTTTTTCAATAAGAAAACAATTAACAGTTAAGAAACTTGAACATTTTTATAATATTATGAATAAAATTTATCTAAATAACGAAAATAACAATACGCAATTAAGAAATTAAACAATATACATGCGTGCGGAAAAGGCTTTCTTTCCACACGCATATGCGTGCGGAAAGAGATATCTTTCCGAACGCTCGTAGGAAAATATATTTTTCTTTAATTGAATTCTGCTTACGTGTCAGTAAAAACACATTAGGTTAAAATATGTTTGAATCAAAAATACAGGTATTGATTTGCATTTACTGTTTTTCTAATTCATATCCGTATCGTTTGACGTTATAATTTACTACCCTCGTAGAAACTTAACTTTAAAATAACCATTTTCTAACGTTAGAAAACTGTATAAAAGTACTTTATAAAATATGAGCAAATTTCCCGCGTTTTAACGTTATAATCTAACGTTAGTTACAAATGTTATTATAACCAAAATCTAACGTTAGATTTTTAAGTTGGAAATACTTTAGCAGTGCGTTTAAATCTAACTTTCAGAGGAGGCGTGTTCAACTAGGGAATTCCTACCTGTTATATTGGTAGTACTAAATTTTAATAAAATGGAATCTGGAGACAAATTTAATTAGAGAATTGGAAGAATATGACCTAAGGAAAATAGACTGGTTCAGGTACAAAGAACTAATTGATGAAGGACTAGAGGAATATATGGATTATAAAGGATTTTATACTAATCTAATAAAAGCAGTAAAAGAATTCTGTCCGGTAAAAACATCACTTCAGAGGAATAGTGGACACTGTCTATGGTGGAATGAGAAATGCGAAGAAGCAGTGGAAAACAGAAGAAGGGCCTACAGAGCTCTGAAGCAAGTTTTCTCAATGGACACCTTTTTTCAAGCAAAGAAAGTGGCAGCAGAAACACAGAAGCTTTTAAATAACGAAAAACGACAGTTTTAGGGACTTGTTCAAGTATAAAAATAGGAGCTACTATAAGAACAGTTTGGAAGAAAGTTAGACGCTTTTCGTCCAGTAGAAAACCACCTCCAGAAGCTAAACCTCTAAAACATATAGGGGTCCCTCTTCTAAACCACCTTTGACCCCCATTCGCTCAACCCCCACCCCCAAAAAATAATTTTACAGAGGAAAAATCCAACTTTTTCACCTTGGAAGAACTGATGTACGCTTTAATGAAAAAAAAAGACTCTACAGCCGGATTGGACGGGGTCAATTACTCCATAATAAAGAATATGTCGGAACTAGCTAAAACCGCACTGCTAAAAATCTTCAATAACATTTTAAATAATAAAGAGAATATCCCGGATGACTGGAAGAACTACGTAATCAAACCTATCCCAAAGCCTGGGAAGGATAAGAAAACGATTAAAGGATACAGACCAATAGCGATGTCCTCATGGGTACTGAAAATTTTTGAAACCCTTAAAAAACTGGGTAGAGTTCCTTTTAGAGAACGAGAAAAGAATATACGAATTTCAGTTTGGGTTTAGAAAGGGCAAAGGGGTGCAAGATGCTCTAGCTTTCTAACTTCAAAGATTCATGCAAACCTAGGCAAGAAGACTCTTTTAGTGACCCTGGGCGTAGAGCATGCCTACGACAACGTGAACCTGGAAACTCTACACAAATACCTGGCAGAACAGAATCTTCCTAAGGATATTTCGGACACCATTTATAATTTATATACAAGCAGGAAAATTTATGTTGATGAGGGTGAAGGAAAATTGGTAGGGCCGGGAATAGCTTACAAAGGCGTAGCACCAGGTTCGATCTTAAGCCCATTGTTATTCAACCTGTATATCTTTTTTTTGCAGCTGGAAACCATTCTAGGATGCAAAATTATCTAATATGCGATACGATACGATATAGCTATGGTTAACGGCATGAACTCCAATGGAAAGAATTTACAATTGGTTAACTGAATATGGACTTGAACTTTCAGCGAGTAAATCTACGGCAACTCTCTTCCGTAAAACAAAAAGATGCCCAAACATAAATGACATCAAAGTTAATAGAGCTCTTATCCCAATTAAACAGTCGGTTACTTACTTAAGAGCTACGTTAGATTATAAACTAAACTGGGCAAATCATATATATCAATGCTGTAAGAAGCCAATAAAGCCTTAAACCTCATCAGATCCTTGGGAGGAAGAAGCTGGGGGGCAGACCCTCAGACTCTACTGGTTTTATATAAATCTCTGATAAAACCACATTTGGACTACGCCAGCATCTTCTTTTTCAGAGTCCCTCAGCAGGCATTAAAAAAATTGGATACACTTCAAAACAGAGCACTACGAACATGTTGTGGCCTTATGAACTTTACCCCATTAAATGTAGTTTACGCCTAATCATGGAGAAGAAAGTGGCTGGCTCATAAATTTATAGGAAAAATGGTAGCTATAAAAAATAATCCAATAATGGCCAATCTTTTAGATATTTATGCTAGATTTAATGTGGATCAGGACAAATTCTGGCATAACAAAATCACTCCACCTCTTATATCAGCTATGGATTTTTATATGAATGTTAAAGACAACATTTATTCATCCTCTGTCTTCCCTTGTTTTCAAGAGAGATTAGAAATATCCACTTTAACTCGGACCCATCACTTATCCAACTTAAAAAAGGAGGAGAACAACGCTTCAAATTTCATAGACTACAATAACAGTCACTGGCCGAGATACTTAAGTATAGTTAGTGTATAGTTTACCCGCTAGAGGTGTTACTAAACCTTACGCGAGTTAAAAATAGGTGCGTACTTTCCCTCCATAATAGTTTGTGAAGTTTCGGCTGTCATAACTTTTTTGCTAAATTGCTTATTTTGAGATTAAATATATCCAAATATAAAGTTGCCTTTCTAGAAGAAGCTTGAGTGTTTTAGAGTTAATAACACTATCCCACAAAACTAAATTTTTGAAGCATACTTTTTTCTAACATAACCTATCTTAAAGCATTTTTTCTCCTGATTCTGAATCTTTTTTCAGATTTGGGCTACGACCGCACACCGTTTTTATATACAGAGTGTTTTAGAAAAAAATAACACCTTTTTCCAAATGACTGTAGAATTTATTTTTATTAATATTTTTTAATCAAATTCGGGTCACTTCTAAGGTTATTTATTCATATGCTTTAGAATAAAACAATTGTTTGCAATATATATAGAACAATAAAACATAAAAACATAAAAATTAAATATAAAATTAACAATATAGTAAATAATAACAATAATATAATAAATATAATATTTAATATAAAAGATTAAAGGGAGAAATCGCTAATTTCTAGTTTTTTTCTCTAAAAATTTGTAGCAATTGAAAATTTCTACTTTATTTTTCTTAATTTTTATTATCGTATAAATACCTTTAGATTATTATAGCACATAATACAGATTATCTTTGTCTGAATAAGGCACAACATTGTTTTTTGGATAAATAACTTTCTTCGTTTATCGAAACCCATATTTTGATGCAATTCACTTATGTGGTCATATATTCTGTTGTTAATGTTTCATATTGTTCCAATAGATGTTTCTCACTA
Organism: Brachypterus glaber; assembly: GCA_958510825.1. NCBI lineage: Eukaryota > Metazoa > Arthropoda > Insecta > Coleoptera > Kateretidae > Brachypterus > Brachypterus glaber. The sequence goes on along the minus strand of OY294047.1, from coordinate 22,213,304 downwards.
AGTTCTACCTAAAAACAATGAACATGTGTCTTAGAATATTTGTTTTTGATAATTTTATGGCTATATTCTTGAAATTAAAAATATGTATTTTTGATTTATTGATCCATATCTTTTTGCTAAATTAGGTTAATATATTTCTATTCATAGATAATTAACATTAATACAAAGATATCTCACCTTTCTATTCCATAGTTATTGAGAAATTAAGGTTTCTCTAATATTTTTCATATCGTGTTTTTTTTTGTTATTATGTCTCCGATAGATGTAATACTTTCACAAATGATTGGAGCACACATATAATAAAGATACTTTATTATTTTTATCTCTGATTATTAAATTAATTAACTTTTGTGATGTTTTTAATTTCAATTTTTAGGTTATAAATGTCAAAAAGGTCATATCAACAATGTTGCCGTGGTTTATCGGTTATCTCTCACATTTTTGTGGATTGACGAATTCCGTCCGGTTACATGATGTAAACGGTGTGGTTACGTCATTTCCTATCTCTTAAAATTATCGCTGGATGTTATTGGTTGTTATTTTCCATTATTAAGTAATATACCATAACATATTCTCTGTAATACCATTTATTATCTTTCTAAAAATATGTATTTTTTTAAAAAATATACATCCGACAACGTCGCAAAAATTTCTGATAAAGCGCAAAACCTGATGCGTAGTAGAAGGGCATTACATTTTGCTTTTCGAGTCTGAATTTTAGCATTCATGTTTCGAATTTTCTTTTAGTGATTTTAATTATCTAATTAGATGTACAATGAGTCCATTGATTTGGCCATGTGCGTACGTGTCTAAGAAGAATCCCTTAAAATAAGGTAACTGGTTTTTCTTTAAATTATTTCCTTTTGTATTGATCGTAAATTGTTGCTCTATGAGTTATATTAGAAGAAACATGTAATTAATACCTGTTTTTCTAATAGGGTTCTTCGTATGGATATCTTCGTACGGATATCAGAAGATACCTGCCCATGTGGTATATTTGAGGTTATCTCCTGTATGAATCACGTCATGCATATCGTTTTTCCCATCAACCAGGTGATACCATGTTGTTCATCGAATTCCAAAATAAGCAGCTACCAAACATAGGTATGAGTTCCTATCACGATGAAGAAGTCATAACCTACCACCTATCTGTGCAGTTCTTGGTGAAACCGATGAGAACGTAGTATTGTCTGTGTCCAATGTTAGGTAACACTTTACCTCAATATCACGTGAGTTTCGAAAACTATATCGTACCTCCTATCGACATATCTTTTTAAAAACAACTTTAATTTTTCTATTGAAACGCATGGAGCGTTTAAGTTTATTATTATCGTAACTATTTAAATAAGTGCTTAACACATATTTTCAATTAATCGCATTTTATAATTTTTTTATTACATTTAAGTAAGTTTACCTGTGTGTAACCCAAAACATATATATATGTATATATATATTTGTGAACCTCGAATAACGTTATTCAAGAGTATATTTATTTTGTACTTTTCCACAGCAGATTATTATTATTATAACAGGTAAACCAAAAACATTTCTCTCATTTTAATACCTATCCCTCAAAGTTAATAGTTAATCTAAAAAGTATACTAATACTCACCAATAATGGTTGATTTTTAGATCATTTATCAATCATTAAAATAATATCCATTGTAGTGTACGATGATCTTGGCGCCCATATCAACAATCTATCTGTAAGTATTTCTAACCGTTTATAACCCACAACCCTGCTCGCCGATGAAAAGCTGCCGTTGCAAGTGTGACTTGAGTTTTCTTTTAATCTGAAAATTATCTAATTTCTTTTGTTCCTAACTTTATCTTTGTATCTTACCAGTATTAATTTTTGACTAATGCTCAATTTTCCTATAAATATCAGATTAGGGAAAACCTACTAGTTACAAATTCCTCAATTGAATAAAATGGATTGACAGTGAAAAATGTTTTTAACTTTTTTTTAAATTTTGTTTTATTTAAGGCTTTAATATATGGCGGTAATTTGTTATATAAAAGGGGACCATAATAATTATTGCAGTTTCTGCTAGACTCAAGTCGGAGAAATGGTAATCTTAGTTTCTGCATGTTCCGCGTATTGTTATCCTCATATGTTGAATAAGTGGCAAGTCTACATCTAGTCATACATATAGATTCATATATATGTAAACTCGGAAAAGTTAGAAGTTCTAAAGATTTAAATTTATCTCTTACACCATCTCTATATTTACTTCCAGACATTATTCTTACCACTCTTCTTTGAAGACCAAAAACACGCGAAGCATGAGAGCTAAAACCCCATATTGTTAAACCATACCGAATATGAGAGAGAAATAATGAATGGTAAGCGTTGATTAATATATTAAATGGTATGATTTCTAATAGGTTTCTTATTAAAAATATTGATAAATTTAATTTTTTTGCTAAAGCATCAACATGCGGCATCCAGGTTAACTTCTGATCCAGATATAAACCCAAAAATTTTGGATTATCTTTAGTTTGAGTTAAAATATTTCTGTGAGTAAAGTAAATAGAAGATGTTTTATTTTTGTTTAAACTTAGAGAATTTGCACTAAACCATTTACACAGATTATCCTCACTTTTGTTAACATTTAATTTAATTTTTTCTATTTTTTGGCCAGAAGCTACTAATGTTGTGTCATCTGCGAACATAATAAGTTCATCATCAGGTACAGCTTGCTTAATGTCATTAATAAATAATAAAAATAGTACTGGCCCAAGGACGCTTCCCTGTGGTACCCCAGAAACAACATTGCCTTCTTTAGATATTTGACCATTTATTATAGTATATTGGCGCCTATTCATTAATTTAGATCTCATTAATTCTATACTAAGATCATCAAAATTATAATATTTTTTCATTTTGTTCAAAAGAACTTCATGAGGAACACAATCAAATGCTTTTTGAAGATCGTATAATTTTGCACAAACAATATCAGTATCTTCCATACCCTTCGTTATAAGAGATATAAGATATTCAATCGCAAAGTTGTAGATCTTTTTTTCCTAAATCCATATTGATGTTTGTAAAGAGCTTTAATTGTTTCAATTGTTTATAAAAAAAGGATGTGCTTTTAAGACTTTGTAAGATTTTTTTAAATATCGACCCACATTTTTTTTTACACTGAAAAAAAATATTTTTTTTACTGTCAAATTTTCAAAAGATGGATTTTTTAATCGTAACCCCAGTTGAAACATTTTGTATTTATCTGGCTTTATGTTGCTTTTTGAATTTTTAATAGGGAGCTTCCAGAAGTGGCGCTACATCAATTTTAAGTGCGTCAAGACGGAAATTTTAACACCGGTATGAGCTCTATTCATCGAGCCGGAGCAGTACGTAGCTAGTCGTAGGTGTTTAAACTATAAAATATACAGTATTCGTTTATTAAATAAATGATTATACAAAAAAAACAATGTATTTAGCTTAATTTTATCTACCAGCCTTAATGGCTTGCGTTAACAAATATATATCTTAACCTAAAAATAATGTAAATGTTTCTTACCTTTTTTTTTCTTTTGTATGCAGTTCTATCAACTTCTACTACGGACCAACAGTAATCACCCATCATAGCAGGATTTCCTTTTTCCTGATATCGCTTTTCCATATTCGCAATTTGTTGGTAAAATCTTTCACCTTGCTCCTCATCACCTTCATCTTCCAGATGTGACTGTAGAAAATGTATTTTAAGGGACATTCTACATCCGAGCTACATAATTATTTTCCCTTTTATTACCCAAAAACCCAAGTTTAAATGAATGCCAGGCCAACTTCTCAGTCTGAAAGTTTTGACTCAAAATTCCTATCTTTAACAATTTTTCTGATTTGTGGTCCTACAAATACGCCCGCTTTAATTTTGGCTTCTGACAGCTTCGGGAACTTTTCTTTTAGGTACAAAAATGGTCCTCCTTCCTGTTTCAATGCCTTTATGAAATTTTTCATTAGCCCCATTTTAATATGTAGAGGGGGTAATAGAAATTTTTTTGGGTCAAGTAGTTCATAACATTATTACAACCTGGTGCAAACGTTTTTCTTTTTTCCCACTTTTTAATTTTGTAATGCTTTTTTACAGCTCGACTATCCCATAAGCACAAAAACAAGATTATTTAGTAAACCCACCTTGCATTTGCTACCATTTTCAAATCCCCACAAATCTGCCATTTGTTTTCTTCATACTTAATTTCATCCAAAACTATTTTCATATTTTCATATGATTCTTTCATATTTGTAGAATATGCAATAGGAATTGAAGGCTTCTTAGCCTTGAACCCAAAAGTTCAGATTTTCCTTTACATAATCCCAAGTCTCGCAACAAACTATCCAGGTCATGCTCTAAAAAATGAATTTCATTATAGTCAAATGGCAAATCTTGAGATGTCGCAGTCATATACTCCCCCATTTCAATATCTTCAGATTCTTCATTTACATTTTCGTTTATTTCAATATCTTGTTCTTCCATTTCAATATCTTGCTTCAAAACATTTGTGTAACTAACATTTTCTTTTAATTTAGGCAACGTTACTGATTTTACATTAGGATAAACAACGTTGCTTTTGCCTTCCCAATTTGGCCCACGCCCAATCTTGGTTAAACAAAAATAGCGATCTTCGTGGTGGTTATAAGGTTTATGACACAATGCAGAAGTTAAAAACTGAATAGAGTTGTTATTAATTTTTATGTAACATGAATTACAACACTTTTTGGGTGTCCGGTCCTTTTCCAAATTTAGAATTCTTCGTCCAAATACCCGTAAGTATGACTTTTTTGTTAATTCTGAAATTGGACGTAAATGTTTATAGCTTTCATAACTTCCAAAAACATAGCAGAACTTTTCCGTAGAATTTAAACAAGGCATAATGACATTAAGGCATTAACTAATGAATATACAAAGGTCCCTAGGGACCAGGTGTTGAGGGCAGTGAACCCCGCACTGAACTAAACTAAACTAATGAATATACAAGTTATGTTAACATTATATATTTTAATTTAACTATGATGGGGTTAAAAAAATATCGAAATTACCGGGATTAAAATACATGAATTATAATTCATTTATTTTAATTCCGGTAATCCCGGTTATTATAATTATTAATAATTACCTGAAATAAAGTTTGTAAGATTAGGCTAGTTAACATAAACGAACTCACTGGCGCCGATTGCCTTTTTCAGTTAATTAATAATTGAAAATTGGCGATGGCGTACTCCCCAGATATATTGGTTCGAAAGTCAATTAAAGCCGGTGGTTCCCTCTACTACTAGTCCAGACAAGTCCTGGACTTAGGGGATGCTTAATTAAGTAGAATAGTACGAGGTTAAAAACAAACAACAAAAACAAACAACAACAACAAACAACAATTAAATGTAATTACCTGAAATAAAGTATTAAATATAATAATTTTTCTAACACAAATAAACACGGCAAAGAAGCGTCATATTTAGTTTTAAGGCATATGTACTGTTCCGGCACGCTCGAGAGTGCTCCTACCATGCATATTGGTGTTAAACTTTCCGACATGAAGCACTGAAAATTAATGTAGCGCCACTTCAAGAAGCTCCTCATTAAAAATTCAAAAAGCAAAATGAAGCCAGATAAATAGAGAATGTTTTAATATGGGTAACGTAAAAAAAAATCCATCTTTTATAAAATTTGACAGAAAATTATTTTTTTTTTCAGTGTAAAAAAGAATGGAGGTAGACATTTGAAAAAATTTTTTAAAGTCTTAAAAGCACATCCTTTTTTTATAAGTGACCCGAATTTGATTAAAAAATATTCATAAAAATAAATTCTACAGTCATTTGGAAAAAGGTGTTTTTTTTTCTAAAATACCCTGTATATAAAAACTGTGCGGTCGTAGCCCAAATCTGAAAACAGATTTAAATCAGAAGAAAAAATGCTTCAAGATAAGATATGTCAGAAAAAAAGTATATTTTCTCTGTGGGACAGTGTAATATTAAGCTAAAAATAACGGCGGCCTATCCAGTTTGAAATGACCTAGTCTTACCTTTGACCACTAACAGGTGTTGAACCTTTGACGGATCAAAGGTATAACGGATTTCACAAGCATACATTTTACTAACGAATATTATTTTTAGTTTATAGTTTGCAGATGTCAAGAAGCAAGACCGGTGTTAAAGGGTCAAAATTCGTAAAGAAGATCTGGAAACCGCTATTAGGTTCATAAAAGAACATAAAATGACCATAGGAGAAGCGGCTAGACATTTTAATTTGAAAAAACCTACTTTAATCTTTCATTTAAACAAAATGAAGGAGTCGCGTAATGAAATCTATATTTATTTACCTAAAACACCAAAAAAAGTACAAAGGTCAAAGGTACAACATACCTGTTGTACCTTTAACCATTGAAGGCTTTTTATAAAATTCCTAATAACATAATTGTAAATGCAGTTTAAAATTTGCAAAACATGTACTATACGAGTAAAGACCTAAATGCTCACGCGTGTCTGTAAATGGGTTGCATTCAATAAAAATTACATCCAAAAAAAATTAAATATAAAAATCGGTCAAAGGTACAACACCTTCCGCTATATATCCCCAATAAGAACGTTAACATTAAAGCTAGACTAAACGACAATTTAACATTGAAAGAAAGGGACCCGCACTTTCCTTATGGGAAATGGCTTTCGGTCAAATTGGCTGAATTTTTTAAATGTTTTAGATAATGACCTCCTGATCAAAAGTTATTATTGCGCAAAATCGCTACGGCCCCTAGTTTCCGAGATATTTCACTACAAAAAGTGAATTTTATGATTTTATGAATTTATGCACATCTGTCAGTATTTTGTGCTCTATCGCTTATTCTGTTAACCGTAGAAAAAAACTTTCTTTACAAAAGATTAAACTAAAGGTTTACTTAACTTGGATTTATGAAAATAGTGTACACAAAGTGTTTTGTTTTGTCGCCACAAGCCATTATCTACAAAAGTACAAAATATAAAAAAATCAATTTTTAAATATTTTTAATTTTTCTTGATTACAAATATTCAAACGGTCAGAATCGTCTAATATTTTGATATAATGAAATACTAACAATATATTAAAAAGTTGTTATCATGATTGGCGTAGGTTTTTACCAAAAAGCGCACACCAGCAAGTTAAAGTTGTTCACGCGAGTCTGTTTTTGTACTTGAACTTTTTATTACATTGTAAATCTTAAACGACTTAACCGATTTTGACAAACGAGGTGTCGCTAGATTCATAAGAATCGTAAGTAATGAAAAGCAAAATGGCGAATTATGGATGCCATTTTGATTGTCCAAAAAAGTTAGTAATTTACAAAATTAAATTAAATGTATTTGAAAGACGATCCCAAAAATATTTATTTTTTATATTTAAAAAGGTTTACCTTTTAACCTTTATTCCTAAAAAGGATATATCTTATAAACTAAGCAACATAGATGAATTCTGAAACCAGATTCGCATTCAGTGGCCAAGAAAGTATAAGTTCTCACTTGAGTTGAATTATAATTTCACATATGTGAACGGACGTAGGACTGAACGAAAACCGATAAAGTCATTTATTTTATAAACCGGACAAGATAGGTTAATTCTGCTGGCAGATTCGGATTCAGCAGGTCAAAATCTGTAAGAAATGCCCAGTCAATTTTAGTTTTCTTTAATTTTCACGAAGGATATCGGATTTTTATTGAAAACGTAAAAGGTATACCTAGAATACAGTGATCTGGCACAGCTCTATGTTTTATCCAAACTTTTACATGTTAAATAGAATATTTATTAAGGTTAAATCATTTATTATCCATATTACACGAAATATTACTAGTACCTACTGATTTTCGGCTGTGCATAGTTATGTTAAAGCTGCGACTATGAATATTTCATGCTATGTTCGTCATAGAGCTTTGATTCCTCGAGCAATAGTAAGATTAAGTGGAGAAAATAATGCAAATAAGCAAGAATTGGCAGTGACAAGGCGCGCTCAGGCAGGGATGCCTCCGTTAGATATTTTAGATGAAACTCGATTATGCATTAATTGTAATATGTCCATTGTAAGATAGGTCGAAGCTATGGCAAATAATCAATTTTGCTTAAAACAAAATGTTTTAACTCAAACATCCTCCGCGACGTGCCTAATTTGTAATGAAAATCATAATTTGGAGAGACTATCTATAAAATGTAGAATTCATATTTTTATTGAAAGAAATATATTTGTACCAGAAAATAGTAGATGCTGTAATCATCATTTAGATGAGAATGGGTTACTTAATGAATTTTTACTCGCTGGTTTAAGAAGTACTTTCAGGCCATGTTTAATAAAAGGAACCCAGATAAAATTGTTTCTGGAAACATTACGTAAAAATATTATTGAAAAAAAAAACAAATAAAGTTCGAAGATGAAACAGATTTTTCTGAGTTTAAATCAGTATCTCCCATATCAAAGGAGCAGTTTAAGTGACGAATTTTTAAAAACTATTTTTCATTTTACTTCTCGTCAAAATACTACCTTAATTATAACTCTGGTAAGGCAGTCTTTGACACAAAGATTTTTACCACAGCACATCGGCTTCAATTCTATACCAAGAGATACTTTTATACAACAGCACGTAACTGAATTTTCCAATCACTTATACAATCAAGAACCGGATATACCACGTACAATTGTTTACAATGATTGTACATATTTAGATATTGAAAAAAGTGCATGCTTTAAGGTTTTAAGCCAATCATATTGTATACATAAAGGGAGGCACTTGGTTAAACCTTCAATGTTTGTGGCACCGGATGGATACATCTTTTTTATCATCATCATTATTATTACAATTAAGGCAGAGGCATTAATGCCTATTATGCCCATGTATTATTACACATACAGATGAACAGATAATATAAAATGTAAAAATTAAAACATATATATAAAAAAGATTAAAATTAAGGTTTATTATCATAACGATTTTTACGAAGTTCAAACGATCTTGGACATTCAGGGCCCATACTTTTCAAATACTGCCAATAATTATGCTAATATTCTTCTCAGTGAGTTTGAGAGGGACGTAAATGGCATGCGTGACTGGTTTCAAGACGGGGATATATTCATACTTGATCGTGGTTACAGGGATGCCACTCCGGCCTTACAACAAATGGGAATTTCCTTTCTTAGCACCTGGTCGGAGACAATTAACTACTGAAGAGGCAAATGATTCCCGTCTTGTTACCAAAACACGTTGGGTTGTGGAGTCTCGAAATGCTCATTTGAAAGAGTCGTTTAAGTTTTTTAGCTACACTATTCCCACGTCGAATCTTCCCAGTATTGGAGAATTTCTAAGAATAGCCGGCGCTATTATAAACAAGTATTTTCCGTCTATAAACATGCAAGACGCCAATGTCCAGCTGGCTGAAAGAATGCTACAACAAGCACTTGAACCAAATGTAGTACAAGCCAGGGTGGAAGTTGAAAACCTTGGAAACAGAAGAGGTCAGTGGGAAGCAATTAATGAAGGTCATGTTCCATTATTTCCCAGACTGACATATGATGACCTCCGTGAGATAACATACGGTGTGTTTCAGGTAAGACTGGCTCCGTCTTACATACAAGACAACATTATTGCAGCACGGCAAGCTGAGTTTCAAATAGACCAAGTGCACGAACCAGGATTTATAAGACTAAGAGTATATTCTAGATTCAGAAATGCGACGCGTTATCAACTGTGGATATCCTTTATTTTAGAAAATGAAAATGCTGGTAATGCTGAAAATGATGCTAACGATGCCAATTCAATATTGGGTTATTACTGCACTTGTAAATCCGGTTCGAGAACTTTGGGTATGTGTTCACATGTTGCAGCCGTCATTTGGTATTTTTCGTATGCAAGACATCGTGAAATTTATTACTTGTTTTCCACCAATGCAGTGCATTGCCCTAGTAAATAACATATTTTCAGGCCAAAGACCAATGGGTGTTTTTAATAAACATTTCTGTTAAAACTGGTAAAACGGAAAATGTTGACTTCCGTGTATCCGTTCAAAACTTTTGACATTGGTCCTTTTATAACTCACCCACAGATAAATATGGCCGAAGAATTCAGCCTCTTAAAAGAATCACTTTGAAAATATAAAAATGTATCTTTTTCCAGCAGTCCATTTAAAGCTAGTCTATATTTTTGGGAACATCTATCCAAGATGCCTACAATGCATTTTGGTCATTAATATTTTTGTTTTTTAAACAAAATGTAGCCTAAAACTTAATTATTGGAATCGTCTTTTTAAAACCTTAAGTTTGATACGTCCCACGGCGGATTTTGTTAATTATTATTTTTTTGAACAAACAAAATGGCATCAATAATTCGCAATTTTGCTTTTCATTACGATTCTTATGAATTTAGCGACACCTCGTTTGTCAAAATCGGTTAAGTCGTTTAAGATTTACAATGTAATGAAAAGTTCTAAGTACAAAAACAGACTCGCGTGAACAACTTTAACTTGCTGGTGTGCGCTTTTTGGTAAAAACCTACGCCATTCATGATAACAGCTTTTTAATATGTTGTTAGTACTTTATTATATCAAAATATTAGACGATTCTGACCGTTTGAATATTTGTAATCAAGAAAAATTAAAAATATTTAAAAATTGATTTTTTTATATTTTGTACTTTTGTAGATAATGGCTTGTGGCGACAAAACAAAACACTTTGTGTACACTATTTTCATAAATCCAAGTTAAGTAAACCTTTAGTTTAATCTTTTGTAAAGAAAGTTTTTTTCTACGGTTAACAGAATAAGCGATAGAGCACAAAATACTGACCGATGCATAAATTCATAAAATCATAAAATTCACTTTTTGTAGTGAAATATCTCGAAAACTAGGGGCCGTAGCGATTTTGCGCAATGATAACTTTTGATCAGGAGGTCATTATCTAAAACATATAAAAAATTCAGCCAATTTGACCGAAAGCCATTTCCCATAAGGAAAGTGCGGGTCCCTTTAGTTTATGGAGAAAACAAACTTTGTAATCTCAGACTCTAAATCTGCCTTACATAGAGTGTACAGCCTGGCCTGCAATTATAAAGAGGACAGAACGGTCATAGAAATTAAAAAGCTGCTAATAGAAATGGAAGTAAGAGGAAAAATTATAGAATTTTGTTGGATTCCTAGTCACTCAGGGATCAAAGGAAACGACAGAGCAGACACACTGGCAGGATTGTGATGCAAAATATCTTTATTGAGAGAAAAAAAATGTACTTGGTTGGAATTTGAAACAAAAGCAAAAGAGACACTTTTTAATGAATGGAAACAGACATGGAAACTTTTTCTGTCTCAGGGCACCTTTTATCCATCTCACACTACGGAAGTAGGTAAAAAACCATGGTTTTGGAATTTAAACATGGACAGAAGACACGTAACCTTGCTGTGCAGAATAAGAAGTGGACATTGTTTAACAAAGTTTCATTTACACAGGATGCAACAAAATGATGACCCGTACTGTACTTATGGAGAAGTGGAAGACCTGCACCATATTATCCTAGAATGCCCTCAATACAGCTACCATAGGAAAAATTGAATGAATAACACTGGTCGACAAATCTGAAGATTTCTCTAACTGAGATTCCAGACATAGGTTTATACTAATTTTGGGTCGCTGAATCCAAATCCGAAGGCCGTTTGTCTCCATCACCCTCAGATTTTTTTATATCATAAAAAAAGTTAAAATTAGGAAAATCGATTTTGTGTAATTACAAGAAAATGCTTTGACTTATCACATTAAAATTAAGTACGGTTAATAGTGGTAATATAAGTTATTTATTCTCCTACATACCCAAAAATACAATTGTGTGTATGTCAGAGGCGTGCGTTCTAAAGTGTTTCTGTAATGTATTTCTCCAGAAAAATTTATGTTTAAGAATTTTACAATTTCGATAAAAAATGATTATTTTTTGATTAATTTTACGTAAAAAACATATTGGACCTTTTGATCAAAGGTCAATAGTTTTCGAGTAAAATAGGTATAAGCACATCTCTACAAGTTCCACTAAGAAAAAAACTGCTGCCAACAAGATAATACTTTCTCCTATAGGTCTAGGTTTATTAAAATAAAAATAAATAAATAAATAAATAAAAATCCGAAAAAAAGTGTATTTTTTCGTTTTAACGAAAAATTGAAAAAAAAAATACAAAAAAGTTTTAACCCCATTTTACCCCCTTACCCCACCCCGATTTTTATCAAAAAAAAAATATCCTAGCCACACAAAAAAAGGTCAATAGTTTTTTTTTCCTATGTATTTTGAGGCGCTGAATCCGAATTTGAGGTCAAAATAGCACATCACCTGGAAAACTAATTGGATAAGGTGCTATTATGACTTGAAATTCGGATTTTAATAAATCTAGACCTATAGGAGAAAGTATTATCTTGTTAGCAGCAGTTTTTTTCTTAGTGGAACTTGCAGAGATATGTTTAAACCTATTTTTCTCGATAACTATTGACCTTTGATCAAAATGTCCAATATGTTTTTTACGTAAAATTAATCAAAAAATAATCATTTTTTATCGAAATTGTAAAATTCTTAAACATAAATTTTGCTGAAGAAATACATTACAGAAACACTTTAGAACGCACGCCTCTGACATACACACAATTGTATTTTTGGGTAAGTAGGGGAATAAATAACTTATATTACCACTATTAACCGTACTTAATTTTAATGTGATATGTCAAAGCATTTTCTTGTAATTACACATTATCGATTTTCCTAATTTTAACTTTTTTTATGATATAAAAAAATCTGAGGGTGATGGAGACATACGGCCTTCGGATTTGGATTCAGCGACCCAAAATTAGTATAAACCTATTTCTGGAATCTCATTAGAGAAATCTTCAGATTTGTCGACCAGTGTAATATCTCCAAGATAGTTACTCTACCCCTTAATTTAACTTCTCTTTTAAATGGACCCTCGATAACCGTAGCCCAGAAAATTGCTGCATACCTCAGTCAAACAGAGAATTATAGATACATGACTTAGAAACCGCAAATTTGTTTCTACATTTAATGTAGAAACCGCTTAGTAAGAATTAAGTAGTAATTAGTATTAGATAAATATATGATATAAAATTTTAGAAGAAAAGTCGGAACCTAACCAAATGCAAATGCGCCAATAAAGAAAAGAAGAAGAAGAAGAAGAAGAAGAAAAGAAGAAGATGAGGATGAGGAGGAAGATGAGGAGGAGGAGGAGGACAGGGAGGAAGAGGACGAAGAGGAGGAAGAGGAGGAAGAAGAGGAAGAAGAGGAAGAGGAAGAAGAAGAATAGGAAGAGGAAGAAGAGGAAGAATAGGAAGAGGAGGAAGAAGAGGAAGAAGAAGAAGAGACAAAGTTATTCATATAAATAAATCTTAAGTACGTTTAAATCTAACTTTCAGAGGAGGCCTGTTCAATTAGGGAATTTCTACCTGTTATTGGTAGTATATTCATATAAATAAATCTTATTATACTTTAGCAATCATAATATTTTTAAACATTATTTTGTTACATTTATTTATAAAATACCCAGGTGTTCCTAAATATTTTTGGTGTAATATGCTGTTATACTCACTTCACGTTTGTTATATTAATTATACATTAACTAATAAATACTTACATTTTGTCTTCAGTTTTGTCCATTCCATAAGCCAGGGCGGCAGCTGTCGGCTCGTTGATGACCCTCAACACGTTCAAACCGGAAATTTGACCGGCATCCTTGGTGGCCTGACGTTGGGAATCGTTGAAATAGGCGGGAACCGTGACCACGGCGTTCTTGACTTTCGTGTTGAGGTATGCTTCGGCGGTCTCTTTCATCTTGATCAGGGTGAACGCACCGATTTGACTGGGCGAGTACATTTTGCCGTCGGAGCCCTGCACCCAGGCGTCTCCGTTTGTTGCTTTGACGATTTTGTAGGATACATTGTTCCTGGAATGACACATGTACAATAACTAATTTATAAGTTGTTAATTTAGTTGTGGGTTTTATAAGTTGGTAATGTTAAAATACGCTGTAAGTTACAGTTAGGGGGAGTCTCTCCCTAATCTTCCATGTTTACCGAAATGTAAAATAATGAAAGAAAAGAAAGAAGGGTTACATCTGTATCTGCATTTTCTTTATTATACATTATTATAATAATAATTGGAGGGTTGTGATCTTAAATAGTATATTAAAGTACACCCGTTTTTAGTACAAGTTTAGAAAACCAGCCGCTTGCGGCGAGTTTTCTAAAATACTAGTGCGCAGAGCTCGCCTTTGTATGAATCGAGTGAACCCCCTGCTTCAGGGCGCGAGCCTAGAGGGGCGCCGTCGAGGGGAGTTTGTCCTGTTATTTTCAGAGGGGTTATTTTTTTTCAGGTATGGATTTTTTTTAGGCATCAAAATTTTCAGAGGGGTTCATTTTTTTCCAGTCCTCAACATTTTTTTTGCTAGGGGCGCCAAGTCCAAGGCTTACTTTAGAGCGCCGAAATGCAAAGGCCGTCCCTGCTAGTGCGCTAAAAACGTGTTACGAAACGAGTGCTTAATACAATTTTTTATATTTTGCTCTAAAATTAAAAAAAACTTGCATTTTTGTTTTGGGTAGGCATTAAAATTTTCGCAATGTTTGAAATTCAAAGAACAAACGATTTTGATATATTTTATAGTCAGCTCTTCTCTTTTTCACCGAAAGTAACCAAGCCATAATTTTAACACGTAAAAATTATAACACAATTTCGTATAAAACTAAACTTAAAAGCGGTGTTGACATTTTCACGGAAGACGTCATTCAAATGTCGACAGGATCCTGTTGCCAACCCAAAAGAAAAAAAGTACTAACCCCTTATGGGCCTATAAGAACACGCAAAACGCGTGTGATTATGAGCTTTAGTACAGTAAAGTTAGATGAAAAATCACCATAACTGTAAGTGAAATATACTAAGGCCAATTTTTTGATATGTGAAAGGGGGCTATCGGAAAAGTAAAATCCGGATTTTCGTATTGCTATGTGCTTGCTTCCGTTCGCCATATTGGAAAACACGAATTGCTCCACATCTCCGAAAAGATAAAGTTGTAGATAAATTATCTTTTATTTCTATAAACACTTTTTCTGTGCGGGCTATAATTTTGAGGATATGTCGAGGGGCTGACCGCGTCTGAAATTTGTACAAAAGAGTTCCTTTTTGCAAAGAGTTCCTCAGAGCTCCTCTGAGTTGCTTCGGAGTTCCTCCAGAGTTCCCCCAAGTTCCTCCCAGTTCTTCGGAGTTCCTCCTGAGATCCTTAAGAGTTCCTCTCTGGAAGGGGTAATTTTTGGCAAATAAGCCGTAGAAATTACCGCTATACAAGCACGTGCCAATAAAATAGTACTTTCCAAAAGAGCCTTGTATTTGTGCAAAAAAATTCAATTTTTTTCCGTATTTTTGCGTTTCATGACGTTATACGGTAATATATCAATTTTGAGCAAAAAAAAATTGTCGGTCTGTCGGTCGGTTGATCTGTCGGTCGTTCTCAGGGAAATCTTGTAGGCATGATAACTTAAGAACGCTTTAAGCTAGATACTAAAAATTTGGCATACAGGAATGTTTTTGGTAAACATTAGGGTGTGCAAATGAGGAAAATACAATATTTTTACACAAAAAAATAAAAATTGCTATATTTATATACATATATAGGTTCTTGAGGTTGCTGAAAATGTGAAAATATTTTTAAATGATTACAATATTTTTGTCAAAATTGGTATACAGGGTGTATTTGAAATAGGGTCGGAAATTTTAACAGGTGATTCTACATGATAAAATATGACAAAAAGTTCCTATAAACAAATGTCTAAAAATGCGTCATAAGGAAGCTACGCCCCTTTGAAATTGGCTAAAAAAATCGGTTTTTATTTAATAACTCAGGAACCCTTTGAGATATATTAACGAGGTTTTGCACGTGAATTAATCCTAATAAGGCCCATCTTTGTATGTCATTTTCACGTACTTATTTAAACCAGGGGTGTGCGAAACGGGGGGGCCTTATCAGTTTTTTGTCCCAAACTTTTTTCTGTGTAACTTTTTTGCAATTTTATTTTTAAAATATGATTCCTCAGGTCAATATACATAAAAAAAAGGTACTCTTGTTGTAATACTGTAGGATTAACCGTTTTCGAGAAAAGTTCATTTGAAGGTGAAATTTCACGGTTCGAGGACGAAAAATTAAATACTAAAATGTCGAAAACCAAAATTTTAATGATGCAATGTTATTCTACATCAAAAACTAAGAAAAAAAGTTTCCATACATGTAGGTCGAAAAAACGCTTTTAAAGCTACCATAGCCCTTTAAAAATGGTGCATATTTAGGAGACCATAGCTCCATTAGGATTCATTTTTGGAAGTACCTGTATATGAGGTTTTTTTCTTAGTTTTTAATGTACATTCGCCCTGCATCATTAAAATTTTGGTTTTCAACATTTTAGTATTTAATTTTTCGTCCTGGAACCGTGGAATTTCACCTTCAAATGAATTTTTCTCGAAAACGGTTAATCCTACAGTATTACAATAAGAGTACCTTTTTTATGTATTTTGACCTGGGGAATCATATTTCAAAAATAAAATTGCAAAAAAGTTACACAGAAAAAAGTTTGGGACAAAAAACTGATAAGCCCCCCCCCCCGTTTCGCACATCCCTGGTTGAAATAAGTACACGAAAATAACACATAAAAACGGGCCTTGGTAGAATTAGTTGACGTGCAAAACCTCGTTGATATATCTCAAATGGTTCCTGAGTTATTAAATAAAAATCGATTTTTTTTAGCCACTTTTAAAGGGGCGTAGCTCCCTTATGACGCATTTTTAGACATATGTTTATAGGAACTTTTTGTCATATTTTATGATGAAGAATTATGTGTTAAAATTTCCGACCCTATTTCAAATACACCGTGTATAGGTGTTATTGGGGTTGACGAAATCAAATCTAATAATGAAAATTTTCTAACTGGGGGTGATCATTTTAAGTTTACAGTATTTTTGTGAAAATTGGTATATAAAGTCGCCTAAACTGAATATTAGAATAAAAAATTCCACCCCGAGGGAAGTACTTTTCTTGAAAATTGGCGGTCGCTAAAACTAAATATTTTTTTTTTCTAAATCCACCCCTTGAGAGGCGGGGGGTAATTTTCGAGAAAATTGGTATATTGGGGTTTTTGATGTTGCTGAAAGCGAATCTGATAATGTTTTTTCTCCTGTACCCAAATATAGAACTAAAAATTAATCAGAAAATTTTGTGCAAAAATAGGTTAAAGGATTTTTTATATTTTTTATTTTAAAACTCATTTATCCTATTTATATGCAAAATTCTTTTAAAAAAACTAGTATTTTAAGATCAGTATTTGAGATCAGGAGAAAAAAATTGCGGAAAGAAGTTGCAACTTGATAAATTATACAAAAATTAACGAAAAATATTTATTGTAAAACGAAACAGCAAAGAAAATACTGCTGCCAACAAAATAATACTTTCCCCTATACTGCCCTTCTACGCTAGAAAGCAGTAACACCATTTCTCGCATAGCAGCGTTTTCAAAATATTACATCAGAGTTGACGTGAAAAGGTTGCTATGCGACAAATGGAGTTACTTTTTTCTAGCGTAGTATGGCAGTATATGCCTAGGTTCATTAAAATCAAAAACGAAAAAAAAAAATTAAAATTTTTTTTTTCTTTGGTTTTCAAAAAAAGAAAATTTATTTATTTTTTCAAAAAATAGTATATTGTTTTACTAAGAGGAAAAGTGAAGCTTTTTTTTACTAGTAGAATTTACGGACGACGCGAAGCGGATGGTAACTTGTCTAATGTAGCATTTGCAATTTCGGAGAGATTTGTACGTGTATAAACCATATGTGGAGGTGACTTTCAAAACGCAGTTTTTGACATTTTTTGAAAAATTGAGATAATGATGGTGTTTACACTGTTAATGCATATTCGATCTATTGATCCAAAAAAAAATTTAAAAAATTGTTATATCATATTAAAAATTTAGTTGGAAAACCACGTGGAAAAACAAAACGCAGTTTTTGAACCAAAGCTTGACTTTAAAAACGCAGTTTTTAATTATACTACAGTCAATATAGGTTTCAACTGCGACAAACTTCTCCAGTCAAAAAAAAGTATGTATTCCTATAGATTTTGGGATGGGAAATTCAATAAAAAAAAGTCTATCGATTTTCGAGTTTCGGAAAACTCTTAAACGGCCCTTAAAACACCCTAAAAACTTGTTTTTTCCCTATAACTTTTGTTTGCAACCTATTAGAAACAAAAACTGCACAGAAAATGAAAGAGCACAAAAAATGCAATAAAATTGCTTAATATTATTTCCTCTTAATTTCTATTGGTTGGAAGATATAACGCATTTAAAGTCGTAACTCACTCGTTGTTAAAACATTTTAGGACTGGCTGCCATTTGAAAACCCTTTTATATATCGGCTTAATATCTTTCAAAATATCTTAAATATATCTAAGGATGATTTATGCAAAATTTCAGCTTCATCTAATTAGGGTTTACGAAACCCCTATACGCCCCCTCTTATTTATATACGCCCCTCTTATTTATATACGCCTCAGATTTTAAGGGACTAAGCTCACCAAAACGTTTAAAATTTGTAGTATTATGGTTTTTGGGTCAAGAAACACTATGCAATAAAGTCTACCACTCTAAGGGGCACACAGAAAAACATTGGCCCCTAAAAGTCCCTTAAAACACGTTTTTTTTCACATATATTTTTTCTAGTTAGTTGGACAAAAAATAAAATTACATTAAATTATATAGCGATTTTCAAAATTTACTATTTTTTTTTAATTTTTTCCCCATTTGCTCCCCTTGCCGCACCCCAATGTTCACCAAAAACAATCCCGAGTGAGAACTTTTGGTAACATACCTGTATGCCGAATTTCAAATCTCTAGCTTAAAGCTTTCTTAAGTTATCTTGCCCACAAGACAATTTTTTTCTTTGCTTGAAATGGATTTATATCGACATAAAACGTCATAAAACTCAAAAATACGCAAACAATTTTTTTTGAAAATTTTTGCACGAATACAAGGCTTTCCGAAATTTAAAAAAAAAATTAAAATGAGAAAGCAAAACAGGCTCATACATTGAGAATGTATGTACAATGTACAATATGGGTCTATTTATAAGTTACGTAACACTCTGGAGGGAGACCCCTCTCCCCCTAGTGTCATGTTGTGTGTTAAGTTAAATGAAAAAAGCGTTACACAGAAAGGTCCAAAATAGTAAAAAAAGGTTTTACATAATATATGGACAGTCACTGTATACTATTTGTATCTATACTTACCTAAAAATTAAAAAAAAAAATAAAAATAAAAAATATCACAAGAGATTCTATTAATAATATCCATATTCATTTAAATGCTTTGACTTTCAAAACGCAGTTTTTGATTTTTTTAATATGCAATTTTTTTAATAATTAGTGAAATTGATTTAATTCGCCAATGTAATTTAACTATTCTCTCTAAAATAGATAATACCTGATGTTCATTGGTATTATAAAAGCTGTTATAGTTCCTAAATTAATACTTGGTTGATATCTCGAAATGTGTTATTTGTCAAAAACTGCGTTTTGAAAGTCACCTCATATATTCTTCTTTTTCAATCATTTTTAATCAATTTCACACAAGGTTTTTGCACAGAATCTCGAGTCAACCACCTGTTTACATAATAAACAAGTTTGAAGTATGGCTGTCATCAAAGTCAAAGAGTGCTGCCGCCAGTGGTTGTTTTGCTAACTAACATTTTTTTACGGCGTATAACAATGAACTCATTTTTTTACTGTAAAGAAATAGATCACTTCTAACTAGTGTGTTCAGTTATAAAATATGAATATTTTAGTACGCTTGAAGAAAGTTTCTTTTTACGTAAAACGAAAAATAAATTGAAAAAAAAAATGTTTTTGAAAAAACCTGTTTTTACCCCATTTTACCCCTTGCCCCAATCCGATTTTTACCAAAAACAATCCCAGCCTAGAACTTTGGATAATCAATCTATCATCCAAATTTGAAGTCTTTAGCTCGAAGCTTTCTTGAGTTATCGTGGTCAAAAATTTACCGTACAGACAGACCGACAGAATTTTTTTTTGACAGAAATCATATTTTTTGGATATAAAACGTCCAGAAACGTAAAAAAGCAATAAATTTTTCTCGAATTATTTTTTACAAACACAAGACTTTCCTTGGGAAAGTAATTCATTTAGGTCTAAAATCAAATTTGGACTCAGGAGGGAAATTTTTATCAAAATATATGTTAATTTTATTGAAATATATCAAACATAAAATCTGAGAGGAATAAACGCTGAAAAATTGAGTAGCTAACTTTTGCACCAAAACCGAGACGAAATTTGGATTCAGAAGAAAAATCTAGTAAAGAAAACACATTTTGATCGACTAAAAGTAGCAAGTATAAGATATTGGTGAAAATTTTAGAATGGTTCCCGAACGTAAATATTTAAAATTAATTAGAAAAATGCGAGAAAAATGTAGTGAAGAAAACACATTTTGATCGACTAAAAGTAGGAAGTATCAGTTATCCCAAAAACCCTTATACCTATACCAATTTTCACAAAAATACTTTAAACATTTAAAAATAATTATCCCCCATCCCCGGGGGTGGAATTAGGTTAAAAACCTCTATAATAATATAGCAATTTTCAAACTTTTGTGAACAAATATTGTATTTTTTCACATTTCCCCCCTTGCCCCACCCCAATGCTTATCAAAAACAAACCTGAGCTATAGGCCAATATTTATAATGTGGATGTTTTGATAAGGTGTTTGTAACAGCTCATCTAGTTTGAAAATAAAAACGTTAATGCGCATGGGTAATAAATAATAATTTTTCCTGACTTCTTAAGAGTTCCTCGGAGTTCCTCCGGAGTTCCTACGAGTTCCTCATAGTTCCTCAGAGTTAATCAGAGTTCATCCAGAGTTAATCCTGAGTTCCTTTGGCTTGTACAAATGATTTCCTAGCAGTCTGCCCCTCGGGTTATGTGCATTAATTTTTTTTTTCACTAATTCCCATTTTTCTCATTTTCGGAAGTTACGTACATATAAAAATTACGTAAAAAGTACGTAAAATTTACAACATTTGGACTTTTTTTTTGATAAATCTTCGAAGGCGGTTCGATAAAGCAGTCCAAAGTTATAACTCCGCAAAGTCAGCCACGCGCGGTTTTTCGCACGAGCTTTAATAGGTTTTATAAAGGTAGGCATTGAAAACGTAAATTTTACAATATCGTTTGATTTTTCTCACAGGTAAAAATTCATTTTTAAAGTAAGGTTGTTTATTCGCTGTAAATAGTATCCCGGTGCCGGGATAAGTTAAATCCCGGCAGTTTGTGTGACGTCACAAAAGTGGGCGGAGAAGTGCCGGAATTAAGTATAATCCCGGCAGTTTTTGTTACGTCACGAAAATAGCAGAAGATTTATCAGTATTTAAGATAAATTCCTGCAGTCTGCCGGTGGCAGATTCTTATTTCATGTAATAATTTTACTTTCCCCAAGGAGAGTATCGGGTTAGTAAAAAAAAAATCGAAAAAAATTATTGCTTTTTTACATTTCTGGACGTTTTATATCCAAAAAATATGATTTCCGTCAAAAAATAAATATGTCGGTCGGTCTCTGTGTCCGGGAAATTTGTGACCACGATAACTCAAGAACGCTTCGGGCTAAATACTTCAAATTTGGACCAGTTTGATTATCCAAAGTTCTAGGCTGGGATTGTTGTTCGTAAAAATCGGGTTGGGGGTAAGGGTGTAAAATGGGGTAAAAACAATTTTTTTCAAAAACATATTTTTTTTTCAATTTATTTTTCGTTTTACGAAAAAAAAAGTCCAAACTTTTTTCAAAAACTTGAAAAATTTTTTGATTTTTTATTTTTTGGTTGTTTTTGTTTTTAATAAACCTAGTAAAGAAAAATCAAAAGATGTAAAATTTACGTTTTCAATGCCTACGTTGATAAAACCTATTAATGCTCGTGCGAAAAAACGCGCGCGCCTGACTTTGCGGAGCTATAACTTTGAACTGCTTTATTGTACCATCTTCGAAGATATATCAAAATGTTGGAAATTTTACGTGCTTTATTTTTTATAAGGAGTTGCATGTACGTAACTTGTTCCGAAAACAAGAAAAATGGGAATAAGTGAAAAAAAAATTTTAAATGCACCTCAAAATTATTACCTGCACAGAAAAAAAGTGTTAATGAAAATAAAATACAATTTGATTATCTACAACTCTGGTCCTTGGAACTTTTCCGCTGAAACCAATATTTTCGGAGATAAGGAACAATTCACGTTTTCCAATATGGCGACCGGAAGCAAGCACATGGCAATTCGAAAATCCGGATTTAAGCTTCTCCGATAGCTCCTTTCACATATCAAAAAATTGGCCTTAGTATATTTCACTTACAATAAAAATCTAACTTTACTAATATAATAGTCACAAAATAATAAAAATCCTAAAAAATACATGATAATTTGTATTGGTTTGGTAAATAAAAGTAAAAATAAATAAACTAGTTGGTAAACTGCAACTATAACTATAATTCAAGAAGCAGTTTTCAATGATCCCCACACGT
>OY294047.1:22165592-22190504 GCA_958510825.1 Brachypterus glaber | reverse complement strand
ATAAGCAGTAGGGATTGGTAAAACATATCTATGCGCAAACGTGTTTAATAATACATACGAATACGTAAAAGTGTTTTGCCAAAGATATACAAATATATCATGAGCAGTAGGGATTGGTAAAACATATCTATGCGCAAAAGATCTATGCGCAAAAGTGTTTAATAATACATACGAATACGCAAAAGTGTTCTGGCAAAGATATACAAATATATCATGCGCAGTAAAGATTGTGGAACATATTTATGCGCAAACGTGTTTAACAATACATACGAATACGTAAAAATGTTTTGTCAAAGATATACAAATATATCATGCGCAGTAGGGATTGGTAAAACATATCTATGCGCAAAAGTGTTTAATAATACATACGAATACGCAAAAGTGTTCTGGCAAAGATATACAAATATATCATGCGCAGTAAAGATTGGTGGAACATATTTAAGCGCAAACGTGTTTAATAATACATACGAATACGTAAAAATGTTTTGTCAAAGATATACAAATATATCATGCGCAGTAGGGATTGGTAAAACATATCTATGCGCAAAAGTATTTAATAATATATACGAATACGCAAAAGTGTTCTGGCAAAGATATACAAATATATCATAAGCAGTAGGGATTGGTAAAACATATCTATGCGCAAACGTGTTTAATAATACATACGAATACGTAAAAGTGTTTTGCCAAAGATATACAAATATATCATGAGCAGTAGGGATTGGTAAAACATATCTATGCGCAAAAGTGTTTATAATACATACGAATACGCAAAAGTGTTCTGGCAAAGATATACAAATATATCATGCGCAGTAAAGATTGGTGGAACATATTTAAGCGCAAACGTGTTTAATAATACATACGAATACGTAAAAATGTTTTGTCAAAGATATACAAATATATCATGCGCAGTAGGGATTGGTAAAACATATCTATGCGCAAAAGTATTTAATAATACATACGAATACGCAAAAGTGTTCTGGCAAAGATATACAAATATATCATAAGCAGTAGGGATTGGTAAAACATATCTATGCGCAAACGTGTTTAATAATACATACGAATACGTAAAAGTGTTTTGCCAAAGATATACAAATATATCATGAGCAGTAGGGATTGGTAAAACATATCTATGCGCAAAAGTGTTTAATAATACATACGAATACGCAAAAGTGTTCTGGCAAAGATATACAAATATATCATGCGCAGTAAAGATTGGTGGAACATATTTATGCGCAAACGTGTTTAATAATACATACGAATACGTAAAAATGTTTTGTCAAAGATATACAAATATATCATGCGCAGTAGGGATTAACACTATCTATGCGCAAAAGTGTTTAATAATACATACGAATACGCAAAAGTGTTCTGGCAAAGATATACAAATATATCATGAGCAGTAGGGATTGGTAAAACATATCTATGTGCAAACGTGTTTAATAATACATACGAATAAGTAATACTAATACGCAAAAGTGTTTTGCCAAAGATATACAAATATATCATGCGCAGTAGGGATTGATAAAACATATCTGCGCAAAAGTGTTCTGGAGTTGCTAGAGGTGAGGAAAGGCAAAGGAAGTGTGACAAAAAGTGTGTAGTCCAATTTCCACTATTCTGTTCGTCTAAAATATAAAAGTTTTTAAACGCTTTTGCGTTTCAGATATTTACTTTTATATTTTAGAATTCTAAATTAAAAGTATTGAAATACACATTTTTTTTTTCAATTTTTTTCCGATTTTTTCACATTTCTCGACGTTTTCGAAGTTTTTAAGACTTTTGAGACCACGTTAAAAAATGTCTGTCTGTCTGTCGGTCTGTGAAGAAGTTCAAACGATAACTCGGGAAAGACAAATCGTAGCGATTTGAAATTTGGAGGTATATTTGCGTAGTGAATATCTCGGCGGGGATTGAAATTGGGGTATGTGCCTAGGAAGAAGGGGGTCAAAGGGGCATAAAAAGGTTAATTTTGGTATTTTTTTAAAAATTTTATCGTACAATATAATTTTGGCATGTATAGAACCATTTTTTTCGCACCAATACTTCTGGAGATATTAGCAAAATGACAAAATACACGCCACTGTGAAGACTTTTTATTAGTTTATAGGCAAAGCCTTGTATTTTGCAAATTTTAATAATGATTTATGTCCATTTCAAGCAAAAAAAAATTGTCGGTCACCAGTTACGATGCGTAGTACTGCTTAGACAAACGTAAGTATGCGCAGAAGAGTTTATTAATATATACGAATGCTTAAAAGTGTTCTGGCAAACATATACAAATATGTCATGTGCAGTAAGGATTGGTGGAACATATTTATGCGCAAAAGTGTTAATAATACATACGAATACGCAAAAGTGTTCTGGCAAAGATATACAAATATATCATGTGCAGTAAAGATTGGTGGGACATATTTATGCGCAAAAGTGTTTAATAATACATACGAATACGCAAAAGTGCTCTGGCAAAGATATACAAATATATCATGCGCAGTAACGATTGTTGAAACATATTTATGCGCAAACGTGTTTAATAATACAAACGAATGCACAGAAGTGTTCTGGAGTGGCTAGAGGTGAGGAAAGGCAAAGGAAGTGTGACAAAAAGTGTGTAGTCCATTTCCACTATTCTGTTCGTCTAAATATAAAAGTTCTCAAACGCTTTTGCGTTTCAGATATTTACATATATGACCAGTTTTTAAAACGTCATCTATAAATTGACCAATAAAAATCATTAGAAATGTTGAAAAACTCTTGAACAAACATTAAACAATCGGTTAAAAGTTACGATGCGCAGTACTGCTTAGACAAACGTACAAATATGTCATGCGCAGTCCAACCCAAAAAAAGTAAGGATTGGTGGAACATATTTATGCGCAAAAGTGTTTAATAATTAATACATACGAATACGCAAAAAGTGTTCTGGCAAATATATACAAATATATCATTTGCAGTAAAGATTGGTGGGACATATTTATGTGCAAACGTGTTTAATAATACATACGAATACGCAAAAGTGCTCTGGCAAAGATATACAAATATATCATGGGCAGTAGGGATTGGTGGAACATATTTATGCGCAAAGTGTTTAATAATACATACGAATATTCAGAAATGTTCTGGCAAAGATATACAAATATATCATGCGCAGTAACGATTGGTGAAACATATTTATGCGCAAACGTGTTTAATAATACATACGAATGCACAGAAGTGTTCTGGAGTGGCTAGAGGTGAGGAAAGGCAAAGGAAGTGTGACAAAAGTGTGTAGTCCATTTCCACTATTCTGTTCGTCTAAAATATAAAAGTTTTCAAACGCTTTTGCGTTTCAGATATTTACATATATGACCAGTTTTTAAAACGTCATCTATAAATTGACCAATAAAAATCATTAGAAATGTTGAAAAACTCTTTAACAAACATTAAACAATCGGTTAAAAGTCTTAAAACACCCATATGTCTTGTACAACTAGGTTTTTCAGCGTGGGGTAATGAGTTACCCTCATGTGGCCGCTATGTGGCATGGCTGAGGTGTGGCCGCTAAGGGTTAAAAATAAATATAAACAAATTCACCTACCCAATAATTTTAATGCTCTTATATAGAGTATAACCAGGAGACCATTCCCTATTTTTTTCAAAATTTGGGGATCTTGCTGAGGGGTAGTTTTTAACCAACGAATGCTCGATGGCGGTATTTCTCTGTTTTGTTTGTTTAAAAATAAATATAAACAGATTCATCTACCAAATAATTTTTACGCTGATATTTAAAGTACTACCAGGAGACCATCCCATAGTTTTTACAAAATTTTGGGATCGTGCTGAGGAGTAGTTTTTAACCAACAAATGCTCGATGACGCTATTTCTCTGTTTTGTTTGTTTAAAAATAAATATAAACACATTCATCTACCATTTTTTTTTAATTTGGTAGATGAATTTGTTTATATTTATTTTTAAACAAACAAAACAGAGATATACCGTCATCGAGCATGTGTGTACCTATCAGCACGATCCCAAAATATTGAAAAAAATAGGGAATGGTCTCCTGGTGGTACTTTACATAGCAGCGTAAAAATTATTTGGTAGATGAATTTGTTTATATTTATTTTTAAACAAACAAAACAGAGAAACACCGTCAACGAGCATTTGTTGGTTAAAAACCCGTCAGCACGATCCCAAAATTAAAAAAAAAAACTATGGGATGGTCTCCCGGTGGTAATTTACATAGCAGCGTAAAAATTAGGGGGAAATTTAAATAGTGGTGACTTAGAATTTGTATTTATTGAAATTAAGTTAAAAAAAAGTAAATTAGCTATAGGTGTATTTTATCGTCCTCCCGACACTAAGACATTAATTAATATTGAGACTATCGATAATATTTTGTGTGATATAGTTCCTTCTATTTTGAATATTTAAATATTTTACATATTATATTTTAGTATTAAATACTTGTTCAACTTTTTTTTTTAGTGTGATATTATAAATATATTTCCTATGTATTTTTATGGTTAAGTGTAAGATTGATTTTTATAATCAAACTTCGCCATTTTGATGTAATTATATCTCAAATAAAGTCGTTTATTATTATTATTATTATTATTATTATTTGGTAGATGAATTTGTTGGTTAAAACTACCCCTCAGCACGATCCCAAATTTTAGAAAAAACTATGGGATTTTCTCCCGGTAGTACTTTACATAGCAGCGCAAAAATTATTTGGTAGATGAATTTGATTATATTTATTTTAAAAGCAAACCAAACAGAGAAATACCGTCACCGAGCATTTGTTGGTTAAAAACTACCCCTCAGCACGATCCCAAAATTTTAAAAAAACTGTGGGATGTTCTCCCGCTAGTACTTTACATAGCAGCGTCAAAAATATTTGGTAGATGAATTTGTTTATATTTATTTGTTTACAAAGAAAACAGAGAAATACCGTCATCGAGCATTTGTTGGTTAAAAACTACCCCTCAGCACGATCCCAAAATTTTGAAAAACTATGGGATGGTCTCCTAGTAGTACTTTACATAGCAGCGTAAAAATTATTTGTTAGATGAATTTGTTTATATTTAATTTTAAACGAAACAGAGAAATACCGTCATCGAGCATTTGTTGGTTAAAAACTACCCCTCAGCACGAGGGGTAGTCCAGAAGTCCAAAATTTTGAAAAAAATATGGAATGATCTCCCGTTAGTACTTTATATAACAGCATAAAAATTATTTGGTAGATGAATTTGATTATATTTATTTTTAAACAAAAAAAAAAAAACAAAAAATACCGTCATCGAGCATTTGTTGGTTAAAAACTACCCCTCAGCACGATCCCACAAAGGTTGAAAAAAATAGGGAATGGTCTCCTGGAAATACTCTATATAACAGCATTAAAATTATTGGGTAGATGAATTTGTTTATATTTATTTTTAAACAAACAAAACAGAGAAATACCGTAATCGAGCATTTATTGGCCAAAAACTACACCTCAGCACGATCTCAAAATTGAAAAAGCTATAGGATAATCTCCCGGTAGAACTCTACATAGCTGCGTGAAAATTATTTGGTAGATGAATTTGTTTATATGTATTTTTAAACAAACAAAAAAGAGAAATTATTAAATTATTTATTAAACAAATTAAAGAGAAAAAATCGTTTTTGAGTGTATAATATTTTAAACTAAAAAAAAAACTAAATGTTTTACTAATATCACGTAATAATTACTGTAAAGCAGAATTTACTTATAATTTTAAAGCAATAAAAGAAATTGTTAATTTGAGTAAGTCACACCACGGAGCCTGGACTATTTCTCGCCTCGAGACGGTTCGGCTGCTGGCAGCCGCTGCCAGTTTCAGTTTCATGGTGTTTTTGAGGTTGCTGAAAGTTATTCTGATTATAAAAAATCTAACTCCACCCCCAAAGGGGCGGGGGTAGTTTTTTAGGTTGCTGAAAGTGAATCTGACAATAACGAAGTTCTTATTCCACTCCCTGAGGGACAGGGGGTAGTTTTCTTGAATATATATATATATATATATATATATATATATATATTGCGGTTTTTGAGGTGGCTAAAACTGTATCTTATAATATTTTTTTTCTAATTTCACCACTGATGGGTGGGGGGTTGTTTTCTGAAAATTAGTATATTGGGGTTTTTAAGGATGTCGAAAGAAAATCTGATAATAAAAAAATCTAACTCCGCCCCCTAAGAGAGGGGGGGGTAGTTTTCGTGAAAACTGATATATTTTTAAGTTTGCTAAAAGTAAATTTGATAATAAAAAATTCATTTTACGCGCGGTTCACCGGAAAGCTCTTTTACTGGGCAGTGTATTTTTATTTTTTAAACATTTTTTTTTATTTAATTTTTTTTATAAAACTTGTTTTATATGTATTGTTTAAAACTGTTTTAAACGTATAATTTACTTATTTGCATTGTTGCATGATCAAGAAATTAACCATTTTTCAAAAATTGATTGATTTTTTTAAAGAAGTTCTCATTTTCAACCCTATTTTAAACCCTCAAAAAATAAAAAAATATGCTATCAAATAGAAAATTTTACAAGCTTTAAAATAATTTACCACACTACCTCCCTTTTAATTTAAAAAAATGCCCCTTATACCCCCATTTTTAAAGCTGAAAATATCAAATATATCCAAAAAGATAGTTTGAGTTGTTTTATTTAAATGTTTTTGAACCGCTCTGTAAATTATATTGCCTGGTCTTAATAAATTTATTTTAATTTTTATTATATCTAATTTTTGAAAATTTACATTAACATGTATAGTAGGGTGCCCAGGACCTAGGAACCAGGACCCTTAAAATTGTTCCTTTGGGTAAAAACAACCCTGATTATTTTTTTTTAGATTTTTAAAAAAATATTTAGCGGCGCTTTTTTAAATAGAAAATCATGTGAAGGGTTTTTATTTTTTAAGGATATAAAAACTTTGATATTGGATAATAAAGAAATATTCTCCATTTTTATGCCCCTCTACAAAAATAAAACGGATTTTTTATGGGGTAAAAATGCTAAAAATTAACACATAAGGTTAACAAAGGCTAGAAAAAAATGCACTTATAATTTTTTCCAAAGAGTTCTTTTCCTAAATATGTCCGAATTCGGGGTTTATATTTACTTTTTTGAAAAAAAGTACAGGGTGTCCAAAAAATAATTAAATATCTCAATAAAAGTTAAAAAAAAATGCATTAAATTGCAATAAAATATCAATTTTGTAGCAAATAAATAAAAAATGCTTTCAAAATGCCTTGTAGTATGTTATATTATGTAATAAAACACATTAAATAAAGTTTTTTTTTTGTTGAACGTTTATTTTTAAAAATCTGAAAAAATAAAGTTCGCAACACCCAGTTAAAAAATAAACACAATTCAAAGAAAATTGTACATATATTATGCTTTGGGCCAAATATGATCCCTTTTATCGAAATAAAGTGATTTTTTTACATTTTATGGGATTTGTGATTTTTTTTTGACACCCTGTTCCTTTTCTTAAAAAAAATAAATATGGGGCGTTAATTGGTATTTAATGAATTTCTAAAAAAAAGACCCAAGAGTAAAGTAACCTTTTCAGTAGCATAAATAAGCTTCATACATCAATTTTTACAATGTTTTTACCCTGGTAAAGCCATTTTTTCATGTAAAAGCGTAATTTTTTTTAATATTCTCTCATTATTTAAAAATAAATTCCCTTCCTAAAATCGCCTGATTTTAAAGTTTTTATATTTAAATAATAATAAAAAGGCTTAACATAAAACCGCCGGGCGCGACCTCTAAATACTTTTTTGAAAATCTGAAAAAAAATTAGGGTTGCTTTTTGACCTAAATGAACATTTATAGGGGGCGGGACCCTAAAAAAAATCAATTTTTTAATTTTGACTGGTCACCCTAATGTATAGTCATCATAGTCACGGTAGAAAAGCTGCGACGCAAGGGGGAGGTATCACCAAACGGACAGCGCGCTCTCTTCTTTACGTCATAAGCGTGCGTGCGTGCAAGTGAGACGCACTCACATTCCACACATATTTTCAATATCCACACTTCCGTGTGCCGAACAATAGTTATTATATCTAACCAACATTTTTTTAATCACAGTTTTATTCATATTTAATTATTCATATTAATATGCCGATATATATCGATATATCGGCAACGTCCATATCGGTATCGGCAAAAAAAATCCATATCGGTCGATCCCTATTTTCTGTAGAATCCGAATCTGTTTAAAAGATAAAGCAAAAAGTACCAAAGAGGAATATTTTCCAGACTTGACCTCTCCACCCGAAACTACTACTACCGAAAAAAGAAATGCCGTTAACCGGAAGAATATTGTTTTTTTTTTGTGATCAATAACTAGGTGTTACTTACATGTCCTTTTTGACTTCAGCATCTTCAAATCTCCTACCAATAAGACGTTTTGTGGCATAGAATGTGTTGGCAGAGTTGGTAACGGCTTGGCGTTTTGCCGGCATACCCACCAACCTTTCCCCATCTTTCGTGAAGGCAACAATAGATGGCGTCGTACGTGAACCTTCGGCGTTTTCAATTACTTTCGCTTGCTTACCCTCCATTACGGCCACGCAGGAGTTGGTGGTACCCAAATCGATACCGATGACTGCTCCCTTAACACCTTCAGATCTTAAAAAGAATAAATTAATAGTAAAAAACGTTTTTAAGAACAAGCTTTTAAGTGCACTAAAAAAAAAATAATAACTTTCAAGTAAATCAAACCCATCATTTTGTTACATTATACAATTTTATATGATATAAAACCTTGTCGCGAGATTTTTTATAAAAGAAATTTACACAGGAAAATCTCGCGACAAGCTTTTATATCATATAAAATTGTATAATGTAAAAAATGATGGGTTTTATTTACTTGAAAGTTTATTTTCTTCTTTTTAGTGCACTTAAATAAAAGCTAGTTCTTAAAAATGTTTTTTTTTATATTAATTTATTTTTCTTTTTTTAGTCGTAAAAATTTTGATTTTTTTTTGAATTTTTTTAAAATAGGGGCGCCGAACCAGAAGCTTGCTTCAGGGCACCGAAATGCAAAGGCTGGCCCTGTGTATTATTTAATGCATGGTAATCCTTACATATATATGGAGCTTTCTTTTTCAAATCAACGCATGTGACGAATTTCATCTCTCCGATTTGGCTCAAATTTTGCATACGGCCATAAAATAAGGTTAGATTAGCCAAACTACCGGGATTTTTCTCAAAAATGTCTGGTTGTAGAGATATTAGGGTGGGCCATTTTTTGAAATTTGTCAAAACCAGAAAACGCGATTCACTAAAACTGAATTAACTCGATAAAAAGATAAAAATTTCATTTAAACGGCGTTTGAAAGAGCATTGAATTGTGATAGAGAAAAAGTATATTTCAATCATTCTGGTTATACCAAGATGGCGGACCATAAAACATAACCTACAAATTATAAAAAAGCTATCCCCAAAATACCCCATATCTATTTTGTGGCTATTTACACTTATATAGTGGGAGTATATAATAAAATATTGCGAACGGCCAAACCCATTTGTGTGATATACAGGGTGTATTTGAAATAGCTTAGGAAATTTTAACAGGTGATTCTACATGATAAAATATGACAAAAAATTCCTTTAAACATATGTCTAAAAATTCGTCATAAGGGAGCTACGCCCCTTTGAAATTGGCTAAAAAAATCGGTTTTTATTTAATAACTCAGGAACCCTTTGAGATATGTTAACGAGGTTTTGCACGTGAATTAATCCTAATAAGGCCCATCTTTGTATGTCATTTTCACGTAATTATTTAAACCAGGGGTGTGCGAAACGGGGGGGCCTTATCAGTTTTTTGTCCCAAACTATTTTCTGTGTAACTTTTTTGCAATTTTATTTTTGAAATATGATTCCTCAAGTCAAAATACATAAAAAAGGTACTCTTGTTGAATTACTGTAGGATTAACCGTTTTCGAGAAAAGTTAATTTGAAGGTGAAATTTCACGGTTCGAGGACGAAAAATTAAATACTAAAATGTCGAAAACCAATTGAATTTGACCAAAATTTCTCATTTTTCGAGGTTTCTAAATTATATTTAGTGATTATTCCTATCTTCGTTTTCATTTTATCACAAACTTTTTATGGCTATTTATTATCATATAATGAGGGTATATGCCCATAAAATATAGCGAACGGCCCTGCCCATTTTTCGGAGCTATAGTCAAAAATATTTATAAATTGGGCGAAATTTAGCATTTTTATTTGATTTATATGATTTTCCTTCCGTGATTTTTTTAAATTATTCTATTTTTTT
This sequence comes from Brachypterus glaber, assembly GCA_958510825.1. Lineage (NCBI taxonomy): Eukaryota > Metazoa > Arthropoda > Insecta > Coleoptera > Kateretidae > Brachypterus > Brachypterus glaber. Next base: position 22,180,208 of record OY294047.1, on the reverse strand, counting down.
AGTTTACCGATTAAATTTTCATATACACGGTGTATATGAAATAGGATCCGAAATTTTAAGGGGTTTAAAAAAGTAGTAGAAAGTATGACAAACAGTTCCTATAAACATACCTATGTATTTCTAAAAATGCGTAGTAGGCCCATTTAAAAGTGACTAAAAATCCGGTTTTTATTTAATAACTATTTCGTTTTCTTTTTTTCTTTTTTAATGAAACAAATTTGTATCCAAGAATTTTTTGTTATCACTTAGGCTTTTTTGTGCTAAAAGGCATTATAAAAATGTAGAGAATTTACTACAAATGAAACTAAAAATCCATCTAGACGGTCTAAAGCCGAATATAAAAGTTATTTTAATTTTAGTGATCAATTAAAATTTTCGTTTGGTTAAATTAGCCAAATTACCGGGATTTTTCTCAAAAATGTCTGGTTGTAGAGATATTAGGGTGGGCCATTTTTTGAAATTTTTCAAAACCAGAAAACGCGATTCACTAAAATTGAATTAACTCGATAAAAAGATAAAAATTTCATTTAAACGGCGTTTGAAAGAGCATTGAATTGTGATAGAGAAAAAGTATATTTCAATCATTCTGGTTATACCAAGATGGCGGACCATAAAACATAACCTACAAATTATAAAAAAGCTATCCCCAAAATACCCCATATCTATTTTGTGGCTATTTACACGTATATAGTGGGAGTATATAATAAAATATTGCGAACTGCCAAACCCATTTGTGTGATATATGGTCAAAAATATGTAAAATTTGGCCAAAATTTCTCATTTTTCGAGGTTTCTAAATTATATTTAGTGATTATTCCTATCTTCGTTTTCATTTTATCATAAAGGGTAATTCCAGCGTTGCTTACGTTACATTTTTACTCATATTTTAACTTTTAAATGTATAAATTTATCAGTTATATTAAAACACATAATATTTAAATACAATATTAATTTTCAGTAAATAACAAAGTAACAAAACATATATTTATAATTAGTATAATAAGTTTAATTTGTGAGAAATTTATAATTTATGTAGTGTTGCTTACGTTACATTTTCTGACATGGATTTTGACTTAGGTACATAAACCTTTAAATTTCTGTTCTATTCCAAAATATATATATTTTTTGGAACTAAATGTGGATTTGAGAATGTTTTAGAAGTCAGCCTATAATGTTTTAAATCTAAATAAATTTCTGAATTATGTATTAAAAAATGAAATATCCGTTGCTTACGTTACAAGGAAATTCGTTGCTTACGTTACATTAAAAGTATGTTTATAATGTTTTGCTAATCCGAGACGACTTAACGCTAAACTGGCAAGGTCGCTGGGCCGTAGAAGCGGCCCGGGCCCCACCCGAAGTTTATTAGGGACCCCTCGCTGGAAACTTATTATTTATAATTATTTTATTAATCATGAAAGTAAGGACCTTGTATTAGTTTAATAGAAACGCTCGTTGATGATTTCATAGCATGGAGCCCTCATTATGAAGGAATTGAAAGGGCCCTCATAACATTGCAGAATAAATTAGCTAAGGGCTTCGAGATAAAGCGGTCTAAAGCCTTTAAACAAACTTACACATGTTTTTTTGGATTTTACGGGTATATTTCGTTATAATCGAGTTTTTTTTGTTTATGTTCTGGTATATTCGGTATAGTTGAGGTAAATTTGAGTTTGTTTTATTTCTGCATGCGCAGTACTGCTCAGGCAAACACAAGTATGCGCAGAAGTGTTTGATAATACATGCGAATGCCCAAAAGTATTCTGGCAAACATACAGTGCGTGCATTAAGTCTGGAATCACCCGAATAACTTTTTAGTTACAAGTAAAATACAAAAATCCTCAGACAGGTCGATTTATATTTTTAATTCTGCAAATTTTGGTCTAAAAAAAGTTATCAAAATTGGCAACCCCTTGCACCCTCACCCCCCAACTTTTTTTTTCAAATAGCAACCTACCCCTTGTGATACATCATTGGAAAGGTAATTTAATAAGCTTTCCAACGGTGTATAATAAAGCCTAATCTGTTAAAGGGTCTATGAAAAAACGCATGTTTTATTTAAACATTGTTTGTGTGAAATATTACGCATAATATGGTAATTGTTGCCCTATTTCCTACTTGGCACCTTCCTGAGAATCTAAATAAGGTTGTTTTAAACTTATTGTAATATTTTATACCCTGTTGAAAAATGCAATTTTTTTTCTTTTTATTGACCAATTTTATGTTTACTATTTAATCCCGTTTTTTTACTGTCCACTGTCAAAGAGCTGAAGGACATCAATTTGAACATTTATAGTGAACTAAAGTTATACTTTACATGTCTTTATAATAAACTAAATTGTGCATTTTATCATTAGCCCTTTACCAAATTAGGCTTTATTTGGAAAGCTTATTAAATTACCTTTCCAACGAAGTGTCACAAGGGGTAGGTTGCTATTTGAAAAAAAAAGTTGGGGGGTGAGGGTGCAAGGGGGTGCAAATTTTAATAACTTTTATTACACCATAATTGGCAAAATTAAAAATAAAAATCGACAGTAGTGTTTGGTAGAATATATTTATGCGGAGAAGTGTTTAATAGTACATACGAATTCCCAAAAGTATTCTGGCAAAATTATATAAATATACCATGCGCAGAAGGTTTTGGTAGAACAGATTTATGCGCAGAAGTGTTTAATAGTACATACGAATGCCCAAAAATATTCTATTAAACAATTACAAATAGAGCATGCGCAGTAGTGTTTGGTGAAACATATTTATGCGCAGAAGTGTTTTTAGATTTTGGCTAAATCATCTTAATTTACTGTCGTACCTAAGCAGACATGAAAAATGCTATAACACACATAAAAAAGTTTTTATCACTTTTTTCTAATTCGGACCATAGTTAGTCTTCATTTTTAAATAATTTTACTGAACACTGGGGTACAACATGCTTAAAAATGAAAAAAAATCATGTTATGACCACTGTGCGGTAAATCATCTTAATTTTTATGTTGCCATACTCAAGCAGACATGAAAAATACTATAACACACAAAAAAAAAAGTTTTGACCACTTTTTTCTAATTCGGACCATAGTGCGTTAGCCTTCATTTTTAAATAATTCTATTGAACTCTGGGGTAAATCATCTTAATTTTTATGTTGCCATATTCAAGCAGACATGAAAAATGCTATAAAACACAAAAAAAAAGTTTTGACCACTTTTTTCCTAATTCGGACCACAGAACCTTAGCCTTCATTTTTATATAATTTTATTGAACTGGAGCAAAAAAATGCTTAAAAATGTAAAAACTATGTTGTGGCCACTGTGCGGTAAATTATAGTTTTTATATTGCCATACTTAAGCGGACATTAAAAATGCTATAAAAAATTGACCACTTTTTTCCGAATTCGGACCATAGTGCGTCAGTTTGTTTAATTTTTAATAATTTGTCGAATTGTGGAATGACCAAACCGACAAATACGCTCTGGCTTGTTTATGTTTTACGACATTTAACCCACTGTGCATTAAATAATATTTCTGTTTATGTGTTTCTTTCATACCACATGGGTGATCCAAACCACTGAAAAATAAGCAAATGAGGTTTTGACCAACTTTTTTTCAGAATTGTTTATTTTTTTAATAATTTGTGGAATTATGGAATTATTAAAGCAAATTCAAGTCTAACAATAAAGTAATAGGCGATCCTTAATATTACGCGTTGCTTACGTTACAAAGTTAAAACTTTTTTTTTAGAGAATAAAAAATTAAATTAAATAAAATAATTACATAATTAAGTAAAAATTACACTAAATTAAGATAATCTAAAAGTAGAAGAGTATTAAGTAAAAAATTAAGTCAAAAAACAAAAAAATATACTTTTTTGTTGCTTACGTTACAATTTTTTGATGATTTTTAGAATTTCAAGAAGAAAATAATAAATCGTATACTTACCGTCTAAAATGTATAGTCAACGAAAATATATAAAATAATCTATAATACAAAAATAGTTTGTTTCAAAAAAACACAGTTTAAACCACAGTTTTTGCGTTGTTAATTGACGCCAAATACGGAGTGAATTGTCTACGTACCACGTACCGCTAAATAAAACTGTAATTATTTAAGAAACAGCCACCTTGATGACTATGAAATTGCTACTACCAGAAAATTAATTTCATAAGCTACCATTATGGCTATAAATGCTAATAATAATCTGTATTTTATTTTAAGCCAGCCATGTCAGGATTTGCTGGAATTACCCTAAACTTTTTATGGCTATTTATTATCATATAATGAGGGTATATGCCCATAAAATATAGCGAACGGCCCTGCCCATTTTTCGGAGCTATAGTCAAAAATATTTATAAATTGGGCGAAATTTAGCATTTTTATTTGATTTATATGATTTTCCTTCCGTGATTTTTTTAAATTATTCTATTTTTTTAGTTTACCGATTAAATTTTCATATACACGTTGTATATGAAATAGGATCCGAAATTTTAAGGGGTTTAAAAAAGTAGTAGAAAGTATGACAAACAGTTCCTATAAACATACCTATGTATTTCTAAAAATGCGTAGTAGGCCCATTTAAAAGTGACTAAAAATCCGGTTTTTATTTAATAACTATTTCGTTTTATTTTTTTCTTTTTTAATGAAACAAATTTGTATCTAAGAATTTTTTGTTATCACTTAGGCCTTTTTGTGCTAAAAGGCATTATGAAAATGTAGAGAATTTACTACAAATGAAACTAAAAATCCATCTAGACGGTCTAAAGCCGAATATAAAAGTTATTTTAATTTTAGTGATCAATTAAAATTTTAAATTGTGTTGACTCTTATACTTAAAACGACTGAACGATTTATTTTCTTTTAAAATCCACAAATAAACTGTATAATAAAATTAATGGAACATTGATAAACCACAAAAAAATAACAAAAACTTAAATATTAATAAAAAAAAGTAGTTCCGCTGTTGAGATTTGAACTCACACCATTTTTGGAGGTTAAATTTGTTTACTGCCTAAACCAACTGAACCACCGACTGTCTGTTTTTTTCTTTAAAATAACTTGACTTACGGTAAAAAATATTATTTAGAAAATAACTTCTTAACGCTTGTGTGTATATTAAACACTTTGTGTGATAAATATATAAAATTAAAATATTCAATTTAAGTTAGTTTACCTATACATGCCACTAAAAATTAAAAAATTGACTATCGCTAAACCCACCATTCACTAAAATGAAAACTTTAAATCCACCCTAATTTGTAGCTTAGGTGACCGTTTCGGAGAAAACTGATTGGGTCGGGAACTTTGGATCACCCGGTACAGTAGCAGTAGACCACTACACCAATCATCCCAATATTACAACAGGAGTACCTTTTTTATGTATTTTGACCTAAGGAATCATATTCCAAAATTAAAATTACAAAAAAGTTACACACAAAAAAGTTTGGGACAAAAAAAAACGAATTTTTAGCCACTTTCAAAGGGGCTTAGCGCCCTTACTACGCATTCTTGATATTGTAGGACTTAAAATTAATCTCAGTACATGCTCTGCTTACATTATAACTGTCTATTTGTCTCCAGATATTCCATCGAATGATTACGAACTATTTTTTAACATGCTGGAAAACTTAGATATTTATGAAAGTAAAATAATTTTTATAGGTGATTTTAATATTCGCCACTTTAACAACCCTAATATAAATGATTCTAAGTGCATAACAATAAATAATTATTTAAGTTTCTCAGAACTTAGACAATTTAACTCTATAGTTAACGCAGACGGACGTCTTCTGGACTTATGTCTTAGCAACGTCAACTGTATGATCGAACACGATACTTCTCCTTTTGTAACCGAAGATACCTACCACCCGGCCTTGTCTGTGTGCTTTCAAATAGATTCTGTTGGCACTTCAAAATTTCCCATAAATAAGAATAATAAAAAATATAACTTTAAAAAGGCTAATTTCCCCCTTTTATATTCAAACCTTTTACACGTAGATTGGAATTTTCTAAATGAATGTTCAGACGCTAATCTAGCATGTAATCTATTTTATGATAAGTTATATTCTATTTTGGATGTACATGTTCCCAAAGCTCAAAATCGGTTTAAATTTACTTATCCAGCATGGTACACTCCCAAAATTATTAAGAAGCTTAAAAATAAAAATTTTATGCATAAAAAATATAAGAAAACTAAGCTTATTCTTTACTACAATACATTTAAAACATTAAGATCTGAAATAAAAAGTGATATAAAAATAACTTATAATAATTATATACATAAAGTTGAGAATTCATTGATTGATGACCCGAATTATTTTTGGAGTTTTGTTAAAAGTAAGAAAAATAATACTAGAATACCGGGGAACGTTTTTCTTAATGATTCTGAGTTCAGTACTCCACAGTCGATAGTAAATGGCTTTGCGGAATATTTTGGCAGCGTTTTCACGGAGCCTAATTCTGACATTGACTTGGACGCCGATATGGAATCTCTTGCATCCATTGACATAAATTCTATTAGTGCAAATGACATACTGGATGCCATTAAAAAACTTCCAAATAAGGCTACTGCTGGTCATGACAATATTCCAGGTTATTTACTTAAAGACTGTGGCGATATATTTTGCTACCCATTATTGATTCTGTTTAATCTTATAATAAAAACATCTTCATTTCCTGATATATGGAAAATTGGTAAGGTTTGTCCGATCTTAAAAAAAGGAAATCCTGCAGTGATTAGTAACTATCGCCCTATTACAATACTTTCCAATTTCTCCAAAGTGTTTGAAATGATTATCTACAACTACATATACAAGTCTGTGAAGAACCTAATTTCTATAAACCAACACGGCTTTATGACTAAACGGTCTACTATCACTAATTTAACTGAATTTTCTAATTTTGTTGCTCACACTGTTGATAACAAGGGTCAAGCCGATGTAATCTATACTGATTTTATGAAGGCGTTCGACCGAATCGATCATTATATTATTATTAAAAAACTTAAACAGAGATATGGTTTTAGTAGCAGACTAGTTAAACTTTTTTTGTCATATTTGTTAGATAGATATCTTTACGTCTTTTATAATGGATTTGGTTCTGATCTATTTCTAGCAATGTCAGGGGTACCTCAAGGTTCTAACCTTGGACCTTTGCTATTTTTATTATTCATAGATGATCTTAGTGAGTTAATTGAATGCCTGCATTTATTTTTTGCTGACGATTTGAAACTATTCATGCAAATAATTTGCATCAATGACTGCATTAGATTACAGAGGGTCTTGGATGCACTGCAACAATGGTGCGAATATAACTGTCTCCATTTAAATGTATCTAAATGTAAAATCATCTCCTTCACGCGTAAAAAAAAACCAATACTTTATAATTACTCAATAAGTTCTTTCTCCTTGGAGAGAGTATATTCCATTAAAGATTTGGGTGTCACATTTTCTATTCAGAGAACATTTAGATAGTATTGTATCAGCCTCATTAAAAATGTATGGTTTTATATAAGAAATTGTAGTAAATTTACCAGTGTACTTGCTTTAAAGACCCTTTACAACTCTTTTGTTCGCTCTAGACTGGAATATTGTTGTACCATTTGGAATCCGTTTTATGAAGTTCACAGACAACAGGTAGAGAAAGTGCAAAAAAAGTTTCTTAAGTGTTTATATTTTAAAGTATTTGGTATATATCCAGCCAGAGGTTATGATTATGACGTCCTACTGTCTCAATTTGAGTATCAATCCCTAGAACTTCGCAGAACAATAACCAGTATTAAAATGCTATGTTACGTATTGAATGGTAGAATGGACTCACCATTTATTTTATCAAAGCTAAATTTTTGCGTTCCAGCTAATTGTACAAGAACTTCTACCACTTTTTATAATCAAGTTGCCAGAACGAATACTCTACGCACTGAACCAATTTTCAATATGATGTTTTGTTATAATAGATATTGTAAGAGTTGCGATATCCACTTTGATTCAGTGAGTAGAATAATTAATTGTATAGTTCTAGAGTATTGGCCAAAATGTTGATTTTAATTTCTACCATTTCAGTGATATATCGTATCTGTATTTGTTATATTGTTATAATATTAGATATTTTATTACATTGTTAATTAACTTTAAACCTTTATTTTGTAAACTTTAATTTTGTAAATTGTAATATTGTCCTGTAATTGGTTTTTCTGTTGGGCAATAAAGATATTAATATTATTATTATTATTATTATTCTTAGACATACATAGGTATGTTTATAGAAACTTTTTGTCATACTTTCTGATGTAGAATCACCCCTTAAAATTTCGGACCCTATTTCAAATACACCGTTTATATGAAAATTTAATGGGTAAACTAAAAAAATAATAATAATAATTAAAAATCACTCAAAGAAAATCACATAAAAATGCAACAATTCGCGCAATTTATAAATATTTTTGACTATAGCTTCGACAAATGGGCAGGGCCGTTCGCAATATTTTATGGGCATATACCCTCATTATATTAGAATAAATAGCCATAAAAATTTTATGATAAAATAAAAACGAAGATAGGAATGATCACTAAATATAATTTAGAAACCTCGAATAATGCGGAATTTTGGCTAATTTTTAAATATTGTTGACCATAGCTCCTACAAATTGGCAGGGCCATTTGCAATATTTTATGGGCATATACTCGCACTATATACAAGTAAATAACCAAAAAATAAACAAAATATGAGACCGTGTATTTTGGGAAAATCACCAAATTTAGAAACCTCGAAAAGTACAAAATGTTGACCAAATTTTACATATTTTTGACCATATATTTCACAAATGGGTTGGGCCGTTAGCAATATTTTATAGGCATATACTCCCACTATATACGTAAATAGACACAAAATAAAAAAAAATCGAAGATGGGTTATTTTGGGGATAGCGTTTTTTATAATTTGTAGGTTATGTTTTATGGTCCGCCATCTTGGTATAATAAAATAAAATAAATAAACAGAATGATTGAAATATACTTTTTCTCTATTACAATTTAATGCTCTTTCAAACGCCGTTTAAATAAAATGTCTATCTTTTATAGATATCGAGTTATTTCAGTTTTAGTGAATCGTGTTTTCTGGTTTTGAAAAATTTCAAAAAAAAGCCCTCCGTAATATCTCTACAACAAGACATTTTTGAGAAAAATCCCGGTAATTTGGCTAATCTAACCCTATTTTATGGCCGTATTCAAAATTTGAGCCAAATCGAAGAGATGAAATTCGTGACCTGCGTTGATTTGAAAAAGAAAGCTCTATATTTGTTTATGTTTGACTGACAGAAATTGTGAAGATTAAGAAAAATAGATCTCACATCTAAAAAGATATGGATAAATAAAAAATGGACCCCTTAAATTTTAGGGGTGGCGAGGTGGGGGGGGGGGATTTATATAAAATTGTATTGTCATCAGAGATAGGAATGTGTACCGAATTTCAGCTCTCTACGTTTATTTTAAGTGGGTGAAACAAAGAGAGGGTAAACTTAGCCGTATACGCGTATGGGGATGGGGAGATAAGGGGGTATGTAAAATTTATTTTATTATCACTGGATTAGTATGTAACCTAATTTTAGTTTTAAATTATCTCATGTGGGTAAAAAATGGATTTTTTTAATTTTAGGGGTGTGTGGATTGGGGGGAAATTTTCATTTGGTTTGGTCTTTTGAGAAGAAATTTTCAAATAAAATTGTTTTGTCAACCGAGTTAAGCATGTGTACTAAATTTTAGCTTTCTAAGTATATTCTAAATAGGTGAAACAGAGAGGGGGGTTAACTTAGCCATTAGGTGATGGGAAGACGAGGGGGATGTAAAATTTATTGTAAAACTTTATTATCACTAAATGAGTATGTAACCTAATTTTAGTTTTTTTGCAATTATCTTGTGTGGGTAAAAAATGGATTTTTTAAATTTTAAGGGGTGGGGGTTGGGGGGTAAGTTTTACATAAAATTGCATTGTCATGTGAATTAAGCATGTGTACCAAGTTTTAGCTTTCTAAGTAAATTCTAAGTGGTCGAAAAAGCCTTTGGCAGATTTACCCTAAACAAACACATATATACTAATAAAAAACATTGCAAGTTAAATAAAAGCTTGTAGAAATAAGAGTTTTCTAAAATTTTTAATAAAGTTTTTTTCTTAATTTTTTCCATTTGGTAGTCCGTCCGTCTATCACGGCCGTTTATCTCAGGAAGTATACCGGGTGAGTTTCAGTCCATCGACACCCCCTAAAATTAATTTGTTTTCAAAAATTTTGTTGTAGATTATATTTCTCAACAATAATTGACATAATTTTTTTTTCGACCTATAAAAAATGTCATTACATTTTATAAAAAGAATATTTTGTGGTATTTTTTGGTAAATGATAAAGTAATAACAATAATTATAAATAGTAATATATTCATATTTAATTATTAATTAGTTTTAGGTATGAAATCTTGTTGTAAAGGAGAAATACTGAAAAACAAAATACTACAGCGATTCTCAGTAGTAATATAATAAGTACATGTTGAATTATCGATAATTCTTTTACTGTATTTACTGCATTTAAATAAAGATCATTGCTGTTTTTGTTTAAAAAGTTTAGTTTTCAACTGAAAAGAAACAAAATGACGGGTGTTTCGACCCGTAAAAACACAATTTGCCATCGGTTTCTAATCAAGTTTGGAAAGCTGTACTGGTACCAGCGCAGTCATTTGATGTTTTGATTTCCGTCATTTATAAGAAGTAAATTATTTACTTCTTTACTGTAAATATATTTTTAATAAAAATAAGTGTTTAAATTAGTTTGAGTGGCCTGTTTTTAATACCAATATTCAATTAAATAAATTAAAATTTATCAATATCAGTGATTTAAAGGTTTTAAGATGGAAAGTGAATAAAATATATTATCTGAAATTAATTAGGGTTTATACTATATAGTATATTTTGGTAATAAAATAATAATTTATATTGCTTATCAATAAAAATAAATCAACTAAAGGTAAGCTTCACAAATTAAAAACACATTTTGCAAAAATATAACATTTATTAAGATGTCAGTAACTGTCATTTTCTCGTTTCCATAGTAACCAAGTGATAAGTGCAAAAATTATCAGATTCATTTTGATCTGATTGGTCAAGAAACTAAAAATGCAATGTTTTGATTGGCCTATATATTGTTTGTGAAATAGTCAGTAAAATTTTCTACAGAAGAAAATTCCCGATATAACTGTAATATGATTGGACAGAAATAAACACGTGATCAGAAATATTGTTAAATGATTGGTTGATAAAAACGTTAAAAAATGATCATTTAAATACTTTTTATTTTTTGTTTTTGTGTTTTGTGTTTTTTAAGTAAGACATACTGTAAAATAAAATATAAATTGTAAAACCAATTTTCACAAAACGGACATACTATGTCTAGCGTGAAATTACTGTAAAATAACTATTGTAAAATTTTTCTTACGATAAATAAATGAATTGAATTGAATATATTCGTGTTGCGCATCTGGGCAGATTTACGCGATTATTAACATAACTCTTTAAAGTCTTCAATTTAAAGCATTTTTGAGTTATCATGGTTACAAATTTTCCTGGAAAGACTGATCGACAGATTTTTTTCTTGGATTTTTTTTTTAAATAATAAAACTTCGAGAGACGTGAAAACATACAATTTTTCGCATTTTTTACTAAAGCACGGCTTTCTTAGGAGAACGGATTCTCTGAAAATAAATGTAGGCAAAATTCTGAAAAAATACCAGGTGAGTTTCAGTCCATGGACGCCCCTAAAATGGAATTGTTTTCAATCCGATCAATGCATTTGTTTGCAGCTGATGTTCAAAATGGCGTGCAAAATGTTTTTTTTGCACTTCCGGTTTCGCCGGAAACTAAGGCAATTTTATTTTATGTATATTTTTGCATTTTTAAATTCAGAAAAAAAAATTACATCTAAAACTTAGTTAATTTTGTATTTATTAAAAAAAAACTTAACCCCTTCCCGCATACTGTAGCATTTATGGTACGAACCGGTTTTTTCATTATTTGTGGTCCAAGTCCAAACCTGTTATAGATATCTAAAAAAAATCTGACCACCTAGAGCTAATTAAGCGAACTTTTATTAATGTTCTTAACAAGGATTTTGCGTGTTAGCTGAAGACTGCATAACCCAAAAATTCAAAGTGAAATTAAAATTGTTTGCCGCTCTAATTGTGCAATATAAAAAAGATTGTGTTATTATATAAACTTTGTTAAAGGGGTTTATGGGTATAAAATTGCAGGTAAGCTATGGTATATTTTTTTATAAAAATATGTGTGCTAGAAATGGCAAACAATGCATTAAAAGAACAAAAAATTTGCTGCCAACCAAACAATACTGTAGGTCATTAAAACATTTAGAAAACGAAAAAATAAATTTTTTTTAAAAAAATCAGATTTTTTTTTTTCAAAAAGTGTCTTTTTTTTCGAAAAAACGAAAAAAAAAAAATAAAAAAAATTTTGAAAAAACTTGTTTTATCCCTTACCCCACCCCGAGTTTTACCAAGAACAATCCCAGCTTAGAACAAAGCGTTCTCGAGTTATCATCGTTTGGATATAAAAAGCCAAACCAAACATTGTACTTCAATGCCCACAAGTTGTTAAAAGATACAACAATAATATGGGTGGGGTAGATCTTTTGGATTCTATGCTATACTGGAAATTCAATAAAACCTGCAGTGACTTTGTTGCGAATATGTGGTAAAAAGCGAAGATCATACCAGTTCGGGTGCGACTCGTGTATTTTCGTCGCAAAGGAGTACCAATTATATGAAAGCAGCAGAGGTATGAGTCACTGCAGGTTTTATTGAATTTCCAGTATAGGATACTACAGAATCCTAATAAGATCAAGAAAATGGTACCTTTTTTTTACCTGCTTGACTCACACTGTATCAACGCATGGATTTTATACAGGCGTAATAACAATGAGGATATCAGTTTAACATTGGTGGATTTTAAACTTGCCATTATTGAACCTCTTTGTATTATGGCCAAAAACTCTAATCGCTCTCGTGGACGTCCATGCAAATCCCTTGAAAATTCATACGAAGAACAAAAAAAACAAAGGTCCTGTTGCGCAGATTCCAATAGAAGAAGTACGCCAGGACAGAGTCGATCAACTACCGTTTTATACAGATGGTAACAGGCAGCGATGCAAACTACCAGAATGTAGGGGAAGATCCTTTATCATGCGCGAAAGGTGCAATATACATTCATGTTTAAATAAAGACAGAAATTGCTTTTTAAAATGTCATACTTAACAAGTTCTCTTACTGCATAGTGTTCCACATATGGCACACGCCGTTTTTTGCAACATATACACGGTGTATTTCAAATAGCGTCGGAAATTTTAACAGATGATTCTACATCATAAAATATGACAAAAAGTTCCTATAAACATATGTCTAAAAATACGTCATAAGGGAGCTACGCCCCTTTGAAAGTTGCTAAAAAAATCGGTTTTTATTTAATAACTCAGGAACCCTTTGAGATATATCAACGAGGTTTTGCACATCAACTAATCCTACCAAGGCCCGTTTTTATGTGTTATTTTCATGTACTTATTTCAACCAGTGGTGTGCGAAACGGGGGGGGCTTATCAGTTTTTTGTCCCAAACTTTTTTCTGTGTAACTTTTTTGCAATTTTATTTTTGAAATATGATTCCTCAGGTCAAAATACATAGAAAAAGGTACTCTTGTTGTAATACTGTAGGATTAACCGTTTTCGAGAAAAATTTATTTGAAGGTGAAATTCCACGGTTCGAGGACGAAAAATTAAATACTAAAATGTTGAAAACCAAAATTTTAATGATGTAGGGCGAATGTACATTAAAAACTAAGAAAAAAAACTCATATACAGGTACTTCCAAAAATCAATCCTAATGGAGCTATGGTCTCCTAAATATGCACCATTTTTAAAGGGCTATGGTAGCTTTTAAAGTGTTTTTTCGACCTACATGTATGGAAACTTTTTTTCTTAGTTTTTGATATAGAATAAGATTGCATCATTAAAATTTTGGTTTTCGAAATTTTAATATTTAATTTTTCGTCCTCGAACCGTGAAATTTCACCTTCAAATGAACTTTTCTCGAAAACGGCTAATCCTACAGTATTACAACAAGAGTACCTTTTTATGTATTTTGACCTGAGGAATCATATTTTAAAAATAAAATTGCAAAAAAGTTACACAGAAAAAAGTTTGGGACAAAAAACTGATAAGGCCCCCCCGTTTCGCACACCCCTGGTTTAAATAAGTACGTGAAAATTACATACAAAGATGGGCCTTATTAGGATTAATTCACGTGCAAAACCTCGTTAACATATCTCAAAGGGTTCCTGAGTTATTAAATAAAAAACCGATTTTTTTTAGTCAATTTCAAAGGGGCCTAGCTCCCTTATGACGCATTTTTAGACATATGTTTATAGGAACTTTTTGTCATATTTTGTCATGTAGAATCACCTGTTAAAATTTCCTACGCTATTTCAAATACACCCTGTATATAATATATATATATATATATATATATATATATATATATATATATATATATATATATATATATATATAAACAGGCGGAATCCGAGATC
>OY294047.1:22037734-22165392 GCA_958510825.1 Brachypterus glaber | reverse complement strand
GAGGAGAGTTTTTGGCCATAATACAAAGAGGTTCAATAACGGCCAGTTTAAAATCCACCAATGTTAAACTAATATCCTCATTGTTATTACGCCTGTATAACATCCATGCGTTGATACAGTGTGAGTCAAGCAGGTAAAAAAAAGGTACCATTTTCTTGATCTTATTAGGATTCTGTAGTATCCTATACTGGAAATTCAATAAAACCTGCAGTGACTCATACCTCTGCTGCTTTCATATAATTGGTCCGCCTTTGCTACGAAATTACGCGAGTCGCACCCGAACTGGTATGATCTTCGCCTTTTACCACATATTCGCAACTGAGTCACTGCAGGTTTTATTGAATTTCCAGTATAGCATAGAATCCAAAAGATCTACCCCACCCATATAATTGTTGTATATTTTAACAACTTGTGGGCATTGAAGTACAATGTTTGGTTTGGCTTTTTATATCCAAACGACGATAACTCGAGAACGCTTTGTTCTAAGCTGGGATTGTTCTTGGTAAAACTCGGGGTGGGGTAAGGGGTAAAACAAGTTTTTTCAACATTTTTTTTAATTGTTTTTTTCGTTTTTTCGAAAAAAAGAAACTTTTTGAAAAAAAAAATTACGGTCTAAACCCGAAAGTGAAAGTTCTTTATATCTTAATGGCCGTGAAAGCTTAAAATCTAAAAAAAAATTCTGATTTTTTTTTAAATTTGTTTATTTTTTCGTTTTCTAAATGTTTTAATGACCTACAGTATTGTTTTGTTGGCAGCAAATTTTTTGTTCTTTTAATGCATTGTGTGCCATTTCTAGCACACATATTTTTATAAAAAAATATACCATAAAATAGCTTACCTGCAATTTTATACCCATAAACCACTTTAACAAAGTTTATATAATAACACAATCTTTTTTATATTGCACAATTAGACAAGCAAATAATTTTAATTTCACTTTGAATTTTTAGGTTATGCAGTCTTCAGCTAACACGCAAAATCCTTGTTAAGAACGTTAATAAAAGTTCGCTTAATTAGCTTTAGGTGGTCGGATTTTTTTAGATATCTATAACAGGTTCAGTATTCATAATAAAAAGTTACGCGTCTCTTGATTAATAGGTAGCCCCACAAATAATGAAAAAAAAACGATTCGTACCATAAATGGAACAGTATGCGGGAAGGGGTTAAGTTTTTTTTTAATAAATACAAAATTAACTAAGTTTTTTTTTAGATGTAAAATTGTTTTCTAAATTTAAAAATGCAAAAATATACATAAAATAAAATTGCCTTAGTTTCCGGCGAAACCGGAAGTGCAAAAAAAAAACATTTTGCACGCCATTTTGCATCAGCTGCAAAAAAATGCATTGATCGGATTGAAAACAATTCCATGGACTGAAAATCACCCGGTATAACCTAGGAACCTATGATTCGGCATACAAGCCATATTTTTTCAGAATTTTGACTACATTTATTTTCAGAGAATCCGTTCTCCTAAAAAAGCCCTGCTTTAGTAAAAACAATGCGAAAAATTGTATTTTTTCACGTCTCTCGAAGTTTTATTATTTTAAAAATTTAAAAAAAAAATCCAAGAACAAAATCTGTCGATCAGTCTTTCCAGGAAAATTTGTAACCATGATAACTCAAAAATGCTTTAAATTGAAGACTTTAAAGAGTTATGTTAATAATCGCGTAAATCTGCCCAGATGCGCAACGCGAATATACCTAAAAAAAACTCATAATTTGAGCCCTTAGAAACATTAAAAAAAAAATTATACGCGAGTTCCGATGGGAACATTTTTAGAATGGTCTGAAATGGGAGATTTTATAAGCAGCATTTAAGCTCGAAATACAAAGTCTGTAGAACAAAAAACAATTTAAGGATTATTTAAACCCTGTATTTGATATTTATAATTTAATTTATGAATTATAAAGCTAAACGTAATTCCTGAGAATCTGAATTATAAAACACTGTTATTTGCTATTTTTTACCTTTATTATAAGTGTTTTTTTTTATTTAGTTTAACAAATGTTATTTTAAATACAATTTCATCAAAGTATGCATCAAAAAGTATTTAGGATCATTCAATTATTACGTAACGCTTCCAACAGGATGAAAAACTGCAGAAACACCAAGCACGCTCAAAATTTTAAAACTTTTTTATCTATTAAAAAAATAACTTTTTTTAAAATATTACTTTTTTTGCATAACAAGAAGTTTTTAAAAAAAAAGTTATAAAAAAAATAAAAAACATTTTTTTAGAGAAAAAATAACTAACAAAAAAGAATTAAAAAAAAATTGAAAATGTTTTTTTTTTTATTTTTTATTTAATCTTTCAAAAAAAAAAATAAAAATTGATTTTTTGTTTTAATGAACCTAGACCTACTGTAGGTCGCCTACAGTATTCTTTTGTTGGCAGCTATATTTCATTTTGCTTTTTGAATAGTTTTGTGTTATTTAGGAAAATGCAATATACAGTGCGGAAGTCACCCCCCTTCAGCTCTTAAAATATGGGCAGGGGGGCATGGGGGACATTTTTTTAAATGGAAAGGGGGGTCGTGTGATACATCATTTTAAAGATTATAAAATTCTCTATTTAAACTAACATTTTTAAATTTTTAAAAAATGTTTTTAAGGGTTTTCATTTTTCAATTTTTTGTGCTAAAACATTCGATTTTTTAAGTTTTTTTTTTATAGATTTTTATTTATGTTAACTAAAATTAGTTTAAAAGTATAATTAACATTTTTTATGATGAAATTAGGCATTTTAAAAAAATTATTTGTTTTTTTTTTTAGATGAATTTTGACATTAATACCCATTTTCAACCTCATTTTAAACCCAATTATCTTTTTAATTTAAAAATTAGAGTTAAATGGAGAATTTTATAAGCTTTAAAATGATGTATTATACGACCCCCCTTTCCATTTGAAAAAAGGTGCCCCCATGCCCCCCTGCCCACATTTTAAGAGCTGAAAGTATTAAACATATACTAAAAGATAGTTTAAGTTGTCTTATTTAAAAGTTCCAAATTTGAAGTCGATATCTCAACTGGTTCAAAAGTTAAGAGGGGGGGGGTGACTTTTGGACCGCTCTATATAATCCATTGTAGTAATAGTAAAACGGAATTAGTAGAATTAGATATCTTGACGGCTGGTTAAATTATACTAGAAAACTTGCAAAAAACAAAATTATAATTATTTTTCATTTGACATTTCATGTGGTTTTTACGTTGACAAACGGCATTACAGATCTCCCTATTTCTTCAATTTCTAGTGCATTCGCTCAAATCGTCCGTTACGTTATATTTTTCTAGACCCCCTTCCACCCCCCTGTCATTGTGACCCTCTCCCCCCCCCTAGGCGCGTTACGTAATATATGGACAGCCCCTTAATATCTGATTTCATCTAAGTTTGCGAATATTATATTGCCATAATTAATTCTATACTATAGGGTTGGCACACTATTGCAAAACAGCATCCATTTGGTATTTTTTATATATTTTTTTTCCTTAATAAAATAGCACCACATAATGCTTTTACTCTCACAGTTTTGAGCACGACTTGGTGTTTCTACAGTTTTCCATCCCGTGAGAAGCGTCACGTAATCATTGAATGATCCTATATACTTTTTGGTGCAAAATTTAATGAAAATGTATTGAACATAACATCATTTTGTAAACTAAATAAATAAATCACATTTAGTAAAGGTAAAAAAAAACAAATAACAGTGTTTTACAATGTGATCCATATTAGGACCAGTTACCCTATAATTCAGATCCTCAGGAATTACGTTTAGTTTTATAATTTATATATTAAGTTATAAATATCAAATACAGGGTATAAATAACCCTTAATTGTTTTTTTTTCTACAAATTTTCTATTTCAAGCTTAACAAAAAATTTGTTTAAAAAATTTGTATTTTTCGAAAAAATTATTTTAATTTTTTAGATATTTTATTTTATATGAAAAATTCTTTATTAAGAAGTCAATTTTTTTACAAAGTGCAGAAGCGTGATTATACATCCAAAAATTTAAAAAAAAAGTTCCAATAAAGGTTGGTCTGGAAATGAGCGCTAAGGGAACTACTGTAAGGTCACTAGATTAGTTGAGTCTACTTCTCTCCCCAAGTAAAGTACACAACTATTCTAGTGTTCTTAAACTATGCCCTTTAAAATTGTATTAAAAATAAAGTATTTAATTAATAACTTTGGTTTCCTTTAAGCTGGAGCATGTATACTAGTATTAATAAAAGCAATTAGTTTATGTTAATTTATTTTTTGATTTTGTCCAGAGGCGTGCCTATACAGACAAAATATGTGAGGCTTAACACCTTTTTTTCCCCAAACTTTATGTGTATTTTTTTGTTTTTTCTGTACCTTTATGGGAACTTTTTTTCATATTTTTAGATGTAGAATCACCTCTTATATTTTGTCATGCCAGTTACTGGGATCCCGATCACAAAAATCTTCATAAAATTTTAGAATATTGAAATCTAGATCCCAAAATGCGTTAAAAATTTTAACTTTTTATTGATTGTTAACACGTTAAGCGCTATGAGAATCATATATGATGCTCAGTTACTTTGCCAAAATTTATCTGAGCATCATATATGATGCTCAGACAAAAGAGTTTAAATATTAGCATAATAAATTGGAATACTTAGATAGCGGTAATATAATCATTCTTTAGAATTATAAAACTTGAAGGATTAAGAAAAGGTTTTTACTAAAAACTTTTTAGTCGGTATTTTTTGCTTTACCATTAAAAAAAGACAACATTTTGGGGAAGTTTTGTATTCGTAAAAATTTTTTCAATTTTTTACCTACTTTTCCGTTTTATGGCGTTTTATGTCAATTAAAACCATACCTTGTGGCAAATGTTCCAAATTTGTCCACAAAACTGTTCTGTAGCCTTCATCTGCAGCAAATGTAAGGGGAAACATAAAACATCGTCAGGTATGTTACTAACAATTCTCGCTCGTGATTGTTTTTGGTTTGGTTTGGGGGGCAAATGGGAAAAAAATACAATAATTTTTCACAAAAATTATTTTTAATTGTTTATATTTTTGTAAATATATGTACATAGGAATTTTTGAGTTCGCTGAAACGGAATCGGAGAAGAATTTTTTTTTAATTACACCTCCCGGGTGTGAAGGGTAGTTATTTTTAAATACTTATATTTTCCTGAAAATTGGTATATAGGGGTTTTAGAGGTCGCCGAAACGGAATCTTATAATAAATTTTTTGAGGGTTAACTTTACTCCGCGGGGCAGGGGGCAATACTTTTACAATATCTTCGTGAAAATTGGTATATAAATAATCCAACTTCACCCAAAGAGGTTGGGGAAATGAAATTCCAATTGTTTTAGGATTCAAATTAAGTTGTTTTAGGAATCCTATTAAAAATCTTATTATGTATTAGTTTATTGTTACTTAATAAAATTCTTACGAGTTTGAAAGAATTATTTTACGCACATTTATTTACTAATTTACTACATTTAAGATATTTGTAGTGACTTCAAAGTCACCAAATGGTGATCATGTTTTATTTTTTAATTTCATGTAACAATTACTATTATAGTAAATGTTCATATAATAGGAAAAATTATTACTATGCGACGATCTATAGTAAAATAAAGGTCTTACACTGTTGCCTGTTTTATATATTTATTCATAACAATCTTGATGGTTTATTCATAAATTTCCACATTTGGCGTAGAAGCGCATGCGTAAGCAATCAGCGTGAAGATCAATATTTTCTATTTTAATGGAAGATCTTGGCAAAATAACCAAACAAAGTTCTCTCTCTCTCTGGTCTTTTTCTTCCGAATAATTAACCAGGGTTTCTCTATATAAGCATGAGGTTTCCAGTGCGCAAGTACTAATCGGATATGTATCCTGACTTGCGCACTGCCACTGACAAATTACTATTGTAGTAACTTCCACGCAAAGTATTATACTTTGCTTCCACGCTAGTATAAAAAATTTCATTAAAAACACAAAAAAAAATAATATTCAAACGACCATTATTATCAATTTAAAATTCAACAGTTCACACGATTAATAACAATATCTATGGTTTACTTTAACTTGTACATAAAACATTAATATAAAAATAATCTAGGCACATCATAAAAGATGGCAAAACAAAAATACACAAGGCACATCATAAAAGATATCGAATTCGATGCCCTGAATTCAGGTGCCAAGAAGGCTCGCAAGAAGGCTACACCCATCCCTTTCAAAGGCCACGCTGCAACTGAACCAAATAAAGTAAACTTGACAACAAGGCAGTGGGCTACCAACCTTGTATAGTTGGATAATAAATGAAATAGAAGTTATTGTGAATGACTGTATGTTGGTATAACTAGAAAAATTAACTTTAACATCCAAACCAACTATCGCATAGTAAGAATTATTTCTATACAAAGGATTTTTTATTAGCAATTCAATAAAATCACTGTTTTATCTTCATTTGTATGAATAAAGAAAATCGCTTTAGTAAATGTTACCTCAAAATTAAAAAAAGAAACAGTTCTTATATCTAAACTGAAGTAAATACATGCTTCTTTTAAAGTGTAAGTTGTTATTAAGTACCATGGCATAACATGGCATTGTCAAGTTGGAAACTTTTTTTAAACCTGTAAGTATTGTAATGCTAAATGACTGTTTTTTTTCTCACTTAGTATTTCGCTATATTATGTTAGTATTTAAACAATTTTGTGTCAGCATCCTTTATAAAGGATGCACAAAGCAGTTTTGGCAAATATTTAAAGATGCGCTTAATGTATTAAGTTTATTAACTTGCCTTAGTTGCTCTGAGCATCACCCATTTTAACCCTTAAAAATAGTTTTTTTTTTTATAAAAATATTTAGTACAAATCTGCACTATTTCCATTAAATTACATAAAAAAATTCAGATGGGCCCTTGGACCCCTATTAATATCTGGCATGGGTACTTAACGTGTTAATCCATTGATTACGTCACGCACTAAGTAAAAGAGGGGGAATAAACCCAACATGATATCATGGTAAAATTTATTTATTTAATTCAAATTATTGCAGGTTTAAATATTAAAAGTATTAATGTATTAATATTAAAGAATATACCCTAAAAATTGATGGAAACATTTTTTTTTAGATTTTTTCTGCTATTTATTTACTGAGTGGGAGCGAATAATTGTAATTATTCAGGATCACAAAATTTCAGGATCGCGAATTTCAGGATTGGAATTTACTTACGCAATGGTACTCAAAAAAACTATGAAGCTGAAGTTTGCAACGCTTTTTTTGCATCGAAAATTCAAATAGTATATTAAAGCACTTATTCCATAACACGTTTATAGCGCACTAGTACTTTAAAAAACTCGCCGCAAGCGGCTTATTTTCTAAACTTGTACTCGTGCGCTAAAAACGTATGTTATAAAACTAGCACTTTAATTTATTTGAATATTCGTTGCAAAAAAACGTTGCAAACTTCAGCTTCATAAAAAACTTCAAAATAAAATAACAATACTTCCCCAAGTTTTGTGTTTATCTTAATGCACAAATAAACATATTTTTTATTATTATTATTATACAAAGGAAATTTTGAATAAAAATTTGCAAGATTTTCTTGCAAGACTGTATCTTATTAGAAGTTCTAATTAAATTATTAATTTAAAATTAAAGAATATAAAGCTATCTTAGATTAGGGAACGTTCAAGTATTACGTAACGCTCCTAGGGGGGGTGAGGGTCATTTTGGAGTGTTACACCCATGTTAATGTTATAGGAAAATAGCATTACAGGGGTCCAAAATGATCAAAATTTGCGTTACGTAATACTTGAACATTGTACAGTTTTCACAGTTTTAAAAATTACAATTGCCTTCAAGAGTAAAAATTTGTAACAGGAAAAAAATATAATATTTGAGAAAAAATGGGAAATTCAACAAACCTATTTTACATTAGCGCCAAACAAATAACCTCCAGAATACAAATGGCAGATAAATGGAATGAACTCCAACCAAATTCAACCGATGAAATATTATCAACTAAATTGGGTTTTCTTTTGAAGACAAACACGGACAAAAAAGCAATTGTAGATATACTAAACAAGCTTAAATCAGATAACTCAATTGAAGGATACACAGAAACTAATAAAAGACAAATAATCTTAACAAATCCTACTCTGTAGTAATAAAAAATGTAGAAGCCAAAATACCAGATACAGAAATAAGCTTGTACCTTACACATATAAACCTCTCTCATAACTATTGCAAACGTATAATTTCCACACAAATGTGCGTGAAGGATGCCTAGCGCAACTACATCCTAGGTTTAAAATGGGTAAAGCAAACCCCCCTAAATTAAACAATCCGCTCAATGACGTCATTCACTTTACAATCCCCTATAAGGAAGATAGGCTGCACATTTTCACAGTATATGTTCATTCAACCTCTAAAATTGAAGAAACCATATTCACTAAAGCTGCGCTTTACAAATACTCCTTAGTGATTGGCGACTTCAACATGGATGTCAATAAAAGAAAGCAACTATCACAATTTCTCAGAAATTCCGAATTTGCACAAATAAAAACACCTCCTACATTTCTTATGCCCAACAACAATGACACAACACCTGATATCATCATTCACTCAAAGAGCTTAACAAACACTATAAAAGAAGTCACACTCACTAATGAACTCGGATCAGACCATTTAGCTTTTAATCTCAAACTAGACCTACAAACCCCACCATGCCAAGAAGAACTTCTTAAATACAATTTTAAAAAGTGCAACATACAGAAAGTTAACAAGGATCTCAAGAACTATATCCTTACAAAAGAAGGCGAAAATATCACTCCTGAGCTGGTTTCTGAATTCAACAAAAAATTCGAAGAGGCCATACTTGAATACTCACCAAAGTTAAAAAAAACCTACGTCACCCACGCACTTCCGCCATTTATAATAAGTCTCATTAAGCGCAAGAGAAAAATGTACCGAAATTATAGACAAAATCAAATCCAAGATACTAAACAGCGAATGAATGCACTCAACAAAGATATTCAACTGCTAACAAAACAATTCCAAGAAAACCAGTGGCTGCAAACCTGTCAAAACATTAATAAGCAGAAAGGTAAAAATTATTGGTATGAAATTAAAAAAGTCTCCAAATATAAGACCAAAAATACAGTGAATACGATCAAGGAAAATGGACAGACTTTTTCCACGGATGAAGAAAAAGCCAATATTTTTAAAGATCACTTCCACAAAACCTACAGTGAGAAAAATAGCCCACTTTTTGATTCTAAGAACTTCACATCTGTCAATGACTGGTTTAATTCCTACTTTTCACAAAACCATCCACAAGAAAATATATCTATAACGGAAGAGGAATACTTTAAAGTTGTACATAAAGGCAAAAACACAACCCCAGGAAAGGATAATATCACAAAAAATATGGTTAAAAACCTGGATCTCGAGATACATAAATATATCATTAAACTGTATGAGTACTGTTTAAATAACCATTATTTTCCCGAAATATGGAAAGCAGGACATATAATTGTGATACCAAACCCAACTCCGACCACACCAAAACCACAAACTACAGAGCTATAACCCTACTTCCCGTTCTTGGAAAATATAATGAAAAAACGCATTGAGCGTGAAATTATAGGCAAAATTACTGAATACCAGTTTGGCTTCAGAGAAAACCGCTCAACATTATTACCCTAACCATTCTAATGTCAAATGTCCAAACATCCAAACTAGAAGGAAGAAAATCCGCTGCACTTTAACTAGACATACAGAAGGCATTTGACAGCGTATGGCACAGGGGAATAATCTACAAAATGCACCTACTCGGATGCTCCGACTACCTGATTTTAATTAATTAAAGCTTTCTCAAAAACAGAACAATTCAAGTCAAAATTAACTCCGATATCTTTACTCCAAAACAAGACGTCCCTCAAGGATCTCCCCTCTCCCCACTCCTTTACAACATATTCAGTTTTGATCTTTACAACCACCGATTCAACGACCCTAACCACTTCAACAAAAAATCCTATATCTTACAGTTTGCAGATGATGGGGCTTTAGTATCGCACAACAACACTCTGAAAAAGACTATTACAAATCTTCACACCATACATCCCGCTGGTTCAATAAGTGGAGACAAACGGTCAATGCATCCAAATCCCAACTAATCATCTTCAACCACATCCCTAAGAATACCTCTCCAACAATTTCCCCAAACAATGTAACAATCCGACCTTCTCCAACAGTAGATTATCTGGGAATCAACATCGACTACAAACTTAACTTCAACCAACACACGAAAACCACGAAAAAGAAAACTATTACAAGATCTAGTCACTTCCGCAGCCTCACTTATAAAAATCAAGGAATTAACACCCAGACAGCAAGCAGAATATTCACAACCATTTGTAGATCCCTTCTCGAATATGGACACCCTCTCTTTCTCAACTCAAGTAATCCAGCCAAAAAAAACCTACAAGTAGGGGAAACAACAGCACTAAGAAAGATTACCAAGATACGCCATCCTCGTGAACCTCTACACAATCGTTCCAATAACCGCCTATACGAAAAAACATCCATAATCCCAATTCTCACACGCACCACCAAACATTCCATTAAATTTGCCAACAATACCACCAATTATGACATTCTCAATCAGTTCTGCATTGAGAGAAACAAAGGCATCACAGCAAAATTTTCTGAGCATTCCCTTTGGCAACACCTTTAAACAATGAAAGACTGATATAAATATAGTTTTTTTTTCTATTATTACAAATTTATTGTTATTTAATATTTATTTATTTTTTTAAGTACAATTAATTATCATTATTATTACTCAAAATATTCTGTAAAGCTAATAATTTTTTGTAAGACAATCCTTCACAATCCCCCACAATCTTTCACAATCTTCGACAATTTTTTGAAATATTTTATTTACTTTAGTATAAAACAATAATAGTTAGTTCAAATCCTCCTAAATAATTTAAAAACATCAATTGTTGATTTAAATGAAAATTCGTTTCAAATATATTTATTTATTGTATGTGCAAACCACGAGGCAAACCATTAAACTGTAAAAATGCAAATTTCTATCAAGATCATAATATAGTGTTTACAAAAACTGTAAATAGATGGCGACAAAAAATTAAGTATAAGGGGCTCGCCTTCGCCAAATTTCGTTTTGTTGAAATTAAATCGAATATAATAAATTAAGATTATTTCACTACGATTAAATAAGTAACTAAAATATATTTATAAACAAGCCGTGAATATATCGTCGGCTTACAAGTAAAAGGCACTAAGTCACTTTTTTGCAAAAATGGGATTTTTATGGTACTGTAATTAATTTTTGATTATCTATGTACAAGTATACCGAACTAACTTCTAGGTGGACTGCCAAGAGAGTTACCCCCTATACAAAACGCACCAGTTTGATTTTGAATAAAATTTTATCTGGCAATAGGAACTAAGTCACTTAGTGCGTTTTACTTGTAGATTATTTCAAATGTTTCTGCACTAAGCGACTTAGTGTTTGTTTGGCGAAACGTGCATTTTTGTAACAATTATTACAAAAATTAAAAAACAACAGCGAAATTTAAATTTGTCAATATCTCAAACCATGTTTTTGGAATAAGTGCTCTTTACTTGTAAGCCGACGATATCTAATGCTACGCATTCCATTATATATTATTTACAGTAAATGGTATATTGCATTTCCCAAATACTTTTAAAAAGTAAATTTCAAAAAAAATTAAAAATACATTTAAAAAAAAGATCTTTTTTAAATTAAAAAATAATTCAATTTTTTTTAACAAAAACAAAAAGAATGAATATTTTTCATTTTTTTTATTTTTCTTGTTTTTTTTGTAGAATCCTTATAATAAAAGTAATTTTTCCCGAGAAAATTACGCTAATCGGAATTTTCCTTCAGCTTTTTTCGATTTTTAAAAGTTTAACCCACCATAACTTTTTTGATTTTGGGAGGATTACTTTCAAAAACAATAGGGATCTTTCGTAGAACTTTTTCCTGAAGATTTCAAGTCGATCAGATGATTCGTTCTTAAGTTATCGTCTTAACAAAAATCGTGACATAGGACAGATGCACACACAGTAGTCCCAGAAAAAAAGTTGCTTATTTTTTCATGAAACAAATTTATATCCAAGAATTTTTTGTCTAGGACGAAAAAAATCCAAAAAAAAAAAAAACGGAAAAAAATAATGAAGCGTCGAATGTTAAATATTTATAAACCTTATGATATTACCTCCGGCTGGAATTTTGTGAGGTGGTTGGGGGGACTATCAGGAAGTGTCATCTGCAAGGATTTTGCTCAAAACCAGTCCAAAGGACACGTCAGTCTGACGTCGTCAAACATGCAAAAAAAATCCTGAAAAAAAAAGACCGCCTGCGGCTGAAAATTTGCATGTTACTTGTTTGAAGGTGACAGATGACGTATGTAAATCGTCAGACGGTTAGGTCAGTCCAAAAGGGGTGTCAGACGCCCTCAAAGTTGTATAGTGGTATCAGAAAAAACAAATTGACAAAAGTCTGCTTTTTGCATAGATCCATGTTTTGCACCGCTGATTAAGAAGAAAATATTGAAAATGTTTTAAATTTTTTTTGCGACATTAGGGTGGTTCAAAATTTTTGAAAAATGTCCGGTTTAGATGAAATTTGGTAATAATAATATGGACCAATTTTGCGAAACGAAAATAAGGCACAGAACAAACAAAAATTGAGGGATTCAACCCAATCTTTTATGGGTTATTTTCCTTATATGCACTACTAATTACTGTAAAAATTTCATGATTTTCTACTGGCTCGCTTTTTTTTAAATTTAATTTTGAAAAAAAAATATTAAAAAATTTGCAAAATAAGGAGTCATTTTTCTATTCTATTCATATATTAAACAAAATTACCCTAAAATAATTACAGATTTACGAAGAAAAACTATTTAGTCCCATACATAATTTATTTTGAATATTTAAGAAAGAAAAATCGTAATAGAAAAAAAACATCCAAATTCGAATACGAAAAAAATTAAAAAAAAAATCTGAAAAAAAAATCGTCATTAGGTTCAAATTTTGTTTCAAAAATCCGATTTAGCTGAAATTTGGTATTAAGGTTTCCTTTGGCAATCTAAATGTGGGTCAATACCCAAAAACTTAAAATTAAAAATGGCGTAATAAAAATGGCCGATTTATTTTTTAAATTTTGCCAAAAAAAAGTCGAAAATTATCAAAATTTGCGTTACGTAATACTTGAACGTTCCCTAACATGCAAATTTTCAGCCGGAGGTACGATCATTCAAGGCTTTTGGACTGGTTTTGAGCAAAATCCTTGCAGATGACACTTCCTGATGGTCCCCCCAACCACCTCACAAAATTCCAGCCATAGTACCTCGCGGCCGCCAGCTCTTAGTCTATTATAGTGTCCTCTAAATGATTTTAATACATTTTTTCGAAAATGTTTGCAACCTTGCGGAAAAAATTAAATTTACATTACAGTGGCACATTGCATATACAATATCTTACACTTAATTTTCTTTAGAGCTGTATTTTTTAAATTTTAAAACATAGTACAAATATCAAATCATAGAGAATTTTAGAAAAAAATCAGATTTGATTTCTTTTGTATATTTTTAGGTTTAAAACAATGAAATAAACCTAAATAATAGAAAATTACTAAAAGATTAAAAATTTTCATTTTTTTTTGTAATGGCGTGTTTTTTTAACAGCCTAATTTGAAGTTGAAAAAACACTTTTTTGGTCAATTTTGTAACTTTTTATACTGAATTTGAATCTGAATAAAAAACACCTACATTCCATTTAAAATTTTTAAATTACCCCCTCTTCCGCTTAAGGGTGTAGATGAAAAAAAATCTGCCTTGATAAAAAGGTAATGGCGTGTTTTTTAACAGCCTAATTTGAAGTTGAAAAAACACTTTTTTGGTAAATTTTTTAACTTTTTATACTGAATTTGAATCTGAATAAAAAACACCTCCATTGCATTTAAAAAATTTAAATTACCCCCTCTTCCGCCTAAGGGTGTAGATGAAAAAAAATCTGCCTTGATAAAAAGATGCCCCCCTTGATATTGCCCAAACCAAACTTCAAAAACCTAACTGTTACAGAATCTGAGATTTCGACTTGTAACCATTTAAATGACCCACCCGGTATGCAATGTGCCACTTAAATATAATTTTTTACGCAAGGTCGCAAACATTTTCAATAAATGTATTCAAATCGCTTAGATGACACTATCAGGATTATAAATATTCAACATTCGCAGCTTCATGATTTATTACCGTTTTTTTTTTTTGATTTTTTACCTGTACACGCCACATAGTATAATAACTTGGTATTGCTTTTCCATTTTGAAAATTTTCAAAAATTTTGTTCGCGTATTTTTACGTTTTATCTCGATATAAATCAATTTCGAGCAAAAAAAAAATTGTCGCTCGATCGGTAGGTTGTTCCGTCCGGGAAATCTTGCAAGCACGATAACTTAAGAACGCTTTAAGCTAGAGACTTGAAATTCGGCATACAGGTATGTTACTAAAAGATCTCGCTCGGGATTGTTTTTGGTGAATATTGGGGTGCGACAATGGAAAAAATAATTCTTTTACAACAATTTTAAAATTGCTATATGGAGTTTTTTAAGGTTGCTGAAACTGAATCTGATAATAAATTTTTTCACATCCAACCCCGCGGGGGTGAGGGGGTAAATATTTTTAATGTTTTCAATATTTTCGTCAAAATTTGTATATAGGGGTTTTTGAGGCTGACGAAACGGAATCTGATCATTTTTTTCTAATTTCCATCCCCTGAGGGGTAGTTTTCGAGGAAATTGGTATATTGGGGTTTTTGAGGTCTCTTAAACTGAATCTTAAAATTAAAATTTTCTAAATCCAACCCCTGGCAGGGGTTACTTTTCTTGAAAATTGGTGGCTGAAAGTGAATCTGATAATAAAAAATCCATTTTACGCACGACACGGTTCACCTGGGCGATTTTAAATAAAAATTTCGTGGACCCCTACATTTTTTGGACTAAAACATACCTGATGACATAAGAAATCAATTTCCATTTAAAAGAAAATCGTAAAAGATACACTTTTTTAGAAAGATAAAAAAAAACGTTTTTTTGAGTAATAGGGTGTGTCAAAAAATTCCGATTTGCGAAATCGAAAACGCTCTCTGGCTCAAAAGTTGCTCCTTAGTAAAAAACTGTGGGCACTCAAAAATGAGCCAAATCGATTAATGTTTAGAGGTAACTCAAAGCACTCAAACCTTGAAAAATATCAGTACCTGTTTTTCATATAAAAAGTGATTGTATATAAAATTAAGGAAATTTTGGAGGGTTTCTTTGGTAATATTTAGAAACAATACTAATTGTGAGAAAACTTAAAAAAATATATTTCCCCTCCCCTTAAGTTAGAACATAAAAAAATCGCCAATTATTTGAAGATTTTGCGAAAATTTATTGAAAATGGGCATATTTAAAAGGAAATAACTTCCTTAGGAATGATTTTTTGACCAAGGTGCATATAAACTTTTTATATGTTTTTAATGTTAAATAACCACTCATTACTAAAATATTTGTTTTTTGCTTTATATTTTTTAATTTTTTTATTTTTGGTTCTTCTTGCGTAAAAATATACTTTTAAATGCATTTATCTTTAAAACGGTTAAACCTGCGATCTTAAACAACATAAACTTTTTTGTGTATTTTTACATAAAAAAGTATTCCAACCAAAAATTTAAAAAAAAAGTACACCGAAAAATGTTTTAGGCAAAAAACAGAAAATCCACCCGGTTTCTAATCGAAATTAATTTTCTTTACTCAACTTGAGGAAAAAAATTATGTTTTCTGTATAGTCATGTAGGTTAACATGTATATATGCTTATATACTAATATATAATTTTGCAGATTTTTTATTTAAAACTATTTTTTATGCACTTTTAAAAACTTGAAAAAATAAAATTTTCGCGAAATCTTCAAATAATTGGCGATTTTTTCAAGTTCTAACTTCAGGGGAGGGGGGATATAATTGTTTTAGTTCTTACATTTAGTATTGTTTCTAAATATTACCAAAGAAACCCTCCAAAATTTCCTCAATTTTTATCGGTATCAGTTTTTATCCGAAAAACAGGTACCGATTTTTTTTTTAAGTTTGAGTGCTTTGAGCTATCTCTAAACATTTATCGATTTGGCTCATTTTTGAGTGGCCACTGTTTTTTACTAAGCATCAACTTTTAAGCCAGAGAGCGTTTTTGATTTTGAAAATCGCGATTTTTTGAAACACCTTATTGCTCAAAAAAACGTTTTTTTATCTAAAAAAGTGTATCTTTTACAATTTTCTTTCAAATGGGAATTGATTTCTTATGTCATCAGTTATGTTTTAGTCCAAAAAATGTAGGGGTCCACGAAATTTTTATTTAAAATCGCCCAGGTGAACCGTGACGAAGGTGAAAAATGGAAAAGCTTTTTTACTGGACAGTGTATTCTATACCTATACTAAAAATATATTAGGAAATAATACATTTTAATAATCTTGACAATCTTTCACAATCCCAACAATCATTGACAATCTTTCACAATCCCAACAATCATTGACAATCTTTCACAATCCCAACAATCTTCTACAATCCTTGACAATCCCAACAATCTTTCACAATCTTTGACAATCTTCCACAATCCTTGATTCTCACAATCCTTGTCCACTTTTTTTCAATAAATAAACCCCTCGGTACTTTTATTACTATTTGGGAAATTCTGATTCGTAAAATCCTTCCCCACTGATCCAGCTATTTCACACCATTGGACATCTGGATGGCTTAGACCCAAAAACAATGATCTATAATTGTTTCATTACTTTTACAGGGCTCCCGAAAATTTTCAGATTTTTTTATGATTTTATGACAATTTTAGGCATTTTACGACAAATTTTATGACAAAATATTTGGACAAAAAAGCGGAAATCTTCCATTTTAAATCCTTATTCTACAACACTCTATCTCTAGCCAGGGCTGGACCGAGGCAGTCAAAGCCCCAGGGAAACTTAGAATTTTATGGTGTATTTTAATTTTAAAACTGTTGCAATTCAAAGTTTCATAAAAATGCAAAAAAACTCTAGCACCTCAGGCGATTTTTTTATTTAACGTTAAGTTTTACAAACTTTAAAAGTGACGACAAAAAAATGGTGGTCAGCCCTCCATCAACTAAGTTAGCGACGCAGGCGACATTTTTTACGAGTTTTGTTAATTGACGTTAATTTAATACTGTAAAAAATTTAAAAGCCTCGTTAAAAGCCCTAGTTCCAAGGCGAAATTTTTTGCGAATTTGAAGGTCTATAGTCCACTTAGAAAGGACCCGCATATATGCTCATCAAATAAAATATAAACTAAAATAAACTGTCGACGTCGGAACTCCTCGAACCCGGGTCCAGGGGAAGCTTCCCTCTAAATTCGGCCCCGCCTCTAACATCACTTTCTTTAGATATAACCCTTTTAAAAATAGGTTATTTGCCCAATTGCATCCCGATTTTTACCAAAAAGAATTCCAACTGAGAACTTCTGGAAGGAAAGGTATACACCAAATTTACCTCAAAGCATTTTTGAGTTATGGTGCCCACCGGACAGACCACCCCGAGGGGTGGTGGTTTTGGACCAGAAACGGTTTCAGCGACCTCTGAAGACCCTATATATAAAAGTCCTTGCACGTATTTTTTATTTTTTTGCTAGAGAATAAAATGTTATAAATTAATTAACGAAAACTTACGTTTCAACTTATTTTGTTTAAGGGGTCTTTCTACCTACATCCAAACCAAACTAAACTTCAGAAAAAAAAAACTGCTCTGCCAGGTCGCTTTAAAGTATAAAGTATGAGTATTTTTATGATATTTATGACTTTTATGACAGTAATTTTATTTTATGACGATTTTAGGACAAATTGGGTCATTTTATGACAAGTGGGAGGCCTGCTTTTATCACTATTAAATATTGTTGGAGGTTATGACGAAGAATTTTACTATTGAAATATTCTTTATTTTTAAATTTTTATTGTAAACCAAAAAAATGTTAAACTTACTTGTAACGTAGTTGGCTCTCATTTTTGGGAGATATACCACAGACCAACTGTAAAAGAATTAAAATTACATTAACACTAATAATACTAAACCAAATAGTAAATTAATATTAAGTTTTATGTAGGTACTTTATGTGCAATAAGAGTTATCAAAGTAAAATTGTGATGCAATCCTTTAAAGAGCAGGCCTAAAAACTAACCCTACTTTTAAACTAAAAGCATAAAAAAGCCGTATTTTTATAAATAAATACGGTATTATATTAAAATTCATATAAAAACTAATGTAAGATGTATTACGCAACAATAATTGTACTCTATTTGGTTTCAATTTTGAAAAAATGTTAAAAGTAAAAAGCATGACATTACTTACATTATTTAGAATATGACTAAAATTTCTCTTTCCTGTGACTTCATAACTTAATTTTGAACAGTCAAGAGCTTTTTTACTAAGGGCACGAGCAGCAGACAACATTTTTTTATGGTTTTTTCGTAATTTTTCTTAAACTTCACGTGCAAATTATGTCAAAAGAAAAACCGGGCGAGGATGAGATAACTAAACTGCCAACAGAGGCGCTGCTGTTTTTTATACAGCCAATAGGATTCATTCTAGACCTTTCTCGCCAAGCGGGAAATTCAAATAATTTATTCTAGAACATTCTTAAGAAAAATCTAATCAATATAAAATTTTATTTTATTTATTTCTCTACCAATCTAAAATAGAAGTAGATGTATGTTATCTACGTTTAAGAAATATTATGCTTAACTATCTCTGTTTTTAACAAAAACAAAGGAAAATTAAAAACTTTGCGTTATATCTTGATGGGTATCGTTCGAAGGTAAATAAAACGCAACCTTTGCCCAGTTAATTATTTTTAATTGATTATATTTTACGTTTTAATAAAGTAGGTATCACAGAGAAAGTTAAAATATTACGAAAATTTAATTTCTAGTGGAGCAACTTCCATCTCCAATCTCGAAATTTAGGTAACATAACCTCACATAGAATGTCGAAAAAGATGGGAAATCAACAAGCTGCGAGTGTTTGGGCTAAAACTTACGAAGAAATAAAATCGAAACATGACTTGGCATTTGTGGCTATTGAAGAAGCAATATCCTTAGAAGAAAACGAACGACCAAAAGAGGTAAATCACCTTATCTATAGTTTATTATTAGATAGATAAAAAGGATAAAAACACTAATATAAAGATTACGCAATGTAAACGAAAATGTTTACTTTAAATAACGTTATAAAATGGATTAATTTTAATGCACATTATCAATAATCATCCCATTATGAATGAAGTTATATCTTCTTTGGTCTGTTTAGCCATGGAAAGGAGTATAAGCTCTATCGCCCTTTTAGGGGTTTTTCATTGTCTTCAGTCTAAGGTTTTGTGTCCTTTGTATGATTCCTTTGCTGGGTAAGGAGAATTGGTTTTTGGTTCACATAGCTTAGTTTGGGCTCTTCATGTCATTGTGTAAAAATTAAATAAATAAAATTAAATATTGCATGTTTGACTTGAAAAATCATCAGACACAAACCTTTTTTTTTCACTGTGACTAGATGTACACCAGTGTAAAGTTTTTTTTAGTTAATGTTCATCATCAGAAGCGGTGTGGTTATTACCAAGTAATATTACTATATAGCCACGGCACTCAGACCTGAGATCCATTGTGCATGCCACAGATGGTTAATGTTGGTTGATTTGTTTTTTTCTGGTTTGGTGTTCTTTTTTTTAATTGGTAAGGTAAATTGATAAGGTAAATCATCTTATTTCTTAAAAATTTTATTTAACCTGAACTAATAAATAAATAAATTGTGGAAACACGCATGCACACGAACCTGATTTACGGTTATTAAATGTACTCCTGGTGTATGTCTAGTCTCTGCGTTTTTTTTTATTTGGTTTATTTGGAGATTTGTTCATCTACTTGGCCCTATCTTTGCCTGTAGTAATTTCAAGTAAATAAATAATAATAATAATTTAACTCTTGCATATTCAAAATTAAGCTAAAAAGGGGCTATTCAAAAATTAATTCACCAAAGTTTCACTATTTTTGGACCCCCTTCCCTCCCCCATTGTCACCATTTATTATAATACAGGGTGTATTTGAAATAGGGTCCGAAATTTTAAGGGGTGATTCTACATCATAAAATATGACAAAAAGTTCTGAGGGGCTGAGCGTGAGGAAATCTTTTGTACAAGCCAAAGGAACTCAGGAGGAACTCTGAAGAACTCTGGAGGAACTCTGAAGAACTGTGGAGGAACTCTTTGCAAAAAGGAACTCTTTGCAAAAAGGAACTCTTTTGTACAAGTTTCAGACGCGGTCAGAAACAATTATTATTTATTACCTGATTAACGTTCTTATTTTCAAACTAGATGAGCCGTTACAAACACCTTATCAAAACATCCTACCTTTGGGGGCCAATTTTTTTTCGAAGGTGCGCCATGTTTGGTAGTAACCGTCAGGAACAAAGCTTTTTTTCCTGGAGGAAATTTTTGGGCGCCAATTTTTGTTTTGAAGGGGCGCCAAGTTTGGTAGAAACCGTCAGGAGGGACAAATCTTTTTTTCTTGAAGGTAAATTTGGGGCGCCAAGTTTGGTAGTAATCGTCAGGGACAAAGCTTTTTTTCATAAGGTTATTTTTTGGGCACCACCTTCTTTTTTTGTAGGGGCGCCAAGGTTTGGTTGAAACTGTCAGGGACAAAGCTTTTTTTTGAGGGTGCCTTATTGGCAGTAGTGCTTGCATAGCGGTAATTTCTACGGCTTATTCGCCAAAAATTACCCCTTCCAGAGAGGAACTCTTAAGGAACACAGAAGGAACTCCCCAGGAACTCTGAGGAACTCTTTACAAAAAGGAACTCTTTTGTACAAATTTCAGACGCGGTCAGCCCCTCGAAAAGTTCCTATAAACAAATGTCTAATAATGCTTTGAAAGGGTGTTAAGCCCCTTTGAAAGTGGCTAAAAAATTGATTTTTATTTAATAACTCAGGAACCCTTTGAGCTATAGCAACGAGGTTTTGCACGTGAACTAATCTTAATAAGGCCCATCTTCGTATGTTATTTTCATGCACTTATTTTTACCAGGGGTGTGCGAAACGGGGGGGGGCTTACATTTTTTTGTACCAAACTTTTTTCTGTGTAACTTTTTTGAAATTTTATTTTTGGAATATAATTTCTCAGGTCAAAATACATAAAAAAGGTACTCTTGTTGTAATACTGTAGGATTAACCGTTTTCGAGAAAAATTAATTTGAAGGTGAAATTTCACGGTTCGACGACGAAAAGTTAAAGACTAAAATGTTGAAAACCAAAATTTCAATGATGCAGGGTTATTCTATATCAAAAATTAAGAAAAAAAAGTTTCTATACATGTAAGTCGAAAAATCGCTTTTAAAGCTACTATGGCCCTTTAAAAATTGTGTATTTTTAGGAGGCTATAGCTCCCTTAGTGCTGATTTTTGGAAGTGTCCGTATATGAGTTTTTTTTCTTAGTTTTTGATGTACATTCTCCTGCATTATTAAAATTTGGTTTTTCAACATTTTAGTTTTAATTTTTCGTCCTCGAACCGTGAAATTTCACCTTCAAATGAATCTTTCTCGAAAACGGTTAATCCTACAGTATTACAACAAGAGTACCTTTTTTATGTATTTTGACCTGAGGAATCATATTCCAAAAATAAAATTTCAAAAAAGTTACACAGAAAAAAGTTTGGGACAAAAAACTGATAAGGCCCCTATTCCAAGCTAAACCTGGATTTTAATTT
Source organism: Brachypterus glaber (assembly GCA_958510825.1). Lineage (NCBI taxonomy): Eukaryota > Metazoa > Arthropoda > Insecta > Coleoptera > Kateretidae > Brachypterus > Brachypterus glaber. The sequence goes on along the minus strand of OY294047.1, from coordinate 22,143,542 downwards.
ATAAATTGTATGATGTCTTCGCAAAATAGTGTTTTTTCGTATTGTAAAAGTAAGTTTTAAAATTACGTGTGTATAAATTGACAAGGTGTCTACCACAAAAGTTGCATTCCAAAATTAAAAAATAAGGTTCGGTTTGTTAAACAAAATAAAGTAATATGTTGTGAGATTAATACTTATGAGGAATCGCACAATCAAACTAGTATCTTAGAAAAAACCATATGTGAATTAGAAGAGGATGGATCACACAAAACAAAACATATTGCTAAGCTAGAAACACAAAAAAAACTTTTAATAAACAAAGCCGAGAAGAAAATTTACTAGCGCAACTATATACCAAAGAAGAAATTATTTAAAACTTACAAAGTAAACTAGATGTATATAAAACATCGACCAATTCGGTAACAACAAATGTAGGCACTGATAGTGTTGAAGAGGTAATTTCAAAAAAATCCACCAATTCCTGCGAAAAATGAAGGGCTCCACTTGTCATAAAATCATAAAATGACCCAATTTGTCCTAAAGTTGTCATAAAATAAAATTACTGTCATAAAAGTCATAAAATTTCATAAAAATACTCATACTTTATACTTTAGAGCGACCTGGGAAAGTTTTCTTTTTTTTTCTAAAGTTTAGTTTGGTTTGAATGTAGAAGGTAGAAAGACCCCTTAAACGAAATGAGTTGAAACATAAATTTCCGTAAACTAATTTGTTTTTTTTTTTGAAAATAAATTTTACCAAGTTATCTATTAAGTATAACATTTTATTCTTTAGCAAGAAAATAAAAAATACGTGCAAGGACCGGCCTATCGCCCATATCGTAAAAATTGGCATATAGAGGCTTCCGAGGTCGATGAAACCGTTTCTGGTCCAAGGTGGTCTGTCCGGTAATTCTTGTGGGCACGATAACTCAAAAATGCTTTGAGGTAAATTTGGTATATACCTTTCCTTCCAGAAGTCCTCGGTTGGAACTCTTTTTGGTAAAAATCGGGATGCAAATGGGCAAATAACCTATTTTTTAAAGGGTTATATCCAAAGAAAGGGATGTTAGAGGCGGGGCCGAATTAAGAGGGAAGCTTCCCCGGGACCCGGGTTCGAGGAGTTCCGACGTCGACAGTTTATTTTAGTTTATACTTTATTTGATGAGCAAATATGCGGGTCCTTTCTAAGTGGCACTAGGGCTTTTAACGAGGCTTTTAACATTTTTTTACAGTATTAAATTAACGTCAGTTAACAGAATTCGTAAAACTTAGTTGATGGAGGGCTGACGACCATTTTTTGTCGCTTTTCAAGTTTGTAAAACTTAACGTTAAATAAAAAAAAATCGCCTGAAGTGCTAGAGCTTTCTTGCATTTTTATCAAACTTTGAATTGCAACACTTTTTTAAAATTAAAATACATCATAAAATTCTAAGTTTCCCCGGGGTTTCGACTGGCTCGGTCCGGCCCTGGCTAGAGATAGAGTGCTGTAGAATAAGGATTTATAATGGAAGATTTCCGCTCTTTTGTCCAAATATTTTTTCATAAAATTTGTCATAAAATGCCTAAAATTGTCATAAAATCATAAAAAAAATCTGAAATATTTCGGTGGGAGCCCTGAAAATGTGACAAATGTTTTTAGTTTAGTTTATTTGTTCTTAAGAGAATAACAAAATTCTGTGAACACGTCAATGTCGGTATTATAAAAAAAAAATATAAAATATTATAAATTACATGATAAGTACAATTAAAATACAATTGAAAATACAAATACAGCAGAGTATAAAAACAAACTACGAAATATAGTTACAAGAGTAACATTACATTTTAAAAAATATTAAAAAAAATTACCTTAAGTTTCCACTGAAATAGTCCTCCAATGAGTATGTTGCATAAAAAATTTCTTTACTTGAGTTTTAAATATGGTAAATTTGTTTGTTTTTTATATGAGTTGGTAGAGACCTATATGTTTTTACCCCCATGTACTCCACACCCTTTTCAAAAGCTGCAGTCCTATGCCTAGGATACGCTAGTTCATTACTATGGCGAGTTGTCATTCCCAGAGTAAACTGTTTATTTTTCTCAAATAGTATAGAGTTTCTCCTTACAAAAAGACATAATTTGTAAAGGTATAGCGAATATACGGTCATGATTTTGCACTTTTTAAAGAGTGGGACACAATGAGCATCAAATCTTTCATTGTAAATGCTTCTTAAGACTTTTTTTGTAACAGTAATAATCTCTCAATCTCTGAGGAACTACCCCAAAATATAATTGAGTAATGGAGACGACTTTGGACAAAAGCGTTATAGAAGATAATGAGTGATTCGAAACTAACAGTACCTCTGAGGTTAAATATTGTATAATTTGCGGAACAGATTTTTTTTGCTATTGTGTCTATATGTTTTTTCCATGTGCAGTCCTCAATGATGTGAGCACCCAAAAATAGGGTTCCATCACTCTGAACCACACTTTTACCATTCATTCAAGCAAGCTGGAGTTTTTGTTAGCAAGCTTATAGTGAATAAGATTTGTTTTTGATTGGTTTGTTAAAATAAATAATAAATCAATAATAAAAATATAATTTTAAAGTTGGGCTGCCCTCTATGTTAAGCATTTAAAGTTATTTAAATTACTAGTTACTGGATTAAGATGTAGATGTCGTTAAAAGGAGTAAGAGAATGAATAAAAAAGAAATGCGTGGTTTTGTGCAAGGTTTAAAAATTGTTTTATTAAAAGTAAAACCCAAAACTAAAAGTAAAAACACAGTAAAATCAACAGGTTATGGGACCAGAGAGGTAATAAAAGTAAAATTAAAAACAAAATCGTAAAATTGGAACAGTAAAGTTGAAAGTAAAAACAAGGGCGTGTTGTGCGTACATACCAAATAAAAATGGCGTCGAACAGTGAAGATGTTTACCACATTGAAAAATTAACAAATGAAGTTTCATATCAGTTATGGAAATTCCAAATTGTAGTAACATTTAAAGCATATGATTTACATGAAATTGTAAATGGTGAAAAAACCCTGGAAAGTCAACAGACACCAGAAGAAAAGGCAAAATGGAATAAAAATGATGCAAGGGCTCAAAAACTTATAGTGACATCAATAGATAAAAAATATACATTTTAGACTGTAAAACCTCTAAAGAAATGTTCGAGAAAATAAAAAGAATTTGTGAAAAAAGTTCGACTGATCAAATATCTAGTTTGCTTCAAGAGTTTAATAGCTACACGTACACAAAAGTAACAGACATGAGTCTTCACATAAGTAAAATCGAAAATATCGCACATAAATTAAAAAGTCTAAAACAAAACATAGATGAAAACATGATAATGTCTAAAATATTAGCGTCCTTACCACAAAACTTTGTTTTTTTTCAGGACTGCTTGGGAGTCAACTGCAGAACATGATAAAAAATTGTCAAACTTAACTGCTAGATTGCTAGCTGAAGAAAGTAGATATAAAGAAAATGAAAATAATGTAGCATTTAAAGTAGAAGAAAGATTTTGTAAAAATTGCAAGTCTAAGACACATGATACAAGATTTTGCAGGAGAAATAAAGATGGAATAAAATGTTATAAATGTAATAAAATTGGACATAAAGCAAATTAATGTCGTACCATAAATACTAGCAAATCTTGTGGAATATGTAAGAAGGCAAATCATGAGGAACAAGACTGTTTTTTCAGAGATAAAGTAAAAGATAAGAAAGAAGATACTAAAACAGCTTTTCTCACAGAGTAAAAATGTAAGAAGTGAAAATTTTGTAGTAGACTCAGGTTACTCATCACACATGGCAAACTCGAAAGAAATGTTTTCATTTTTGGAAGAATCAAGCTCGACAATACAAGTGGCTAAGAAAAATGAAAAAATGACTGCTGAAGGAAGGGGCGAAGTTGAAGGAGAAACATGTATTTTAAAAAATGTATTTTTTGTACCAGATTTGAGTAAAAATTTAATTTCTGTAAACGCTATTACAGAAAGAAATGGGGAAGTAATTTTTACTAAAAATAAAGTAATAATAAAGAAAAATGAAGTAAAAGTTTTGGAAGGAGAAAAAGGAGAAAGCGGATTATATACAGTAAATATAAATGAAAATAAAGAAGAGAGTTACTTAATAGAAAAATCAAATATAATAGAATGGCATAGAAAATTAGGTCATTTAGGGGTGAATAACATTAAAAAACTGATAGATTTATCGACTGGCATAAAATTGAATAAAAATGAATGTGAAATGGAAATATGTGAAGTGTGCCTTGAAGCAAAACAAACAAGACTTCCATTCAACACAGTAAGACAAAGAGCAAAAAGACCACTAGAAATAATACATACAGATGTTTGTGGCCCAATTACCCCCTCAACATGGGACAATAAAAGATACATTTTGACCGTTCTAGACGATGCTACACATTATTGTAGAATTTATTTACTAAAATACAAAAGTGAAGTACCAGAATATTTAAAAGAATTTATACAAGAAGTAGAAGCATATAAAGGTGTAAAAGTGGCTAAAATTCGATGCGACAATGGTGGAGAATATATGTCTGTACATTTTAAAAATTGGTTAAAAAATAGGGGCACAATATTAGACCCCACAATTCCGTATACACCACAGTTAAATGGAAAAGCTGAGAGATTAAACAGAATATTATTAGAAAAAGCCAGATCATTAATTTTTGATGCAAAGTTAAATAAAGAATTTTGGGGAGAAGCAGCCTACGTAGCAGCTTATTTACTAAATATAAGTCCTACAGAAACCACAGAGAAAACACCTATAGAATGCTGGACAGGAAATAAACCTGATTTATCAAAATTACAAATTTTTGGTTCTACGGCTTATGCTAAAAATTTGGGTTATTTGAAAAAGTTGGATTACAGAAGTAGAAAGTATATTTTTGTAGGTTATGCTCTGAACGGTTATCGTTTATGGGACGAAAAAGCAAGAAAAATAGTAAACCATAGAGATGTAGTATTTAAAGAAACAGTAATAAGAAAACAAAGTGAAAATAAAATAAAATTAAAAATAGATGATGATGAAAAAGAAGAGAACAATGACAGACAAAATGAAAATAATAGAGAAAATGAAGAATCAGGCGAAGAAAATTTATCGAGTGACAGAGAAAATGAACCAAATCAAGAAATAAATGAAAGATTAGGAGAAGGGAATATAATTAGAACAAGAAGTGTAAGAGAAATAAAAAAGCCAGAGAGATTAAATGATTATGTTGAAGATTTTGAAGAAGAAGCTTTGCTGACATATCAAGAAGCGATTTCAGGACCTGAAAAAGAAAAATGGTTAGTTGCAATAAAAGAAGAAAAGGAATCCTTAGATAAAAATCAAACTTGTAAATACATCGACATAAATGAAGTACAAGGAAAAAGAATGTTAACGAGTAAATGGGTATTTAGAGTAAAAGACGATGGAAAATATAAAGCCAGGTTAGTAATTAGGGGATGTCAACAGTATAATGGCATTGATTACACTGAGACATTTAGCCCCGTAGTAAATGGAAGTTCATTAAGTATTTTATTTGCTATAGCTGTTAAAAATGACATGAAAATAACTAAATTCGACATAAAAACTGCATTTTTGTATGGAAACTTATCAGAAGAAATTTACATGCAGATTCCAGAAGGTTATGAGAGTGAAATACAGAAAATAAAGTGTGTAAATTAATAAAAACATTGTATGATTTAAAACAGGCTCCGCTAAAATGGAATGAACGATTCACAAATTTTCTGAAATTAAATGGACTAATTCCTTTAAAAAGTGACCAATGTATGTTCAGAAATAAAAACTTTACCTTATACTTAGGAATATACGTAGATGATGGAATAGTAATTAGCAAGTGTAACAAAGAACTAACAAATTTATTAGAAAACCTAAAAAAATAATTTGAAATGAAAATTGAAGATAACCCTTATTTATTTTTGGGTATGGAAATTCAAAAACAACCGGGAAAAATTATTCTTAGACAACAGAATTATGTGGCAACAATGTTGGAAAAATTTAATATGCAAAATGCAAAATCTGTCAATACACCCATGGCTATTCAAGAAGAAGAAGAAATTAAAAATAAAACTGAAAATAAAACCTATCCTTACAGAGAAGCTGTTGGAAGCTTATTGTTTTTAACAAATAAAACCAGACCAGACATTTCATATGGTGTAAATTTTTGTAGCAGAAAGATGGACAAACCTAAAGATCAAGATGTAATAAATATAAAAAGAGTGTTTAGTTTAGTTTATTAGTTTAGTTTAGTTTAGTTTATTAGTTTATACTCATTTTTTTCATTATTTAGTGAACTCAAAGAATGAAGGAATAAGTTATGAAAACATTGAAAGTGATAAACTAATAGCATATTGTGACTGATTTCGCAGGAGATACAGAATCTCGTAAAAGTACCACTGGGTATATAATATATTTTTCCAGGACCAATATCCTGGTGTTCGCGTAAAAAACCAATTGTTTCACTTAGTAGTACCGAATCCGAATATATAGCCGCAGCAGAATGCGTTAAAGAGTTACTTTATTTAAAAACAGTAATTGATGAACTCACAGGTGGTAATTAACAAAATTGACTTATTTGTTAATAATCAAAGTGCAATACAACTTATGAAAACTGGACAATTTAATCGTAGAAGCAAGCATAACGATGTAAGATTTCATTTCATCAATGAGAAAATTCATAAGGGCATTGTAAATATTATGTACTGTTCTACGGAAAACCAAATTGCTGACATATTTACAAAACCACTAGGAAGTGTTAAATTTCAATACTTTAAAGAAAGAATTTTGGAAAAGGAATGAAAAGAGACATTTAAAATTTTTAGTTCAGTTTATTTTTTAAAATTAACATTTTAATATTTTGTTTATGTGACCTAACCTTAAAATTGGAGAAGGTGTTAAAATAAATAATAAATCAATAATAAAAATATAATTTTAAGGTTGGGCTGCCCTCTATGTTAAGCATTTAAAGTTATTTAAATTACTAGTTACTGGATTAAGATGTAGATGTCGTTAAAAGGAGTAAGAGAATCCTCAGCCACTGTTTTACCTGTCACAATGACAGAAGTGTCATCCACAAATTGCGTTATGTTAACATTATTTTTTTTGTGTTTCATTAAGAAAACTTAAAAGAAATTTTTTGAGGTCATTACAAAAATGGCAAACAGGAGAGGGGATAGTATGGACCCCTGGGGTGTGCCGCAGGGGACTGGCTTCACCTGTGACTTAAATTTAAAATTAAAGATATTATTATTTTTACCTGTGATCTCTACCATTTGTTTACGGTTAGCTAAAAACGTTTTTATCCAGTTTAGAGCACTACCTCTTATACCTATACTCTCCAGCTTGCTTACAAGAGCTGAATGGTTGACCATGTCGAACGCACGACTTAGGTCGAAGTATATCCCCAGAGTAGTAAGACCCCTATCCAGGCCCTGCAAAATAGAAGAGTAGGAACTGTGGATAGCAGTGTCAGTGGATTTCCCATCCATAAAGCCATGTTGACTCTCGCTAAAGAAATTTGATGCATTTAAAAAACTTTTTATTCTGTCATTAATAATTTTTTCAAAAAATTTGGAAAAAACAGACAAAGTTGCAACAGGTCGATAATTCTTGGCATTAGAGGTACTACCTTTTTTATGGATGGGAATTACACGAGCTGGCTTAAGCATATCTGGAAACACTCCCTCTGAGAATGATAAGTTTAATATATGTTCTAATGGTTTTACAAGGGACATGCTCACATCACAAAGGATATCACATGGAATTTCATCTTCACCAGCTGATGACTTCCCGTTAACCGAAAATAGGGTTGCCAGGATCTCATCCCTGTTGGTATGGTGCAAGAATAATGACCTTTTAGATTCACCAATGTTTAAATTGGTTGTGGGTATCTGGGGCAAATCAAGAAAAGTATCGTTGAAAAAGTTGCTAACCCTTATTGGGTCTGAACATAACTTTCCGTCCATTTCCAGTGAGATCTTATTTTCAGTCTTATTTTTACTCACTTTTAAAACTTCCCATGATGCCTTCGAGGGATTTTTGCTTTTTTTAATTTTTGTGTCATTATATTTATGTTTAGCCCTCGCAATAGTCTTTCTATGAATGCTGTAGGGATTTGTACCTTAGAACTATTTCCGGATTATTTGTGTTGTTTTTTAGCCAGTTTAATTGTTTTAGTCTTGTGTAATCCAAGGGTTGTTTTTTGAGTTTTTGACAGTTTTTTTCTCAATTGGAAAACGCAAGTTAAAATAATGTAAAAAAAGCATGTAGAACGCCGCGAAGGCACCAGGACTTTACCCTAGTTCTCACTGTAAATAGAGTGAAAAAAATTGCTTTTATTAAAATCATTAAACAATCTCTTAAACATACACTTTTCTTGACTTTCATTATTTTTATTTTTATTATTTTGGGGGTAATCCTGGAGGGAGACCTTGCAGGCAAGATGATCCGATACAATATTCTTAAATGTCCCAGCCTCTAGAGGCTTAAAATTAGTAAAAATGTTATCAATCAAGCTAGCTTTAGTAGCACAAAATCTAGTCGGAGTATGTATGTTGGGTTTTAAGTTAAAGCTAGAGAGAAGATCAAGATATTCTTGAATAATTTGCTTATGATTACTTTTTTATATTTTTTATGAGTGCATGCCTCACTGAGCAATTCCTCAAGGCTGACCAAGAAACGACGCTCGTCTGACTCAGACTCAAATTCAGATTCCGTTTCAGATTCTGACTCAGACTCCAACACCGACAAACATCGTTTTTTTGAGGGTGTGTGGTACATGGAGATAACTACACACTCTTCATAAATCAACCTAAAGCTACCAACACAATATTCAAATATTTGTTCTATTATCGGAGTTTTAAAACTTACTTGTCTCATTGGAAGACCATTTCTGTGAAGGAGTGCCACCCCACCACCGCCCATGTTGGTGCGGCAGAAATTATTCACTAGTGAAAAGCCATTAATTCTTAAGCCTATGACTTCTTCTGATGAAAACCTTACTTCGCTTAAGCAACAAATGTCAATTGTATTTTCGTCCAAGAGGATTTCAGTTTCATGCACTTTATGCTTAATGCTCCGGATGTTTAGTGCAAGAATGTTGATGGTTGCTGATTTAGTGATTGCTTCGTTTGTTGTTATTTCTTCGAAATGTATGATTTTTAAATACGCAGTGACTGCTACCCCTTGCGCACGGAACTATAGTCATCTGACTGCTACCCCGTGCGCACGGAACCATAGCTAACTGACTGAAGCTCCATGCGCACCGAACAATAGTTGTGTGGCTCGCACCTCGAGCCCACGGAACAATAGATATGGGGCTCCCGCACCGTACGCATGGAGACGTAAATTGCGCTAGAGAGTTTTTAATAATTTCGTAACGGTATTTTTACAAAAACAGCATTAATATTAAAATGTAATTTATTAAAAAATTAATTTTAATTTCTTAAAAAATAAAAAATGGAAATTTTATTTTAATTTCTTTGACGCAGTTATCGTCAACTCTGACTTCTTGGGTGTTTGACGGAATGTCTTATTCGAGTTCCTCTTTCTTTTAGTCCCAATTATCGTCAATTCTGACCCCTTGGGTCTGCCGCATTTAACCATTTTTGGTGGCAATGTTAATTCACGTAAGACTAAAATAATAAAACAAGATATGTAATGATACGCATTTTATTAAATATTATTCACAGTAAATGGTATACTGAAATTACCAAATACTTAAAAAAAAATAATATTAAAAAAAAAAATAACAAAAAAAATTACATTAAAAAAAGATCTTTTTTGAAAAACGAACAATTATTGAAAAAAAAAAATAAAAAAAAAAGTTTTCAAAAAAAATTTTATTTTAATTTTTCAATTTTTTTAATAAAATTTATTTTTGCCAAAAACGAAAAATAAAAAAAATCTAAATTTTTATTTTTTTTTAATTTTCTTTTGGTAGAATTTTTCAAAAAAAAAATATGTTAATCGGAATTTTTTTCGATTTTTTTAAAAGTTTAACCCCCATAACTTTTTGGTTGTTTGGGAGATTACTTTCAAAAACAGTAGGGATCTTACCCTCGTAGAACTTGATTTTTCCTGAAAATTTCAAGTAGATCGGATTCGTTCTTGAGTTATCATGTTCACAAAAATCGTGACATCAGATGGACAGACAGAGGGCCGTACGGGCAGACAATAGAAAAAAAGTTGCTTATTTTTTGATGAAACAAATTTATATCCAAGCATTTTTTGTCTAGGAGAATCATTGTTTATTTTTGGAAAATTCTACCGTATAATATAGAATAGTATAGAATAATATTAATATTATTCTAGCGCAGGCGCTGTGAATAATATAAAAACCGTTTTTAAAAAATAATATTATGGTCTGTTTTTTCAAGCAGATAGTAAATTAAAAATAGCACAGTAAATATTTTTAAAACAGATTCAAATAATGGATGTGCGAATATACTGCGTAGTTTATTTTATAAAACATAACTATATTCTATACAGAAACATATACTATTCAAACCTGTTGTAAAAATATTTACTATGCGATTTCTAATTTATTATCTTGCTCGAAAAAATGAACCATAGTAATAATTCTTTTACCATATTTGTTGCCAGTTATTCCCATTTTATCATTATTGTTAGTCATGTTGATGTTTACTTGTTTGTTAGCGATTTTTTCATCCGTTATTTCTTTAAGTGGTATTTCTCTTTCTTGTGATAGTTCTATATCTTCTGGGAAAATTTTTCCTTCTTGTATTTCTCTTTTTGAAGCTTTACGATACTTTGTTCTTTTATTTCCTCTTCCAATTCTTCAAAAGTTGCAAACGCAACTTCCTTCATTTTATTCACTTAAAACATGAACTAACCTAACCTATATAAAAGTGACAACCGGCGCAAGGAGCTCGAGCCACATATCTATCGTTCCGTGCGCACGGAGCGCGAGTCAGATGACTATAATATATAAACTGTCACATAAATCTGTATCTGCAGCCACTTGGAATGAGTTTAACATACCGTGATTGTTAATTTGTTTAGCTGCAAATTCATGACTTGGAAATTTGTTGTTAAGATATTGTTTAAGCATCTCTGTGGTGTACTGGGTATTATATTTGGAAACAAAATACCATGTCTTTTCCTTTGCTGCTACCGTAGCTTCGGTGGTATTTGATCCTATTATTTTGTTTGGTTTGTTTTGTTTTTTGTAGTTTTAAGATCATTGTTGGATGACGAATTTCCGGCAAGAGAGTGCACTTCTTTAAACTTCGACGCAGCCAAGGATTGTAGTATAGCAGCTGAAACTTGTTCTTTGCTTATATTATTTGGATCATCAGGTAAACACTGATTATTTGGCTTCGATGTTTGTTTTCGTTTATTTAAGGTTATGTTGGGGATTTGTTTGTGCGTGGAAGGTAAGTTCGGAAAGTTGACAGCAGGTGGCGCTAGAGAGTCCGGTTTTACTACGGTATCTGTAACTTGGTTATCGAGCACTGCAGATGTGTTGCCAAGAGTCGGTCTGTTTCCAGAATCAATTGAAGATGGCGCTACGAGTTTAAACATAGAAATTTGGTATTTTAAAGAATTTATTGTATCCTGCAGACTAATTATTATCATATCCTTGTTTTTCAGCAATTCTTTTAAGTAATGAATTTCCAAGTTCTTTGCCATGATTTCAGGAATAATTGTCACCTCAGGAGTTTCTGGTCGGTCGGAAAGTCCGCCATTTTCTACGCTATTATCGACACCATTCATGTTTAGATCTAAACAGCAGTTTATTTGGTTTTCACTGATGTTTTTGACACTTTTTAAAAGGTTAACACAACTGGTGTGCTACTCTTAATAGAGATTTAAATAGTTATGCTCAGGATATTTTTAGAATTTCGGAAATACTGGACGATCTCAAGGCTAAAAAAATTAAATCTGAGGAAAATTGCATATTATTGGAAAATAAAATAAGTAATTAAAATAAACAACTTGAAGACCAAATTCAATATGTAACTGATTTGCTAGTCGAAATTGATAATGCTAGACTGCAAATTAATAAACTGACACATTTAAATAATAATTTAAAATCAAATATAATCTTAGAAAATGCACCCAAGAAAAACAAAATTTTTTATTATTATTATTATTATTATTATCCATACAGCCCAGTCCGCACATACATGGATGCAACATCACAAAGAAAGATTGTTTAGGTAACAAGTGCCATATTACATGAGACGTAACATACATATGTATGCTACATAACATGCCCTATAACAGAAAGATTTTTTAAGTTACATGTGCCATATTACATAAGATGTAACATACATATGTATGATACATAACATGCAATATTGCATGTTATATATCATATATATGGTATGAGAACATACCAGATACATAAAATGTTATGAATTAACCATAATATGGTGACCGTATGTACAGGTTAATAATAATAATCCGGTCGACTTGAAATTTTCAGGAAAAATCCGAGGTGAAGATCCCTATTATTTTTGAAAGTAATCCCACCAAAAACAAAAAATTTATGGAGGGATAAAGTTTAAAAAAAAAATCGAAAAAAGCTGAAAAAATATTCCGATTAACGTAATTTTTTAAGGAAAAATTACTTTTATTATAAAAATCAATTCTACAAAAACAAAAAATAATAAAAATTTTGAAAAAAATTTTAGTTTTTTTGAAAACTTTTTTTGAAAAATTTAATTTATATTTTTTTCAATAATTTTTCGTTTTTCAAAAAAGATCTTTAAAAAAAACAATTTTTTTTCATTTTTTATGATTTTTTTTAATATTGCTTGTTTAAAACTTCAGTTTGGTTCGACTCGGATAAAACTCACAAATAAGTTATTATTATTATTATTGGTTAAATCAAATTTACTTTTTTAAACTTATTTTGGAAATCTACAAATTCCCATAATCGTTGAATACGCCTATCCGCATTCATGGTATAACTATAATTATAATTATGTAATATCTTGTAAAATACAGAAATCAGAGATGACATCACATTGTGATTTCTTGGAAATAGAAATTAGAATTTTGAAGTTCCCGCCAAGCAATCTAGTAGTAGAGTATGGGAGTACGTAACGATGGATCGAATTTTGTAGGTTATGTGGCACCCTGCTTAGTGGTTTTGGGGGAAAACACATAATGCGGCAATCAGGTAAAAGAGCGTATACGCTTAAATTTTATCTGTTTTAAATAATGGAAGCACAGATTTCCAGAATCGATTTTTTTAGTTTAACAATGCAAATTCAACACCTTTTTAAAAAGTTAAAAATTATATGACCAAAAAGAAAATTTAATTAGCTTTAAAATGTACAGTGCGTGTCCTAAGTCTTAATTAGGTCCGCCCTCCTTAACTTTTAAGCGGGTTAAGATATTAACTTTAAATTTTAAACACTTAAATATCATAACCCAAATAATTTTTTGGTATATACACGGTGTATTTGAAATAGGGTAGACATTTTAAGGGATGATACTACTTTAGACATGTGCGTGCACGCACTGCACAGTACTGTGCAGTGCGTGTCTTAAGTCCGACCCCCTTTAAGGGGGCCCCTTAACTATTAAGCGGCTTAAGTTATTAAGTTTAAATGTAAAACACTTAAATATTATAACCCAAATAATTTTTTGGTATATACACGGTGTATTTGAAATAGGGTCGAAATTTAAACGGGTGATTCTACTTTAGACATGTGCGTGCGCGCACTGTACAGTGCGTGTCTTGGGACTTAATTAGGTCCGCCCTCCTTAACTTTTAAGCGGCTTAAGGGCATATCCACAGGGTCGCATAACAACATAGTACATAAGAATGCGATGAAGTGATTGACTTGATGGGCCGCCATGTATCTTGTGAGCCAATCACGGCATCGCATTCTTATGTTCTTATGCAAGCTTCTGGATAGGCCTTAATTAAGGTATTAACTTTAAATGTGAAACAGGGTCCGAAATTTTAACGGGTGATTCTACTCCAGACATGTGCGTGCTTGTACGCACTGTACAGTGCGTACAGTGCATGTCTTTAGACTTAATTAAGTCCACACTCCTTAACTTTTGAGCGGCTTAAGATATTACCTTTAAATGTGAAACACTTAAATATCATAACCCAAATAATTTTTTGGTATATGATATGCTCATGTTTGGCCTGTTTTCGTTCGTTTGGAATCTAATTATAAAATTTTTATAAATTCACCCCGGGGGGTAGTGATATTTATTTTAACCCGATGATAAAAATTTTCTAACTTTACCCCCGGAGGATAAATCGTATTTTTTTTTAAATATTTACAACGTTTACGTGACAATTAGTGGGTATATTGAAATTTTTAAGGTGCTTAAACTGAATCTGATAATAAAAATTTTCTAACTCCAACCCGGGGTTGGGAGTAATCATTTTTAAATATTTACTTTATTTGCATAAAAAATGGTATATTGGGCTTTTTAAGTTCGTAAAAACTGAATCTGATAGTAAAAAATTTCTAACTTCACTTCGGGGGGTAGAGGTATTTATTTTAACCCGATGATAAACATTTTCTAACTTTACGCCCGGGGTATAAATCACACTTCGGGGGGTAGAGGTATTTATTTTAACCCGATAATAAACATTTTTTAACTTTACGCCCGGGGTATAAATCGTAGAAATCGTAATAATTTTTAAATGTTTACGTGACAATTAGTAGGTATATTAAGGTCGCTTAAACTAAATCGATAATAACAATTTTCTAACTTAACCCTCGGGGTTGTGGGTAATCATTTTTAAATATTTACTTTATTTGCGTAAAAAATTTTATATTGGGGATTTTAGGTTCGTTTAAACTGAATCTGATGGTAATAATTTTCCAACTTCACCCCGCGGGGTAGGGGTATTTATTTTAACCTGATGATAAACATTTTATAACTTTACCCCCGGAGGATAAATCGTATTAATTTTTAAATATTTACAATGTTTACGTGGCAATTAGTAGGCATATTGAAGTTTTTAATCTCGCTTAAACTGAATCGATAATAACAATTTTCTAACTCAATCCCCGGGGTTGGGGGTAATCATTTTTAACTTTATTTACGTAAAAGATGATATATTGGGGATTTTAAGTTCGTTTAAACTGAATCTGATGGTAAAATTTTTCCAACATTACCCCAGGGGGTAGGGGTATTTATTTTAACCTGAGGATAAACATTTTCTAACTTTACCTCCGGAGGATAAAACCTAATAATTTTTAAATATTTACAATGTTTACGTGAAAATTAGTGGGTATACTGAACTTTTTAAGTTCGCTTAAACTGAATCTGATCATAACAATTTTCTAACTTCACCCCAGGGTTGTGGGTAATCATTTTTAAATATTTACTTTATTTGCATAAAAAATGATATATTGGGCTTTTTGAGTTCGTAAAAACTGAATCTGATAGTAAAAATTTTCTAATTTCACTTCGGGGGGTAAGGTATTTATTTTAACCCGATGATAAACATTTTCTAACTTTACGCCCGGGGTATAAATCGTAATAATTTTTAAATATTTACAATGTTTACGTGAAAATTAGTAGGTATATTGAAGTTTTTAAAGTCGCTTGAACTGAATCGATAATAACAATAACAACCCCCGGGGGTTGGAGGTAATCATTTTTAACTTTATTTACGTAAAATGGTATATTGGGGATTTTAATTTCGTTTAATGTGAATCTGATGGTAACAATTTTCCAACTTCACCCCGGGGGGTAGGGGTATTTATTTTAACCCGATGATAAACATTTTCTAACTTTACATCTGGAGGATAAATCCTAATAATTTTTAAATATTTACAATGTTTACGTGAAAATTATTGGGTATACAGAACTTTTTAAGTTCGCTTAAACTGAATCTGATAATAACAATTGTCTAACTTCACCCCGGGGTTGTGGGTAATCATTTTTAAATATTTACTTTATTTGCATAAAAAATGGTATATTGGGCTTTTTAAGTTCGTAAAAACTGAATCTGATAGTAAAAAATTTCTAACTTCACTTTGGGGGGTAGGGGTATTTATTTTAACCCGATGATAAACATTTTTTAACTTTACGCCCGGGGAATAAATCGTAATAACCATAATAATTTTTAAATGTTTACGTGACAATTAGTAGGTATATTGAAGTTTTTAAGGTCGCTTAAACTAAATCGATAATAACAATTTTCTAACTCAACCCCCGGGGTTGTGGGTAATCATTTTTAAATATTTACTTTATTTGCGCAAAAAATTTTATATTGGGGATTTTAGGTTCGTTTGAACTGAATCTGATGGTAATAATTTTCCAACTTCACCCCGGGGGGTAGGGGTATTTATTTTAACCTGATGATAAACATTTTATAACTTTACCCCCGGAGGATAAATCGTAATAATTTTTGAATATTTACAATGTTTACGTGGCAATTAGTAGGTATATTGAAGTTTTTAATCTCGCTTAAACTGAATCGATAATAACAATTTTCTAACTCAATCCCCGGGGTTGGGGGTAATCATTTTTAACTTTATTTACGTAAAAGATAATATATTGGGGATTTTAAGTTCGTTTAAACTGAATCTGATGGTAACAATTTTCCAACATTACCCCAGGGGGTAGGGGTATTTATTTTAACCTGATGATAAACATTTTCTAACTTTACCTCCGGAGGATAAATCCTAATAATTTTTAAATATTTACAATGTTTACGTGAAAATTAGTGGGTATACTGAACTTTTTAAGTTCGCTTAAACTGAATCTGATCATAACAATTTTCTAACTTCACCCCAGGGTTGTGGGTAATCATTTTTAAATATTTACTTTATTTGCATAAAAAATGGTATATTGGGCTTTTTGAGTTCGTAAAAACTGAATCTGATAGTAAAAATTTTCTAATTTCACTTCGGGGGGTAAGGTATTTATTTTAACCCGATGATAAACATTTTCTAACTTTACGCCTGGGGTATAAATCGTAATAATTTTTAAATATTTACAATGTTTACGTGACAATTAGTAGGTATATTGAAGTTTTTAAAGTTGCTTAAACTGAATCGATAATAACAATTTTCTAACTCAACCCCCGGGGTTGGAGGTAATCATTTTTAACTTTATTTACGTAAAAAATGGTATATTGGGGATTTTAATTTCGTTTAATGTGAATCTGATGGTAACAATTTTCCAACTTCACCCCGGGTGGTAGGGGTATTTATTTTAACTCGATGATAAACATTTTCTAACTTTACATCTGGAGGATAAATCCTAATAATTTTTAAATATTTACAATGTTTACGTGAAAATTATTGGGTATACAGGACTTTTTAAGTTCGCTTAAACTGAATCTGATAATAACAATTTTCTAACTTCACCCCGGGGTTGTGGGTAATCATTTTTGAATATTTACTTTATTTGCATAAAAAATGGTATATTGGGCTTTTTAAGTTCGTAAAAACTGAATCTGATAGTAAAAAATTTCTAACTTCACTTTGGGGGGTAGGGGTATTTATTTTAACCCGATGATAAACATTTTCTAACTTTACGCCCGGGGTAGAAATCACACTTCGGGGGGTAGAGGTATTTATTTTAACCCGAAGATAAACATTTTTTAACTTTACGCCCGGGGAATAAATCGTAATAACCATAATAATTTTTAAATGTTTACGTGACAATTAGTAGGTATATTGAAGTTTTTAATCTCGCTTAAACTGAATCGATAATAACAATTTTCTAACTCAATCCCCGGGGTTGGGGGTAATCATTTTTAACTTTATTTACGTAAAAGATAATATATTGGGGATTTTAAGTTCGTTTAAACTGAATCTGATGGTAACAATTTTCCAACATTACCCCAGGGGGTAGGGGTATTTATTTTAACCTGATGATAAACATTTTCTAACTTTACCTCCGGAGGATAAATCCTAATAATTTTTAAATATTTACAATGTTTACGTGAAAATTAGTGGGTATACTGAACTTTTTAAGTTCGCTTAAACTGAATCTGATCATAACAATTTTCTAACTTCACCCCAGGGTTGTGGGTAATCATTTTTAAATATTTACTTTATTTGCATAAAAAATGGTATATTGGGCTTTTTGAGTTCGTAAAAACTGAATCTGATAGTAAAAATTTTCTAATTTCACTTCGGGGGGTAAGGTATTTATTTTAACCCGATGATAAACATTTTCTAACTTTACGCCTGGGGTATAAATCGTAATAATTTTTAAATATTTACAATGTTTACGTGACAATTAGTAGGTATATTGAAGTTTTTAAAGTTGCTTAAACTGAATCGATAATAACAATTTTCTAACTCAACCCCCGGGGTTGGAGGTAATCATTTTTAACTTTATTTACGTAAAAAATGGTATATTGGGGATTTTAATTTCGTTTAATGTGAATCTGATGGTAACAATTTTCCAACTTCACCCCGGGTGGTAGGGGTATTTATTTTAACTCGATGATAAACATTTTCTAACTTTACATCTGGAGGATAAATCCTAATAATTTTTAAATATTTACAATGTTTACGTGAAAATTATTGGGTATACAGGACTTTTTAAGTTCGCTTAAACTGAATCTGATAATAACAATTTTCTAACTTCACCCCGGGGTTGTGGGTAATCATTTTTGAATATTTACTTTATTTGCATAAAAAATGGTATATTGGGCTTTTTAAGTTCGTAAAAACTGAATCTGATAGTAAAAAATTTCTAACTTCACTTTGGGGGGTAGGGGTATTTATTTTAACCCGATGATAAACATTTTCTAACTTTACGCCCGGGGTAGAAATCACACTTCGGGGGGTAGAGGTATTTATTTTAACCCGAAGATAAACATTTTTTAACTTTACGCCCGGGGAATAAATCGTAATAACCATAATAATTTTTAAATGTTTACGTGACAATTAGTAGGTATATTGAAGTTTTCAAGGTCGCTTAAACTAAATCGATAATAACAATTTTCTAACTTAACCCCCGGGGTTGTGGGTAATCATTTTTAAATATTTACTTTATTTGGGCAAAAAATTTTATATTGGGGATTTTAGGTTCGTTTGAACTGAATCTGATGGTAATAATTTTCCAACTTCACCCCGGGGAGGAGGGGAATTTATTTTAACCTGATGATAAACATTTTATAACTTTACCCCCGTAGGATAATTCGTAATAATTTTTAAATATTTACAATGTTTACGTGGCAATTAGTAGGTATATTGAAGTTTTTAATGTCGCTTAAACTGAATCGATAATAACAATATTCTAACTCAATCCCCGGGTTTGGGGGTAATCATTTTTAACTTTATTTACGTAAAAAATGGCATATTGGGGATTTTAAGTTCGCTTAAACTGAATCTGATAATAACAATGTTCTAACTTCACCCCAGGGTTGTAGGTAATAATTTTTAAATATTTACTTTATTTGCATAAAAAATGGTATATTGGGCTTTTTGAGTTCGTAAAAACTGAATCTAATAGTAAAAACTTTCTAACTTCACTTCGGGGGGTAGAGGTATTTATTTTATCCCGAGGATAAACATTTTCTAACTTTACGCCCGGGGTATAAATCGTAATAATTTTTTAAATATTTACAATGTTTACGTGGCAATTAGTAGGTATATTGAAGTTTTTAATGTCGCTTAAACTGAATCGATAATAACAATTTTCTAACTCAACCCCCGGGGTTGGGGGTAATCATTTTTAACTTTATTTACGTAAAAAATGGTATATTGGGGATTTTAGGTTCGTTTAATGTGAATCTGATGGTAACAATTTTCCAACTTCACCCCGGGGGGTAGGGGTATTTATTTTAACCCGATGATAAACATTTTCTAACTTTACCTCTGGAGGATAAATCCTAATAATTTTTAAATATTTACAATGTTTACGTGAAAATTATTGGGTATACAGGACTTTTTAAGTTCGCTTAAACTGAATCTGATAATAACAATTTTCTAACTTCACCCCGGGGTTGTGGGT
This sequence comes from Brachypterus glaber, assembly GCA_958510825.1. NCBI lineage: Eukaryota > Metazoa > Arthropoda > Insecta > Coleoptera > Kateretidae > Brachypterus > Brachypterus glaber. The sequence continues at coordinate 22,123,618 of OY294047.1, read as the reverse complement.
AATCATTTTTAAATATTTACTTTATTTGCATAAAAAATGGTATATTGGGCTTTTTAAGTCCGTAAAAACTGAATCTAATAGTAAAAAATTTCTAACTTCACTTTGGGGGGTAGAGGTATTTATTTTAACCCGATGATAAACATTTTCTAACTTTACGCCCGGGGTAGAAATCACACTTCGGGGGGTAGAGGTATTTATTTTAACCCGATGATAAACATTTTCTAACTTTACGCCCGGGGTAGAAATCACACTTCGGGGGGTAGAGGTATTTATTTTAACCCGATGATAAACATTTTTTAACTTTACGCCCGGGGAATAAATCGTAATAACCGTAATAATTTTTAAATGTTTACGTGACAATTAGTAGGTTTATTAAAGTTTTTAAGGTCGCTTAAACTAAATCGATAATAACAATTTTCTAACTCAACCCCCGGGGTTGTGGGTAATCATTTTTAAATATTTACTTTATTTGCGTAAAAAAATTTATATTGGGGATTTTAGGTTCGTTTAAACTGAATCTGATGGTAATAATTTTTCAACTTCACCCCGGGGGGTAGGGGTATTTATTTTAACCTGATGATAAACATTTTCTAACTTTACCTCCGGAGGATAAATCCTAATAATTTTTAAATATTTACAATGTTTACGTGGCAATTAGTAGGTATATTGAAGTTTTTAATGTCGCTTAAACTGAATCGATAATAACAATTTTCTAACTCATCCCCGGGGTTGGGGGTAATCATTTTTAACTTTATTTACGTAAAAAATGGTAAATTGGGGATTTTAAGTTCGCTTAAACTGAATCTGATAATAACAATTTTCTAACTTCACCCCAGGGTTATGGGTAATCATTTTTAAATATTTACTTTATTTGCATAAAAAATGGTATATTGGGCTTTTTGAGTTCGTAAAAACTGAATCTGATAGTAAAAACTTTCTAACTTCACTTCGGGGGGTAGAGGTATTTATTTTAACCCGAGGATAAACATTTTCTAACTTTACGCCCGGGGTATAAATCGTAATAATTTTTAAATATTTACAATCTTTACGTGGCAATTAGTAGGTATATTGAAGTTTTTAATGTCGCTTAAACTGAATCGATAATAACAATTTTCTAACTCAACCCCCGGGGTTGGGGGTAACCATTTTTAACTTTATTTACGTAAAAAATGGTATATTGGGATTTTAGGTTCGTTTAATGTGAGTCTGATAGTAACAATTTTCCAACTTCACCCCGGGGGGTAGGGGTATTTATTTTAACCCGATGATAAACATTTTCTAACTTTACCTCTGGAGGATAAATCCTAATAATTTTTAAATATTTACAATGTTTACGTGAAAATTAGTGGGTATACTGGACTTTTTAATTTCGCTTAAACTGAATCTGATAATAACAATTTTCTAACTTCACCCCAGGGTTGTGGGTAATCATTTTTAAATATTTACTTTATTTGCATAAAAAATGGTATATTGGCTTTTTAGGTTCGTAAAAACTGAATCTGATAGTAAAAATTTTCTAACTTCACTTCGGGGGGTAAGGTATTTATTTTAACCCGATGATAAACATTTTCTAACTTTACGCCCGGGGTATAAATCGTAATAACTTTTAAATATTTACAATGTTTACGTGACAATTAGTAGGTATATTGAAGTTTTTAAAGTCGCTTAAACTAAATCGATAATAACAATTTTCTAACTCAACCCCAGGGGTTGTGGGTAATAATTTTTAAATATTTACTTTATTTGCGTAAAAATGGTATATTGGGGATTTTAAGTTCGTTTAAACTGAATCTGATGGTAATAATTTTTCAACTTCACCTCGGGGGGTAGGGGTATTTATTTTAATCTGATGATAAACATTTTATAACTTTACCCCCGGAGGATAAATCGTAATCATTTTTCCGGAGGATAAATCGTAATCATTTTTAAATATTTACAATGTTTACGTGGAAATTAGTAGGTATATTGAAGTCTTTAATGTCGCTTAAACTGAATCGATAATAACGATTTTCTAACTCATCCCCCGGGGTTGGTATAATCATTTTTAACTTTATTTTGTGGGTAATCATTTTTAAATATTTACTTTATTTGCGTAAAAATGGTATATTGGGGATTTTAAGTTCGTTTAAACTGAATCTGATGGTAATAATTTTTCAACTTCACCTCGGGGGGTAGGGGTATTTATTTTAACCTGATGATAAACATTTTATAACTTTACCCCCGGAGGATAAATCGTAATCATTTTTAAATATTTACAATGTTTACGTGGAAATTAGTAGGTATATTGAAGTCTTTAATGTCGCTTAAACTGAATCGATAATAACAATTTTCTAACTCAACCCCAGGGGTTGTGGGTAATCATTTTTAAATATTTACTTTATTTGCGTAAAAAATGGTATATTCGGGATTTTAAGTTCGTTTAACCTGTATCTAATGGTAACAATTTTCCTACTTTACCCCGGGGTGTAGGGGTATTTATTTTAACCCGATGATAAACATTTTCTAACTTTACCTCCGGAGGATAAATCCTAATAATTTTTTAAATATTTACAATGTTTACGTTTAAATTAGTGGGTATACTGGACTTTTTAAGATCGCTTAAACTTAATCTGATAATAAAATTTTTCTAACTCCACCCCCGGGGTTGGGGTAATCATTTTTAAATATTTACTTTATTTGCGTAAAAACCCTAATATACCATTTTTACGCAAATAAAGTAAATATTTAAAAATTATTACCCCCAACCCCGGGGAGGGAGTTAAAAAATTGTTATAACAGATTCAGTTTAAGCCATCTTGAATACTCCATTAAAAAACTCCTACTAATTGTCACGAAAAACATGTAAATATTTAAATCTGATAGTAGGTAACAATTTTCCAACTTCACCCTGGGAGGTAGGGGTATTTATTTTAATCCGATGATATAAACTTTATTCTTTATCCACGGGGGATAAATCGTATTCTTTTTAAATATTTACAATGTTTACGTGAAAATTACTAGGTATATTGAAGTTTTTAAGGTCGCTTAAACTAAATCTGATAATAGCAATTTTCTAACTTCACCCCGGGGTTGGGGGTAATCATTTTTAAATATTTACTTTATTTGCGTAAAAAATTGTATATTGGCTTTTTAAATTCATAAAAACTGAATCTGATAGTAACAATTTTCTAACTTCACTCCGGGGGGTGTATTTATTTTAACCCGATGATAAACATTTCTAACTTTACCCCGTGGAATATATCGTGATAGTTTTTAAATATTTTCATTATTTACGTGACAATTATTATATTAGACTTTTTAAGGTCGCTTAAACTAAATCTGATAATAACAATTTTATAAATCCATGGGGTTAGGGGTAATCATTTTTTATTTGCGTAAAAATATTTATTAGGGTTTTTAGGTTCGTTTAAACTAAATCTGATAATACAAATTTTCAAACTTTACCCCGGGGGGTAGGGGTTTTTATTTTAACTCGATGATAAACAAATTCAAATTCTGTTTCTTAGACCTCAAAACCCCTATATACCTACTATAGTACTACAATTATAATTGTGAGGAAAATATTGAAAACATTTAAAACTTATTGCCTCCCACCCCCCGGGGTGGAGTTAGAGGTTGGAGTTTCATATACCAATTTTAAGAAAATTACCCACCGCCCCTCCGGGGGGTGGAATGAGAAAAAAAAATGATTGAAGATTCAGTTTTAGCTACCTCAAAAACCCCAATATATCAATTTTCAAAATCTACCCCCGCCCCTCAGGGGTGGAGTTAGATTGTTTAAATATCAGATTCACTTTCAGCAACCTTAAAGCCCCCAATATATCAATTTTTTAAATCTACCTACTCCCGACCCTCAGGTGGTGGAGTTAGATTTTTTATTATCAGATTCAGTTTCAGTAACCTCAAAAATACCAATATACCAATTTTTACGAAAAATACCCCCGTCATGCAGGGGGTGGAGTTTTTTATTATCAGATTCACTTTCAGCAACCTCAAAAACCCCAATATACCAATTTTCACAAAAACTACCCCCGCCCCTCAGGGGGTGGAATTAAAAAAATAGATCAGATTTAATTTCGTCAAAAAAAAAAAAATTCGTTCGATCTGTCGGTCGATCCGTCTGTCCGGGAAATATTGGGGTAGGGCAAGGGGGACAAATAGGGAAATATAAAATATTTTAATACAAAAAATTTAAAATTGCTATATAAAAGGCTTTGGGGTTGCTGAAATAGAATCTGATAATAAAAAATTTTACTCCATCCCCGCAGGGCGAGGGGTAAATATTTTTATTATTTTCTTCAAAATTGGTAGAGGGATTTCGGAGGTCGACAGAACAAAATCTGATAATAAAAATTCTAACTCCATCCCTGAGGGGTGAGGGGTGATTTTCGTGAAAATTGGTATATGGGGGGTTTTGTAGTTGCTTAAACTGAATCTGATAATAAAAAAATTAATCCACCCCCTGTGGGACAAGGGGTAATTTTCGTGAAAATTGGTTTCTTATTGTATTTCCTAAAAGTGAATCTAATAATAAAAAATCCATTTCACGCACAGGGGTGGTAAATGAGAAACCTTTTTTAGTGGGGAGTATATTTTAAACATATTTAGTTAAAAATTTCCATTTTTAACTTTATTTAAACCCCAAAAAAAATGCAAAAAATTGATAGTCAAATAGAGAGTTGTATAACGTTAGTTAGTTAGTTAGTTGTTTCAATGCGGGGTTCATAGCCCTCAACACCTGGTCCCTAGGGACCTTTGTGTTTACCGCACAGACCTCCTCAGAGCATCCCTGTTTCTTTTAAAAAGTCCAGGTATGGTTTCAGGGGAGTGTTCATGATCTCGTTTGGTTCCAGAGAGTCGTTCCCAAAGTACTTCCATCTTAGGCCTATTAGCGATGGACATTCACATATGAGGTGGTAGGGTTCTTCATCCCCTTCCCCACATCTCCTGCACACGGGGCTCGTAATCTGTCCCATTACGTGTCGGTGCTTGTTCAGTAAGCAGTGTCCAGTTATTATACCCGTTATTGTTCTCAGTTGACTCCTGGACATGCCTAGAAGTAAGCTGGTTCTTTTCTTGGTAGGTCCTCCTAGGAAGAGTTTGGAGTGCCTCATTCTAGGAGCATCTATCCAGTGTTGCTGGTGTTCATCCCGCAACATTCTCCTGACCTCGTGTCTGGCCGTGGAATATGATACCCCACAGCACGGTTCTGGTCCTGTGAGTACAGCTTCACTTCCCTTTCTCGCAAGGTCGTCTGCCTTCTCATTACCATCTATACCTTGATGTCCTGGAACCCATATCAAATTTACTTTGTTATGTTCAGCCAGTTTACATAGCTCGTTGTGGCATTCGTATACCAGTTCTGAGCTAAAGGCATATGAGTCTAATGCCTTTATCGCTGCCTGGCTGTCCGAAATGATATTTACTGTCCTACCCGTGTAGGACGCCGATGTCATTTCTTGTGCGCAGACATAAATCGCATAGATTTCAGCTTGGAAAACTGTTGCCTTGGTTCCCAGGTTTAAGCTAATTTCTTTGCCCGGTCCATGGATTCCTGCTCCGGTCCCTTCTTTCATTTTGGATCCATCTGTGTACCAGGTTTCACCTTTTAGTAGTTTAGGGTATAGTCCATTTTTCCATGCATCCCGGCTAGGTATCTCAGCCTTTGCCGGTTGCCTGAAATCATAGACTATAGCGATTCTATCTGTTTTCATGGATAGTATATCTGTATTGTCAATGTTCTCAAAGATTTTAGTATGTTCCAACCCTCTATGGCGGTCTCCCATGCCGTTAATCCTTAGTCTGTACGCTGCCATAAGTGCCTGTTTTTGCCACCAAGTGCAATGGAGGTAGGTCCAGTAGGACTTCTAGTGCTGCGGTGGGAGTAGTGCTCATTGCCCCCACTATTCCGATGCAGGCAAGTCTTTGTGCCTTGCTTAGAATCAGTCTGTTAGTAGTGGAATTGGCTTTATGCCACCACACTAACGCCCCATATGTCACTATGGGTTTTACAATTACATTGTATACCCAGTGCAACATTCCGGGTTTAATTCCCCAGTTTTTACCAAACATGCGTCTACAGGCCCATAGTGCTCTAATAGCTTTGTTGGTTTTATCTGTTAGATGGGGTTTATAAGACAAATTGCTATCCAAGATTACTCCTAGATATTTTGCTTGCCCCACTAACTTCAGCTTAGTTCCAAATAACCTTGGAGGCTCAATTAAGAGTTTCCTTTTGTTGGTAAATGGAATAAGTGTGGTTTTTGTAGGGTTTACCGACAGTCCCACTCTTCTACACCAATTCTCTATGACCTTTAGGGCTCCCTGCATCACTTCTGATACAGTTTTGCCGTACTTGCCACATACGAGAACCGTTATATCATCAGCATATCCCTGAGCATAGAAGCCATGTCTCTCCAATTCCTCCAGAAGACTGTTCACCACGAGGCACCATAGGAGTGGCGATAACGCCCCTCCTTGAGGACATCCTTTCGCGACCAGCACTTCTATCATTGATTGTTGGAGTGATGCCTCAATAGTTCTGTTTTTCAGCATGGTCATTACCCATCTACATATTGTATCTGGTACCCCATGTCTATTGAGTGCATTTTCTATTGATTCATATGAGGTATTATCAAATGCCCCCTCTATGTCCAATAGAGCAGCTAGACAAATTCCTTTGTCTTTAATTGCCTTCTCTGCTCTTTTTGCTAGCTCGTGTATAGCTAGTTCGCAGGATTTACCTGCTTGATATGCATACTGGAGCCTGTGCAAGGGTCTTGTTTTCAAGACCTTGTCCCTTATGTATCTATCAAGCAGTTTCTCTAATGTTTTTAGGAGAAATGACGTTAGGCTTATCGGTCGATACGCCTTGGCTTCGGCATATGTTGCCTTGCCAGGTTTAGGTAGAAAAATTACCTTTACCTTCCTCCAGCCCTTCGGTATATATCCAAAGGCCATACTTGCCCTAAGTAGATTAACTACTGGTGTAGTTAGTGCGCTTATCCCGTTCTGTAGCAAAGCAGGAAACACACCATCCTTCCCAGCAGCCTTAAATGGTTTGAATGAATTCACGGCCCATTTAAGCTTTTTAGCATCCACTATTTTGGATGCAAGCTTCCAGTCTGCCCTGGTGGGCCTCCTTAAGCCTTCTGTCTGTATGTTATTGTTCTCATTACCCCGGTTCCTTTCAGACCCTGGGAAGTGAGTTTTTAACATAACCTCTAGCGTCTCTTCTGCCGTTTCAGAGTAGGCCCCTGATTCGGTTTTTATAGATCCTAGGTTGTAATCTTTTTCCTTTCGGAGGGCCCTTTGGAGTCGTGAACATGTAGGTGTATCTTCGATACCCTGACAGAACTTCCTCCAGGATTCCCTCTTTGAGGTCTTGATAGCTTTGCTATATCGGGCGAGAGATGCTTTATAGATCTCCCATTCGTCCGTGTTTTTAGCTCGGTTAAACAGCCTTCTCGTGTCCTTTCTCATTTCTGAGAGTTCCTCATTCCACCACTCAACATTTTTACAAACCCTGCGTGGTTTTAGTGGACAGCTGGACTCGTAGGCTGATATGAGTTGTATAACACGACCCCCTTTCAGTTTAAAAAAATAGCCCCCATGGCCCCCTGCCCAAATTTTAAAAGCTGTAAATATTAAACATATGCAAAAACATAGTTTGTTTTGTCTTATTTACGTTCTCCAAATTTAAATTCCATATCTCAACTTGTTAAAAAGTTAAAAGGAGGTGTGACTTTTGAACCGCACTGTATATTTCACTTAAGGAATTGAATGTGTTGACAATAATATTGAGATTTATACGAGATTTTTTTTTACATATGACCATAATCAGAGCCGGATTCAGGGGAGGGAAAGCTTCCGAGGGGAGTCCGGCGTCGACAGTATCTTTTAGTTTATAATAAACAGTTTATACTTCATTTATACATCCGCAAAGAAAAATAAAAGAGCAAATTAAAAATTATAATAACAAGACACAGGTGTTTTTCTTTTCTGAGGGAAAATTAAAAAATATATATATTGTATTATAATATTTATTATTTAATGTAAAAAATATATATCTCCAGGCTAAATAAATAAAAATATTGACTACAACATTTTTCTCAAAACTAAACAATCCTCCAGTAAGAGTGTTTTATTTTTTTTTTACATTTACTAAATAAAATCTAATGTGCAGGTAAAAATAGGCAGTTTGCAAAAATGTTCAACCATGACTTACGTTACGTAAGACAGGATTAAACACATAAAATAAAATATCAGTTTAAAAAATATAACCTTAATAAATAAATAAAAAAATCGGAATAAAAGTTCTTCTTATACATTAATAATATAAAAGAACAAGAAAAATAGGTTTAAAACACAAAATATAAGTTTAATAATAAAAAAATCTGAATACAAGTTCTATTTGTACATTAGTAATATAAAATAAAAAACAAAAATATTTGTAAAACAAAATACAACTTTAATAAATAAAAATCTGAATAAAAGTAATATAAAATAAAAACAAAAATATGTTTAAAACACAAAATATAAATTTGATAAATAAAAAAATATATGAATAAAAGGTCTTCTTATACATTAGTAATATAAAATAAAAAGAAAAATATGCTTAAAACACAAAATAAAAAAAGTAATATAAAATAAAAACAAAAATATGTTTAAAACACAAAATAATATGAATAAAAAAAATCTTTATAAAAGTTCTTCTTTTACATTAGTAATATAAAATAAAAATAAAAATATGTTTAAAACACAAAATAATATGAATAAAGAAAATCTTAATAAAAGTTCTTTTTTTACATTAGTAATATAAAATAAAAGGAAAAATATGTTTAAAACAAAAAAATAAACTTTAATAAATAAAAAAAGATCTGAATAAAAGTTATATTTGTACATTAGTAATATAAAATTTTAAAAAAAGTAATATAAAAATAAAAACAAAAATATGTTTAAAACACAAAATAATACTAATAAAAAAAATCTTTATAAAAGTTCTTCTTTTACATTAGTAATATAAAATAAAAATAAAAATATGTTTAAAACACAAAATAATATGAATAAAGAAAATCTTAATAAAAGTTCTTTTTTTACATTAGTAATATAAAATAAAAGGAAAAATATGTTTAAAACAAAAAAATAAACTTTAATAAATAAAAAAAGATCTGAATAAAAGTTATATTTGTACATTAGTAATATAAAATAAAAAAAGTAATATAAAATAAAAACAAAAATATGTTTAAAGCAAAAAATAATATGAATAAAGAAAATCTTAATAAAAGTTCTTCTTTTACATTAGTAATATAAAATAAAAATAAAAATATTTTTAAAACAAAAAATAAAACTTAAATAAATCAAAAAAGATCTGAATAAAAGTTATATTTGTACATTAGTAATATGAAATAAAAAAAGTAATATAAAATAAAAACAAAAATATGTTTAAAACACAAAATAATATGAATAAAGAAAACCTTAATAAAAGTTCTTCTTATACATTAGTAATATAAAATAAAAGGAAAGATATGTTTAAAACAAAAAATAAAACTTAAATAAATAAAAAAAGATCTGAATAAAAGTTATATTTGTACATTACTAATATAAAATAAAAAAAGTAATATAAAATAAAAACAAAAATATGTTTAAAACACAAAATAATATGAATAAAGAAAATCTTAATAAAAGTTCTTTTTTTACATTAGTAATATAAAATAAAAAGAAAAATATTTTTAAAACAAAAAATAAAACTTAAATAAATAAAAAAAGATCTGAATATAAGTTATGTTTGTACATTAGTAATATAAAATAAAAAAAGTAATATAAAATAAAAACAAAAATATGTTTAAAACACAAAATAATATGAATAAAGAAAACCTTAATAAAAGTTCTTCTTATACATTAGTAATATAAAATAAAAGGAAAAATATGTTTAAAACAAAAAATAAAACTTAAATAAATAAAAAAAGATCTGAATAAAAGTTATATTTGTACATTAGTAATATAAAATAAAAAAAGTAATATAAAATAAAAACAAAAATATAAAATAAAAACAAAAATATGTTTAAAACACAAAATAATATGAATAAAGAAAATCTTAATAAAAGTTCTTTTTTTACATTAGTAATATAAAATAAAAGGAAAAATATGTTTAAAACAAAAAATTAAACTTTAATAAATAAAAAAAGATCTGAATAAAAGTAATATAAAATAAAAACAAAAATATGTTTAAAACAAAAATTAATATGAATAAAGAAAATCTTAATAAAAGTTCTTCTTTAACATTAGTAATATAAAATAAAAATAAAAATATTTTTAAAACAAAAAATAAAACTTAAATAAATCAAAAAAGATCTGAATAAAAGTTATATTTGTACATTAGTAATATAAAATAAAAAAAGTAATATAAAATAAAAACAAAAATATGTTTAAAACACAAAATGTCCAAAAAAAATACGTATTACTTGTGTGCGGATCATGCTCCCGGGGACTTGTACAGTTTGTTAAACTAATTATTACATAATTATAATAATATAATTATTATATATGATAGAGAAATTTATAAAGCTATTTTTGGTGATAACATATGTTAAGAACTTACAAAATCACGTACCTGTTACTTGTGTGCGAATCATGCCCCCGGAGACTTGTACAGTTTCTTGAACTAATTATTACATAATTATGAGAGAAATTTTTGAATTTTTTTTTGTGCATATGAAAGTAGATACCATTATTGGATGGTCGAACCTCATTTTCGCATTTTTTGAGATGTAACAGTTCAGAACTGCGGTTAATTTTATAAATTTTTAATTTAAGTCGAATAACTGTCAATAATTGACAGTTGGTAAAAAGCGGAGCCGACGTTTGCACGACGCTGATTGAACCGCATGCTACAGGCCACCAGCTAACAGGGGCGCCGGCGAGTGACGTCTTCAAATATTTTTTTAAATTTTTTTCCATCAGGGTTTTTTTAGAAGTAATGGCCTTTTTTGAAGTCATCAAAATTTTCCGTCAGAGGCGCCAAACCAAACGCAAAAAGTAAACATTGTAGAAGTCCAGAACATCCAATTGTAGCAGTCAAGCTCTATGAGCATTTTAATATTTTCAATTTTTTTTATATTTTCACGTTCCCCCAGGGAAAGTTCTGCCTTAATTAAAAGGATGGTATCATATATTTATGGTCTGTTTTTTTTTAAGCAAGATAGTAAATTAAAAAATCGCACAGTAAATATTTTTAAAACAGGTTTGAATAGTATATATTTGTGTATAGAATTTAGTTGTTTTATAAAATAAACTACGCAGTATATTCGCACATCCAATATTTGAATCTGTTTATCTATCTTTTATATTATTTTAATTATATTTCTTATTTATTCTTAACGTTTTATATACAAAAAAAAGTAATAATATCAAGTCTGTCGGTCTTTTCGCGAAAATTTTAGGCTTTTGAACTGAAGATGTTAAATTTGGAAGAGTAAGAATCAGAATGGGTGACACATATCTATACTATACTATATAGTATTCAAAGATATAAGTAAATTAATATTAAGGACCATTTTATTAAATACAAAAGTTATAAAACTTCATTTTATATATGAATTAAGATACCTTATATGTGAGTAATAAATTGGACTTTGTATAAATTACCAGTCATCATGTACAGAGTTAATTAGCACAAGGAACCAAAAAAAAATTTTTTGAGATAAAATGTTTTGAAATTTACATAAATATACATTTTAAGTAATCAAGTCTATTTTTTAACTGATTAATATTAATGAAAATAATTGTCTCCACACTTTGGGTGTTTCAAGTTCAAACTTTCAACTGCACACAACCCTATTAGAAACAAAGTTCTTTCTTGGTAGACTTCAGCATCTTTCTTATAGTATCTTTTTATTGTGACCTCTTAAGTTCTCATTCATGAACCTGAATTCAGGTGGAAGATTTGATATTACTGGCTATGCTGCTTACTTTGTAAAAACAATAATAACCATAATGATTGGCAAGTGTTTTTATTTTTCTATATTTTGGGTGTGCCTACTTTTTTCTGTGAACTTGATCTGAAGTTTGGACTTTTTACTTCCTCCTTAAAAATCTGTCTCTTTGTCTTAATTTTTCTTCTGACCTATAAAAAAGATTTATATCAAATGTTTTATTATGATTACTTAATATGTGAGTGTTCACGCGAAAATGGAGCTAAAAGGCAAAAAAAATGTGCAATTTGTGCAAAAACTCAAATATCGTTTTTTTTACCTTCAGGATAGCGATTCACATGTGATGTTATTACATCACGGCACCTGATCGCTAGTAAACGTTCGAAAGCCTGATCTGAACACGAATCTGTTATGAAAAAGGCACTTCAGGGCTCATTTTTTTGCTACACTGAAAAAACTTTTTCTAAAATGGTAAAAATCTCTTATTATTTCAATGTAGCAAAAATAAATGCGCCCATGAAATGCCTTTTTTTATGACAGATTTGTGTTCAGCATCCCAAAATACATAAGAATAGGTGGGTCTCAACCCCAGCACAGAAAACTTTTTTTTGTGGGCCTGTGAAATTAAATAATCTACTATCATGCTTTGAATAAAAATATACCCAATTTTCGAAAAATATGTACCAACTTATACTCCACAATGTCATAACATACCTATGAACAGCGCCTATTTAGAGTTTTAAGGATATACAGTGCGATTATAAAGTGCTGAACAGTTTGAAAAGAAAATACTATTCGTTTGAAGCCACGCCTCTGTTAGAGTTGTGCGCGACAAGCCCATGTGATTGCTACGTACAACAGCTCGGTGGCCAGTAAAACGCACACAGCTTTCTTGCATTTTACTCATCGCTAATGCCAGTTTTGCATTAAAAAGTGTTCGGCACTTTATAATCGCACGGTATATTTTAAATATATTATATATTATGATATATATCACATTATACAGCGTTCAGTTATGGCATGTCAAAATTTAAGAGAAGATTCTACATCCAAAATTATTAAAAAAAAAAAAAATCCTATAAAGGTTGATCCGAAAATGAGCTAAGGGAGCTCCTGTCCTTTAAAATTGTCCTAAAAATAAGGTTTATTAATTAATAACTCCGGTACCCTTTAAGCTAGAGCGACGAGGTTTTGCATGTATACTAGTATTAAGGACGATTATTATCCATGCCTGAATTATACTGCATTAACTCATACCTAAAACGTATTATGCTGCTCTTGTATAAGGGATTCCCTCAGACGGATTACGCGAACCGCACCCGAACTGGTATGATCCTCGCTTTTTAGCACATTTTCGCAAATGAGTCACTGCAGTGTAATTCAGACACGGATAATAGTTCGTTATTTTTTTAGTTTATTCAGAGATATGCCTATATGGACAAAATATGTTGAGCTTAAAACATTTTTTATCCAATGTTTTTTAAGTGTATTTTTTGGACTTTTTGTAAAAAATATAGTTTTCTTGAGTAAAAATACATCAAAAATGTTTAGTGACACCCAAAATGTAAGTTTTTAAAAGGCTATTACTCCTTTCATATTAAATTTATGGGTTTCGGTAAAGAATACTTTTTGCTTAGTTTTATAATAATAATAATAATAATAATAAATGAAAAATCACCTTGCAGCATTAAAAATGTTATTGGTTATTGGTGCTTTTTTGTTCCCCCATTCCATCTTTGAAGGGCTGTAGCTCACTTAGGGCTCATTTCTGGACCAACCTCTTTAGGAACTTTTTTTTTATATTTTTGGATGTAGAATCACCAGGTAATTTTCCAGATGCCAGTTGTTGAACACTGTGTATATTATGATACTTGTTTTAAATATCATTATACATATAAATCTGTGTCTTGTTTCTAAAAGGGCCAATGTCAATAGCAGCGTTTTCACGTCAACTCTAATGTAATGTAATATATATATATATATATATATATATATATATATATATATATATATATATATATATATTAAAGTACATACAAAAAATATGTACCATGTGAATAATATATTCTAATATGTACCTGTTTTAGTGCAAGCCTTGGTAAAAGATTTTGTTTTTTATGCATTTTTCTTGTATATAGGTTTCAGAACAACTTAAAACTGATAAATAATCTTCAATTTTTGGCCCCCATATTTGAGTTTTTCATTTTAAAACGCCAGTTGTGTTGCATTTATATTGTTGCTTTGTACTACTTTGGAGTACCTGAAAGTCCAAATTATTATTATTAAAATTTGAGTACAATATAATATGGGGCTTTTCAAGAATAACGTCACCTATTTTTGACGAATTTTTTATCCCCCTCTCCCCTTTGTCACCTTTCATCACTTTTGCCTTGATAAAATAGAAAAAAAATACGTCACCTTTTGGAAGACCCCCCCTAGGGGGGACGTTTTAAATAAATTTTCAATACGTTTAATTAACTAGAAAAATGTCCAAAATGATCAAAATTTGCGTTTTGTAATACTTGAACGTTCCCTTTTATGTGGTAGTTGTTTTTATAAAAATTCTAAAAGTGCCTATTTTCACTATTTTTTTTTTAATATAACTTTTTTTAAAGGTGACACTTTTAGCCAGACCCCCTCCCCCCTTCGTCACCCCTCACTCTATGGAGGTGACATCATTCTTGAACAGCCCCTATGCATAATTTCGTCAATTTTTCTATGAAGAGGGAAATTAAGGGCCACTATATGATAATTTATGTAGAAGTAAACATACAACTGCCAAGCTTCTATAAAAAAAAGTTCTATTGTACAAGATAACCGAGGAAAAATTTTATAACAAATAGGGTTGTGTATAGGTGGAACAGTCTGGGAGAAGATACGGTGATGTCATTAAATGTAAACCAGTATAAAAACAGACTGGACAGAGAATTAGGACTGTTAAGAGAACAATGGGTCCATTACCCTAGCTAGTACTTTTAGTTTTAATTTAGTTAAAATCTTAATCTATAAATTTATATTTAAGATAAACACCAGTTATCATCGAATAATAATAATAATAATAATAATAATAAGTAAAGCAAAACCGCGATAAAATTAATATGTTTTAAGCCTTCAGTTACCAGACATGGTTTTCTATCTACCACGCGTTCACTTATATGATCGAGGCAAGTGCTAACCAGATTACTTTGTTTGTAGCATGTGGCCTTTAGCCTAATATCGGAAGCGTCACAATTTTGGGACACTTTTTTGTAACAGTTTCAGCCCTCTACCCCCCCATCTAAAACATTAATGTTAAAATGCTACATTAATGAATATAAAATTTTCTTACGTAACATTCACCTAGACCCCTCCCTCCAACTGTCACATTTTCAGTAACCCCCTCCCCCTCCCCTAGATATGTTACGTAATATATGAACAGCCCCTTTCAAGCACAATTTGAAATAACATAAAATTATCACTGCACTGCTGGAGCATTCACTTATATGATCAAAGCAAGCACTAACCAGATCACTTTGTTTGTAGCCTGTGGCCTATGGCCCGTGACCTATAGCCCTCTACCCCCTATCTAAAACATATTAATGTTAAAATGCTCCATTAATGAATATTAAATTCTGTTAAATTCGGGGATGGAAATTCCCAGACCACTTCATTGTGACCCGAATTCCTAGATTACAGGAATAAAAAATACGGTATAAATACATATTTATATCGAGCTAGACAAATCCCAAAGGAAAAGGCCATAATTCTTTGTAGAAGACAAAATTGTGTTACGTAACATTCACCTAGACCCCTTCCTCCCTCTGTTACAAACTGTCACATTTTCAGTGACCCCTCCCCTCCCATATGTGCGTTACGTAATATATGGATAGCCCCTTTCAAGCACAATTTAAAATGACATAAAATTATCACTGCACTGCTGCAGCGTAGTGCCACTGCATGACTTCACCCATCTAATATTCAGTGACAGAAATTTTAAATAGATTAAGAATCTATTTACTTATGATTTACTTAGATTATTAATAACAATTTCAGTTGAAAAACTTTAAACTTAATTTTATTGCATGAAAATATATCTTACCTTTAACAAATACAAATACAAAAATTTACAGACATATTCTCTAAATGTTGACCATTACACCTTCTGCAATTTAAATTCAGATATCTGCAACTTTTCTCAACGTATTTCTTATACACTTTGTTAAATCTTTGACTTCTGTCAAAATATTTACTGGTATGGGAACATACCAATCTTTAATTAATAAACGTATATTTTTGAAAACAAAGTTTTAAACCAAACTATTAGTACCAGCATATTAGAAAACATTATTATAACTTTTTTAATTCAATCAGAAATCGTATCAGTTTATGTTTTAAAAAATATTTCATGACATGGAGTATACGCTCTTTATTCTAGCACAGCAAAACCGTTATTTTCAAATCTAGGGATTTTGGTGAATGTGGGCGGTGACCTATTCTATCCATCGTCGTGTTTCGGAGTATGGCGTCATAATTAACGGAATAGTGTTTGTTGTTGTTGTTAATTTTTGTGTTGCAAAAGCTATTTTTTGGAGAGTGTTTTATGATAGGTTAGTAATAAAACTAATTATTAGTTTATACAAGTTTTATAATCTACATAATCGTAATACTTTTTTTAAAATTAACCTCAAAATAAGATTTCAAATTATAATGGATTATACTTTTTTAGTAAATTGGAATATGCAGTTGTGTCATTTATTGGAAATGATGACGTCAGTGAGATTCCATCCCATGGGATGGATGATGTATCCCAACACAAAAAATGTTTCCCAATTAATTGCAAAAAAAAGGTACCTATTACCTATAAAAACGGATAGATAAAATAAATGGAGAACATTTGAAGTCATTGTGGTATGTTAATCTATATTTATGGGTAAGCTGTTTGCTGAGAATTATCAGGTTCTATGTGACAACTTGATGAAAAAGAGATATACTTTTTTTATTTATTTATCCTCAAGGAGTTGGGATCCTTAATGTAAAAGGCTGAAGAAAACTAAAACTTGTTCTAAATGTATTTGCGAGCTAAATCTCCTGCGAAATCTTGTGTACCACCCTCGCGAAATCTTGCGAAATTCCCGAAATCTTAAATAATTTAACACGTTGGCTATCATGAGAGTCACCGGCGACTCTCGGTATTTTTTACACGGTACCATCAGGGAACGTTCAAATATTATGTAACGCAAATTGTACCAAAATTCATACACTTCATACCCCGGTTTTCGCATTATTTAAGGCTGTAGAGATTTCATATTTTGGCTACCCCCCCTAACACACCCCCTATTAGGGGGGTAGGCAAAATATGAAATCTCTATAATCTATAATAACGCGAGAGCCGGGGTATGAAGTGTATGAATTTTGGCACAATTTGCGTTACATAATACTTGAACGTTCCCTCACCGGCTACTCTCAGTAGCATAGGTTAACATAATATTGTAACTCTTAAAACTGCCGAAACAAAAGCATCCATATTATAGGTGTGGTACACCAGAAGTACTACTTATGTCATATTTCAGTGGGACGCGGTAATATTGGTGAAAAAAGTTGTAAAAAATGTTTTATTAATATCACAGTTACACAAACTAAAGTTGGATCTCCGACAGACTCGTCTAGTCTGTCTGCCGCTTAATCCGAGTCGGAGTTTAAAAATTGGGTCCCATTTTCAAAATAAACTCAAAAAAAACATCCTTTTTGTACTCTTTCGCTAGGTTTTTTGAGGTCTTTTTAAAAACTTTTAAATTTCGACCTCACATTCGCATTCAGCGGCTCAAAATATATAGGAATTGACTAGTCGAGTCCTTCGAAGATCCATTTTTTTTGTGTGGCGCTGTATTTATTTTATTCTTAGAGATTTTAAATGAATTTTTTTTTGTGTAATTTACGCAAAAACGTATAATATATATATATACTAAGTATATTATACTTGAAAATGTAAAATTATTTAGTTTTTTTTTAGACTTTGCGAGAAATCTTGCGAAATCCCCCAAAATATTTCAAAATCCTGCGAAATCTTGCCAACTCCCGCGAAATCTTGCCAACTCCCGCGAAATCTTGCCAAATCTTGGGTAATGCAAAATTTGGTGTACGCGAGTTCGTATGAGATTTACCCCTCGAAAAATGCATTATTACGTTTTTTTTTTTAATTTTAAATATATTTTTTTTTCAGAATAGGTTTATTTATTTTACGTTTTTAAAAAAAATGTACAAACAGTTACCTTTTTTAAAATATATTTTATTCAGAATATGTAATATGTAGTTTTAATTTTTTTGTGTGTATACCTAGCAGGACAACCGAGTGTCAGTTTAAGATATATTTTTATTTTTGCAAAATAAACGAAATTAATACTTCGACCGGACCCTGTAGATATCGACTTTAGATTTCGAATAGGTAAGTGGCACACAAATATGTATTTCATATTTGTGTATCATTTACCTATTCGAAATTGGAAGTTTATATTTGCCGGGGGAATTTAAACGGACATTATAACATCCATGTTACATATCACCCATATAATTTTAATGTATTAAAGACCTCTCATCCATATGGCAAGGGATAACTTATGATGTATTTGGTATGTTTCTGCTACATATCAAGGAGTATAAAAACGACATGGCTGATACCTCTCATCCATATTGCAAATGTTATATAATATGTTATGTACCTGGTATGTAGCTGATATGTTACATGTTATGTACCTGATACATAATTTGAGGCGGAATTGTTAAAGTCCAAGGACTGTACATTTACTATAAAAATAACATGGCTGCAACATCACATAGAACAGTGGTTATGTACCTGCCATGTACCTGCCATGAATTTGTGCGGACTGGGAGTGAGCGGCATAGCCGATGAGACTGATTCTAATTTCTATTAACTAAAATTAATATGTATTAATATAGTATAATTGTCTAAGACTAAGTTTTATCACATAAAGTTAAAGTCTATCACAGGAGAAAAAAAAATCACATTTAAATACTTTGTTTGATAATTAGGCAGGAAAGTGAACCCATTGATTAAACAATCGGCTTAGCTCATTGTCAAGTCTATTTTTGAACTGATTTGTGTTAGTTGCTGAAACGGTTTCTATGTTTAGACTATTCCAACGGTAAACCACACTGTTTGATATGAAGTTCTTTCTGGGCAGTCTTGAACACCTCTCTTTCTCAATTTTTTTATTATGTCCTCTCAAGTTTATGTTGTTACTGATTTGGAAAATTCGAAGGTCAATATCAAGTGGTTGTTCAAGATTTTATATGTTAGGATTAGATCTCCGCGTATTCTTCTTTCAGCCAATGTGGTAAGTTTCATTTGTTTTAGTCTCTCAGGGTAGGGAAGATGCTTTAGTTCCGGAGGTAATTTTGTAACTCTTCTTTGTACTTTTTCAAGTAGTTCTATATCAGAAATAAAATACGGGTTCCAGATTGACTCAGCATATTCTAGAATTGGGCGTATATAGGATTTATATAGTTTAGCTATGTTAACAATGGAGTTTGTTTGTTTGTTTGTTTGTTTAACCTCGTACTATTCTACTTAATTAAGCATCCCCTAAGTCCAGGACTTGTGTGGGCTAGTAGTAGAGGGAACCACCGGCTTATACTGACTTTCGAACCAGTTTCTAGGGAGTGTCCGTTTCAATTATCGCCTTCGCCAAATTTAAATTATTAATTAACTGAAAAAGGCAAATCGGCGCCAGTGAGAATCGAACTCACGATAGTAGACTTGCTATACATACGCGCTAGCCACTACGCTATGCCTCCCATGATCCTTGAATGCTATACTATCCTTGAATGCTATACGGATGAGGTATATAACTGTATTTGCCCTTTTCACAATTCTGGATATTGAGGCTCCCATTTTAAGTTATCTGATATAGTTATACCTAAGTCCCTTTGGGTTTCAACCTTTTTTATCTCTTGTCCATTTATGTAATACGGTAACTTTGGATTGTTGGGACCAATGTGTAGAACTGTACACTTATTTATATTTAAGGTCATCAGCCACTTCTTTGTCCATTTTTCAATTTTTTCAATATCCTCTCTAAATTGTACTAAATGAATATAAATAAAAAAAAACAATAACCAAAAAAATTTACCTTTTGACCTTGCAAAAGGTCTAAATAAAAAAATGAATTTACTTTTTGATCAATTTAACGTTGGATCATTTATTAAACCAAATGCTGATTTAAAAAATGTTTCGGAAGACCTATGTATAATGACGAAGAATTTAATTAATAAAGACTTTATTTTTTTAATGGGAGGAAAACATTACTTTTTAAAGCATGAATACCCTAACATTGAAGATCTTAGAAATCAAATTGAAATTTGTTATAATGTCAATTTTATAATATCCTCAGTGCCATATTCTAAAGATAAAACAATTAACAATTTCATATATAAATATAATAAAGCATTGCTACAGTTAGTTGTAAAACTTGATGGAATTTTGACTAAAATATTTATTTCTATGAAGTCAACAAACATGAATACAAAATCAATCTCTAAAGATATTCTTAAAATTGTAAATAGCCATCTGAACTTGTAAATTTATGCAACATTGTGAATTGTGAAGCCTTATCTGATTCTACTTATAACTCTGTCTCGAAGTATGAACCTTCAGTTGTAAAAAGTAATATTTTGGGTATATCTCCAAGTAATGTAAGTGATACAGTTTTAGATAACATTTTTTTTTATGGACAACTGCTCTCAATCACATTCCACAAATAAAGACAGTTTAACTTTAAATTTTCTATTTTTTATATAAATATCCAAAGTATTATTAGTAATTCTAATCTTTTAGACTTGTTCTTGCAAAAAAAACAATGTAGATTTTTTATGTTTAACTGAACATTCTGTCGGCGAAAAAATATAGCTGATTTATGTGTACCTGGTTATAAAATTATATCCAATTATGCTAGAAAATCGCACATACGCGGAGGTTCCTTAATTCTTTTAAAATATATTCTAAATGTAAATTTTACTGAAAGTTTTTATGTTATGGAGCTTTCTATTGAGTGCCATGTTGAGATATGTGGTGTTTACTGTACCTCGCCTGCAAAATTTATTTTAATAACCGCTTATAGACCTCCGGCACCGTTAGTTTTTTTTGGTCAACTAACATTGGCTTTAAATTATGCATTAGCTAGGACTATTATCTTGTGTGGCGATATCAACATTGACTTTAATGATTCTTGTTTGGATGCGAAACTATTGATGGATTTGTTTAGTTTGTATAGGTTTACTTTGCCCTTAGGAGAATATACGCGTGTCTTTACCAACAAAAAGGGAAAGACGAGTAGGTCGTGTATTGACTATATGGTTTCCAACTTGCCGTTACAGAATCTAGATATTAAGTTGTTAAAACCGAATCTAGCGGACCACCTTGGTCATTTGTGAAAGGCTAATTTTACAAATGCCAAAAAGGTCTTAAATAAATGCAAATACTATAATAAGATAATATAAGTTGGTCAAACATTTATAAGTTAAGTGTTAATAATGGCTTTAAATTTATTATTAATAATTTATCTTTTTATTTTAATATGTATTGTCCATTAAAAAAAAAATAAAATAAACAATCTTGGGTCACGAATGCCATTGTTAAGGAAAGTGTAGAATTAAAATATCTTTCTTGGTTGGTGAATATGTTTAAATGTGGTAAACTTAAGGAAGAGTATAACGATACCCAGTCCGCACATATATGGATGCAACATGGTAAAGAAAGATTGTTTAGGTAACATGTGCCATATTACATGAGACATAACATACATATGTATGCTACATAAGATGCCCTATAACAGAAAGATTTTTTACGTCATTTCGCCATATTACATAAGATGTAACATACATATGTATGATACATAACATGCAATATTGCATGTTATGTATCATATATATGGTACGAGAACATACACGATACATAAAATGTTATGAATTCAATACTAAATATGGCGTCTATATTATTTTAATTTTTATAGGTTAGAATCACTAATATTCTTAAAATTGTTGTTAATAATAAAAGTTTTACCCTTAAGTAGTAGAAACGCATGACAACGTAGACAACTAAACCGATTTTAGATAATTTTAGACAAAAAATTAAAATATATATTTTTTTAAAATGATTATTTGCTATTTTTTCTCTAAAAATTGGCTTTTTATGTGGCCCATGATTTTTAAGCCTGGTAGAAAGTTTGCTTTCACAGTAAAAATGCACATCGTATAAGAATTTTGCCTGATGGATGCTACATATAAAGATATTTATATACTTTAATTATTAGGTTTATCAAAAAGACGTAAAAATGTTCACCATGTCTAAATCTATGATGCACTCCATAACAAGTAAAATTCGGAAACGCCTAATTTTATTGTTATGTACCTAGTATGTATCTGATATGTAGCATGTTATGTAGCTGATACATAACTTGAGGCGGAATTGTTAAAGTCCAAGGACTATACATGGACTATAAAAATTACATGTCTGCAACATCACATAGAACAGTGGTTATGTACCTGCTATGTTCCTGCCATGTATTTGTGTTGACTGGGTAGGAAGGCGGCTCACAAAAAAAATATTAAAGATTGTAAAAAAATGTATCTAGAAAAAAAAAATTGAATAGCAATAATAAAACTAAGGAAACTTGGAAAATTATAAATACAAATCTGGGGCGTAAGGCAAAAAGGAAACTATACGTTTGAAACTTGACTCAGGTGAGCATTTAACTGATGACTCAGACATTGCAAATAAATTTGCTGAATACTTTTCCTCCGTAGTCATATCTTAGATGGATAGTCACTTTGGCCAAAATTTATTATTGCCAAGTACTTCTTGCACATATAACTTAACCTCGAATTTTAACTGTAGTCCTGTCACTGAAAAAGAAGCTTTTAATGCATTTAAAAATATTAAGAGTAAATTTTTCTGTGGAATAGATGGCCTCTATGTTTCTACCTTGTCCCATATATTTTAAAAAATTGTATCCCCATTTGTTTATTTAGTAAATAAATCTTTACGCCAGGAAGTGTTTCCAAAAATATTTAAAGAAGCCCTAGTAATTCCTCTTTATAAAAAAGGATCTAAAGAAGAAATTGAAAACTATAGACAAATTTCATTACTTTCTTCACTCTCTAAAGTTTTTGAAAAAATTATCTTTGATAGATTAATCAGGCCTATTCACATGTACCATTGAGATTGAAATTTGTGCCAATATTTACAAAAATTGCAAGGTCATTTACGTCAACTGAAAAATTGCTATTCGCATGACCACTTTGAAAACAATGTTGAAAAGATACATTGAGATTTTTTCTCAATACATTGAAATTTAACGGAAGACGTAAAAGCACCTTCATTAAATGTCAATATTAAAATTACCTAACCTACAAATTCTTCTTCTTCTCCTTACTTCAACCGAGTACGTAACGATGGATCGAATTTTGTAGGTTATGTGGCACCCTGCTTAGTGGTTTTGGGGGAAAACACATAATGCGGCAATCAGGTAAAAGAGCGTATACGCTTAAATTTTATCTGTTTTAAATAATGGTAGCACAGATTTCCAGAATCGAATTTTTTAGTTTAACAATGCAAATTCAACACCTTTTTAAAAAGTTAAAAATTATATGACCAAAAAGAAAATTTAATAAGCTTTAAAATGTACAGTACGTGTCCTAAGTCTTAATTAGGTCCGCCCTCCTTAACTTTTAAGCGGGTTAAGATATTAACTTTAAATTTTAAACACTTAAATATCATAACCCAAATAATTTTTTGGTATACACACGGTGTATTTGAAATAGGGTAGACATTTTAAGGGATGATACTACTTTAGACATGTGCGTGCACGCACTGCACAGTACTGTGCAGTGCGTGTCTTAAGTCCGACCCCCTTTAAGGGGGCCCCTTAACTATTAAGCGGCTTAAGTTATTAAGTTTAAATGTAAAACACTTAAATATTATAACCCAAATAATTTTTTGGTATATACACGGTGTATTTGAAATAGGGTCGAAATTTAAACGGGTGATTCTACTTTAGACATGTGCGTGCGCGCACTGTACAGTGCGTGTCTTGGAATTAATTAGGTCCGCCCTACTTAACTTTTAAGCGGCTTAAGGGCATATCCACAGGGTCGCATAACAACATAGTACATAAGAATGCGATGAAGTGATTGACTTGATGGGCCGCCATGTATCTTGTAAGCCAATCACGGCATCGCATTCTTATGTTCTTATGTAAGCTTCTGGATAGGCCTTAATTAAGGTATTAACTTTAAATGTGAAACAGGGTCCGAAATTTTAACGGGTGATTCTAGTCCAGACATGTGCGTGCTTGTACGCACTGTACAGTGCGTACAGTGCATGTCTTTAGACTTAATTAAGTCCACACTCCTTAAGTTTTGAGCGGCTTAAGATATTACCTTTAAATGTGAAACACTTAAATATCATAACCCAAATAATTTTTTGGTATATGATATGCTCATGTTTGGCCTGTTTTCGTTCGTTTAAACTGAATCTAATTATAAAATTTTTATAAATTCACCCCGGGGGGTAGTGGTATTTATTTTAACCCGATGATAAAAATTTTAACCCCGGGGGATAAATCGTATTTTTTTTTAATATTTACAACGTTTACGTGACAATTAGTGGGTATATTGAAGTTTTTAAGGTGCTTAAACTGAATCTGATAATAAAAATTTTCTAACTCCACCCCGGGGTTGGGAGTAATCATTTTTAAATATTTACTTTATTTGCATAAAAAATGGTATATTGGGCTTTTTAAGTTCGTAAAAACTGAATCTGATAGTAAAAAAATTCTAACTTCACTTCGGGGGGTAGAGATATTTATTTTAACCCGATGATAAACATTTTCTAACTTTACGCCCGGGGTATAAATCACACTTCGGGGGGTAGAGGTATTTATTTTAACCCGATGATAAACATTTTTTAACTTTACGCCCGGGGTATAAATCGTAGAAATCGTAATAATTTTTAAATGTTTACGTGACAATTAGTAGGTATATTAAGGTCGCTTAAACTAAATCGATAATAACAATTTTCTAACTCAACCCTCGGGGTTGTGGGTAATCATTTTTAAATATTTACTTTATTTGCGTAAAAAATTTTATATTGGGGATTTTAGGTTCGTTTAAACTGAATCTGATGGTAATAATTTTCCAACTTCACCCCGCGGGGTAGGGGTATTTATTTTAACCTGATGATAAACATTTTATAACTTTACCCCCGGAGCATAAATCGTAATAATTTTTAAATATTTACAATGTTTACGTGGAAATTAGTAGGTATATTGAAGTTTTTAATCTCGCTTAAACTGAATCGATAATAACAATTTTCTAACTCAAACCCCGGGGTTGGGGGTAATCATTTTTAACTTTATTTACGTAAAAGATGATATATTGGGGATTTTAAGTTCTTTTAAACTGAATCTGATGGTAACAATTTTCCAACATTACCCCAGGGGGTAGGGGTATTTATTTTAACCTGATGATAAACATTTTCTAACTTTACCTCCGGAGGATAAATCCTAATAATTTTTAAATATTTACAATGTTTACGTGAAAATTAGTGGGTATACTGAACTTGTTAAGTTCGCTTAAACTGAATCTGATCATAACAATTTTCTAACTTCACCCCAGGGTTGTGGGTAATCATTTTTAAATATTTACTTTATTTGCATAAAAAATGGTATATTGGGCTTTTTGAGTTCGTAAAAACTGAATGTGATAGTAAAAATTTTCTAATTTCAATTCGGGGGGTAAGGTATTTATTTTAACCCGATGATAAACATTTTCTAACTTTACGCCCGGGGTATAAATCGTAATAATTTTTAAATATTTACAATGTTTACGTGACAATTAGTAGGTATATTGAAGTTTTTAAAGTCGCTTAAACTGAATCGATAATAACAATTTTCTAACTCAACCCCCGGGGTTGGAGGTAATCATTTTTAACTTTATTTACGTAAAAAATGGTATATTGGGGATTTTAATTTCGTTTAATGTGAATCTGATGGTAACAATTTTCCAACTTCACCCCGGGGGGTAGGGGTATTTATTTTAACCCGATGATAAACATTTTCTAACTTTACCTCTGGAGGATAAATCCTAATAATTTTTAAATATTTACAATGTTTACGTGAAAATTATTGGGTATACAGGACTTTTTAAGTTCGCTTAAACTGAATCTGATAATAACAATTTTCTAACTTCACCCCGGGGTTGTGGGTAATCATTAAAAAATATTTACTTTATTTGCATAAAAAATGGTATATTGGGCTTTTTAAGTTCGTAAAAACTGAATCTGATAGTAAAAAATTTCTAACTTCACTTTGGGGGGTAGGGGTATTTATTTTAACCCGATGATAAAGTTTAGACATCTTAAAAATTGTTTATCATGCTAATTTTCAATCCTTACTAGAATTTGGAATAATTTTCTGGTCGAAGCACAGGTGTGGGGGACTTGTTCACTATACAAAAACGCACGCTTAGAGAAATGCTAGGTTTGAAATGGTCAGAGTCTTGCAGAGGACATTTTAAGAAAAATGGGATTTTAACAATAACAGGCGTGTACATTAATGAAATTTTAAATTTTATGTTTAAAAATAATCACCTGTTCATAAATCTGTCAACAAATAGTAACCGGAACTTCGACTATAATGTTCCCAGACATAGGCTTATTACATATGAAAAAGGATGTTTTTACTCAGCAATTTCTATTTTTAATAAACTCCCAGCCAACATAAAGTCTACAAGAAATTTTAAAACTTTTAAAGGTCAAATTTTCTCACTTTTGCTAGAACTGGAACCATACAAGTTGTCTGACTTTCTGTGATAATTTTTTTTTCTTCTTTTATTCATTTATTTATTTATTACATATTATTTAGATGTATGTGTATAGTAAGTATATATGTAGCTGTATTTTTCTATTTTTTTTGACAAATTTCATGTTCAAAGTCGTTTTATTCCATTTATTGTGAATACTCAATTTTTATTTATGAAATAAAGTTATTATTATTATTATTATTATTAAACATTTTCTAACTTTACGCCCGGGGTAGAAATCACACTTCGGGGGGTAGAGGTATTTATTTTAACCCGATGATAAACATTTTTTAACTTTACGTCCGGGGAATAAATCGTAATAACCATAATAATTTTTAAATGTTTACGTGACAATTAGTAGGTATATTGAAGTTTTTAAGGTCGCTTAAACTAAATCGATAATAACAATTTTCTAACTCAACCCCCGGGGTTGTGGGTAATCATTTTTAAATATTTACTTTATTTGCGCAAAAAAATTTATATTGGGGATTTTAGGTTCGTTTGAACTGAATCTGATGGTAATAATTTTCCAACTTCACCCCGGGGGGTAGGGGTATTTATTTTAACCTGATGATAAACATTTTATAACTTTACCCCCGGAGGATAATTCGTAATAATTTTTAAATATTTACAATGTTTACGTGGCAATTAGTAGGTATATAGAAGTTTTTAATGTCGCTTAAACTGAATCGATAATAACAATTTTCTAACTCAACCCCCGGGGTTGGGGTTAATCATTTTTAAATTTATTTACGTAAAAAATGGTATATTGGGGATTTTAGGTTCGTTTGATGTGAATCTGATGGTAACAATTTTCCAACTTTACCCCGGGGGGTAGGGGTATTTATTTTAACCCAATGATAAACATTTTCTAACCTAACCTCTGGAGGATAAATCCTAATATTTTTTAAATATTTACAATGTTTACGTGAAAATTATTAGGTATACAGGACTTTTTAAGTTCGCTTAAACTGAATCTGATAATAACAATTTTCTAACTTCACCCCGGGGTTGTGGGTAATCATTTTTAAATATTTACTTTATTTGCATAAAAAATGGTATATTGGGCTTTTTGAGTTCGTAAAAACTGAATCTGATAGTAAAAACTTTCTAACTTCACTTCGGGGGGTAGAGGTATTTATTTTAACCCGAGGATAAACATTTTCTAACTTTACGCCCGGGGTATAAATCGTAATAATTTTTTAAATATTTACAATGTTTACGTGGCAATTAGTAGGTATATTGAAGTTTTTAATGTCGCTTAAACTGAATCGATAATAACAATTTTCTAACTTAACCCCCGGGGTTGGGGTTAATCATTTTTAACTTTATTTACGTAAAAAATGGTATATTGGGGATTTTAGGTTCGTTTAATGTGAATCTGATGGTAACAATTTTCCAACTTCACCCCGGGGGGTAGGGGTATTTATTTTAACCCGATGATAAACATTTTCTAACTTTACCTCTGGAGGATAAATCCTAATAATTTTTAAATATTTACAATGTTTACGTGAAAATTATTGGGTATACAGGACTTTTTAAGTTCGCTTAAACTGAATCTGATAATAACAATTTTCTAACTTCACCCCGGGGTTGTGGGTAATCATTTTTAAATATTTACTTTATTTGCATAAAAAATGGTATATTGGGCTTTTTAAGTTCGTAAAAACTGAATCTAATAGTAAAAAATTTCTAACTTCACTTTGGGGGGTAGAGGTATTTATTTTAACCCGATGATAAACATTTTCTAACTTTACGCCCGGGGTAGAAATCACACTTCGGGGGGTAGAGGTATTTATTTTAACCCGATGATAAACATTTTTTAACTTTACGCCCGGGGAATAAATCGTAATAATTTTTAAATGTTTACGTGGCAATTAGTAGGTTTATTAAAGTTTTTAAGGTCGCTTAAACTAAATCGATAATAACAATTTTCTAACTCAACCCCCGGGGTTGTGGGTAATCATTTTTAAATATTTACTTTATTTGCGTAAAAAATTTTATATTGGTGATTTTAGGTTCTTTTAAACTGAATCTGATGGTATTAATTTTTCATCTTCACCCCGGGGGGTAGGGGTATTTATTTTAATCTGATGATAAACATTTTATAACTTTACCCCCGGAGGATAAATCGTAATAATTTTTAAATATTTACAATGTTTACGTGGCAATTAGTAGGTATATTGAAGTTTTTAATGTCGCTTAAACTGAATCGATAATAACAATTTTCTAACTCATCCCCGGGGTTGGGGGTAATCATTTTTAACTTTATTTACGTAAAAAATGGTAAATTGGGGATTTTAAGTTCGCTTAAACTGAATCTGATAATAACAATTTTCTAACTTCACACCGGGTAATCATTTTTAAATATTTACTTTATTTGCATAAAAAATGGTATATTGGCTTTTTAGGTTCGTAAAAACTGAATCTGATAGTAAAAATTTTCTAACTTCACTTCGGGGGGTAAGGTATCTATTTTAACCCGATGATAAACATTTTCTAACTTTACGCCCGGGGTAGAAATCACACTTCGGGGGGTAGAGGTATTTATTTTAACCCGATGATAAACATTTTTTAACTTTACGCCCGGGGAATAAATCGTAATAACCGTAATAATTTTTAAATGTTTACGTGACAATTAGTAGGTTTATTAAAGTTTTTAAGGTCGCTTAAACTAAATCATTAATAACAATTTTCTAACTCAACCCCCGGGGTTGGGGGTAATCATTTTTAACTTTATTTACGTAAAAAATGGTATATTGGGGATTTTAGGTTCGTTTAATGTGAGTCTGATAGTAACAATTTTCCAACTTCACCCCGGGGGGTAGGGGTATTTATTTTAACCCGATGATAAACATTTTCTAACTTTACCTCTGGAGGATAAATCCTAATAATTTTTAAATATTTACAATGTTTACGTAAAAATTAGTGGGTATACTGGACTTTTTAATTTCGCTTAAACTGAATCTGATAATAACAATTTTCTAACTTCACACCGGGGTTGTGGGTAATAATTTTTAAATATTTACTTTATTTGCATAAAAAATGGTATATTGGCTTTTTAGGTTCGTAAAAACTGAATCTGATAGTAAAAATTTTCTAACTTCACTTCGGGGGGTATGGTATTTATTTTAACCCGATGATAAACATTTTCTAACTTTACGCCCGGGGTATAAATCGTAATAATTTTTAAATATTTACAATGTTTACGTGACAATTAGTAGGTATATTGAAGTTTTTAAAGTCGCTTAAACTAAATCGATAATAACAATTTTCTAACTCAACCCCAGGGGTTGTGGTTAATCATTTTTAAATATTTACTTTATTTGCGTAAAAATGGTATATTGGGTTCGTTTAAACTGAATCTGATGGTAATAATTTTTCAACTTCACCTCGGGGGCTAGGGGTATTTATTTTAACCTGATGATAAACATTTTATAACTTTACCCCCGGAGGATAAATCGTAATAATTTTTAAATATTTACAATGTTTACGTGGAAATTAGTAGGTATATTGAAGTCTTTAATGTCGTTTAAACTGAATCGATAATAACGATTTTCTAACTCAACCCCCGGGGTTGGTGTAATCATTTTTAGCTTTATTTACGTAAAAAATGGTATATTCGGGATTTTAAGTTCGTTTAACCTGTTTCTAATGGTAACAATTTTCCTACTTTACCCCGGGGTGTAGGAGTATTTATTTTAACCCGATGATAAACATTTTCTAACTTTACCTCCGGAGGATAAATCTTAATAATTTTTAAATATTTACAATGTTTACGTTTAAATGGGTGGGTATACTGGACTTTTTAAGATCGCTTAAACTGAATCTAATATAACAATTTTCAATATTTACTTTATTTGCGTAAAAACCCCAATATACCATTTTTACGCAAATAAAGTAAATATTTAAAAATTATTACCCCCAACCCCGGGGGTGGAGTTAGAAAATTGTTATATTAGATTCAGTTTAAGCGATCTTGAAAACTCCAATAAAAAACTCCTACTAATTGTCACGTAAATAATGTAAATATTTAAATCTGATATTAGGTAACAATTTTTCAACTTCACCCCGGGAGGTAGGGGTATTTATTTTAATCCGATGATATAAATTTTATAATTTTGCCCCTGAGGGATAAATCGTATTTTTTTTTTAATATTTACAATGTTTACGTGAAAGTTAGTAGTATATTGGTTTTTAAGGTCGCTTAAACTAAATCGATAATAACAATTTTCTAACTCAACCCCCGGGGTTGTGGGTAATCATTTTTAAATATTTACTTTATTTGCGTAAAAAATGGTATATTGGGGATTTTAAGTTCGTTTAAACTGAATCTGATGGTAACAATTTTCCAACTTCACCCCGGGGTGTAGGGGTATTTATTTTAACCCGATGATAAACTTTTTCTAAATTTACCCCCGGAGGATAAATCCTAATAGTTTTTAAATATTTACAACGTTTACGTGAAAATTAGTGGGTATACTGGACTTTTTAAGTTCGCTTAAACTGAATCTGATAATAAAAATTTTCTAACTCTACCCCAGGGGTTGGGGGTAATCATTTTTAAATATTTACTTTCTTGTAAAAAATTACATATTGGGTTTTTAAGTTCGTTTAAACTGAATCTGATAGTAATAATTTTCTAACTTCACCCCGGGGGGGGGGAGCATTTATTTTTACCCGATGATAAACATTTTCTTACTTTAACCCCGTGGGATAAATCGTAATAAATTTAAATATTTACATTATTTACGTGACAATTAGTTGGTATATTGGACTTTTTAAGATCGCTTAAACTGAATCTGATAATATAATTTGTCTAACTCCACCCCCGGGGTTTGGGTAATCATTTTTAAATATTTACTTTATTTGCGTAAAAACCCTAATATACCAATTTTACGCAAATAAAGTAAATATTTAAAAATTATTACCCCCAACCCCGGGGGGGAGTTAAAAAATTGTTATATCAGATTCAGTTTAAGCCATCTTGAATACTCCAATAAAAAACTCCTACTAATTGTCACGAAAAACATGTAAATATTTAAATCTGATAGTAGGTAACAATTTTCCAACTTCACCCCGGGAGGTAGGGGTATTTATTTTAATCCGATGATATAAATTTTATTCTTTATCCCCGGGGGATAAATCGTATTCTTTTTAAATATTTACAATGTTTACGTGAAAATTACTAGGTATGTTGAAGTTTTTAAGGTCGCTTAAACTAAATCTGATAATAGCAATTTTCTAACTTCACCCCGGGGTTGGGGGTAATCATTTTTAAATATTTACTTTATTTGCGTAAAAAATTGTATATTGGGCTTTTTAAGTTCATAAAAACTGAATCTGATAGTAACAATTTTCTAACTTCACTCCGGGGGGGGGGGGGGGGTGTATTTATTTTAACCCGATGATAAACATTTCTAACTTTACCCCGTGGAATATATCGTGATAGTTTTTAAATATTTTCATTATTTACGTGACAATTAGTATATTAGACTTTTTAAGGTCGCTTAAACTAAATCTGATAATAACAATTTTATAAATCCATGGGGTTAGGGGTAATCATTTTTTATTTGCGTAAAAATATTTATTAGGGTTTTTAGGTTCGTTTAAACTAAATCTGATAATACAAATTTTCAAACTTTACCCCGGGGGGTAGGGGTTTTTATTTTAACTCGATGATAAACAAATTCAAATTCTGTTTCTTAGACCTCAAAACCCCTATATACCTACTATAGTACTACAATTATAATTGTGAGGAAAATATTGAAAACATTTAAAACTTATTGCCTCCCACCCCCAGGGGTGGAGTTAGAGGTTGGAGTTTCATATACCAATTTTAAGAAAATTACCCACCGCCCCTCCGGGGGGTGGAATTAGAAAAAAAAATATTTGAAGATTCAGTTTTAGCTACCTCAAAAACCCCAATATATCAATTTTCAACATCTACCCCCCCTCCCTCAGGGGTGGAGTTAGATTTTTTGAATATCAGATTCACTTTCAGCAACCTTAAAGCCCCCAATATATCAATTTTTTAAATCTACCTACCCCCGACCCTCAGGTGGTGGAGTTAGATTTTTTATTATCAGATTCAGTTTCAGTAACCTCAAAAATACCAATATACCAATTTTTACGAAAAATACCCCCGTCATGCAGGGGGTGGAGTTTTTTATTATCAGATTCACTTTCAGCAACCTCAAAAAACCCAATATACCTATTTTCACAAAAACCCCCGCCCCTCAGGGGGTGGAATTAAAAAAATAGATCAGATTTAATTTCGTCAAAAAAAAAAAAAATCGTTCGATCTGTCGGTCGATCCGTCTGTCCGGGAAATATTGGGGTAGGGCAAGGGGGACAAATAGGGAAATATAAAATATTTTTATACAAAAAATTTAAAATTGCTATATAAAAGGCTTTGGGGTTGCTGAAATAGAATCTAATAATAAAAAAATTAACTCCACCCCCGCAGGGCGAGGGGTAAATATTTTTATTATTTTCTTCAAAATTGGTAGAGGGATTTCGGAGGTCGACAGAACAAAATCTGATAATAAAAATTCTAACTCCATCCCTGTGGGGTGGGGGGTGATTTTCGTGAAAATTGGTATAGGGGGGATTTTAAGTTCGTTTAAACTGAATCTGATGGTAACAATTTTCCAACTTCACCCCGGGGTGTAGGGGTATTTATTTTAACCCGATAATAAACTTTTTCTAAATTTACCCCCGGAGGATAAATCCTAATAGTTTTTAAATATTTACAACGTTTACGTGAAAATTAGTGGGTATACTGGACTTTTTAAGTTCGCTTAAACTGAATCTGATAATAAAAATTTTCTAACTCTACCCCAGGGGTTGGGGGTAATCATTTTTAAATATTTACTTTCTTTGCGTAAAAAATTACATATTGGGTTTTTAAGTTCGTTTAAACTGAATCTGATAGTAATAATTTTCTAACTTCACCCCGGGGGGGGGGGAGCATTTATTTTTACCCGATGATAAACATTTTCTTACTTTAACCCCGTGGGATAAATCGTAATAAATTTAAATATTTACATTATTTACGTGACAATTAGTTGGTATATTGGACTTTTTAAGATCGCTTAAACTGAATCTGATAATATAATTTGTCTAACTCCACCCCCGGGGTTTGGGTAATCATTTTTAAATATTTACTTTATTTGCGTAAAAACCCTAATATACCATTTTTACGCAAATAAAGTAAATATTTAAAAATTATTACCCCCAACCCCGGGGGGGAGTTAAAAAATTGTTATATCAGATTCAGTTTAAGCCATCTTGAATACTCCAATAAAAAACTCCTACTAATTGTCACGAAAAACATGTAAATATTTAAATCTGATAGTAGGTAACAATTTTCCAACTTCACCCCGGGAGGTAGGGGTATTTATTTTAATCCGATGATATAAATTTTATTCTTTATCCCCGGGGGATAAATCGTATTCTTTTTTTATATTTACAATGTTTACGTGAAAATTACTAGGTATGTGGAAGTTTTTAAGGTCGCTTAAACTAAATCTGATAATAGCAATTTTCTAACTTCACCCCGGGGTTGGGGGTAATCATTTTTAAATATTTACTTTATTTGCGTAAAAAATTGTATATTGGGCTTTTTAAGTTCATAAAAACTGAATCTGATAGTAACAATTTTCTAACTTCACTCCGGGGGGGGGGGGGTGTATTTATTTTAACCCGATGATAAACATTTCTAACTTTACCCCGTGGAATATATCGTGATAGTTTTTAAATATTTTCATTATTTACGTGACAATTAGTATATTAGACTTTTTAAGGTCGCTTAAACTAAATCTGATAATAACAATTTTATAAATCCATGGGGTTAGGGGTAATCATTTTTTATTTGCGTAAAAATATTTATTAGGGTTTTTAGGTTCGTTTAAACTAAATCTGATAATACAAATTTTCAAACTTTACCCCGGGGGGTAGGGGTTTTTATTTTAACTCGATGATAAACAAATTCAAATTCTGTTTCTTAGACCTCAAAACCCCTATATACCTACTATAGTACTACAATTATAATTGTGAGGAAAATATTGAAAACATTTAAATCTTATTGCCTCCCACCCCCAGGGGTGGAGTTAGAGGTTGGAGTTTCATATACCAATTTTAAGAAAATTACCCACCGCCCCTCCGGGGGGTGGAATTAGAAAAAAAATATTTGAAGATTCAGTTTTAGCTACCTCAAAAACCCCAATATATCAATTTTCAACATCTACCCCCCCTCCCTCAGGGGTGGAGTTAGATTTTTTGAATATCAGATTCACTTTCAGCAACCTTAAAGCCCCCAATATATCAATTTTTTGGAATCTACCTACCCCCGACCCTCAGGTGGTGGAGTTAGATTTTTTATTATCAGATTCAGTTTCAGTAACCTCAAAAATACCAATATACCAATTTTTACGAAAAATACCCCCGTCATGCAGGGGGTGGAGTTTTTTATTATCAGATTCACTTTCAGCAACCTCAAAAAACCCAATATACCTATTTTCACAAAAACCCCCGCCCCTCAGGGGGTGGAATTAAAAAAATAGATCAGATTTAATTTCGTCAAAAAAAAAAAAAAAATCGTTCGATCTGTCGGTCGATCCGTCTGTCCGGGAAATATTGGGGTAGGGCAAGGGGGACAAATAGGGAAATATAAAATATTTTTATACAAAAAATTTAAAATTGCTATATAAAAGGCTTTGGGGTTGCTGAAATAGAATCTAATAATAAAAAAATTAACTCCACCCCCGCAGGGCGAGGGGTAAATATTTTTATTATTTTCTTCAAAATTGGTAGAGGGATTTCGGAGGTCGACAGAACAAAATCTGATAATAAAAATTCTAACTCCATCCCTGAGGGGTGGGGGGTGATTTTCGTGAAAATTGGTATAGGGGGGGTTTTGTAGTTGCTTAAACTGAATCTGATAATTAAAAAAATTAATCCACCCCCTGTGAGACAAGGGGTAATTTTCGTGAAAATTGGTATATTATTGTATTTCCTAAAAGTAAATCTAATAGTAAAAAATCCATTTCACGCACAGGGGTGGTAAATGAGAAACCTTTTTTAGTGGGGAGTGTATTTTAAACATATTTAGTAGAAAATTTCCATTTTTAACTTTATTTAAACCCCAAAAAAAAATGCAAAAAATTGATAGTCAAATAGAGAGTTGTATAACACGACCCCCCTTCAGTTTAAAAAAATAGCCCCCATGGCCCCCTGCCCAAATTTTAAAAGCTGTAAATATTAAACATATGCAAAAACATAGTTTGAGTTGTCTTATTTACGTTCTGCAAATTTAAATTCCATATCTCAACTTGTTAAAAAGTTAAAAGGAGGTGTGACTTTTGAACCGCACTGTATATTTCACTTAAAGAATTGAATGTGTTGACAATAATATTGAGATTTATACGAGATTTTTTTTTACATATGACCATAATCAGAGCCGGATTCAGGGGAGGGAAAGCTTCCCCGGGGCCCGGGTTCGAGGGGAGTCCGGCGTCGACAGTATCTTTTAGTTTATAATAAACTGTTTATACTTCATTTATACATCCGCAAAGAAAAATAAACGAGCAAATTAAAAATTATAATAACAAGACACAGGTGTTTTTCTTTTCTGAGGGAAAATTAAAATATATATTATTGTATTATAATAAAATTTATTATTTAATGTAAAAAATACATATCTCCAGGCTAAATAAATAAAAATATTGACTACAACATTTTTCTCAAAACTAAACAATCCTCCAGTAAGAGTGTTTTTTTTTACATTTACTAAATAAAATCTAATGTGCAGGTAAAAATAGGCAGTTTGCAAAAACGTTCAACCATGACTTACGTTACGTAAGACAGGATTAAACACATAAAATAAAATATCAGTTTAAAAAATATAACTTTAATAAATAAAAAAAAATCGGAGTAAAAGTTCTTCTTATACATTAATAATATAAAAGAACAAGAAAAATAGGTTTAAAACACAAAATATAAGTTTAATAATAAAAAAATCTGAATACAAGTTCTATTTGTACATTAGTAATATAAAATAAAAAACAAAAATATTTGTAAAACAAAATACAACTTTAATAAATAAAAATCTGAATAAAAGTTCTTCTTATACATTAGTAATATAAAATAAAAACAAAAATATGTTTAAAACACAAAATATAAATTTAATAAATAAAAAAATATATGAATAAAAGTTCTTCTTATACATTAGTAATATAAAATAAAAAGAAAAATATTCTTAAAACACAAAATAAAAAAAGTAATATAAAATAAAAACAAAAATATGTTTAAAACACAAAATAATATGAATAAAAAATCTTAATAAAAGTTCTTCTTTTACATTAGTAGTATAAAATAAAAACAAAAATATGTATAAAAAACAAAATATAAAGAACCTGGCACACATATAGGGGCTGGGCCTCAGTCAAACTGCCTCAAATTTTGTTATTTTGCAATTTCGGGGGTAAACATTAAATTAGGAAAATTGCAGCCAAATTAAATGACCA
Source organism: Brachypterus glaber (assembly GCA_958510825.1). Lineage (NCBI taxonomy): Eukaryota > Metazoa > Arthropoda > Insecta > Coleoptera > Kateretidae > Brachypterus > Brachypterus glaber. The sequence continues at coordinate 22,086,303 of OY294047.1, read as the reverse complement.
GTTTCGGAGAAAAACGCTTTTAAAATCTAATTTTATGACAGATTTTTTGACGTATATTAAGGTTATTTTTTACTTACTTACTTAATTAGCCGTTTTAAGTTTATTAATCTAATTTAGTTTAAGTCTATTAATTAAAGAACAGGCAAGATAAATATTAGATAAAAGGCTTTATTATCATTTACTTACATGTGGTTCTATAAAAAAATTAAAACTTTTTGAAACTTCCACATGCTGGCATTTTCCACGTGTTTGCTAATTATCTGCATATTTTCTGTTAGATTTTTGCTTGATTATGTTGAAACATGGTTTGCTACATCGAAAAATATTTTATAATTATATATTTCAAATTTTTTTGATATATTTTTTCAAAACAATATCTGAAGGTTGACAAATCTCTCATGATATTTTCATATGCAAAACATATTATTGAGATTGCCTATCAACAACTTAATTCATTAGTGAACCCTTAATAGTAATATTTATTAAAAGTTGTTGCTAGGCAATCTCAATAATATATTTTACCTACGAAAATATGATGACAGATTTTTCAAGCCTCAGACATATTTTTGGAAAAATATATATCAAGAAAATCTAAAATATATAATTATAAAATATTTGTCGATGTACCAAACCATGTTTCAACATAATCAAGCAAAAATCTAACAGAAAATATGCAGATAATTAGCAAACACGTGGAAAATGCCAGTATGTGGAAGTTTCACAAAGATTTAAAATTTTTATAGAACCACATGTAAGTAAATAATAATAAAGCCTTTTATGTAATATTTATCTTGCCTGTTCTTTAATTAATAGAGTATAATAAACTTAAAACGGCTAATTAAGTTAATATTTACGTAAGTAAAAAATAACCTTAATATACGTCAAAAATTCTGTCATAAAATTAGATTTTTAAAAGCGTTTTTCTCCGAAACTGGTCATTTTATTTGGCTGCAATTTTCCTAATTTAATGTTTAACTCCGAAATTGCAAAATAACAAAATTTGAGGCAGTTTGACTGAGGCCCAGGAACCCCCCAATATGTGTGCCAGGTTCTTTAATAAATAAAAAAAATCTGAATAAAACTTCTTATACATTAGTAATATAAAATAAAAAGAAAAATATGTTTAAAATAAAAAATAAAACCTTAATAAATAAAAAAAGATCTGAATAAAAGTTATATTTGTACATTAGTAATGTAAAATTTAAAAAAAAGTAATATAAAAATAAAAACAAAAATATGTTTAAAACACAAAATAATAAAATAAAAAAAAGTTAATAAAAGTTCTTCTTTTATATTAGTAATATAAAATAAAAAGAAAAATATGTTAAAAAAAGTAATATAAAATAAAAAGAAAAATATATTTAAAACATAAAATAATATGAATAAAAAAATCTTAATAAAAGTAATAAAAAATAAAAACAAAAATATGTTTAAAACACAAAATAATATGAATAAAAAATCTTAATAAAAGTTCTTTTACATTAGTAATATAAAATAAAAACAAAAATATGTATAAAAAACAAAATATAAATTTAATAAATAAAACAAAATATGAATAAAACTTCTTCTTGTACATTAATAATATAAAATAAAAAGAAAAATATTTTTAAAACAAAAAATAAACCTTTAATAAATAAAAAAAAAATCTGAATAAAAGTTATATTTGTACATTAGTAATGTAAAATAAAAAAAAGTAATTTAAATAAAAACAAAAATATGTTTAAAACACAAAATAATATGAATAAAAAAAATCTTAATAAAAGTAATATAAAATAAAAACAAAAATATGTTTAAAACTCAAAATAATATGAATAAAAAAAATCTTAATAAAAGTTCTTTTACATTAGTAATATAAAAAAAACAAAAATATGTATAAAAAACAAAATATAAATTTAATAAATAAAACAAAATCTGAATAAAACTTATTCTTATACATTAGTAATATAAAATAAAAAGAAAAATATTTTTAAAACAAAAAATAAACCTTTAATAAATAAAAAAAATCTGAATAAAAGTTATATTTGTACATTAGTAATGTAAAATAAAAAAGTAATATAAAATAAAAACAAAAATATGTTTAAAACACAAAATAATATGAATAAAGAAAATCTTAATAAAAGTTCTTCTTTTACATTAGTAATATAAAATAAAAAGAAAAATATTTTTAAAACAAAAAATAAAACTTAAATAAAAAAAGATCTGAATAAAAGTTATATTTGTACATTAGTAATATAAAATAAAAAAAGTAATATAAAATAAAAACAAAACTATGTTTAAAACACAAAATAATATGAATAAAGAAAATCTTAATAAAAGTTCTTCTTATACATTAGTAATATAAAATAAAATGAAAAATATGTTTAAAACACAAAATAAAACTTAAATAAATAAAAAAAGATCTGAATAAAAGTTATATTTGTATATTAGTAATATAAAATAAAAAAAGTAATATAAAATAAAAAGAAAAATATGTTTAAAACACAAAATAATATGAATAAAGAAAATCTTAATAAAAGTTCTTCTTTTACATTAGTAATATAAAATAAAAAGAAAAATATTTTTAAAACAAAAAATAAAACTTAAATAAAAAAAGATCTGAATAAAAGTTATATTTGTACATTAGTAATATAAAATAAAAAAAGTAATATAAAATAAAAACAAAAATATGTTTAAAACACAAAATAATATGAATAAAGAAAATCTTAATAAAAGTTCTTCTTATACATTAGTAATATAAAATAAAAGGAAAAATATGTTTAAAACACAAAATAAAACTTAAATAAATAAAAAAAGATCTGAATAAAAGTTATATTTGTACATAAGTAATATAAAATAAAAAAAGTAATATAAAATAAAAACAAAAATATGTTTAAAACACAAACTAATATGAATAAAGAAAATGTTAATAAAAGTTCTTCTTTTACATTAGAAATATAAAATAAAAGGAAAAATATGTTTAAAACAAAAAATTAAACTTTAATAAATAAAAAAAGATCTGAATAAAAGTTATATTTGTACATTAGTAACATAAAATAAAAAAAAGTAATATAAAATAAAAACAAAAATATGTTTAAAGCAAAAAATAATATGAATAAAGAAAATCTTAATAAAAGTTCTTCTTTTACATTAGTAATATAAAATAAAAATAAAAATATTTTTAAAACAAAAAATAAAACTTAAATAAATCAAAAAAGATCTGAATAAAAGTTATATTTGTACATTAGTAATATAAAATAAAAAAAGTAATATAAAATAAAAACAAAAATATGTTTAAAACACAAAATAATATGAATAAAGAAAATCTTAATAAAAGTTCTTCTTTTACATGTATACATTAGTAATATAAAATAAAAAGAAAAATATTTTTAAAACAAAAAATAAAACTTAAATAAATAAAAAAAGATCTGAATATAAGTTATATTTGTACATTAGTAATATAAAATAAAAAAAGTAATATAAAATATAAACAAAAATATGTTTAAAACACAAAATAATATGAATAAAGAAAACCTTAATAAAAGTTCTTCTTATACATTAGTAATATAAAATAAAAGGAAAAATATGTTTAAAACAAAAAATTAAACTTTAATAAATAAAAAAAGATCTGAATAAAAGTAATATAAAATAAAAACAAAAATATGTTTAAAACAAAAAATAATATGAATAAAGAAAATCTTAATAAAAGTTCTTCTTTAACATTAGTAATATAAAATAAAAATAAAAATATTTTTAAAACAAAAAATAAAACTTAAATAAATCAAAAAAGATCTGAATAAAAGTTATATTTGTACATTAGTAATATAAAATAAAAAAAGTAATATAAAATAAAAACAAAAATATGTTTAAAACACAAAATTTCCAAAAAAAATACGATTACTTGTGTGCGGATCATGCTCCCGGGGACTTGTACAGTTTGTTAAACTAATTATATGGCTTATTTGGGGCTCTCCATAAACAAATAAATAAATAAATAAATTATTACATAATTATAATAATATAATTATTATATATGATAGAGAAATTTATAAAGCTATTTTTGGTGATAACATATGTTAAGAACTTACAAAATCACGTACCTGTTACTTGTGTGCGAATCATGCCCCCGGGGACTTCTACAGTTTCTTGAACTAATTATTACATAATTATGAGAGAAATTTTTGAATTTTTTTTTGTGCATATGAAAGTAGATACCATTATTGGATGGTCGAACCTCATTTTCGCATTTTTTGAGATGTAACAGTTCAGAACTGCGGTTAATTTTATAAATTTTTAATTTAAGTCGAATAACTGTCAATAATTGACAGTTGGTAAAAAGCGGAGCCGACGTTTGCACGACGCCGATTGAACCGCATGCTACAGGCCACCAGCTAACAGGGGCGCCGGCGAGTGACGTCTTCAAATATTTTTTTAAATTTTTTTCCATCAGGGTTTTTTTAGAAGTAATGGCCTTTTTTGAAGTCATCAAAATTTTCCGTCAGAGGCGCCAAACCAAACGCAAAAAGTAAACATTTTAGAAGTCCAGAACATCCAATTGTAGCAGTCAAGCTCTATGAGCATTTTAATATTTTCAATTTTTTTTATATTTTCACGTTCCCCCAGGGAAAGTTCTGCGTTAATTAAAAGGATGGTATCATATATTTATGGTCTGTTTTTTTAAGCAAGATAGTAAATTAAAAAATATTTTTACAACAGGTTTGAATAGTATATATTTGTGTATAGAATTTAGTTGTTTTATAAAATAAACTACGCAGTATATTCGCACATCCAATATTTGAATCTGTTTATCTATCTTTTATATTATTTTAATTATATTTCTTATTTATTCTTAACGTTTTATATACAAAAAAAAGTAATAATATCAAGTCTGTCGGCCTGTTCGCGAAAACTTTAGGCTTTTGAACTGAAGATGTCAAATTTGGAAGAGTAAGAATCAGAATGGGTGACACATATCTATACTATACTATATAGTATTCAAAGATATAAGTAAATTAATATTAAGGACCATTTTATTAAATACAAAAGTTATAAAACTTCATTTTATATATGAATTAAGATACCTTATATTCGAGTAATAAATTGGACTTTGTATAAATTACCAGTCATCATGTACAGAGTTAATTAGCACAAGGAACCAAAAAAAAATTTTTGAGATAAAATGTTTTGAAATTTACATAAATATACATTTTAAGTAATCAAGTCTCTTTTTTAACTGATTAATATTAATGAAAATAATTGTCTCCACACTTTGGGTGTTTCAAGTTCAAACTTTCAACTGCACACAACCCTATTAGAAACAAAGTTCTTTCTTGGTAGACTTCAGCATCTTTCTTATAGTAGCTTTTTATTGTGACCTCTTAAGTTCTCATTCATGAACCTGAATTCAGGTGGAAGATTTGATATTACTGGCTATGCTGCTTACTTTGTAAAAACAATAATAACCATAATGATTGGCAAGTGTTTTTATTTTTCTATATTTTGGGTGTGCCTACTTTTTTCTGTGAACTTGATCTGAAGTTTGGACTTTTTACTTCCTCCTTAAAAATCTGTCTCTTTGTCTTAATTTTTCTTCTGACCTATAAAAAAGATTTATATCAAATGTTTTATTATGATTACTTAATATGTGAGTGTTCACGCGAAAATGGAGCTAAAAGGCAAAAAAATGTGCAATTTGTGCAAAAACTCAAATATCGTTTTTTTTACCTTCAGGATAGCGATTCACATGTGATGTTATTACATCACGGCACCTGATCGCTAGTAAACGTTCGAAAGCCTGATCTGAACACGAATCTGTTATGAAAAAGGCACTTCAGGGCTCATTTTTTTGCTACACTGAAAAAACTTTTTCTAAAATGGTAAAAATCTCTTATTATTTCAATGTAGCAAAAATAAATGAGCCCATGAAATGCCTTTTTTTATGACAGATTTGTGTTCAGCATCCCAAAATACATAAGAATAGGTGGGTCTTAACCCCAGCACAGAATTTTTTTTTTTGTGGGCCTGTGAAATTAAATAATCTACTATCATGCTTTGAATAAAAATATACCCAATTTTCGAAAAATATGTACCAACTTATACTCCACAATGTCATAACATACCTATGAACAGCGCCTATTTAGAGTTTTAAGGATATACAGTGCGATTATAAAGTGCTGAACAGTTTGAAAAGAAAATACTATTCGTTTGAAGCCACGCCTCTGTTAGAGTTGTGCGCGACAAGCCCATGTGATTGCTACGTACAACAGCTCGGTGGCCAGTAAAACGCACCCAGCTTTCTTGCATTTTACTCATCGCTAATGCCAGTTTTGCATTAAAAAGTGTTCGGCACTTTATAATCGCACGGTATATTTTAAATATATTATATATTATGATATATATCACATTATACAGCGTTCAGTTATGGCATGTCAAAATTTAAGAGGTGATTCTACATCCAAAATTATCAAAAAAAAAAAAATCCTATAAAGGTTGATCCGAAAATGAGCTAAGGGAGCTCCTGTCCTTTAAAATTGTACTAAAAATAAGGTTTATTAATTAATAACTCCGGTACCCTTTAAGCTAGAGCGGTTTTGCATGTATACTAGTATTAAGGACGATTATTATCCGTGCCTGAATTATACTGCAGTAACTCATACCTAAAACGTATTATGCTGCTCTTGTATAAGGGATTCCCTCAGACGAAGTTACGCGAACCGCACCCGAACTGGTATGATCCTCGCTTTTTAGCACATTTTCGCAAATGAGTCACTGCAGTGTAATTCAGACACGGATAATAGTTCGTTATTTTTTTAGTTTATTCAGAGATATGCCTAGATGGACAAAATATGTTGAGCTTAAAACATTTTTTACCCAATGTTTTTTAAGTGTATTTTTTGGACTTTTTATAAAAAATATAGTTTTCTTGAGTAAAAATACATCAAAAATGTTTAGTGACACCCAAAATGTAAGTTTTTAAAAGGCTATTACTCCTTTCATATTAAATTTATGGGTTTCGGTAAAGAATACTTTTTGCTTAGTTTTATTATAATAATAATAATAATAATAATAATAAATGAAAAATCACCTTGCAGCATTAAAAATGTTATTGGTTATTGGTGTTTTTTTGTTCCCCCATTCCATCTTTGAAGGGCTGTAGCTCACTCATTTCTGGACCAACCTCTTTAGGAACTTTTTTTTATATTTTTGGATGTAGAATCACCAGGTAATTTTCACCTCTTAAATTTTTAGCATGCCAGTTGTTGAACACTGTGTATATTGTGATACTTGTTTTAAATATCATTATACATATAAATCTGTGTCTTGTTTCTAAAAGGGCCAATGTCAATAGCAGCGTTTTCACGTCAGCTCTAATGTAGTGTAATATATATATATATATATATATATATATATATATATATATATATATATATATATATTAAAGTACATACAAAAAATATGTACTATGTGAATATAATATATTCTAATATGTACCTGTTTTAGTGCAAGCCTTGTATAGGTTTCAGAACAACTTAAAACTGATAAATAATCTTCAATTTTTGGCCTCCATATTTGAGTTTTTCATTTTAAAACGCCAGTTGTGTTGCATTTATATTGTTGCTTTGTACTACTTTGGAGTACCTGAAAGTCTAAATTATTATTATTAAAATTTGAGTACAATATAATATGGGGCTTTTCAAGAATAACGTCACCTATTTTTGACGAATTTTTTATCCCCCTCTCCCCTTCGTCACCTTTCATCACTTTTGCCTTGATAAAATAGAAAAAAATACGTCACCTTTTGGAAGACCCCCCCTAGAGGGGGACGTTTTAAATAAATTTTCAATATAATGTTTAATTAACTAGAAAAATGTCCAAAATGATCAAAATTTGCGTTTTGTAATACTTGAACGTTCCCTTTTATGTGGTAGTTTTTTTTATAATTAATTAATTTAACAATATTTATTGGTTACCCAAAAGGCTATCGACCGAGGTCTTTCTGCCTATAAATACAATATATAAAATTTTACAAATATACAATTTTTTTCTTTTTTTAAATACTAAATAGAATAACAAAAAAAAAAAAAATTAATCTAAATATAATACTAATTGTGATATAGTATAAAAAAAAATAATAACCTAAGGAAATACTGAAAAGTTGAGGCATCTGTGTTTTTTTTATAAAAATTCTAAAAGTGCCTATTTTCACTATTTTTTTTTAAATATAACTTTTTTTAAAGGTGACACTTTTAGCCAGACCCCCCTCCCCCCTTCGTCACCCCTCACTCTATGGAGGTGACGTCATTATTGAACAGCCCCTATGCATAATTTTGTCAATTTTTCTATGAAGAGGGAAATTAAGTGCCACTATGTGATAATTTATGTAGAAGTAAACGTACAACTGCCAAGCTTCTATAAAAAAAAGTTCTATTGTACAAGATAACCGAGGAAAAATTTTATAACAAATAGGGTTGTGTATAGGTGGAACAGTCTGGGAGAAGATACGGTGATGTCATTAAATGTAAACCAGTATAAAAACAGACTGGACAGAGAATTAGGACTGTTAAGAGAACAATGGGTCCATTACCCTAGCTAGTACTTTTAGTTTTAATTTAGTTAAAATCTTAACTGTGATAGTATGTGATATTTATTCTTTGTTCTATTATTTAAATCTTTTTTTTACATATATTAATATAAATTTATATTTAAGATAAACACCAGTTATCATCGAATAATAATAATAATAATAATAATAAGTAAAGCAAAACCGTGATAAAATTAATATGTTTTAAGCCTTCAGTTACAAGACATGTTTTTCTATCTACCACGCATTCACTTATATGATCGAGGCAAGTGCTAACCAGATTACTTTGTTTGTAGCCTGTGGCCTTTAGCCTAATATCGGAAGCGTCACAATTTTGGGACACTTTTTTGTAACAGTTTCAGCCCTCTACCCCCCCATCTAAAACATTAATGTTAAAATGCTACATTAATGAATATAAAATTTTCTTACGTAACATTCACCTAGACCCCTCCCTCCAACTGTCACATTTTCAGTAACCCCCTCCCCCGCCCCTAGATACGTTACGTAATATATGAACAGCCCCTTTCAAGCACAATTTGAAATAACATAAAATTATCACTGCACTGCTGGAGCATTCACTTATATGATCAAAGCAAGCACTAACCAGATCACTTTGTTTGTAGCCTGTGGCCTATGGCCCGTGACCTATAGCCCTCTACCCCCTATCTAAAACATATTAATGTTAAAATGCTCCATTAATGAATATTAAATTCTGTTAAATTCGGGGATGGAAATTTCCAGACCACTTCATTGTGACCCGAATTCCTAGATTACAGGAATAAAAAATACGGTATAAATACATATTTATATCGAGCTAGACAAATCCCAAAGGAAAAGGCCATAATTCTTTGTAGAAGACAAAATTGTGTTACATAACATTCACCTAGACCCCTTCCTCCCTCTGTCACAAACTGTCACGTTTTCAGTGACCCCCCCTCCCATATGTGCGTTACGTAATATATGGACAGCCCCTTTCAAGCACAATTTAAAATGACATAAAATTATCACTGCACTGCTGCAGCGTAGTGCCACTGCATGACTTCACCCATCTAATATTCAGTGACAGAAATTTTAAATAGATTTAAATATGATTTACTTAGATTATTAATAACAATTTCAGTTGAAAAACTTTAAACTTAATTTTATTGCATGAAAATATATCTTACCTTTAACAAATACAAAAATTTACAGACATATTCTCTAAATGTTGACCATTACACCTTCTGCAATTTAAATTCAGATATCTGCAACTTTTCTCAACGTATTTCTTATACACATGGTTCTCCAAACTTTGTTAAATCTTTGACTTCTGTCAAAATATTTACTGGTATGGGAACATACCAATCTTTAATTAATAAACGTACATTTTTGAAAACAAAGTTTTAAACCAAACTATTAGTACCAGCATATTAGAAAACATTATTATAACTTTTTTAATTCAATCAGTTTATGTTTTAAAAAATATTTCATGACATGGAGTATACGCTCTTTATTCTAGTACAGCAAAACCGTTATTTTCAAATCTAGGGATTTTGGTGAAAGTGGGCGGTGACCTATTCTATCCATCGTTGTGTTTCGACTTCAACCTTGACCTTTTCTTCCGATAATGGCGATTTCTCCCGTTAGATTAGACATGGACAAAAGTTCTACCCAAAAAGGATAGAAGACATACATACACTCCCACTTCCACCCAACCAAACAAATTCTGTATTTGTTCTTTGTTGAACAAATACAATATTTACTTGGCCGGGCAAAAAGTAACTATATTAGTTTTATTAAAGAAATTACTGGCGCCATCTAAATTTTAGTAGAATTATCTTATTTTACAGATTCACATTCACATCATGTTCTTTCGTGCCGCTTAGTGCTACATTTTCCGGCCCACCAAATAAATACTGTATTTTTTGTATGAAAAACAAATACAGTATTTATTTGGTTGGCTGGAAAGTGTAGCACAAATGAGATAGAGATAGGGTAGACGTCTTTTGTTTCATAATTCTAGTTGTAGAGAGCTCCATTGGTCAGCACAATTAACCTACAAATTAGTTTGTATTACAAAAAATTAATGATTTCGTCATTTCATAAAAGGCAGATTAAATTAAAAATAAAAAGTCCAAACCTAGCGACAGTAAGTACCGAATACAACTAAAATTGTAGGTCAGTTAAGTTTAACAACGGGTGTCAGCGTCCCTAAGGGATTCAAGCAACCCGTTTGCTCTCCCAGAGCCCTGCTGTGAAAGAAAAAGTATGTTTAGGATAGACAGGCCAAAATATTCATAAAATATGACCCTGAATAAACAAGAAAGATACTCAATCTCAGCAAGCCGTAACTAAAGACCTATACTGCCCTACTACGCTAGAAAGCAGTAACTCCATTTGTCGCATAGCAAAATATTACATCAGAGTTGACGTCAAAACCACCATGGTGCTTCTGGTACCAGAAAAGGCCGAACACATCATCTGTTTCTGCAAAGCCATTGCTCGCAAAAGGCTACAATATTTCAAACAGGTATACCCAAGACCTGTAGATATACCTCAAGTAGCCCCCAAAAAGCTCTTCAGCTTATTTGGAAGCCTAAAGTTTGATGTGGACTAAATTATAAAGGGGATTCACAATAGATTTCATTGGTCGCAGTTATTTGAAAGGCACTACGTTGCCTCACAACCCCACTTGTATTGAATTGTATTGTATGTTAAGGATATCAACGGAATATTAGATTTAGTGTCGTCGACCTCAAAAACCCCTAAAAAAGTACAGTGCTATATAACATGGAACGAAGGAATAATTTTTTTGAAAATGAAGATGGAGTGGATTTGAAGCACTTCAAAATCATTTGTATTATATCTGTCCAATACGGTATAAAATGCCTTTGTATAAGGTCCCTGAACGACATTAAACTAATAAACTAAACTATACACCAGTTTTGGCAAACATTTTTAAAAATTTAAAAACACACTGCCAGCCAAGGGCGTAGATATATTTTTTCTATGGGGGTGGGTAATACTAAGCAGGGCCGGCCTTTGCATTTCGGCGCCCTGAAGCAAGCCTTGAACTTGGCGCCCCTAGCAAAAAAATAACTAAAAAAAAAGTTTTTCCCTGACAGTTTCTACCAAAACTTGACGCCCCTAGCAAAAAGGGCTTTGTCCTGACGGAAAAACAGCGCCTCACCCTAAAAAACAAGCTTTCTCCCTTACGGTTTCTACCAAACCTTGGCGCCTTTAGCAAAAAAATTTCTCTCGGCGGCCCAGACTTTCAGATATAAAAAATGGATTTTTTTTACCACCGGGCGTGGAGATTGATTTTTTACTATTAGAATCAGTTTCAGCGACCTCGAAAATCCTAATATTCCTAATTTTACAAAAACATTGTAAATATTTAAACATTATTGCCCCTACCCCAAGGGGTTCACCCAACAGCCAAACCATGGTTATAAATTTTTTATTATCAGATTCAGTTTTATCGACCTCAAAAAGCCCAATATAATAATTTTCACCAAAGTATAATGATTTAAAAATAGTGGAGTGGTTTTAGCAAAAAAATCTGATTCACTTTTAGCGACAACATTTTTTACTTACGCGCGTGAAATGGATTTTTTCAAAAACCACTATATACCAATTTTCACGAAAATACATTTAAAAATAATTACCCCCTTACCGCCGCGGGGGTGGAGTTAATTTTTTTTCGTTATCAGATTTAATTTTAGCTACCCAAAAAAATTCCTATATACCAATTTTCACGAAAATATTGTAAACATTTAAAAATAATTACCCCCTTACCCACGCGGGGGTGGAGTTAAATTTTTTTCCTTCAGATTCAGTATAAGCTACCCCAAAAACTCCTATATACCAATTTTCACGAAAATATTTTTTAAACATTTAAAAATAATTACCCCCTTACCCCCGCGGGGCTGGAGTTAATTTTTTTTCCTTCAGATTCAGTATAAGCTACCCCAAAAACTCCTATATACCAATTTTCACGAAAATATTGTAAACAATTAAAAAATAATTACCCCCGCGGGGGTGAAGTTATATTTTTTTCGTTATCAGATTCAGTTTTAGCTACCCAAAAAAACCCCTATATACCAATTTTCACGAAAATATTGTAAACATTTAAAAATAATTAACCCCTTACCCCCGCGGGGGTGGAGTTAAATTTTTTCATTATCAGATTCAGTTTTAGCTACCCAAAAAATCCCTATATACCAATTTTCACGAAAATATTTTGAACATTTAAAAATAATTACCCCCGCGGGGGTGGAGGTAATTTTTTTCCTTATCAGATTCAGTTTTAGCTACCCCAAAAACTCCTATATACCAATTTTCACGAAAATATTGTAAACGTTTAAAAATAATTACCCCCTTACCCCCGCGGGGGTGGAGTTAAATTTTTTTCCTTATCAGATTCAGTTTTAGCTACCCCAAAAACTCCTATATACCAATTTTCACGAAAATATTGTAAACGTTTAAAAATAATTACCCCCTTACCCCCGCGGGGGTGGAGTTAAATTTTTTTCCTTATCAGATTCAGTTTAAGCTACCCCCAAAAACTCCTATATACCAATTTTCACGAAAATATTGTAAATATTTAAAAATAATTACCCCCGCGGGGGTAGAGTTAATTTTCGTTATCAGATTCAGTTTTAGCTACCCAAAAATACCCTATATACCAATTTTCACGAAAATATTGTAAACATTTAAAAATAATTACCCCCGCGGGGGTGGAGTTAATTTTTTTTCCTTATCAGATTCAGTTTAAGCTACCCCAAAAACTCCTATATACCAATTTTCACGAAAATATTGTAAACATTTAAAAATAATTACCCCCGCGGGAGTGGAGTTAAATTTTTGTTTCTTATCAGATTTTGTTTTACCTACCCCAAAAACTTCTAAATACCAATTTTCACGAAAATATTGTAAACATTTAAAAATAATTACCCCCTTACCCCCGCGGGGGTGGAGTAAATTTTTTTTCGTTATCAGATTCAGTTTTAGCTACCCAAAAAACCCCTATATACCAGTTTTCACGAAAATATTTTGAACCTTTAAAAATAATTACCCCCGCGAGGGTGGAGTTAAATTTTTTTTCCTTGTCAGATTCAGTTTTAGCTACCCCAAAAACTCCTATATACCAATTTTCACGAAAATATTGTAAATATTTAAAAATAATTACCCCCTTACCCCCGCGGGGTGGAGTTAAATTTTTTTCGTTGTCAGATTTAGTATTAACTGCTTAAAAAATCCCTATATACCAATTTTCACGAAAATATTGTACATTTAAAAATAATTACCCCCTTACCCCCGAGGGGGTGAAGTTAAATTTTTTTCGTTATCAGATTCAGTTTTAGCTATAAAAAAAACCTCTATATACCAATTTTCACGAAAATATTGTAAACATTTAAAAATAATTACCCCCTTACCCCCGCGGGGGTGGAGTTAATTTTTTTTTCCTTATTAGATTCAGTATAAGCTACCCCAAAAACTCCTATATACCAATTTTCACGAAAATATTGTAAACATTTAAAAATAATTACCCCCTTACCCCCGCTGGATTGGAGTTAATTTTTTTTTCCTTATCAGATTCAGTTTAAGCTACCCCAAAAACTCCTATATACCAATTTTCACGAAAATATTGTAAACATTTAAAAATAATTACCCCCTTACCCCCGCTGGGTTGGAGTTATTTTTTTTTCCTTATCAGATTCAGTTTAAGCTACCCAAGAAACCCCTATATACCAATTTTCACGAAAATATTGTAAATATTTAAAAATAATTACCCCTGTGTGGGTAGAGTTCATTTTTTTCGTTATCAGATTCAGTTTTAGCTACCCAAAAAACTCCTATATACCAATTTTCGCGAATATATTTTGAACATTTAAAAATAATTACCCCCTTACCCCCGCTGGGTTGGAGTTAATTTTTTTTCTTATCAGATTCAGTTTAAGCTACCCCAAAAACTCGTATATACCAATTTTCACGAAAATATTGTAAACATTTAAAAATAATTACCCCTTACCCCCGCGGGGGTGCAGGTAAATTTTTTCGTTATCAGATTCAGTTTGAGCTACCCAAAAAACCAATGTATACCAATTTTCATGAAAATATTTTGAACATTTAAAAATAATTACCCCCTTACCCCCGCGGGGGTGGAGTTATTTTTGTTCCTTATCAGATTCAGTTTTAGCTACCCCAAAAACTTCTAAATACCAAATTTTCACGAAAATATTGTAAACATTTAAAAATAATTACCCCCTTACCCCCGCGGGGGTGGAGTAATTTTTTTTTTTCGTTATCAGATTCAGTTTTAGCTACCCAAAAAACCTTTATATACCAATTTTCACGAAAATATTTTGAACATTTAAAAATAATTACCCCCTTACCCCCGCGGGGGTGGAGTTAAATTTTTTTCCTTATCAGATTTAGTTTTAGCTACCCCAAAAACTCCTATATACCAATTTTCACGAAAATATTGTAAATATTTAAAAATAATTACCCCCTTACCCCTGCGGGGTGGAGTTAATTTTTTTTCGTTGTCAGCTTTAATTTTAGCTGCTTAAAAAACCCCTATATACCAATTTTCACGAAAATATTTTGAACATTTAAAAATAATTACCCCCTTACCCCCGCGGGGGTGGAGTTATTTTTGTTCCTTATCAGATTCAGTTTTAGCTACCCCAAAAACTTCTAAATACCAATTTTCACGAAAATATTGTAAACATTTAAAAATAATTACCCCCTTACCCCCGCGGGGGTGGAGTTAAATTTTTTTCGTTATCAGATTCAGTTTTAGCTACAAAAAAAAACCCCTATATACCAATTTTAAAAATAATTACCCCCTTACCCCCGTGGGGGTGGAGTTAAATTTTTTTCGTTATCAGATTCAGTTTTAGCTACAAAAAAAAACCCTATATACCAATTTTCACGAAAATATTGTAAACATTTAAAAATAATTAACCCCTTACCCCCGCGGGGGTGGAGTTAAATTTTTTCGTAATCAGATTCAGTTTTATCTACCCAAAAAATCCCTATACACCAATTTTCACGAAAATATTTTAAACATTTAAAAATAATTACCCCCTTATCCCCGCGGGGGTGGAGTTATTTTTGTTCCTTATCAGATTCAGTTTTAGCTACCCCAAAAACTCCTATATACCAATTTTCACGAAAATATTGTAAACATTTAAAAATAATTACCCCCGTGGGGGTAGAGTTAATTTTTTTTTCGTTATCAGATTCAGTTTTAGCTACCCAAAAAACCGCTATATACCAATTTTCACGAAAATATTGTAAACATTTAAAAATAATTACCCCCGCGGGGGTGGAGTTAATTTTTTTTCCTTATCAGATTCAGTATAAGCTACCCCAAAAACTCCTATATACCAATTTTCACGAAAATATTGTAAACATTTAAAAATAATTACCACCTTACCCCCGCGGGGGTGGAGTTAAATTTTTTTCGTTATCAGATTCAGTTTTAGCTACCCAAGCAACCCCTATATACTAATTTTCACGAAAATATTGTAAATATTTAAAAATAATTACCCCCGTGGGGGTTGAGTTAAATTTTTTCGTTATCAGATTCAGTTTTAGCTACCCAAAAAACCCCTATATACCAATTTTCACGAAAATATTTTGAACATTTAAAAATAATTACCCCCTTACCCCCGCGGGGTTGGAGTTATTTTTTTTTTCCTTATCAGATTCAGTTTAAGCTACCCCAAAAACTCCTATATACCAATTTTCACGAAAATATTTTTTTTTTCCTTGGAAGTGAAAATCTTCAAAAGACGCCTTGGCTAGATGTTTGCTAGGCAGTGTCGGATTCGGTCCCTCTGGAGATCCGCCTACCGTCTAAAAAACACCTCTTTTAACTTGACACATATATCCCGGAATCGCCAGGGGCATTGCTTCAGGATGTGCTCTGTTTTATCTTCTTCTTTCATCATACTCTTTTTTCTTCAGGATATGCGTGATTAGTTTTTCTATTTCTTTCCAGCCGGCTTCTGTCTCGAGCATTAAGGTTAAGGTTATTCGCTGTAAGAGTTGTTCCCAGTTTATTCTCTGTGTTTCTTCGGACTTCGTCCCATTCTTTACAATGTATGATCGTATGTTCTGCCGTGTCTTCTTCTCGTCCGCAGTATGTGCAAGTAGCATCTTCGGTTTTTCCAATTCTCTTGATGTAATGCCTGAAACAGCCGTGTCCACTGATAGCCCGCGATAGATGAAAGGTCATTTCACCGTGTTCCCTTCTAATCCACTGGGTAATATCCGGAAGTATCTTATGTGCCCAGTCATTTCTGTTTGATTCTGCCCATTGCCTTGCCCATTTTTCTAGTTTTAATGCGTTCAGCCTTTCGCTCGCTTTCTGTATTCGCAGTGTTTCTCCTTCTCTTCTCTGCTTGTAGTTCCAATGGGATACTTTTGGCCAGCACGTTTGCCTTATCTGCTGCCACTGTTCTGTAGGCACGACATACTCTAAGTGAGAGTATTCTCTGCGTGCTTTCTAGGTTTTTTTAGTTTTTTTAATTCTGAGAGCAGAGTCCCAGATTTGTGATGCATATATTATAATAGAGTTTGCGGCCGTGGCTAGGATTCTTCTTTTCGTCTCAGTAGAGCCTCAGTTGTTAGGCATAATTCTTGCCAGTTGCATGCTCAATTTTCTGGCCTTGTTACAAGTATACGAGACATGCTGACCAAATCTTATATTATTATCTATGATCACCCCTAGGTATTTAACTTCTTTCTTTGGATGTATTTCAGTATCCTTCACCTTAAACTTAATCTCGCTATGTTTTTTTCTCCCAGAAAGCATTGCTATTTCTGTTTTCTGCGGTGCCACTTCAAGTCCTTTCGTTTCCATCCAGTAACATATTTCTTGCAGAGCAAAATTTCCATCCCACATTAGTTCATCCTCATTTAGTCCTGTGACTACCAAGGCCAGATCATCCGCATATGCAATAAGGGTAACATTTTCAGGGAGTCTAATTTTAAGTACTCCATCGTTCAGAATGTTCCAAAGTAAAGGTCCCAGTATGGATTATCTATGCATTTCCTGTTGGAAAGTATAATAGTTCTGTTTTCCAGATAGCACTGGATAATATTTATAAGGTTTGTTGAGATATTCTTAATTTAGTTAAGTTTTGCTACAATTTTTTCCCATGAAGCCGACCCAAACGCGTTTTTATGTCTAACGTTATAATAGCACAGAGTTTTCTTCTTTTGTGTGTTTTCTGTTTTTCTCGTACTGCAATGCGGACGACCTCTTGGATGGCTTGTATCGTGGATCTGCCTGTTCTAAATCCATATTGTCTTTCAGATAGGCAAGCTTTTTCCTCAATTTCTTCAGCAAGCCTCTTAGCTTTGATACGCTCAAATAGTTTGCCAATTTCGCTCAGCACGTAAGCCCCAGGGTCGTTGGCTGGTTTATTTGGCTTCTGTATTAGAACTAGTCTAGCTGTCTTCCTGAAGCAGGGTATTTTCCTGTGGTCAAAATATTGTTAAATACTTTGAGGAAAATATTGGGGCAGGTATTTGCTGCGGCTTTTACCACCTCGCCTGTGATGCCGTCAATTCCAGGGGCTTTACGGGCCTTTATTTTTGAGCAGGCCTCTTTTAGTTCTTTTTCGTCTATTGGCCTAATTTTAGTTCTTTTTTAAGTTGTTTGTATACAGTTGCTTAACTTTCTACATCTTCCTCCCTTCTATTTATTCGAGTTAGTTTCCTTCTGGCTGCAATGCATTTTTTTCTTAGTTCGCTTATTTGTTCCGTCCACCAATATACTTTTTTTCTCCTCTTACTCGTTGTACTTATTCTGGGCATGGCGCAATCGCTAGCTTTTGAGATTACTGCTGCAAGTTGTTCTGATGTTTCCACATTTTCGTTTTGAGTAATGTCTTCGATTGCCTTTGCCAGTTTACCTTTGTTAAGTTTGTTTCTGTCCCATTTTGGTGTTAGTATTTTTTTCTGGGAAAGCCTTTTCAATTTTTCGGTTCTTTTTTTACTTCAAAGTATATTGCAAAATGATCGCTGCCAGTTTCCTCATTTAGTACGTTCCATTTCTCAACAAAATACAAACTTAAATAATAATTCTTTTAACCCTCTCTCAAGAAGCAAATTGATTATTGGGAATAAGAATAACGATTCCAAATTAATTTCTTCCGCTGAACGTCGCCAATGGCTCTATATAGGTAGACTAAAGGCTGGCACAACAACGGAGAATATTACTGCATATTTTAAGGAAATGTTAAATATTACAGATATAAAATGTGAGACACTTATCTCCAATGATGATATTTGTTCTTTTAAGGTCGGGGTCCAAGAGTCCCTTATACAAACTCTCCTAGATCCAAACCTTTGGGAAGAAGGTGTGGCAGTTAAGGAATTTGTACCTCGGTTTCGGTCTTTTCGGAGGCAGACGAACCAAGTGATCAAAGATTAAATACTACAAATTCTTCTCTACCTGATTTCATTAAACTTAATATTTATTATCAAAATGTTCGATGGCTCCTTACTAAGGTGGATAAATTTTATTCGGCAGTTAGTGACGGCGAATATGACCTTGTTGCAATTACTGAAACCAATTTAAATAGTGATGTCTACACTTCTGAATATTTTCCTGATTATTACACTGTATACAGGTGTGATAGAAATTATAATGCTCTTGACGTTGAAAAAGGTGGAGGCGTATGCCTAGCTGTGAACACTTCCAATCTTATTGACTGCAGTTTATCTGAACTTAATTTTTCGATTATTAAAAATAATATTAAAACAATTGAGATTGTAGGTTGTAAAATTAGTTTTAACAATGTTAGTTTATTAGTTATAGTTGTGTATATACCTCCCTCAGTACCGTTAAATGATTTTGAATCATTTTTTGAGATGCTAGGTGTTCTAGATTTTTTATATGATAAAAACATTTTATTTCTTGGTGATTTTAATATTAACCGTTACGTTTACAAAGATTTGCAAGATTCTAAATATTGCTTGTTTGATAACTTTATAAATTACTTTGAACTAAGTCAAAATAATCAAATTCTAAATTCTTTAAACCGTTTATTGGATTTAACCGTATCAAATCTTTCTTGTGAGGTAGCCCCGTTGGACATCCGGGTAAGTCTGCATGCGTTAAAAAATAAAAAATTTAAGTCTAATAATTTAAATAAAAATTACAATTTTCATAAAGCAAATTTTCATGGATTATATAATAGCTTAAACGAAGTAGACTGGACATCACTTGACAAATATACCAAAGTTGACGAAGCATGTGAACACTTTTACGGTATATTAGAAAGTAAATTTGATGATTTTGTTCCAACTTATAAAAATAAATCTCATTCATACCCTATGTGGTATAGTAAGGACTTAATTTCTTTAATTAGGAAGAAAAATAAGGCTTATTTAAAATATAAAAAAAGCAAGTCTGACTTGGATCAAAACATTTTTAAAAACTTACGTAGTGAATCTAAACAGAGAATTAAACTTGACTACAATAACTATCTAAATAATGTCCAAAGTAATATTGCATCTGATCCTAAGCAACAAAAAGCGATCTAGTAGGATTCCAAGCACTATTTCTTATAATAATGGTCAATTTTCGGAACCCCAGGAAATAGTTAATAAATTCGCTGAATATTTTTCAAGCGTTTACACCTTTCGAGGTACTTGATGATCCTCAATGCCTTGATAATGTTAATGTAACTGATATTTCAGATAAAGATATTACATGCGCTATTAACAAACTTAAAAATTCTACCACTTCTGGTGTTGACAAAATTCCAAGCTTTTTAATCAAAGACTGTAAGTATGTACTTATCGAACCGCTAAAATATATATTTAATCTAAGCCTCAAAACGAGTACATTTCCTACTCTTTGGAAAACTGCTAGAGTATGCCCAGTGCATAAAAGTGGGGATAAGTCCAAAGTAGAGAATTATAGGCCTATATCAATTATTTGCAACTTTGCAAAAATATTTGAATCTATTTTGTACAGTCACATATATAATCAGATAAAGACAAAACTTACTCCTTACCAGCACGGTTTCATGCAAAACAGAAGTACTCTTTCCAACTTAGTCGTCTTCAAGCAATTTTTATCGCAGGCTATAAACAACAAACAACAAGTTGATCAAATAGATCCTTACGTAATTCTGCAAAAACTAGAATCTTTTGGCTTTCATAGAAGTTTCATTATATATTTTTTTACATATTTGTTTGATCGAAAACTTATAGTTTTTTATAACGGTTATTTCTCTTTTGCTTTTGTTCCTACATCTGGTGTTCCACAGGGTTCCAATTTGGGGCCCCTATTTTTCCTTATTTTTATAAACGACTTGCCTGGATATATAGACTGCGATAAACTTCTGTTTGCTGACGACTTTAAATTTTACGTAATCATTAACACCATTAATGACTGTATATTTTTGCAAAGTCAAATTAACAACTTGGCTAAATGGTGTGAACGCAATAATATATATCCTTTACAACTAAGCTTAATATTACTGACTTTCAATACAGCATTAATGGTGTTAACTTGGAGAGATGTCATGAAATGAAGGACCTTGGAGTAACTTTTGATCCCTCACTATCCTTTTCTAAACATATAACGCAGGTATGCTCTTCTGCCTCAAGAATGTTGGGATTTATCATATGTAATTCTAAATCTTTTAATAATACTCTATGTCTGAAATCGCTTTTTTTTGCTTATGTTAGGTCCAGACTGGAATATGCTTCTCTTGTTTGGTACCCTATTTATAATGTTCACATTGATGCTTTAGAAGCTGTTAATCGTCAGTTTTTAAAAATTTTATTTTATAAACGTGAGGGTACCTATCCCGAACAAGGATATGATCACTCTGTGTTACTTAATAGATTTAATATGCTTTCTCTCTACACACGAAGAGTAAACTTCTCTCTTAGTTTTCTTTACAAGCTTCTACACAATCAGGTGGACTGTTCAGACCTACTTGGTCAAATAAACTTTAAAATTCCCAGATTAGTATCACCTCATGAAGAAACATTTATATGCAACTTTAGTCAAACCAACGTTCTACTTAAATCACCTTTAAATATCATGTGTAGCAATTATAATAATTTAAGTAACTCATCTGATATTAATATTTGTTCTTTAAATTCAATTCTATACACAGAAAATCTATGAAGTAGATTACATAGTGTATACTTTAGTTAAGATTGTGTATATAATTGTATATATATATATATGTTTATATATTTTTTTGCCCTGTAAATGGATTAATCTGTTGGGTTAATAAAGATTATTATTATTATTATTATTATTAAAAGGAGATAGTTGTTCAGAGCTTAGGGTTATGTCGATTATTGAGTAGCTGTTTCCACGAGACCAGGTGGGACTATCGCCAACGTTTTGTATGATTAAGTTGTTAGAAGCGGCCCATTCTGCTAGGTGTTTGCCTCTTTCGTCTTCGCGTGGAGATTCCCACTCGCAGCTTTTTGCATTGAAGTCTCCACTGATAATTTTTGGTAGTTTACATCCGTTTATATCCATAGCTAGTTCGTTTAGAAAGTCACAGAAAGTGTCCTCACTGCAGTTTGCAGTCCAAACGAAAATATTTTGAACATTTAAAAATAATTACCCCCTTACCCCCGCGGAGGTGGAGTTATTTTTTTCCTTATCAGATTCAGTTTTAGCTACCCCAAAAACTCCTATATACCAATTTTCACGAAAATATTGTAAACATTTAAAAATAATTACCCCCTTACCCCGCGGGGGTGGAGTTAAATTTTGTTTGTTATCATATTGAGTTTTAGCTACCCAAAAAATCCCTATATACCAATTTTCACGAAAATATTTTGAACATTTAAAAATAATACCCCCTAACCCCCGCGGGGGTGGAGTTAATTTTTTTCCTTATCAGATTCAGTTTTGGCTACCCCAAAAACTCCTATATACCAATTTTCACGAAATTATTGTAAATATTTAAAAATAATTACCCCCTTACCCCCGCGGGGTGAAGTTAATTTTTTTTTGTTGTCAGATTCAGTTTTAGCTACCCAAAAAAACCCCTATATACAAATTTTTGCGAAAATATTGTAAACATTTAAAAATAATTACCCCCTTACCCCCGCGAGGGTGGAGTTAAATTTTTTTCGTTATCAGATTCAGTTTTAGCTACACCAAAAACTCCTATATACCAATTTACCACCTTAGGGAACGTTGAAGTATTACGTAACGCAAATTTATTTCATTTTGGACCCCCCCTGTAACGCTATTTTCCTATGCCCTTAACATGGGTGTAACACTCCAAAATGACCCCCCCCCCAGGAGCGTTACTTAATATTTGAACGTTCCCTTACCACCGCGGGGGTTGAGTTAAATTTTTTTCGTTATCAGATTCAGTTTTAGCTACCAAAAAACCCCTTATATAACAATTTTCACGAAAATATTGTAAACATTTAAAAATAATTACCCCCTTACCCTCGCGGGGGTGGAGTTAAAATATTGTAAACATTTAAATTCAATTTTAGCAACCTCAAAACCCCTATGCCGGGTGTTTCAGGAAGGTGGTTTGGACTTTTTACGTTTTTAGGTAGGATCTTGAAATTTGCAGAAGGTATATTATGTGTAATTTAAGATTTTTTGACGTAGTTAGAAATTTTTTGGCGCTTCCGGTTTCGCCGGAAATGAATCAAACTTTCGATTTTTAAATGGAACACCCTGTATATTTTTATATATTTTCATTCACAAATCAATTCTGAGAACAAGTCACTTGTCAAATTTTGACAGGTCATGTAATTTTTTAGTTGAATGTTCATTTTATCTTTTGTGTTTTAATGCCAAGTTCTTCCAAATAGACTATTCATGTGTGGTATGGTATGAAAATGTTCGCAAGAAAATTCTCTTTCATTCTAACCTAATGAGCCACCCTCTTTCCATTTGAAAAAAATGACTTATGGACCAAAGTATGATTTTCGAACCTTTAAGAGCCCACCACATTTAGAGTTTTGGAAAAAAAATCAAAATAGCATTTTTCTGAAGATATTAGACCAACAATTAAGCGAAAAAGCTAATTTACGGGTCTCTAGATTTAAAATAAAAATTTAAATAAAAAATTACATGACCTGTCAAAAATTGACAAGTGGCACATGCTTGTTCTCAGAATTAATTTTTAAATTGAAATATGTAAAAATATACAGGGTGTTCCATTTAAAAATTTAAAGTTCGATTCATTTCCGGTGAAACCGGAAGTGCTAAAAAATGTCTAACCATGTAAAAAAATCCTAAATTATACACAATATAGCTGCTGCAAATTTCACGATCCTACATAAAAAAGTAAAAAAGTTGAAGGGGTGAACCACCTTCCTGAAACACCCGGCATAGCTGTAGGGTAATTTTCAGATTTATTTGATATTTTCCCCATTCCCCCCCCCATTGCCGCACCCCAATTTTCACCAAAAACAATCCCGAGCGAGAACTTTTGGTAACATACCTGTAAGCTAAATTTCAAGTCTTTAGCTTAAAGCGTTCTTAAGTTATCGACGATAACTAAATAGTGCTTACAAGATTTTCCGGACAGACCGACCGACCGACCGACCCTTTGACAATTTTTTTTAATTGATTTTTATGGACATAAACATAAAAAAAACGTAAAAATACGCAAAAAATAAAATTTTTGCACGAATACAAGGCTTTCCCAACATTTTTTGACATAGGAAAGCAAAATACTGCGAAAATCTAGAAAGCACAGACTTTCTACCTTTCTCTTATGACGCCAAGAAAAATACAAAAAACACTTCTAGACAAGGCAACCAAATACCAATTTTCACGAAAATATTAAACATATAAAAATAATTACCCCCTTACCCCCGCGGAGGTGGAGTTAATTTTTTTTTCCTTATCAGATTCAGTTTTAGCTACCCCAAAAACTCCTATATAACAATTTTCACGAAAATATTGTGAACATTTAAATTCAATTTTAGCAACCACAAAAAACCCTTATATAGCTGTAGGGTAATTTTCAGATTTATTTGATATTTTCCCCATTTTCCCCCCTTGCCACACCCCAATTTTCACCAAAAACAATCCCGAGCGAGAACTTTTGGTAACATACATGTAAGCTAAATTTCAACTCTTTAGCTTAAAGCGTTCTTAAGTTATCGACGATAACTTATCGTGCTTACAACATTTTTTGACATAGGAAAGCAAAATACTGCGAAAATCTAGAAAACACAGACTTTCTACCTTTCCCTTATGACACCAAGAAAAATCCAAAAAACACTTCTAGACAAGGCACAGAGTGCAACCCCCCAACATGGATTTTTAAAAATTCTTTTTGACTGAGATTTTAAATATATTGCTTAGAACAAGGGCGTAGATATTTTTGGGGGGAGTAATACCAAGATATTTTTTTTGTATTAAAAATGAAAAAAAAGGTAAAGGAATATAAATATATATTTTTTTATAGGTAAATGCAGTACAAAAAACTAATCTTTTTGTCCTATGGAGGGGGTAATTACCCACATAACCCCCCCTCATCTACGCCCTTGGCTTAGAAAAATAAAAACATTCGTTTACATTATATTTATTGTTTATTTTTATTCACTTAATATAATAAAAGTAAGATAAGATAAGATAATCTTTATTAGTCCATAAGCTATTTTACAATAGATTAGACACGTCAAATAAAATAAAATAAAGCACATTTCTATACAAGTATACAATGCCTGAAAAATATAAAAAAAATACAAAAAACAATAAAACAGATTGTATAATAAATATAGATGCGCTAGCAATATACATAATACATATTATTTTTTGCAGAATTCAGTAAAATCCTTCAAACTATAAAAACAATTATTTATAAGAAAAACTTTAAGTTTCTTTTTAAAAATACTCAATTTTTCACAGTTTTTTAATTCTTGAGGTAATAAATTGAAGTAAAATTGACCAGCATAGTATGTGGATTTTTTATAAAATTCTAGTCTACATTTAGGTAAAAGTAATAAATCTCTGTTTCTTGTGGGATAATCATGATTAAAATTGGTTTTCTTTAATGTTTATTTTTTGCTAAAAATAAAAGTTAAAAGTTTGAATAAATAAATTGACGGCACAGTTAAAATTTTATGACATTTGAAGAATTCTTTACATGAATCTTGCAGTTTTACATTAAATATCAGTCTTATAATTCTCTTTTGTATTACTAGCAGTCTATTAATCTCATTACACGTACCCCAAACTAAAATACAATACGAAAGGACAGAGTGAACATTAGCATAATAAACACTTAACAACTGAGATCTATCTACATTTTTTTGTAAAGAGTACAGAAGATAAAAAGTTTTACTTAATTTTGACGCTATATAGTCTATATGTAAATTCCAGGATAAATTTTTATCTATAACAATTCCTAGAAACGTAGTACTCTCTGAGGTTAGGATTTCAGTGTTATTAAATTTAAATAACTGCTGTTGAATATTTTTTTTGCTTTGTGCCAAAATTAAGTATAACTGTTTTTTCTAGATTTATTATTAATTTGTTCTTATCGCACCAGTCTTTAAATCTGTTTAAAATCATTTTAATCAGTGTATTTAGAACTTGCAATTCTCTGTGATATATCAAGATTGTCGTATCATCCGCATACATAAATATTAATCCTTCTACAATGAATTCAGGTAGGTCATTTATAAATAATAGAAACAATAATGGCCCTAGGACGCTACCTTGCGGCGTTCCTATTTTTGAACTAAATTTAGAGGAAAATATATCATTAATTTTAACCATAAAATTTCTATTTGTTAAAAAGGAAAAAATCCACTTATTTATTTTTCCCCTTATACCCATTTTAAACATTTTTTTAGATAAAAAGTCTGGATCCAAAGTGTCAAAAGCTCTAGTTAGGTCAAAGAGTATCCCAATGACATGCTCATTATTATCAATTTTATCACTTATTGTTTGACACAACTCAACTGCAGCAGTCTCTGTTGAAAAATTTGAACGAAAACCATGCTGACATTTGGTTATTAAGTTATTTTTATCTAAGAAATGTTTTATTCTGTTATACACGGCTTTTTCAAATATTTTAGAAAACACACTTAGTAAGGCTATTGGTCTATAATTTTCAATTTCAGTGACTTTGCCTTTTTTAAATAGAGGAACTACCACTGACGTTTTAAGGAGTTCAGGAAAAGTACCTTGACTAACAGAAATGTTAATAAGATCAGCAAGTTGTGAAGAAATTTCATGTTTACAGTGTTTTAAAAGGGAAAGTGGGACTTCATCAAAACCAGTAGATTTTTTTAAGGAAAATTTATTTATTATTTTTACTATTTCATTACTGTTTACAGGTGGAAAATACATTGATGATTCAAATGGATGTAGTCGTGTCGACATTCAGTAGAAATAGCGCTTCCAAAAGTCGATGTTAATTTGTTAGGAATAACTGTTGACAAGTATTGACCAAAAGCATCAGCAACGATTGTTTTTTCACTTACTTTTCTATTATTCAAGTTTAGTGTTATAGGTTTTTTTTGACTTGTTTTACCTTTTAATTTCTTAATAATGGACCAACTAGCTTTAGTTTTATTTCTGGCTTTGCTGATAATGCCATTATAATAATTTTGTCTTTCTTGTTTTATACGTATGTTTATAGATTTTTTTAAATTGCTATAATTATTTTTTAAATTTGGTCATAATGTATTTTTTTAATCCAGTTAAGATTTTTTAATTTATTTATGTCTTCCTTAAGATTATTAGGAAAAATTATTTTTTTCCGGTGATCCATTTTTATTTCTTTTATCCTGACCGGGCAAGATAAATTAAAAAAATATAGAAAGTTATCTAAAAAACACTTAAAACTATCATTTATATTATGGCTAAAATTGATTTTCAAGGGCTTATATAATGATATAAAATTATTCATTGTTTTGTTATTAACATTCCTACTAAAAAATTGCAACTTCTCTATAACTTTACTAATACTAGTCTCAAAATTTAATGCTTGAGCATGATGGTCGGAAAGACCTGGGTCGTAGTTTTGAACAGAAACTTTTTTAAGATTTGTTATAACATAATCAATAGTTGACGAAGATTCGGGGGTTACTCGTGTGGGAGAATCTACTAGTGAGTTTAGGTTAAAAGATGATATAATATCATTAAGTATATTAAACTCTTGTTTATGCTTAATTTTGTCAATATTAAAATCTCCACAAATTAAAATATGTTTAAAAATGTTTAAAGATGTTTTTACAATATTAAAAAGTAAACTAAAAAATACATTTACATCACCATCTGGGGACCTATACACATTTAAAATACAAATACGTTTTTTAAAAATTATGCAAGAAAACTCAAAGTTTAATTCACTTGATAACTCAACTGTCTTGCTTAGAGTGCATTGATTTGTAACGTCATTAGGTACATAAATAGCGGTACCACCGTGAATATGGTCCATTCTACAAAATTTGGACATGAGAGTATAATTTTCAATGTTTATTGCACTAAGTTTGTCATTATCGCACCAATGTTCGCTGATGCACAAAAATAAAGGATTTTTCTCCTGAGTAAGATATTCTAAAAGGTAAGTTTTGTTTGACAGACATTGAATATTCAAATGAATTAAAGTGTTACTTAGCCTAAAAAAGAGTCTTCAACTTGTATAATGTCATTCTCTAAATTTATGATGGGTGCTGGAATGTGCTGTAACGATATAAATCGTCACTTTGTAATATAGCAAGGGTTAATTAAACTATTCGTTTACTTACGTTATAATTTATGTTTATTTTGTATATAAATAGTTACGTACGTACAGAACTATTTTGTATCTGGGACTATTTTGTAGCAGGAACTGAATTCTAACCATATAAGTCTCTATTCCATAGTTCTACCTGAAAATAACATAAAGAAAACATAATTAGAATATGATTTTTAATAATAAAGAATCATATGACTTATTTCTCTATAATACATTTGTCTATGGACTTACCTGGTTTTTATATGTTTCAGAGTCTATTGAGGGTTGGATTTCACTGGCTTTCATCTGTAGCTTGTCTCTCCTGGAAAGTTGTGTATGCTTATTCCTTCGGGATAATCTAGAATTTGTTGAAAATAGTTTGCTGGAACTGCTCACTTAGATTCAGTATTTTGTTTATACTTAGTTCACAGGACACTTAGTATTCTGTTCGTATTTTTATTAGTTTTGCTGATAAACAATAAGTATTGTTTATATTTGTTTCTTAGAGTAATATTTTGAGGTTAGATATCACTAATACGGATTTATTAGGAAATATTCTTTTTGGTTATTATTTTTGGTGTCGTTGCCGTTACCTTTATTAGGAATCCTATACGGTAAAACTGTAGTTGATAATGACTTGCATAGATGTCGCTAATAGTTCAGAAATAGTATTTTATTTACCTGAAGGGTTCATACCGGTTAAGAAGGTCGATTTTCGTTCTTCTTGAAGCAACCTTGATACAAAATGGTGATGTTATACTGACGAGTGTTTATTTTCTGTAATCATCGAAGTAATCCTTCATGTATTTTTATTTAAAGTTAGTGAAAATGAATATTTAAACAATGCGGAAGATATTGTAACTGTTATTTTCTACAATTACGCATTTATAACGTTTCGATGGACATCGAAGACTTAGTATGACATGTAAGTTAAGTTTTTCTGTTTCTTAGAATATTTCTGAGATATAATTATTGTTTTAGCACCATTAATTAATTACCATTAAGCACCATTAATCACCATTTCTATACCATTAATATGGAATTACATTAATTTAAGTTGAAGTTTATTTTGGTATATTTGATATAGAAGTTCTCCGCATGGAGTGATGTTCTGTTGGAACATGGTTCTGTAATTTTCGGCATAGATAAATTCTATGTAACTGTCTAGCAGACAATTTTATATTGGACATAATTTTCAAAAGCATATTTTATCCCGGACAACATTTTCAATAGTACATTTTATCCTGGAAGATGATTTTTCCAAAGTAGATGGGACAGCCTATATTTTTTTTCTTTCATTTGAGAAATGAATTCATCAGCATAGGGGAGACTTGTACAGATGGAGACGATGGAATTCATACCTCATGGATTTTGCAGAAACCAGCTAAGTACTCATTCTGAAAACTTTTGAAAGCAATATTTCATATTTTTAAATTCTTTTATTTCAATATTCTTATAACTGTAAACTTTATCAGATCTGATATAGTATTGTTTAATACTATATGCCCTTCTGGCTTTTGTTCATTTTTAGGTACTTATTTTTTTAAAACATTTAATCTCATTTATTAATTATTAAATATCATACTTTGATTAAATGATTTCTAATTTAAGCATGACTTTTATACACTGCAAGAAATGATTGCTGTTTACATACATTTCTTGGTGCTTGCTGAACTTCATGTTTTCTTTATACATTTAAGTCGAATGATTTCTGAATTTAGTAATTTTTATTAAGATTTCTTTAATTATATCTTAATATAATTACACATATTTTTTATATATATTAATACATTACTTGATGTGCTTTCATTAAGTTTATTTATAATAAATTTCTCAAATGAATTATCTTATTTTATTTAAGGGTTATATTTTCTCAAACTGAAAAGCTTAAGTATTTACACTAGGTTGTTACTTACCTAAAGGAGTAAAAGCTAAAGTAACTGGCGCCCCTAACAACATTAATCAATTCTTTCTATTTTTCCCTTGCCCATACCCATTGCTCCGCTGTCAAAACTAGCCGTCGGCAGTGAACGTATTAATTACGGTACACTAATATTGGCGCCCAAGAACGTGGTATTTGGATAGATAGAACACTTGTTTTTTTAATTTTACTCCATTTTTCTCAGTGTATTTTTTATAAAAATCTAAAGCTTATTTTTTTTTCAGTGTAACTTAAAGTTCATTTTGAGAAAAACTACATATAACTGTTGAATAAAATATTTTTTGTTGAAAATTAAGTCAAATTAGAGTTAATCTGATAAGATATATCAGATATGTGTTTTTTATGTTTTTTCTGAATTTTATGGAATAACATGGAATAGAGAAATTTTGGCGTGGGTTCAGTTTTTCTAGAAATTATCGTTTATTCAATAGAAATAAATGGATAATAGGATATTTATTTATGCGAAGGATATGAATAAATATTAGCTAATTTTGTAGTTTTGGAGACTATTTATAATTATTAATTTGTCCAATTGAGAT
Organism: Brachypterus glaber; assembly: GCA_958510825.1. Classification (NCBI taxonomy): domain Eukaryota; kingdom Metazoa; phylum Arthropoda; class Insecta; order Coleoptera; family Kateretidae; genus Brachypterus; species Brachypterus glaber. The sequence continues at coordinate 22,055,565 of OY294047.1, read as the reverse complement.
AAATAATAATTTAGTATTTTTTTTGACATATTTGGGAAATTTTCCAAAGTATGCAAAAACTTTGTTGAACAGTGTACACAAAAAAAATAATTTGTGGTACAGTATAAATATTTTATTATTAAAATAAATATTTTGAGTAAATTAAAGTTAATTTTGAAAAATAAATATTCAAAATGGACGATTTAGATAAAATGGAAATTAGATTTTTGACTGCAGAAATGGTAAATTATGAACTTCGTATAAGACATTTAACAGCAAAAAATAATAGAGCATCTAGAATTAAAGTTTTAGGTAGAGCCATAGCTAGGGAAGATCCTAAAGTAAAATATGTTAGATCCGACTTTTAATTTTAACAGTGAAGTGGAAAATATTAATAGAATTTTAGATAGTATATCTTCAGAAATTGTAGAATATCATGGTGATTATAGTTTAGCTGATTTAAGAAAATTAAAAACTTATTTAGTACATGTAACAAATCGTTTGCAACGTTTTCCTGAAGTAGAAGAAAATAAAGTTAGACGTATTCAAATTTTAGAAATAACAAAAGCAACTTGTTTAGAAATAGAAGCAGATATTTTAGATCTTTATGAAAAATCTGGTAAAAATTCAGATCTTACTCAAGTAAATAATAATATTTCATTACATAATAGTACACAGTTTAGTCCTAATGTTTCTAGTAAAAAAGATAATGATTATTTAAAATCAGTACCAGTTTATAAATGGAATATTAATTTTGATGGAAAGTCTAATGTTTTAAATTTTATTGAGCAAGTTGAATATATGAAAATAAGTAGAAATGTTACAGACGAAATGTTATTTAAATCTGCATATGACTTATTCAAAGAACCAGCATTGTCATGGTTTCTCTCAATTAAAGATAATTTAAATTCGTGGTCTCAAATAATTCAAGCATTAAAAAAAGATTTTCTTCCAGCTAACATAGATGATAGAACATGGGATGATATCCGTTCTAGATATCAAAATCCCGATGAATCTATCGCAATTTTTATAGGTGCTATGGAAACCTTGTTTAAACGTTTAATTCATGCTGCAAGTTTATATACTAGACTAAAGACGATTAGAGAAAGAATATTACCACATTATTTTACACCATTATCACTTATAGAAATAAATGATTTAGAAGATTTAAAAGACAGTTGTAAAAGAATAGATGAAGCTTATCAATTAAAACAAAAGAGCATAGCAGGTAAAAGTGTGGCAAAAAATAAAGCAGTTAATAAAGTAAATGTCCTAAGTTCGGATATAAATCAAAATTTTAGTAGTAAATGTAATTGTAGTCATAATACCACAGTGTCCAAACTTACCCCATCTTCCTCTACTCGTCAAAGTTCAGTATGTAATAGTAGTCAAGTTTCTCAAATTAGTCAAAGTACCAATCAAAGCTTTAATAATACACAGAATAGTAGTAATAATAAAATTAGACAAGTAATTTGTTATAACTGTAACCAACCAAATCATATTTTTAGCAAATGTTTAGCTAAAAGAACAAAGTTTTGTTATAAATGTGGATATAAAGATGTAGTTTTTAAAAATTGCCCTTCCTGTACAAAAAACTAAATAGGAAAGTGGATGATTTTAGTCGGCATTCACTTAATAAAAAGGCTAAAAATAATAATGACAGTCAGGTAAAAAAGGATAACAAAACTACTTTTTGTAAAAACATTTATTATAATACAAATAATATCAATTCTTTACAAAAATCAAGTGTAACAGAAACAAATAAACGCTTTTATTTGAATGAATGGAAAGATTGGTTGGATAAAGTTAAAAATTTTTATAAACCGTATAGTTTGTCTGTAATTAATAAAAGTTCTTTTATTAAATTACCTAGAGATAACCGTCCATATATTAAAGTAAATATTTTTGATAAAAATATAACAGCTTTGATTGATACAGGTGCAAATTGTTCAGTGGCTGGTGGTCACGCGATTAAAATTGTAGAAAAATTTAATTTAAAAATTGATAAATGTCTTATACCGCATGTTACTACAGCTGATAAATCTAAACAGTTAGTAACTGGTGTTGTTTATTTACCTATTAAAGTAGATAATGAAGTTAAGATTTTACAAGTCTTGGTTGTTCCTTCTTTGGAAACAAATTTTATTTTTGGTGTGAATTTTTTACAATTGTTTTCTATGACTCTGGATTTTTCTGATGAATCTTGGAATAATAAAATTAATAATTTGAATGTGATCAGTAATAACAGTGATAGTCAGGATATAAATAAAGATAATTCAGTAGGCTTATGTGACTTGACAGACGAACAGAAAAAGATAGCAGATAAATTTGTTAGTTTATTTAAAGAATTATATAGCGAAAAAATAGGTAGAACAAATTTAATAGAACATGATATAGATACAGGAAATAATAAACCTTTTAAAATGCGTCAATATCCTTTGTCACCTTATTTAATAGAAATTTTACATAAAGATAAAATGTTAAAAGATGATATAGTTTCACCATCTTATTCTGATTTTAATTCACCAGTTTTATTAGTAAAAAAAGCTAATGGTACATACCGTTTTTGTTTTGATGGACGTAAATTAAATTCTATTACAAAAGGTGATTCACATCCTTTACCAAGGATAGACTCCATTTTAAGTTTATTAGGCGATGCAAAATATATATCAAGTATAGATTTAAAAAATGCTTTTTGGCAGATTCCACTTACAAAAACTGCTAAAGAAAAAACTGCATTTTCCGTACCTGGTAGGGGACTATTTGAATTTAATGTAATGTGTTATGGACTCAAAAATGGAACACAAAGTCAGCAAAGATTAATGGATAAACTTTTTCCTTTCTCCTTTTATCCAAATATATTTGTTTATATTGACGACATTATAATAGTATCAAAAACTTTTGAGGAACATATTAAATTACTTCAAATAGTACATGAAAAATTAAAATCTGCTAATCTTACAATAAATTTTGAAAAAAGTAATTTTTTTAGAAAATCACTTAAGTTTTTAGGTTTTGTAATTGATAATTTTGGTTTAAGAACCGATCCGCAAAAAGTAGAAGCAATAATAAACTATCCTAGACCAACAAATAGTACAGAGATAAAACGATTTTTAGGTGTAGCTTCGTGGTATCGTAGATTTGTTAGGAATTTTTCAACAATTGTTAGTCCATTAAATTCACTTTTAAAGGGCAAAGGTAAAAAACAAGCCATTAGTTGGAATACTGATGCAGAAAAAGCTTTTTTATTGTTGAAGGAATCTTTAATAAATGCTCCAGCTTTAGCAAGTCCCAATTTTTCTTTACCATTTGTTATACAATGTGATGCTTCTTTAGTTGGCCTCGGTTCCATATTAACACAAACGCAAGATGGTCAAGAAAAAGTAATAGCTTATGCTAGTAGAGCTTTAACACGTAGTGAAATAAAATATTCTGTAGGTGAAAAGGAATGTTTAGCTGTTTTGTTTGCTATAGATAGGTTTAGACCATATATTGAAGGTGTTAAATTCACAGTAATTACAGATCATTCTTCATTAAAATATTTGAGTAATATGAAAGATCCCTCTGGTCGCTTGGCTAGATGGTCATTAAAATTACAGCAATATGATATGGATATTGTATATCGTAGAGGTAAATTAAATGTAGTAGCTGATGGGTTATCCAGAGCTTTTGATAGAATAGAACCAGAAAAATCAATTTTTCCAGATGTAAATTTAATTAATTTTAATGTAAATGATTATAATAGTGATAAATATTATATTCAGTTGAGGGAAAAAATTGTTAAGAGTCCAGATTCATATCCGCAATTTAAAGTTATTGATGATAATATTTATAAGTTCATACCGACCAAGACAAAAGTAAAAAGTAATATTATAGAGTGGAAATTGTTAGTGCCTCAAAAATGTCGTAAACAAGTACTAAAAGAATGTCATGACGATGTATTAGCTTCTCATATGGGATTTTTTAAAACTTTTCATAGAATTTCAGAAACATATTTTTGGCCAAAAATGCGTAAAGATATTTTAAAGTATGTAAGATGTTGTAATATTTGTCAATCACAAAAAGTTAGTAATTCTGCACGTTTTGGATTGATGGGTCGTGAAAAAGAAGTAAATTATCCGTGGCAAGTTATTTCATGTGATTTGCAGGGACCATTTCCCAGAAGTTCTAAAGGTTTTTGTTATCTTTTAGTTGTGTCAGACTGGTTTACAAAGTATACATTATTACATCCTTTAAGGGAAGCTACTGCAAATGCAATATGTAAATTCATTGAGAATGAAGTTTTTTTAGTTTACGGAGTCTGTCAATTTTTAATTGTCGATAATGGAAAACAATTTGCTGGTAAAGTTTTTAAAAAATTAGCAGATGAATATAATGTACAGAAAATTTGGTTTAATGCACTTTACCATAGTCAAAATAATCCGACGGAAAGGCAACATCGCACAATTTCTACTGCTATAAGATCATATATAAAAGATAATCAAAAAGAATGGTGTAAAAATTTAGCAAAAATAGGTCTAGCTTTACGAACGTCTGTAAATGAAGTTACGGGGTATACGCCGGCATTTCTTAATTTTGGGAGGAATGTACCTATCACAGGAACTTATTATGGCAAAATGACATCAACTGATGGTGTTAAATTAGAACCTTGTGACAGAGACTCGTATAGCCAAGACTTGGGAAATCTTAAAGAGATTTTTGTTGATGTAAAGAAATATTTACATGAAGCTTATGAACGTAATAAGCGTACTTATGATTTGCGCAAGCGTGAAGTAAATTTTGAGATAGGTGAAAAAGTTTGGAGACGAAACAAAGTACTCTCAGATGCTAGTAAAAGTTTTGCTGCAAAACTTGCTCCAAAGTACATACTTTGCAAAGTTGTCGCGAAAAAGTCAAAGTTAGTGTATATTTTGGAAAATGCAGATGGTCATAGAGGCGACTGGCATGTTAAAGATCTAAAGAAATATTTTGGATCGAATAGTGACATTTCAGTTGGCTAGATTTGATTAAATAAGAATATATTCTTAGTATCATTCGGAATGATATTTAAAAAAATATCAATGTATTGAAAATATTTAAAGGGTACCCAAAACTTTTGTATATAGTAAAAAAATATATAAATATATTTTTTGTAGAAGAGAATTCTGGTGCACACAGTCAAGTCTTATTTCTATTTTTTTATCTTGATAAAACTTAGCTAAAAAGAAAACAAAATTAATTATGACAATTACCTGATTATGACAATTACCTGATTATGACAATTACCTGTTTATGACACACACCGATAAAGTCCCAAAATTATGTTCTACATAAGAGTAGGCGAATGATACACGTAGTTATCAAGCTTAGCTATTGTTAATTATCAAGTAGTATTTCAAATGATTTACATAAAGTATTGTATTTTTTGTTGATTTATTAAATAAAATATAGTATATATTTTAGCTATTTAAGTTAAATAGTTATAGAGTTTGGTATAAAAATATTTTTTGTATATTAAATATTTTTATTATTTTTGGAGGGGGCATGTGTAACGATATAAATCGTCACTTTGTAATATAGCAAGGGTTAATTAAACTATTCGTTTACTTACGTTATAATTTATGTTTATTTTGTATATAAATAGTTACGTACGTACAGAACTATTTTGTATCTGGGACTATTTTGTAGCAGGAACTGAATTCTAACCATATAAGTCTCTATTCCATAGTTCTACCTGAAAATAACATAAAGAAAACATAATTAGAATATGATTTTTAATAATAAAGAATCATATGACTTATTTCTCTATAATACATTTGTCTATGGACTTACCTGGTTTTTATATGTTTCAGAGTCTATTGAGGGTTGGATTTCACTGGCTTTCATCTGTAGCTTGTCTCTCCTGGAAAGTTGTGTATGCGTATTCCTTCGGGATAATCTAGAATTTGTTGAAAATAGTTTGCTGGAACTGCTCACTTAGATTCAGTATTTTGTTTATACTTAGTTCACAGGACACTTAGTATTCTGTTCGTATTTTTATTAGTTTTGCTGATAAACAATAAGTATTGTTTATATTTGTTTCTTAGAGTAATATTTTGAGGTTAGATATCACTAATACGGATTTATTAGGAAATATTCTTTTTGGTTATTATTTTTGGTGTCGTTGCCGTTACCTTTATTAGGAATCCTATACGGTAAAACTGTAGTTGATAATGACTTGCATAGATGTCGCTAATAGTTCAGAAATAGTATTTTATTTACCTGAAGGGTTCATACCGGTTAAGAAGGTCGATTTTCGTTCTTCTTGAAGCAACCTTGATACAAAATGGTGATGTTATACTGACGAGTGTTTATTTTCTGTAATCATCGAAGTAATCCTTCATGTATTTTTATTTAGTTAGTGAAAATGAATATTTAAACAATGCGGAAGATATTGTAACTGTTATTTTCTACAATTACGCATTTATAACGTTTCGATGGACATCGAAGACTTAGTATGACATGTAAGTTAAGTTTTTCTGTTTCTTAGAATATTTCTGAGATATAATTATTGTTTTAGCACCATTAATTAATTACCATTAAGCACCATTTATCACCATTTCTATACCATTAATATGGAATTACATTAATTTAAGTTGAAGTTTATTTTGGTATATTTGATATAGAAGTTCTCCGCATGGAGTGATGTTCTGTTGGAACATGGTTCTGTAATTTTCGGCATAGATAAATTCTATGTAACTGTCTAGCAGACAATTTTATATTGGACATAATTTTCAAAAGCATATTTTATCCCGGACAACATTTTCAATAGTACATTTTATCCTGGAAGATGATTTTTCCAAAGTAGATGGGACAGCCTATATTTTTTTTCTTTCATTTGAGAAATGAATTCATCAGCATAGGGGAGACTTGTACAGATGGAGACGATGGAATTCATACCTCATGGATTTTGCAGAAACCAGCTAAGTACTCATTCTGAAAACTTTTGAAAGCAATATTTCATATTTTTAAATTCTTTTATTTCAATATTCTTATAACTGTAAACTTTATCAGATCTGATATAGTATTGTTTAATACTATATGCCCTTCTGGCTTTTGTTCATTTTTAGGTACTTATTTTTTTAAAACATTTAATCTCATTTATTAATTATTAAATATCATACTTTGATTAAATGATTTCTAATTTAAGCATGACTTTTATACACTGCAAGAAATGATTGCTGTTTACATACATTTTTTGGTGCTTGCTGAACTTCATGTTTTCTTTATACATTTAAGTCGAATGATTTCTGAATTTAGTAATTTTTATTAAGATTTCTTTAATTATATCTTAATATAATTACACATATTTTTTATATATATTAATACATTACTTGATGTGCTTTCATTAAGTTTATTTATAATAAATTTCTCAAATGAATTATCTTATTTTATTTAAGGGTTATATTTTCTCAAACTGAAAAGCTTAAGTATTTACACTAGGTTGTTACTTACCTAAAGGAGTAAAAGCTAAAGTAACTGGCACCCCTAACAACATTAATCAATTCTTTCTATTTTTCCCTTGCCCATACCCATTGCTCCGCTGTCAAAACTAGCCGTCGGCAGTGAACGTATTAATTACGGTACAGTGCTGGCATGTAGACTGGATTTCTACTTCCGGTAGAGTGGAGTTAGAAAAGGTTTGATGAGAGGTTTGTTGTGGAATAATCTCATTTAATACGGATTCGTCCAATTCGGCATTATGTTGATATGAAGTATTACCGTTAGTTTCAATAAATAATAAATTTTTGCGAACATCCCTCAGTTTATCAATATTTTTATATGCTTCGTAAACATCAACAGCAATTGAAGTTTTCTTTATAATATAATTGTGTTTGTTAATTTCGTAAAAATACACACTACCAGGTGTCAGTTTGTGAAATTTAAGGGTCACCTCTTTAAGTTTACAATTGTATTTGTGAATATTGGTGTTTAAATTTTGATCAGTTGTAAACGGAATTGATGAAAAAATAACGTTAGTATTTTTACAGACCTTAATTTTTTCACAGATATTTTTAAATGAGGGATATTTGTTTTGGTTTAAATCGTTTTTTCCAGCCATGATAAATACAAGATCATTACGGTTATAGTCTCTAATATGTGATTCCAAGTTCTTAATCACAGATGACAACATTGCATTAGGTTTAATTATGGAGAAAATTGTAAAGTCTGGCATATATGTTTGTAATTTTTTGTTTAATCCTTTTCCCAGTTCATCAGAGACTATCAAAATTTTCTTCATATTTTTGGCTGTTTTATCTTGGCGTTGATCTGAAGAAATTTCTTTTTGGTTACATACTTCATTTAAGTTTTGTTATTATTATTATTATTATTTGAATGAAGATAATTTTGAAAATAAGAACGATTCATTAAAAGTGAATTATCAATTTTGAGATCGAGTATAAGGGCCTCCAAGGATTCGGTTTTTTCTTTTAGTTGACTTATTTCATGTTCCATTTTTTTGTTTATGTCTTCTAAAACCAGAGCATCAGTTATAAGTTTATTTATTTCTTTTTTTAGTTTATTGCAATTTGTACATTGCTTTTTTTCTTTATTATTTTCATTTAGCTCACTACATTTTTTTTTGTAGGGATTGTATTATTTCATTTTTAGTTTTAATTTCATCTTTATAGTTGTTCTCAATGTCAGTGAAATCCGTTTCTATACAGAAACTTTGTCGTTTAAGCCTGTTTATATGGTTGTCTTTTAGATTACTATCAGTAATTAAATTTTTAATCGTTTCTTCTAGCTCAGTAATTTTTTCGTCAAAGGTTTGATATTTTGCTATGCAATTTTTTGAGCAGAGTACTGTGCTTTTTTTGAGATGGATTGCATCTTTTTTTCTTTCCAGACAGCTCTTGTGAAAAAAATTGAAACACTGAGAAAGAGAAAGTCCTCTCGATGGATATTTTTGTTATTGTATTGCTTCAATCTCCTCCAAGAAAAATCCTTGTTACACCTCTGACTTCTAAACTAGCTACAAATTTGAAAATTGATCAACAGAGGGTTTTAAACAGAACCAAATTGTTTACGTAGAGCTTTCTATACCACATTTCATTAGATAATTATTTTGCTAATTTGTTTTTCTGGGAAATTCTTTAAATTCTTCATTCGAAAAAAAGTGGATAATTTATCTGTTAAAGAGTTGACAAAATTTAGCTTTATCTTTCACTATGCCTCTGAAGCTACCATCTATCCACTTGATCGGCTTTCATCAATGAGCTTGTATTTATCTTTGGGCATCTAAAATACATAATGTCATTAATTTACATGAAATATTCAGGCCTCCCACTTGTCATAAAATCATAAAACGTCATAAAATGACCCAATTTGTCCTAAAATCGCCATAAAATAAAATTATTATCATAAAAGTCACAAAATTTCATAAAAATGCTCATTTATACTTTAAAGCGACCTGGAGAGATTTTTTTTTCTGAAGTTTAGTTTGGTTTGGTTTGGATGTAGAAGGTAAAAGGACTCCTTAAACAAAATGAGTTGAAAAGTAAATTTCCGTTATTTTTAAATATTTTTAATATTTTCTTTAAAAATTGATGTATGGGGGTTTTTGAGGTCGCTGAAGCTGAAACTGTTCATACATTTTTCCTACACTCCCGGCGGGCAGAGGGTAATTATTTTTAAATATTTACAATATTTTTTAGTGAAAATTGCTATACAGGGTTTTTTAGGTTGCTGAACCCATGGGGGTGAAAGGCAATAATTTTTAAATTTTTGAGTTAAATCTGTTTTAACTTAATCTTTGAAGGGCAGGATTAATAATTTTCAAACGATTACAGTATTTTGTAAAAATTGACATATAGGGGTTCCCGAGGTCGGTGAAACCGTTCCTGGTCCAAAACCACCACCCCTCGGGGTGGTGATCTGTCCGGTAATTCTTGTTGGCACGATAACTCAAAAATGCTTTGAGATAAATTTGGTACATACCATTCCTTCCTGAAGTTCTCGGTTGGAATTCTTTTTGGTAAAAATCGGGATGGGGCAAATGGGCAAATAACCTATTTTTAAAAGGGTTATGTATGGAGTATTATTTCTTTTTGTGTGTAATAAAACAATTTATTAAAACCCTTCTATTCACTTCACTTCCATATATATATATATATATATATATATATATATATATATATATATATATAGTGCGGTCCACCCCCCCCCCCCCCCTTTTAACTTTTGAACGAGTTGAGATATCGACTTCAAATTTAGAACTCTTAAATAAGACAACTTAAACTATCTTTTAGCATATATTTGATATTTTCATCTCTTAAAATGTAGGCAGGGGGCATGGGGGGGCATTTTTTTAAATAGAAAGGGGGGTGGTGTGATACATCATTTTAAAGCTTATAAAATTCTCTATTTAAAAGAACATTTTTAAATTTTTTAAAAATGTTTTTTAAGGTTTTGATTTTTCAATTTTTTGTGCTAAAACATTCGTTTTTTTAAGTTTTTTTTATAAATTTTTATTTATGTCAACTAAAATTAGTTTAAAAGTATAATTAACATTTTTTTATGATGAAATTAGGCATTTTTAAAAAATTATTTGTTTTTTTTAGAGGAATTTTGACATTAATACCCATTTTCAACCCCATTTTAAAACCGAAAAATTTTGTTCTTTAAATTTAAAAATATGGAGTTAAATGGATATTTTTTTAAGCTTTAAAATGATGTATTACACGACCCCCCTTTCCATTTAAAAAAATGTGACCCCATGCCCCCCTGCCCACATTTTAAGAGCTGAAAGTATTAAATATATGCTAAAAGATAGTTTAAGTTGTCTTATTTAAAAGTTCCAAATTTGAAGTCGATATCTCAACTGGTTCAAAAGTTAAGAGGGGGGGGGGGGATGACTTTTGGACCGCTCTGTAAATATACACCGTGTATTTGAAATAGCGTCGGAAAAAAAATACACGAATAGCTCATGGTATAACTAACATTTTCCGTGAAAATTAAAAAAATATGTGCAGTAGTTTCAGAATGGGATTTTTTTGAAAAAACTGCACCTTTTAGCCGTACGTCAATGTCACGCTGTGAAATTCTCTAAATTAATGGTGACCTTGTAGCAAATATGTATGAAATCTTCCCAACGTTGCCAGATTCACTCGATGAGAAAAGTTTTTTTAAACTTACCTACCGTAGTAAAATAGGGGCACTATTATAGGGCCATGTTTTCAAGAAGTAAACATCTCATTATCACCTAGGTAATAATAATATTTTAGGTATCCTCTGGATGCCGTCGAACTATTTCCCCAACCCTTGTTTTTTATCTTAATAAGAAGTTTTTACTGCTTTTTTTAAATTATCAACCACAGCGATTGAATCACTATAAGATTAATTAAATAATAAAGTAAAAAAATGTACACAACACTTTCCAATTTGAAACACTTTTTTGCATTAGAATGGTTGGGATAGGTATTAAACTTGAAATATTAAACAAAAATTGTCTAATCACTACAGGAAAATAACGCACATAAACCACTAAAATGATTATTAACTATTTATTATTGTCACTACGATTTATTGCAAAAAATACTGGTCAAAATAATTTTCTGTGAATCGAATTAGAACGTAAGTCGTAGCTTCATAAACCAAAGCCAGTTAGGAGCGCCTAAATGCAGCTCTTTATGCAGACATGCGCGTCACATAGCTAATGTTGACAGTTTCAGATTGTCATGGCGGTTTTTTGCTTTAAGTGCAATAAGTTTTTTTCTAGTAGATCTACTTTAAATAGGCACATAAAAAGTTGTCACAAGAAAAAACCAAGTCCAATTTCATATGTTTTTAATAGGTATAATACAAACTGTAATGACTGTAAAATCTCTGTAAAACTATTTCTGACTTAAGAAATCATTTATATGCAACACATTCTTCTTCTTCTGGAATTTTTATGCAACACATAATATTGAAGAAAATGTTGAAGAATTTAGTTTGGATGATTTTCAAGGTAAGCACTATACCTTACACAGGGTGTCCTACAATAGGGTTCTCCACTAAGTCTTGTTTTTAATATTTGAACACTGATTTACAAAGTACTTTATAATAGTAAGGTAAATGTAAAGTAATTTTTCTTTTTGATAACGCTAACTATTTTAAAAATCGATTTAAAGTTTAAATTTTTTCGTCGCGCCTTATTTTCTACGTCACAGATAGAGACTGCGCAGAAACGACATTTTATTTCTTAGTGTGGCTAAACTGTAGACATAATCTCACTTTTTATCTGTCAGTGGAGAGTTCCGTGTTAAATTTCGGAATCGGTTTGTTTTTAAAGTTATTTTATTTGTTTTTGCTTTAATTATGGCTTCAGTGGATTTTTTTTGTGAAAGCAAGTAGCGAAAATTTACTACACGTTAATTACGTGATGGTTAAAGAATTTTTCGCAAAAAACTTGGACTATTTTAGTGTGGAGTTCCGAAGGTTTAAAAATGTATGGTCAGTATACACTCTTTATTTTAATTTTAGTTTTTACTGAGTTTTTTGTTCTATTCATGTAGATAAACAATTTTTTTGAGTAATTTGTGAAAAATGTGGAGGATATTTTAAAACATATTGTATATTTGCAGGTTATGGAGAAAGATGTTATTGGTTATGTGCAACTCAATCAGGACAAGAGCACTAGTATTTGCACAGTAAAAGGACGTTTTGTCCTTGAGCACAAAGTTCATGATCGCAGCAGAAATTGATGAAAATAATAGTCATTCTTAGTTGCAAAGTTGTACAGCTTCTGAAGGTAAATTATTTTAGTTATTTTGGTCTGTGGAATTCTGGGGTTCTATTTTAAATACCTTATAAAAAGTCAGCTGTTGTGGGGCAATCCCCTAAGCAACAGGAGCCTCAGCCGAGTATATATCTGTGGCTTGGTTCTAAAAGGGCCAATGTCAAAAATTTTAAACAGATACACTAAGTCAAACAAAACATTGGCTGTTTTAGCAGTTTAACAGACATGTTTATTAAAAACACCCTTGTCACTTAAAATCTACATTTATCTCACAAGCACTGACGTTGGCTTTTTTAGGTTATATAGATCTAAGAAAAAGTTAGTTCTGCAGTATAACTTATAATAAGGATATAGTGACATTGGCCCTTTTAGAACCAAGCCATGATATACAACCAGATTTTTTAAATTACTTTAGGATCAGAATTTTAGATGAGGCCAGAACACAACATAGTTTTCCTCAAATCCACAAAAAAATAAGTGTGGGGTAATAAAATTCAAAAAAAGTATTGAAAAACAAACATTTATTTAAATATAAATGTATATTATGTATATGAAAATATGTATATGTAATAATAATAATAATATAATAATAATAATAACTTTATTTCATAAATTACGACACATCGTACATAATATAATTATAATAACATATAACCTATGCATGACTATCGTGAACATGAAACTGGTCAAATAGAACTAACATGTATTTTAAAATATACATAAAGGAAAAACAATTTTTAAAAATATTCATCTAGCGAATATGGTTCGAGGTTTATAAGAAAGGCCTTAACCTCTTTTTTAAAAAGAGTAAAAATGTTTAATGCCCGTACACTCTCCGGTAAATTGTTAAAGGCAGATATAATAATAATAATAATAATATTTATTGCTCAAAAAACAAATAATAATTTACAATTTTACAAATGCAATAAATATGCTATTTGCACTAAAATGTTTACACATTTGAACGTGCTTATTACAACAAAAAAAAAAAAATAACAAATGTATTAATTATAATTAATAACTTAAAACTATAGTATTAATAGTAGTAATAATAATGATAATTGCTATAAAGTGTAATGTTATAAAAACAGAACTAGAAAAGGAAAAGGAACGTTACAAAAAATAGTACTAATTATCTTTTTTTTTTTTCTTTTTTTTTTCCTTCAGATTATATAGATCGACTGATATCATGATGTTTCCTTAAGGCATATCTACAATTTGCGATAGGCTAATAAGGTAAACAAACAAGATAAATAAAACAAAACATTAAAATAAATTTAATAAATATTAACTAAATAAAATAATTTGAATAAATTAAATAAATTAAACAAACCAAATTTACAAAACAAATAAAACAGATAAATAAACAAAGTAGATAAAATAGATAAAATGACAGAAGTAATAAAATTAATAAAATAGATAAAAAGATAAAATATATAGAAAAGATAAAACAGGTAAAATAAATAAAATAGACAAATTAGACAAAATAAATAAAATAGGTAGAATAGATAAAAAAAAAATAGGTAAAAAAAGATAAAAATTAAATACAAAACCAGGTAAAATAGATAAAATAGACAAATTAGACAAAATAAATAAAATAGATAAAATAGACAAAATAGATAAAATAGATAAAATAGATAAAATAGATAAAATAGATAAAATAAATAAAATAGATAAAATAGATAATAGATATACAGGAATAAAAACAGCCATTCTCAAACTGAGTAAGTCTATGGCGTGGGATGTTATAGTAAATATTTCTGTTAAGATTAGACATCAATGGTTGAAAAAGAACACGGTTTTTAAACATGAATGTTAGCAGCTCGTATAAATATAGACCTGTCAAAGTTAAAATGTTGTTTCCTTTGAAGTGGCCTCTACAAGACTCGCGGTACCCTAAAGATAAGATTGTGCGAAGCGCGCGCTTTTGGATTGTGAACACCACCCTTGCATTAGAGTTTTGCCCCCAAAAGATTATACCATATCTCAAAACTGACTCAAAATTTGAAAAATAAGCTATTTTTAGAACATCAAGATTTAAATATGAATTTAGGACACGTAGGGAATAATGAGTAAAATTCAACTTTTTATTTAACTGCTTAAGATGCAGATTCCACTGTATGTATGTATGTATATTATATTATGTATATGAAAATTACTTATCTTGGGATTTAATGTAGACATAATTTATTATACAGTGCGGTCCAAAAGTCACCCCCCCCCCCACTTTAAACATTTGAACGAGTTGAGATATCGACTTCAAATTTAGAACTCTTAAATAAGACAACTTAAACTATCTTTTAGCATATATTTGATATTTTCATCTCTTAAAATGTGGGCAGGGGGCATGTAGGAACATTTTTTTAAATAGAAAGGGGGGTCGTGTGATACATCATTAAAGCTTATAAAATTCTCTATTTAAACTAACATTTTTAAATTTTTTAAAAATATTTTTTAAGGTTTGGATTTTTCAATTTTTCGTGCTAAAACATTCGATTTTTTAAGTTTTTTTTATAATTTTTTATTTATGTTAACTAAAATTAGTTTAAAAGTATAATTAACATTTTTTATGATGAAATTAGGCATTTTTAAAAAATTATTTGTTTTTTTTAGAGGCATTTTGACATTAATACCCATTTTCAACCCCATTTTAAACCCATTTTTTTTTTTAATTTAAAAATATGGAGTTAAATGGAGAATTTTATAAGCTTTAAAATGATGTATTAGAGGACCCCCCTTTCCATTTAAAAAAATGTGCCCCCATGCCCCCTGCCAACATTTTAAGAGCTGAAAGTATTAAATATATGCTAAAATATAGTTTAAGTTGTCTTATTTTAAAGTTCCAAATTTGAAGTTGATATCTCAACTGGTTCAAAAGTTAAGGGGGGGGGGGTGACTTTTGGACCGCTCTGTATAATACAATGATTGTACAAATAAATAAACTTAATACAAGATACAAGTGCCTTACTCATTTTTAATTATAACTTTAAATATTAGTGCTAGTACATGTTCCCTGCAGGTTGGCACCAAAATTTAAAATCCAAATTCGCTGACTTTTCCCTGACCAAATTTGTTAATTTCAGAAAGTATTTTACAAAATTTCCTGACTTTTCCTGATCATCTGCAACAAAATAAGTACTGTTAGTATTAATTTACATAAAAAATATTTATTAGTGATAGATAACACCCTCCAAATTTCAAGGTTTTATCTTAATGAATTCTTAAGTTTGTTACTCAGTTTATTGTATTTCTGGAATAAAGTTTGCCATACAAAAACGGTTATTTTTTTTTTTTGAACATTCTTTCATAATATACATAATATATGTATAGTGGAAGCAAATATGCACAACTAGCTAAAATATTGTAAAATATAACTTTATTCCTCCCGTTTCTACCCCGCCAAGTTGGCAGGGCAGAAACATAAAAAAACATAAACATAATTAGAACAAGAGAAAATACACAACTGCCCAAATATCTGTCTCAGGTAGGGCACACAAATACCGGGACCAGGTCAGTTTTGCTGGTCCCGAGGAAAAAAAAATGTGTACACTTTTTTCTTTTTATTGGCTTTATTATAACAAAAAATACTGCTGCCAATAATTAATATTTTTCCCTATAGGCCTGGTTTCATTAAAATCAAAATCGAAAAAAATTAAAAATTCAAAAAAAGTAACTTGTTTCGTAAAACGAAAAATAAATTGAAAAAAAAAATGTTTTTGAAATAAATAGATGAGGCCAGAACACAACATAGTTTTCCTCAAATCCACAAAAAAATAAGTTAGGGTGGGGTAATAAAATTCAAAAAAAGTATTGAAAAACATGTATTCATAGAAGGGTGGTATTTAAAACAAAATTGCGGGTAGTTCCAGGAGATTGGATTGTTATGAGTTGGTTTTGAATATAATAATCAATTTTCTTTTGGGTACAATTTAACGTAAGTTTTTGGAAAATTTTCTGGTTAAATTTAAAATGAAATGTGCTTTTATATTCTTTAGTAAAATAGGGAAGTGCTATTTAAAAAACTAGTTGGAGGTGGTTCCAAGAGGGTGGGTTAATAAGGGGTAGTTTTGCATATGTCAGTAAATTCTACTTTGACTCCAATTTTATTTTATTTTTTTTTACTTTTTTATATTTTTAAATAACGGAGATATAGCCCATCTAAAACCTGGTGGGACATTATTATTACTAAATAATAATTGTTATTGGAAGCCCCTTAAAAGAATAAGATACTATTTATAATACA
Source organism: Brachypterus glaber (assembly GCA_958510825.1). NCBI lineage: Eukaryota > Metazoa > Arthropoda > Insecta > Coleoptera > Kateretidae > Brachypterus > Brachypterus glaber. The sequence goes on along the minus strand of OY294047.1, from coordinate 22,038,601 downwards.
TGGTTTAATTCAAAATGAAATGAAATTTCATATTCTTAGATAAATATGGGGGTGGGAGGTGTTATTTGAAAATCAGAGGTTGGGGTGGTTACAAGGGAGTGAGTAAGCAATGGAGGGGGAGATTGAATAAGTCAATAAAATCTTTTTTGGCTCCCATTTAACGCTATTTTTTACAAAAAATTTACCTTTTCAAATAACGGAGATATAACTTGTCAAGAACCTGGTTGGTGGGACACCCGGTATCGTCAACGGATGGACCGTTTTGAAAAAAAAAATAGATAGAGTGCTCAGGTACCATAGTGGTACCACTATGCCAAGTTTGGTCAAAATCCGAGATATCGAGGGCAAACCAAGTATGTTAGCGTGAAATATCAGAGATATTTTGTAAAAAACACATTTTTTTTCAATAACGGCTCTAACGATTTTTAAAATTTTGGTCTTATTTTTTTAATTAGAGCTCATATAACAAATTCCAAAAAGAAAAAAAAATGGAAGTTGTCATGTCATTTAAAAGTTCTTCTAGAACAGCGTGCACCATTTTAAATCATTTAGTTATTAATAATGATCATAACCATGATCACTTGTACTCAAGTACAAGGGATCACTTGTACTCGATTACAAGGGATAGGGATCCCTGTAAAAAAATTCAGATTCAAACGGATTAAAAATAAAATATTTTTAACCCATTTGAATAAGTTTGAATTATTTCTATTTGCAGTAAATTTTAATATTAACCGTTTCAATTCGTTTCAGTTAGTTAACCTGTTTTAATTTGCATATTACATATAATATGGTCATGTTTTAATTCGTTTCTATTTGCAAATGCGTGACATTTTAATTCGTTTCTATTCGCATATGCGGAATATC
>OY294047.1:21991132-22037534 GCA_958510825.1 Brachypterus glaber | reverse complement strand
ATTATTTCGGTCCAACCAAAAATTAGGTCAATGTTTGACTTCAACAAAAGACAAAATACCCCTGAGTTCAGAAGGCGTATATAAAATACCCTGCTCCTGTGGTACGGTTTACATAGGTGAAACTAAGAGAAAAATTTCTACAAGACTTCAAGAGCATGAGCGCAATATAAGAAAGAAACAAATTTCCTTATCGGCAGTAGCCGAACATGTACATGAAACAGGTCATAAAATCAATTTGTCTGAAACAAAACAAATATTAACAGAAAACAGAAAAATGCCAAGGAAGATACGGGAATCGATAGAAATCATCAAGCATCCTAACAATATCAATCGGGACACTGGTTACCACTTACCTGCAATATGGAAGTCTTTGATAGGAAAAACCTCGTCACGGGTGAATAACCACAACTCGTCATAAATAGTGACACAAGTTGATTCGAAACTTAGTTTCAGATTAATCCCTGAAGATATCTCTAGTAGTAAGAGACGAAACGTCGGAAAGTGAAAATCCATTAACACGGTCTAAACCCGAAAGTGAAAGTTCTTTATAATTAAAGGGAACGCAAGGTCAGGGATCAATTCATGTGATATTTCTACGCCCGAAATTTTAAACGTAATTAGCGACTGTTGTTTCACCCGTCTTTGTTTAGAGCGAAATGCGCCAGACACCTTGATGCCAGTACACGTGAATGTAGGGATATCCTCGCATGCTTCGCCTAACTGGGTCCACACTTCGTCGCTAAGACAGCATATTTCACTGCCGCTATCAATAAATGCGGGAAAACTGAAATTAAAAATTTGAACACTGACAATCGGTGACCTTGCTTCACTTTTTTCATGAATATCGTCACATTCTGTTAGTAGATCATCGCGTGGATTATTATTAATGAATGTTGACATATCGGTTCGATTTAATATCGCCCCCACTAACGAACCCATTCCTAGTGGTCGGCCCAATCGTTTCCCGATTGCAACTCTTCGCAACTTTGATCTTCTAATCCGAGTGCGGCAATATTAGGTTTATTGCCAAAATTATTATTTCTAAAATTACCCCATTTTTTCAAAGGGCTTACTTGTATTTTTTTCAAAAAATTTTTGCGGTTCCGCATTAAAATTTTGAGTTTTTGTTCGACAATAACTGTCAACCTGTCGCAACCGCTGCATAGCCGCCCCTAAAGTTTCAACCCCCACAAGCACCGTTGCAATGTTAGGGGGGTAGTGCCTGACTATAACTGATATTAACATTTTCTCATTATAAGGCGGCTCCAAATACTTTGCTGCCGCGACCTGTTTCATAAAGTGGTTAACCACCCCATTACTGCGATATCTCGCCCCCTGCAAACCTAAGCGAACCTGCAATTGCCTGTTTTCTGACCAAAACTGTTCCAGGAAAGCCTGTTTAAATTCTTGGTAACTATCAAAATTATTTAAAAACGCCTGACTCCAAACTAGAGCATTTCCTTTAAACTGGCTATTTAATAAGTATTTATTCGCATTAAAAACACACTCGTTTACGTTATAAAAATCCCTTGGGTGAATAGCCTCGGAATCGTCCAAAAAAGGTAATTTAGTTTTTTGTACAAGTTCAAAAAAATCTCTATTATTGTTTAAGTTTTCTTGACTTGCATTATTTTCGGTTACATGGTTATTTCTTAAATGTACAGTAGAATCTGAGTTTATTGTGTGGTTATTATTATTGTTATTCATATTTTGTAATGATGCCACCACTTCGGACACCATTGTATTTAAATCCGAACGACTTAAGACATATTGAAAATTTTGTGTAGATGGTGAATGCGAACGGATTTGGTTGGGTTGATGACTTTCGCCGGGGTTTCGTGGCGGTAACTTGGGCGTTGGTTGTGAAGCTTCAGTCCTGGGGGGAGCATTAGGTGTACCCCTTAAATCATTATAATGCCCCACATTTGCAGAAGTTGGCCCTGGCGGCGGTTGTTGCCAATTTTCAGTCCCTGGGGGCAATAACGGTCCATGGGCCCATGAAGGTCGCAATAAAGGCTGCTGAGGCCCCCAGATGGGCCTCTGAGCCGTTTGAGATATAAAAAATGGGTGCATCCTACCTTGAAGTTCCAGTATTTGGTTTACTTGTTGATCATTCCGGGGTCCCGGATTACTGAAAAAAGGCGGTTGTTGGACCCCGCCTGCGGCTGTGTGGATCATTGGAGTATGATTGAGGTTCGGTATCTTTCACAAAATCACTTTGCTTACGCTGGGCAGCCAAGATGTACCAAAACTCCAATTTTGTTAGCAGCGTTTATTATAAAATGATGTTTGATTACACTGTAAATATATTTATATTAGCTACATGGATATTAGGCCGAAAATAATGCACCAGAAAACTATTATTTTACTCACCTGTAAATACCAGGCGGTCGGGGCGCTTTATATTAAAAATATAAACGGCCAGATTTGCACCCAAGGCTATTCAAACTGGTAATGGTGGACTAACATGCGTATCCACTGCTATTCGGGAAGGCGACGGTTTTTTGCTTAAGCAAAAAACCGCCACCTGACGATTTGCAAATAAACACGAGCGGCAAATTTAAAATTTTAATTTGAAATAAAACCGTTTCTGTTCAATATATAAACCAACATCATTATTGTAAACTCAGTCTTAATACATAATAGCTACCTGTAATTATTTGTATACCTGTAAAATATAAAAATAAATTGTTTTTTTTTCGGAGTTTCCTTTTTGAAGTTCATAATTGGCGCAGTCGGTAGGATAGTCACGAAGTTTCTATCGCAGAAAACTTTAGTAGTTCTTTCTACGAAGTGACTATTAAACGAACTTTGGAACTTTCGCGAATCATTTGGTGATAACGGAAAGTGAGAAATCTAAACCAAAGAAAACAAGGATTAGCTGTAAATGAAGATGACCACATTGTTACTGTAAGTCGCTTTATTTTCATATGTCAGACTCCTCTATCCCTCCTAACAGATCCTTTAGTGAAACTGAGAGGGATATAGAGCTTTTAGGAAACTTTTTTAATAATTTAGTTATATCAAATAGGAGAAGAAATAGAAATTATCATTCTAGGAATTTAGATAATTTTAGAAACCCTAACTTAAACCCGCTAACAATGGCTTTACCACAACAACAACAAGAACAACAACTAATTCAAATTCCCAGTTTCTGCAAAATACATGCCGAAACAATTCCCGACTTCGACGGGAATGTGGATGAATTAATTTTTTTTTTACGTGCCATTGATAGTATAGTTGCTAATTTTTTCGATAATAATAACCCACCCTGCTTACAAAATCAGGTTATTATTAGCTCGTAAGTAAATTACATGGCCCCGCTAGAGCGGTCATAAATATTATAGATGCGGATAATATAGACGATATTCGTAACGAACTAGTTCGTAATTTTAGCGACCCTATTAGTAGATTTAAATAATTGTAGACAAGCGCCCAACGAAAGCGAAATAAACTTTTACGACAGGGTACTTAAACTCAGTAGTACTATATCAAATTACCTCGCGATCCACGAACAAGACGTTGACACGAGACGTATGAAATTAGATATTTATAATAAACAAGCAACGACAGTATTTTTATCAGGCCTAGGAAAACCTCACGGACCAATATTGCGAGCTTTACAACCTGCTACAATGCGTGACGCATTGAATATTATAGAAGCCGAGGAAAACTCGCAATATTTTCTAAATGCCGGATACAACAATCAAAAAAGAAACATCCCCATTTCTAGACCAACTTTACAACAACACTTTCCTACCAACAGAAACTTTTCACGACCACAACAAAATTTTTCTAACCTTCAGCAAAACTATTCCCACACCCAACAAAACTTTTCTCGACCAAACCAAAACTTTTCCCGTCCACAACAAAACTTTTCTCGACTACAACAAAACTTTTCTCGTCCACAACAAAACTTTTCTTATCCCCAACCAGTTTTCCAACAACCTCAACAAAGTTTTACACTACCACAACCCCAACACTAGGGGGTCGCGAAAATTCAAATTGAATATACGAATGATACCTACACAAAAATTTGTTGCCCTTTATGGTAATATGAATTATCCAAAATTTGAAGTCAATCGAAATACGTTAAGGCACCGCACAGTGGTCCTAAACTTTTTAAACTTACCCATTTTACGAGCTTCTTTAATTTTAAATCTATAAATTAGCAGATTTTGAAATCTTAAACTTTTATCAACTAAAATTGTTGCCTAATTTGTGACTATTGCTTACGTAAAATTTAAAGTGGATCCCAAGTCGTTTAGAGTTGGCACAAGAACCTTAAACCTCAAAAAATCCATAATTTTACTAGCTTTTTTTATCCATTTTCTACCCTTGTATCCACGTGGTGTAAAAATGTTAACGGGCCCTAGTCTGAAATTGTATACATGTATATTATATATGCAAAATTTTAGAAGAATCGGAAAAAGTTAGGAGGTCGCGCAAGAGCTGTAAATGTTTAAAAATGGACGATTTTAACTCTTTTTTTACTTTAAAATTTAAAAAATATATATGAGATTTTAAGATTACAAATATTTTTATTTTTTTTTGCTCTTATACTGGTTTTACTTTTTTTTAGTTTTTATTTAACTTGAATTTCTAGTTTGTTAGTTTGTTACTATGTTAGTTTGTTAGTTAGTTTGTTTCTTAAGCAGGACACCTTAGGTTAATGAAAGAAAGCTGAAATTTGGTATAGTTATTTATCTTCGAAGACAATACAATATAATAAAATAAAATAATTCCCCCAACCCCCCCCCCCTCGTTGGGGAGGTATATCTCTTTTTCAATTCTTACCAATATGTTTGTGTAAATTTTGTACTGAAGGTTTTTGCACTTACTAGAGCTAAATACAATATTTAAAAAAATGACCCCCATCCCCTAGGGGCAATTTAAATATTTATAAAGAGTCGTTTAAAAATATATTCTATTTTTTTATACCTAAACTGGATTCTCGTTAAGCTCTTATATCACTTTCAGATTTCTAGTTTATATACATTAAAATGTATAATGTATAATTATATACCGGCTAATACAAGAAGTATTGCCTACGAATTATCTCCGTAACTATAAAAGATAACTTTTTGAAATATATATGAACCGTAAATACCCCCATTTTGGCGTCATTATAAAAAATATCACTTTCGGTCTAAGCGGAAAATGGCGTTATTTTAAAGTTTTTTTTTTTAATTCATCAACTTTAACGCCAGTTTGTGCTAAATTTTTAAATGGGACGACCTATTTTTGATTTTGCTAAATTAAAAATTCAGGTATACTCTACAAAAAAAAACGTACAAACACCCTAATAGGGTTGGCCCTTTTCGGGGAAAATGGCCATATTCCGTTGGGAGCTATATTGAATCTAGAACTAGAAATCTGAAAGTGATATAAGAGCTTAACGAGAATCCAGTTTAGGTATAAAAAAATAGAATATATTTTTAAACGACTCTTTATAAATATTTAAATTGCCCCAAGGGGGTGGGGGTCATTTTTTTAAATATTGTATTTAGCTCTAGTAAGTGCAAAAAACTTCAGTACAAAATTTACACAAACATATTGGTAAGAATTGAAAAAGAGGTATACCTCCCCAACGAGGGGGGGGGTAGGGGAATTATTTTATTTTATTATATTGTATTGTCTTCGAAGATAAATAACTATACCAAATTTCAGCTTTCTTTCATTAACCTAAGGTGTCCTGCTTAACAAACAAACTAATTAACAAACTAACATAGTAACAAACTAACAAACTAGAAATTCAAGTTAAATAAAAACTAAAAAAAAGTAAATCCAGTATAAGAGCAAAAAAAAATAAAAATATTTGTAATCTTAAAATCTCATATATATTTTTTTAATTTTAAAGTAAAAAAAGAGTTAAAATCGTCCATTTTTAAACATTTACAGCTCTTGCGCGACCTCCTAACTTTTCCGATTCTTCTAAAATTTTGCATATATAATATACATGTATACAATTTCAGACTAGGGCCCGTTAACATTTTTACACCTTGTGGATACAAGGGTAGAAAATGGATAAAAAAAGCTAGTAAAATTATGGAATTTTTAGGTTTAAGGTTCTTGTGCCAACTCTAAACCACTTGTGATCCACCTTAAATTTTACGTAAGCAAAAGTCACAAATTAGGTAACAATTTTAGTTGATAAAAGTTTAAGATTTCAAAATCTGCTAATTTATAGATTTAAAATTAAAGAAGATCGTAAAATGGGTAAGTTTAAAAAGTTTAGGACCACTGTGCGGTGCCTTAACCTATTTCGATTGACTTCATATTTTCGATAATTCATATTACCCTAAAGGGCAACAATATTTTGTGTAGGTAGCATTCGTATATTCAATTTGAATTTTCGCGACCACCCTACCCAACATTTCCCACCGGTCCTATTAACTTACCCCAACCAAGACAAAACGTACAGACAAGATTCCCTACAAATGAACAAGTTTTTGGGAAACCAAAAAATGTTTGGGCTCCAAACTCCCAAGTAAGGAAACTTGACCGTCCAACTCCTATGAGCACGACATCAAGACAATCTTTCAGCCAAAATAACCCGCGCCCTACAACCCATAACTGGGTTTCGGAAGAACTATATAACACGGAATATTTTAATCCCTCTGACGACGCAGCTGACCCTCCAGAACAACAAGCAGAAAACTACGAATACGAATATACTGAAACTGAAAACTGTTACGAACAGGATTTTCAGGAACTAATGAACCCCAACCAGACAATATAATAGAACTAAACACGAATTTTGACAATCGCGCCCTTCCTTACATTCAAATAAGCGACCCACCCCTTAAACTTTTAATAGATACAGGTGTCACGAAATCACTCTTAGATCCGACAGTAGTACACCAATATTATAAAGATAAAATCTTCTTTGAACCCTTTTTAATCAAAACAGCAAATAATACCACAAAGCACGACACTGTAGTAACAACACCCGTTTTCTTGGAATTCAACGAACCTGCACATAATGAAATAAAATTCCATGTTTACAAATTCCACGATTTTTTCGACGGAGTTATAGGAATGGACATTTTTGAAAAATTAGGTGCTGACATGTTTTTTTCACAAAATAAACTTACCACAAAAAACGCAAGCATACCCATTCAATATTTCAGATCCAACCCCCAAGTCATTTTAAAAAAAGCTACTTTTGGGAAATACTGCCACAAGGATAAAATTTCCCGTCACAACTCCCAATGGCGAAATATTTATTCCTCAACAAAATATACAAAACTGCATTATTCCGGAAACTTTAACTATTGCTAAGGATAACTGGGCGCATGTTGAAGTCCATAATAACCTTATTGCAGATATTAACTTTACACTAACCAGCCCTATTAAAGCCTTTCCCCTTGAAAATTATTTCGAATTATATACAGCCGATATTTGCGAAATAAACAAAAATAAAATAGACAATTTCGAAGACAATATTAGAACCGATCATCTTTTTCACTCTGGCCAAACTGATCTGACATTTACGAACCAAATTAAACACAGAATCAAAACACACGACGAAATTCCAGTCTACACAAAAACATACCGTTAACCATTTATTCATAAAGAAGAAGTTCATAAACAAATAAATAAAATGCTTAAAGAAAAAATTATCCGAGCCTCCAATAGCTCGTGGTCAAGTCCAATTTGGATTGTACCTAAAAAAGCGGACGCCAATGGAAAAAAGAAATGGAGAATCGTTGTAGATTACCGTAAAGTAAATGAAAAGACAGTCGACGACCGTTACCCGATACCCAACATTGCTGACATATTAGATAAACTCGGACGTTGCAATTATTTTTCTACTCTCGACCTAGCGAGCGGATTTCATCAGATCGAAATGCACCCTGACGATATACATAAAACCGCGTTTAATGTTGAGAACGGTCACTACGAATTCCTTCGAATGCCGTTTGGATTAAAAAACGCTCCAGCGACATTTCAGATGATCATGGAACGAGTCCTTAATAACCTTCAAAACGTTATTTGTCTAGTATACCTAGACGACATTGTCGTTTATTCTACTTCCCTTCAGGAACACCTTGTAAACTTAAAGAAAATTTTTGACAGACTTCGCGAGAACAACTTCAAAATACAACTAGATAAATGCGAATTTTTTAAAAAAGAAACAGCCTACCTCGGACATATAATTACAACAGAAGGTATCAAACCCAACCCCAACAAAATCCGTGCAATAACAGAATTCCCTATACCAAAAACAAGCAAACAAATCAAAAGCTTTTTAGGTCTATTAGGCTATTACCGTAAATTCATACCAAACTTCGCAAAAATAACTAAACCAATGACTGCCTGCCTCAAAAATAATTCAAAAATCGACTTAAACCCGACCTATGTTAAATGTTTCGAAACTTGCAAAACCCTACTCATTAACGACCCCATATTACAATATCCAGATTTCACCAAAGAGTTCAATATAACCAGCGACGCATCTCAATTCGCAATATCAGGGATCCTTTCGCAGGGACCTCCAGGACAAGACAAACCAATAGCGTACGCATCGCGGACTCTAAACTCTGCAGAAATCGTATATAGTACCATCGAAAGGGAATTATTGGCAATCGTTTTTGCTACAAAATACTTCCGTCCCTAAATTTTCGGTCGGAAAATAAAAATTTTCTGCGATCACAAACCCTTACACCGGCTTTTCTCTATAAAAGACCCCACATCTTCACATCTTATACGCTGGAGACTATTATTAGAACAATACGATTTTTCTAAACACTACAAGCCGGGGTCCTCGATTAGTCATGCAGATTGCCTCTCCCGTGTTAAGATCGACGAACACGAACTAAAGACCAGCGACGTACTCTCAAATTACATAAAAGAATTTAGCGCACAACTCGAAAAAGAAACTAAGTAGAATGCAAATAAAACTATTTCTAATAAAGCCGACGACACATTTGATAACATATCCCTAATAGGAAACAATGACGAAAATCCCGACTTAACTGACGTTTCTGACAACTCAAACAGTGAATCTGACGGCGAAACAGTACACACTAGCCTAGAGAACCCCATTCTAGAAATTCCCATATCAGAAACGCCCATAAATAATTTTTAAAATCAAATATTTCTTAAAGTCGTTTTACATTCACCCGCCCTTCCAAAATTATACCATCCATTTCAAAACAAATTAAAAACTATAATTCAAATATCAGAAAATAATTTTGATAAGGAAATTATCAATATATTTAAAGAATTTACTACCAGTGGTAGAACTTACGCCATTAACATTGAAGAACAATATATTCCTAGACTTTCTATAACACTTAAAAATACATTTAAAAATTCAGCTCTTAAAGCAATAATTTGTACAAAAATCCTGGAAGATGTTAAATCACAGGAAGAACAGGAAAAGAAGGTTAAATTTTGTCACGAAGGCAAAACAAACCACAGGGGAATATCCGAAACAGAAATACAAATTAAAAGAAAATATTACTGGCCAAACATTAGAGGCACCGTAACTAAATACATTAACAAGTGTGAAATCTGCCAAATTTCTAAATACGACCGAAATCCTCCTAAACAAAAACTGGCAATTACCCCAACACCCAGTAGACCATTTGAAATTATTCACGCTGATGTTTTTACTATAAAGAACCAAAAATTCCTTACCATTGTAGATGTTTTTTCAAAATACGCACAAGCATATCCTATCGAAAGCTCTATCGCTACGGAAGTAATAAAAGCCCTCCTGATTTTTATGACACACCACGGAACCCCAAAAATGATTACCACCGATAGCGGAACCGAATTTAAAAATAATACTCTTCAAGACTTCACTGCTATGCATAAGATTACCATTCATTTTACAACCCCAGGCAACCCAAATTCAATAGCCCCGTTGAACGGTTTCATTCTACAATAATAGAACATTTAAGAATACTTCAAAAAACCAAAAGCAGCTTAAGTATATGCGACCAAATGTTATATGCAATTTTAGGCTACAACCACGCAATTCATTCCGCCACCAAACACCGACCCATAGACCTTATTAACGGACACGTAGACTCACGCACACCCTTCGATATAGATGTTAATAAAATAGTTTACACCAATTATATAAACCAACACCGCGATTGTACAAAAGAACTTTACAAAAATTTAAACGAAACAATGTTAGAACAAAAACAAAGTAATCGAAAAACAAAACGAAAAAAGACATGAACCTTTAATATATAAACCAGGCATGAAGATATACCATAAAACACGCGCTCGTAATAAACTAAAACCCAAATTTAGGCCCAAGATCGTTACAGAAAATAGAAACCTAAAAATACAAACAGAAAACGCATATAATTATAGTAAAAATAATATTAAAAAACCACTAACTAATCAAAACATCCTTTTACAGGATACTCCTCCACCTAACGGTCAGCTACCCTCAGGAAGTAAAGATAACTGACTTTAAAACCAACCCAGGCATCCTCCCCTACAAACTAGGTAATGCAAAAATAAGATCCTCATACCATACATTTATCCACTATTTTGACTTACTCCCAATAGAAAACGAAATCACTAAAATAGAAAATCTATACAAAAATATTTCTCATATCATATAACTAGTAACAGTAATATTACAGGCGAGTTGTCATATTTAAACGACGCAATTTCATTTCAATTAAATCTAGCTAAAGGAAAATTAAGTTCATTACAGGGACACAAACGTCCTAAGCGTGGCCTTGTCGACGGAATAGGCTCTATTTTTAAAACAATAACCGGCACATTAGACGCCACAGACGGTAAACGATACGATAAAGCGATAACAGACTTGGAATCTAACCAGATAAAAACAGTATCTACATTAAATAAGCAAATTTCATTAACTACTAAAATAATTGATAACTATAATTCTACATTAAAAGTAATAAAACAAAATGAACAAAAAATTACGGAAAAAAACAACAAATTTAATTTTGAACTAAATACACTATTTGATCAGTTTGACGAATATATTATGGCCAAAAATGCAATGGACGAAATTAGTACAATATTATTAATGGCAATCGAAATTTTATCTAATATCGAAAATGCAGTAACATTTTCTAGAATGAATATTTTACACAATAGTATACTTAGACGACCTAAAGTTTATCATACAAAAAATTCTTACTCAGCATTAATAAGCAGTTCAGAAGACTGTATTCACCAAATCCTCCAAGTCCATAACAGAGCCCCCAGCAGCTGCAGCCCTGTGAATATTGTTATAAAGCACACCATCATAGAACAGATAAATCCAGCTACATATATTGCCGTCTTTCCAAAGGAAACTAAAGTAAGAACATCATGCCACATAAGCGAAATTACCATACTTCATGGAACATACTTGATAGAACTCCCAACCGACTGCAGCTTCGAAACTCCTACACAGTCTTTCCAAAATTTTAAAACAATTATTGATGGACAACCCTTATTACTACCCGAAATTAAAATTGTAACAAACAATAAAAGTCCTAGCCCAGAATTGGTCATACAACACATAAATCTAGATAGAATCCAGGATATCCAAAACGAACAGAGAAGAATCCAAGAAGTTACACTTAGGACCATATCAACTCCAAACTCACATTGGTGGACAACAAACCTTTATATTATCCTCGCATTCTTAATGCTAGGAGGCATTTTAAAAATCATACACAAAAAATATTTTAGAAGTAACTCCAACTCCACCTCAACTCCAGATTGCGAGATGGCTCCGATAAACGAAACCAACCAAGCTGTTCCACCTTCTAAATCACGTCGTGGAATCACACAACCCTTCGCAGAAGACATCAATGGATGAACTTCCACACTTCCAAACACATTTACTCCATAAACAAAAAAAAAATCAATTTTTTTATGTGAATTTTGTTCGCCATGACTTTTTGTAGGAGGGGGTGTAGGGGTGGATTTAATTTTGATCTACTTTTTATAGATATTATATTATTTAAATTGGTTTTTGCAGAACTTGATTACCTCTTTTAGTTTTCGAGTAAACTGGTGCCAAATATACTTAAAATCAGGGGGTTGTATTTAAATGTTTTTTACCACTTTTAAAACATAAAAATAGTAAGTATAAAACACCATTGTATTTGCAATTTATAGATATAATAATAATAATAATAATAATAATAATAATAATAATAATAATAATAATAATAATAATAATAATAATAATAATAATAATAGTAGTAATAGTAAAAGTAATAGTGATAGTGATAGTGACAGTGACAGTGACAGTGACAGTGACAGTGACAGTGACAGTGACAGTGACAGTGATAGTAATAATAATAATAATAATAATAATAATAATAATAATAATAATAATAATAATCTTTATTTCATCAATGAAGACTGAAATATCTAGTACAATATTACAGGGATACACAGTTTTGAATATGAAATTAGTTAAAGTGTTGTAAATTGTACACCAATCGGTATAGTAATCAATACACAAACATAATAAAATATATAAATACATGAAAAAAAAAATAAATACATTTAAAATTGTCGTCCCATTCAAGGTGCTTTTTGCAGAACTTGATTATCTCTTTTAGTTTTCGAGAAAATCGCTGGGTAAATAGAGTTGGGCCACCCTGTATACACGGTGTATTTGAAATAGGGTCCGAAATTTTAAGGGGTGATTCTAAATCAGAAAATATGACAAAACGTTCCTATAAACATATGTCTAAAAATGCGTCGTGAGGGAGAGTGAAAGTGGCTAAAAAATTCGCTTTTTATTTAATAACTCAGGAACTCTTTAATATATAGCAACGAGGAACTGAATGCAAATAGCACTGGCTTTTAGGCCTTATTAAGAATAGATCACATACAAAACCTTGTTGCTATAACACAAAGGGTTCCTAAGCTATTAATTCGGATGAAAAGAATTCACGAAAAATAACCAAAAATTTCACTTGGGTGCAAATTTTCATATCGTCCGGCGAAACCGGGCATTGTGAAATTAATACTTAACTAAGCCTATAGTTTTTCAAAGCTCCCCTAAAAATCCCAGTCTGCGATCTTTTACGGTTTAAAAGTTATGAGCATAAATGTGACAGATTGCACAATCAGTAATGTTAAAATTTTATACAGGTGCGCGTAGGTGTTAACGGATTTCGCAATAATTTTATTATGAAACATAAGTATCTTAAATATTATTTTCCTTTAGATTTATTTAAAAAGTAAATACTATTTTATTACCTATACTATACCGGGTGAGTTTCAATCCATGGACACCCCCTAAAATGGGATTGTTTTCAGCCCGATGAAAGCAAATTTTTTGTGGCTTATATTTCTTAACAAGGGCTACAAAATGGCGTACAAAATTATTTTTTGCACTTCCGGTTTGGCCGGAAACTAAGTTAAATTATTTTTTTTAATGACACTCCCTATATATTTTTGCATTTTTAAATCCAGAAAACAAATTTACATTAAAAAAAAAATCATTTAAAAACTTTTAATTTTTTTAGTACGTTTTTTTATTATTATTTTTTTTTATTAACATACATGATTTATTTTTTTTTTTTATAAATTAAATCTTATTTATGTGGGAAAAATACAAATTTTATGTAAAAACCAAAATTTGGTAATTATTTTGTACTTTAAAATTTTCAAAGCGAGGTTTCTTTCATAACTTCATATTTTTAAATGGCAACCCCCTTGGGCGGTCTTAATTTTTTGGTGCGCTATTGTAAGGACTACAAAATGGCGTACTTTTATTTATTTATCTTCCACTTTTGCCCCGGATTAGGCTTTTTTAATGAATAAAAAAATAATTAATTGATTTTTTTTAGATATCAAATTGTTTTCTGAATTTAAAAGTGCAAAAATATACAGGGGTTGTCATTAAAAAAAATAAAATTAACTTAGTTTCGGGCGAAACCGGAAGCGCAAAAAAATAATTGTATACGCCATTTTATAGCCCTTGCTAAGAAATAAGAGGGAACGTTCAAGTATTACGTAACGCAAATTGTACCAAAATTCATACACTTTACACTAGGTTTCTCGCGTTATTAAAGGCTGTAGATATTTCATGTTTTAGATACCCTCCCAAATAGGGGGGGGTTTAGGGGGGTAGCCAAAATATAAAATGTCTACAGAGTTTAATAACGCGGCAACCGGGGTATGAAGTGTATGAATTTTGGTACAATTTGCGTTATGTAATACTTGAACGTTCCCTTATATTTCTTAGCAAGGGCTACAAAATGGCGTATACAATTATTTTTTTGCGCTTCCGGTTTCGCCCGAAACTAAGTTAATTTTATTTTTTTTAATGACAACCCCAATAGCGCACCAAAAAATTAAGACCGCCCAAGGGGGTTGCCATTTGAAAACATGAAGTTATGAAAGAAACCCCGCTTTGAAAAATTTAAAGTACAAAATAATTACCAAATTTTGGTTTTTACATAAAACTTGTATTTTTCCACATAAATAAGATTTTATTTAGAACAAAAAAAAACCATGTATGTTAATAAAAAAAAATAATAAAAAAACGTAATAAAAAAAATAAAAAGTTTTTAAATAATTTTTTTAATGTAAACTTGTTTTCTGGATTTAAAAAGGCAAAAATATATACACCCCCTATATTAAAAAAAATAATTTAACTTAGTTTCCGGCGAAACCGGAAGTGCAAAAAATAATTTTGTACGCCATTTTGTAGCCCTTGTGAAGAAATATAAGCCACAAAAAAATTGCTTTCATCGGACTGAAAACAATTCCATTTTAGTGGGTGTCCATGGATTGAAACTCACCCGGTATAGTATAGGTAATAAAATAGTATTTACTTTTTGAATAAATCTAAAGGAAAACATAATATTTAAGATACTTATGTGTCATAATAAAATTATTGCGAAATCCGTTAACACCTACGCGCACCTGTATAAAATTTTAACATTACTGATTGTGTAATCTGTCACATTTATGCTCATAACTTTTTAACCGTAAAATATCGCAGACTGGGATTTTTAGAGGAGCTTTGGAAAACTATAGGCTAAGTTATGTATTAATTTCACAATGCCCGGTTTCGCCGGACGATATGAAAATTTGCACCCAAGTGAAATTTTTGGTTATTTTTCGTGAATTCCTTTGATCTGAATAGCTAAAAAGGAAAAACATATTTTTTAACAGTTCCTTTTTTAAATGATTCTTTAAACATTATTCTTTAATAATCATATAAATTTATCATCAATAATTAGAGTTATATATTTTTTAAAGGCAATTTAAAGTCAGAAAAAATTAAAAGGACCAAATTTGTTAAAAAGAAAAAAAAAATGTCAAATTTTTTATTAATGCATATATTAAATTTTTTTTTTGGTGCAACATATTATTTTCGAAGAGTTTTAAGAAATTTTACCCAATAAAACAATATAACCTTAAAATTTACTAAAATTCTTACCACTTCCGGGTCAACCGGAAGTACTGAAAGGGGTCGTAGATTACGAATGTTTGGTCAAAATTTAAAAACTAAAAATGGCGCCGCCAATATAGCGAATTTTGGCATTTATGAACCACTCAAGAATATACCTATCTACTCCATAACATCAAATAGACGCATTTACGTCGAAATAAATGAATAAAAAGTCAAAGTCAGGTGTAGATATTCACGCCGTAATGATGTAACACGTCAAACTGACGTGAGTTCAATCAATTTAACGTCTTATATCATTTTAAAGTGCACTTACGTCAACAGGGGTGTCACATCAAAATTAAGTGATCAATTTCACGCGTAAAAACGTCAATTTGATGTAAGTGAGTGGATACAGGGTGATTATTTGAAAACAATCCACCCCAAATATCTTGAAAACTAAGCACAATATGCCAATTCCAAAAAATAGGTCAATTTGTTTTTTTGAGGGCTGGTTTAAATTTTTTACGGTAAGTAAAATTACCTTATTTTTCTTGTAAAATATATTGCTTTAATTAAATAAAAGCATCCACCCTTAAGTTGTGGATTGGTATTTTTATTTTTTTATATCAAAGATAGCACTTTTTAAGCTCTTTGAAATAGGTTGAAGAGAGGTCGCTGTGATGAACCAATGTTGCTTGAGTCAAACTTATTCTGAAGGAAAATGGGTTTATTCCAGAAAATCTATTTCTTAAGTTAAGTAACCACCAAAGGTTCCCTCAGAATTATCTTTTATACATAAATCCTCATCGAGCAATAGCTTATCCTACTTTTCATTTATTATGTAAAACTAATTTACATTCTTTAGTGTTCATAATTATTTAGTAACTATTAAAATCACTTCATTACACCAGTGGTGTACTCCACAGGGTAACTCGATGTATCTTTTATATACATGACATAATCTAATAATAAATGTAACGTATATAAATTTCAGATTTCGTGTCATAATAAAATTATTGCGAAATCCGTTAACACCTACGCGCACCTGTATAAAATTTTAACATTACTGATTGTGTAATCTGTCACATTTATGCTCATAACTTTTAAACCGTAAAAGATCGCAGACTGGGATTTTTAGAGGAGCTTTGGAAAACTATAGGCTAAGTTATGTATTAATTTCACAATGCCCGGTTTCGCCGGACGATATGAAAATTTGCACCCAAGTGAAATTTTTGGTTATTTTTCGTGAATTCCTTTGATCTGAATAGCTAAAAAGGAAAAACATATTTTTTAACAGTTCCTTTTTTAAATGATTCTTTAAACATTATTCTTTAATAATCATATAAATTTATCATCAATAATTAGAGTTATATATTTTTTAAAGGCAATTTAAAGTCAGAAAAAATTAAAAGGACCAAATTTGTTAAAAAGAAAAAAAAATGTCAAATTTTTTATTAATGCATATATTAAATTTTTTTTTTGGTGCAACATATTATTTTCGAAGAGTTTTAAGAAATTTTACCCAATAAAACAATATAACCTTAAAATTGACTAAAATTCTTACCACTTCCGGGTCAACCGGAAGTACTGAAAGGGGTCGTAGATTACGAATGTTTGGTCAAAATTAAAAAACTAAAAATGGCGCCGCCAATATAGCGAATTTTGGCATTTATGAACCACTCAAGAATATACCTATCTACTCCATAACATCAAATAGACGCATTTACGTCGAAATAAATGAATAAAAAGTCAAAGTCAGGTGTAGATATTCACGCCGTAATGATGTAACACGTCAAACTGACGTGAGTTCAATCAATTTAACGTCTTATATCATTTTAAAGTGCACTTACGTCAACAGGGGTGTCACATCAAAATTAAGTGATCAATTTCACGCGTAAAAACGTCAATTTGATGTAAGTGAGTGGATACAGGGTGATTATTTGAAAACAATCCACCCCAAATATATTGAAAACTAAGCACAATATGCCAATTCCAAAAAATAGGTCAATTTGTTTTTTTGAGGGCTGGTTTAAATTTTTTACGGTAAGTAAAATTACCTTATTTTTCTTGTAAAATATATTGCTTTAATTAAATAAAAGCATCCACCCTTAAGTTGTGGATTGGTATTTTTATTTTTTTATATCAAAGATAGCACTTTTTAAGCTCTTTGAAATAGGTTGAAGAGAGGTCGCTGTGATGAACCAATGTTGCTTGAGTCAAACTTATTCTGAAGGAAAATGGGTTTATTCCAGAAAATCTATTTCTTAAGTTAAGTAACCACCAAAGGTTCCCTCAGAATTATCTTTTATACATAAATCCTCATCGAGCAATAGCTTATCCTACTTTTCATTTATTATGTAAAACTAATTTACATTCTTTAGTGTTCATAATTATTTAGTAACTATTAAAATCACTTCATTACACCAGTGGTGTACTCCACAGGGTAACTCGATGTATCTTTTATATACATGACATAATCTAATAATAAATGTAACGTATATAAATTTCAGATTTCGTTTGGACTTTTTGGATATATTCCAACTTAAAAAAATATAAATTTCTCTTTCAGGATTGAACAAATATTAAAACATATAAAATTTCATATAATAATATAAATAGTGATCTAGAGCACTAAGATACCAATCCAGAAATACTCTAGATGGCGCCCTAAATAAAAACCTCTAAAGAACAAAGTTATTTTTCACGTTAAGAGCTCCGCCCATTAACAGGTGCCTCCGACAAATTGAGCTGCCGTCCGCAACATCTTACCACAATACATTTATATGTGATAAGATTTTGGCGCCCAACGTGTTAGATAGTTAGATAGTAAGATTTTGGCGCCGTCAACGTGTTAGATAGTTTTTTTAATTTTTGCTTAAACTTTAACTTTGGTATTTTGAGATTTAGTAAGTTGGATAAATTAAGGTTCATAATTTTGGATTTATGTGTAGATATTTATACTTCTTTTTTGTAGATACTTTTCTTATTTGGAGGAAAATTGGGCATTGTACGGTGTCATTCAATTTTCAACAATTTGGGAACTTTTGGCTTATCGAGTCATTTTGATTTGGATATATGAATTTGGAAAACATAATGTCAGGACAGGAATTCAATGTAGGATATCTTTCTGCAAGGATTCAGTGGTGAGACCAATTTTAATTATTTTCTGTCACGCTGGATAAAATAAAGTTGGTATATTTTTTTATATAATGTTCTACATTTTTATATGCGTTATATACTCCACCATTTCCGTTGAATAAAAAAAAGTCAAGGGTATTAAGCTCTTTAAAAGGTTCTGGGGTGTGTTATAGTGACGAATTTGATAACGTGTCGCTGCGACAACACTACTTTGGCGACAATTATATCTTTTGGCGAAATATTTTTATTATATATTGTGTATAAATTAAAGGTATAATTTTTGGCCAGGGCCTGCATAGTTTTTTTTTGGGTGTATCTTGTTGACACAGGATTAGCTACCTCGAGACAATTTTTTACTATACACCGTGTATTTAAAATAGCGTCGGAAAAAAATACACGAATAGCTCATGTTATAACTAACATTTTCCGTGAAAATTAAAAAAATATGTGCAGTAGTTTCAGAATGGGATTTTTTTGAAAAAAATGCACCTTTTAGCCGTACGTCCATGCCACGCTGTGAAATTCTCTAAATTAATGGTGACCTTGTAGCAAATATGTATGAAATCTTCCCAACGTTGCCAGATTCACTCGATGAGAAAAGTTTTTTTAAACTTACCTACCGTAGTAAAATAGGGGCCCTATTATAGGGCCATGTTTTCAAGAAGTAAACATCTCATTATCACCTAGGTAATAATAATATTTTAGGTATCCTCTGGATGCCGTCGAACTATTTCCCCAACCCTTGTTTTTTATCTTAATGTGATGTATTTGGAGGTGGTTATTGAAACAATCACTAATGGTACCGAACACTTTATTTTATATCCAAATATTAACATGAAAGAACCAAAATGGTTGTTGCTAACAGAAGGCGGTAGATGAACTGCCTGGGTGATCAAGTCACATGATCGCCCTAACCGGCAGTGTTGCCATTGTGTGACACCTTAGCGTGACATCACACCCCCATCCTTATAATCAGAACATATTTTTGTTCTTTTGTAAAACATGTTCTGCTTAAGGTAAATATATTCCACGTTTCACTTTTAATTGATTTTATTAATTTACTTTTTTAGCTCAAAATAATAATTTTTATTCATTTATTTTTCCTGTGAAATTTGGAGTATATTTAGGGCTTTAGAACTTAAATACTTTATTTTACTAAATAAATTATTTCAACTTAAAATATTTGTACTTAAGATAATTATATTATTTTAATATTAATGTAATATTTTATTTGCTGTTATTTGAATAATAAATTTTATTTTTTTTTAGTGTATCATTGTTTAATTTGACTTTGTGTAAGAATAAAATAATGAAATATACTTTATGTGAATTTATTTTAGGTTTATATTTATTTTGCCTAAATGTAAATTATAGTAGCATACTGTATTTTCTGAAAAGTAAATTATTTCATTCTTTCACGACTAAAATTTATTAAGCCAACAAAAGCTGAAATATTAATTTGTAATGATAATGTTATCATTCAGAAAAGATTTGAAAAACTATTTAAAATATGTGATAAAAATGTTAACTTTTTAGACCATTAAAATTCAATTAAAATATATGTAATTTCCTGAAAACTGACTAACTTGACATTTGACTACATTTAACATTTAACTTGACATTTGACGTTTGACTTGACATTTAACATTTTGACTAGATATTTGACAAAGATCCAAAACATAATCTTTAAACTTAACAGGTTTGGACACTTTTCTGCCAAATCTAGATTTTTCAGCATTTTCCTTTTCAGGTTTTTCTTTTTCAGGACTAGAAATATTGAGCTTAGAGTTTACAGGTTTAAAGGTACTTACTTTACACGTGCCTGCGACCCCTGCCCCCCTAGAAACGTGACTGAAATTACTGGTACTTGGCACTTGAAGGTTTTCGGACTCGGTATCATCCTCAGGTATGGCAGGTTCGATTTCCGGGACATCTTCAGGTGTAAAAGGTTCGTTTTCAGTGATTTCAGACATTTCTACTGGATTATTGGCTACTTCGCTGTGATTTGGTACTTCCTGTTCTAATATTTCTCTTCCTGGAAGTTTACTTGCTGTGGAAGTGTAGTTTCTTGGTTTTTGCACTTTCTGAGTTGATTTTTGCGCTGTATACTCCGGTTTTCTTGCTAAATTTAAACGTTCTTCCGTCTCCGATCTTTCCGCTGCTTTTATTATCTGAGAAATGTGTCTCTTCCAGATCATACCGTTTTCTAACTTGCACAGATATATTGATTTTCCTATTTTTTTCTGGATTTTTGCTTTTACATACGTTCTTTTATTCACGATTCTGAAGTCCATTACCATGACTGTTTCTCCAAGCTCTACTTCTCTATATTTCCCTTTATGATATTTAATTTTATTTTTCTGAGATTTTATGTGATTTTCTATGGATTTTTCTTCTGTGAAATCGTCTTTTTCTTTTAAAGCATCTATACGTATTCTTAGAACTGAGCTGGTGTTTCATTGGTGGAACAGTGCTTTGTGGTTCTATACGCAAAAATATTCATAAATTAGCATATTCATCGATTTTTTTACATTTTTCGGATCTGATAGCCTGGTTATTAGATTTTTCTTGAAGGTTTTGACTGCATTTTCTGCTAAGCCGTTCCCGGCCGGATTCCCTGGGCACGAAGTTAGGTGTTTTATCGAATTCCTCTTGAAAAACGTTTTCATGTTCTCAGCTAGGAAGCTGGTGGAGTTGTCGCTAACGACCACCCTAGGCAAACCTAGGCGACTGAAGACTTCTTTCAGACGCTCTTCTGTTTCTTCTGAAGATAAGTTTTTCACTGGTAGCACCTCAACCCATTTTGAAAATGAGTCTATTATGACTAGAAATCTAACATTTTTTATTGGTCCACAATGATCCATGTGAATCCTCATCTAAGGTCTATTCTCGATTTTCCACGGTGTCAATACACTTTTGGGTGGTGCTGACTGATTTTGCAGGCAATATATACAACTTCTGCATATTTCTTCTATCTGTTTGTCGATATTAGGCCAGTAAAGATAAGAACGAGCTACACTTTTGCTACGTACCATGCCCCAGTGGTTTTCATGAATTTCCTCTAGCAATTTGCTTCTTAAGTTTAGTGGAATCACTATCTTGTGACCCCATGTGATTATTCCTTTTTCTACTTCCAAATCTTCTTTACGATTTTTATACGGCTTTATGCTATCTGGGACTTTTTCTGGCCATTTTTGGTTGTTTATATATTTCATGATTTTTCGCAGATCCTTGTCCTTTTCCGTTTCCGTTCTGATTACCTGGTTATCTATGGGCCATTCTTCTAAAATTTCCGTGAAATTTATGAGATTTCCTCTATCTTCTATTGAGGTTTTCTTCAGAGGCACTCTAGATAAAAAATCACTCAGAACATTTTCTGAGCCTGCTAAATGTTCAATTTGGTAATCAAAACCTGACAGAAATGCTGCCCAACGCTGGAGTCTGCTGTTGTACATCACCGGTAACTTCTTGTTTTCATGAAATAACCCGACTACGGTTTTAGCGTCAGTCCTTATAATGAAATGCCTCCCTGCAACATATTGATAAAATTTCTGCACACCAAAGTAAATAGCTGCTGCCTCTTTATGGACTATAGGCCATTTTAACTCGCTTTTCTGCAACGTTCGTGAAACCATGGAAATTGGTCTATCAATGCCATTTATTTTGTGTGAGAGGGATGCTGAAATTCCATATTCTGAACTGTCTGTGGTCAAATACAGAGGTAATTTTGGGTTATAATAGGCTAAAACAGTGTCTGATGCTATTATTTCTTTTACCTGCTGAAAAGCTTTCTTGTGATTTTCCTTCCATTCAAATTTTTGACTATTTTTCTGCAAAAGTTCATACATTAGTTTCATCACAGTAGCTGCATTTGGAATGAAATTGTTATAGTAATTTATTAAACCTAAAATTGCTCGTACTTGGGTGACATTTTCTGGTTCTGGTGCTTTTAAAATTGCCTCAACTTTCTTTGGAGATTTTTTTACCCCTTCTTTATTGACCCGAAAGCCTAGGTACTCTACCTCGTTCATGAAAAATTGACATTTTTCTCTATTTATAGTTAGGCCTGCCATTTTTAATTTTTCCAGCACTTTGGATAAGTTTTCAAGGTGTTCCTTGTCATTTCTGCCAGTGACAATAATGTCATCTAAAAAATTGACAGCATACTCTATATCCATGAGTAATTCCTCCAAGTGCTTTTGGAAAATAAATGTTGCAGTTTTAACCCCGAAAGCTAAGAAATTTACAGAATAAAGACCAAGTATCGTACTCCATGTTAAGATCTTTTTACTTTCTTCTTCCATTTCAAATTGGCAATAAGCTTTGAACATATCTAATTTTGAAAATTTTTGTCCCCCAGATATCTTGGCAAAAAGTTGCTCTTTAGTTCGAAGTTCGTGATTCATATTACTTAGATATTTATTTATGGTTACCTTATAGTCTGCGCATAGCCTCAAAGTCTGATCTTCCTTCAAAATCGGGACGAGCGGCGATGCCCAGAGGCTAGTCTCCACTGGAGATATGATTCCCTGCTTTTCAAGACTTCGTAGCTCTTCCTCCATTTTTTTTCTGAAGGCCAACGGAACAGGTCTTGGACGCATGAAAACTGGAACTGCATCTGGCTGCATGTGTAACTTTATTTTTGCCAATTTATACCTGCCAATTCCACTGAAAACTTCCTCATACCTCTGAAGAATGTCTTCAATCGACTCATGCTTCACCAGGTTTACCATTTCTAAGCTGATACCGAACTGCCTTAAAGCGTCACGTCCTAGGATGCAAGCGTTCGCTGGACCTATAACATAAAATTTGACTCTCTTATTTTTGTTTCCATACCTTGCATTAGCGTAAAAATAACCTTCCGGTTTAAACCTCGTGCTGTTATAAGCTCTCAAAATCGCATCATCTTTTTAAAGTCTATATTTTTCCTTAAAATTTTCGTTAAAAATATTTAAACTAAGTGCAGTTACGGCCGCTCCCGTGTCTGCAAGCATATTTACTTCAATATTGTCAATTATAACATTAAGATTAAATTTATCGTTATATTTTTCCTCAATATTAAAAATATTGTTGTCGGTTTTTTGTTTAAGATTATGTTTTGGAGCTTTTGACTTAAAATTATTACATTCTACAACACAGTTTTTGAGTTCATCACCATTTTCGCAAGACCACATGTCTTTTACTCCTTCTTCGTCGGATTTCTCTTGACGATCGATGAAATTGAATTGTTTTTTGTTTGAATATTTTTATCTACACTCACCTTTGTGTTTCTTCCGGAAAAACTTACAAAATTTGTGTTTGTTTTGTTGAAATTTCGGTTTATTTTGGAAAGGTCGGCTGTCATAATTCTGGGGATTTTTGGGTTGAACACCTTCGCCGGTAACCCTGCCTGACGTACCAACATGCTGCGCCGCCATTGGTCGATTTTGAAATTGGCTCCGCCTCCTGACGAAGTTGATGTCAGCCGCCATTGCGCCTGAGACTTGTTCCCGCTTTTTCGCGATGTCAACAAATTTTTCCAATTTTTCTTCGGGTTTTTCCTCACACAGCCTCTCGAAAATGTTACTGTCCCTCACAGCAGTGACGAATTTTAGCTTCAGGAGTAGTTCCAGGTCATTACCGAACTCGCACTCACTCGCCACTGAACACAGCCTTGCGTGAAAATCCGCCATATTTTCGCCATCTGTCTGCTGAATTTCCATAAACTTTTTCCTCTCCTTCCATATAACTGATTTCCTTGAAAAGTGCTCCGATAGCAACTTATTCAACTGCGCAAAAGTTTTCGCAATTGGATTTTCCGAGAAACACAAATTTCGAACCAATTTATAGGTATTTGGCCTAAGTGATAATAGCGTTGGTACCTGCTTATCCGCGTTTATGCTATTCGCCACAAAATAGTTCTGCATACGCTCCGCATATAAAATATAGTCGTCGGTCTCGTGGTTGAAATTTTCGAATTTGGCCGCCATTTTTCACACCCACGCTTCAGCTTCTGGAACAATCCTTACTTCCCGACACTATTTTTCCTTATTTTTAATCCCGTCGCCACGTTTGTGATGTATTTGGAGGTGGTTATTGAAACAATCACTAATGGTACCGAACACTTTATTTTATATCCAAATATTAACATGAAAGAACCAAAATGGTTGTTGCTAACAGAAGGCGGTAGATGAACTGCCTGGGTGATCAAGTCACATGATCGCCCTAACCGGCAGTGTTGCCATTGTGTGACACCTTAGCGTGACATCACACTTAACAAGAAGTTTTCACTGATTTTTTTAAATTATCAACCACAGCGATTGAATCACTATAAGATTTATTAAATAATAAAGTAATGTACACAACACTTTCCAATTTGAAACACTTTTTTGCATTAGAATGGTTGGGATAGGTATTAAACTTGAAATATTAAACAAAAATTGTCTATTCACTACAGGAAAATAACGCACATAAACCACTGCAATGATTATTAACTATTTATTATTGTCACTACGATTTATTGCAAAAAATACTGGTCAAAATAATTTTCTGTGAATCGAATTAGAACGTAAGTCGTAGCTTCATAAACCAAAGCCAGTTAGTAGCGCCTAAATGCAGCTCTTTATGCAGACATGCGCGTCACATAGCTAATGTTGACAGTTTCAGATTGTCATGGCGGTTTTTTGCTTTAAGTGCAATAAGTTTTTTTCTAGTAGATCTACTTTAAATAGGCACATAAAAAGTTCTCACAAGAAAAAACCAAGTCCAATTTCATATGTTTTTAATAAGTATAATACAAACTGTAATGACTGTAAAATCTCTTTTAAAACTATTTCTGACTTAAGAAATCATTTATATGCAACACATAATATTGAAGAAAATGTTGAAGAATTTAGTTTGGATGATTTTCAAGGTAAGTACTATACCTTACACAGGGTGTCCTACAATTTTTTGCAGCCTATATTTTGTAAAAGATAAAAAACCGACCTAAAAATAATCTTAACATTTAATTAAATGGGACTTTTAATTACCCTATCAAAACCTACCTCTATAACTCACCCCATTAGCACTAACCACAACTTTGTTTTTGTTTTTTAGATTTTGAACAATGGTTGTCGAAAACAGAAAATAAAGAGAATGTTCAATATGTGCAAAGTCGTGGAGAGCTTAACAGACAGCATGAATCTGTAACATACTACAATTGTAGCAGAAGCCTAGTAGCCCGGGGTATGTAATAGGTAAATTGTAGCAGAAGCCTAGTAGCCCGGGGTATGTAATAGGTAAATTGTAGCAGAAGCCTAGTAGCCCGGGTATGTAATAGGTACTATGCATAGTATTACATGCCACAGATGTGACCAAAGCTATGTATATCACTATAATTGTACAAATTATATAACAGGTAAAAGCATCGGATAAGAGCAGAAAAATCGCAAGGTCAAAGTAAATTAGAGCACCATTGCACAAGTCAAATAGTACTTTTTAAAAATATCATACAAATGATATTCAACATCTACATTTGAGTAAAGAAGACAACACAAATTGTTAATAAGTTAATTGCTGGTGTATCAGAAAGTGAGTAATACTAATACTAAATACTTATACTAACTACTAATACTGAATACTAATACTGAAAACTAATACTAATTACTTATTTCAGGATACTTGACCAAAACTGAAATACGATAACACATAAAATTGAGAGGGTACACCTACTTAATGGAAAAGAAGCGGAAAAAAAAGTGATAGAAGACACCCACGCTGTTCTAGAAGAACTTTTAAATGACATGACAACTTCAATTTTTTTTCTTTTTGGAATTTGTTATATGAGCTCTAATTAAAAAAATAAGACCAAAATTTTAAAAATCGTTAGAGCCGTTTTTGAAAAAAATGCTTTTTTTTTTTTGAAAATATCTCTGATATTTCACGCTAACATACTCGGTTTGCCCTCGATGTCTCAGATTTTGACCAAACTTGGCATAGTGGTACCGCTATGGTACCCAAGCACTCCATCTAATTTTTTTTCAAAACAGTCCAAAAAATAGCATTAAATCAAAGCCAAATAAGATTTTACTGACTTATTCAAAACTGCCCCTTGCTTACCCACTCCCTTAAAACTACCCCCAACTTCTGTTTTTCAAATTGCACCCCCTAATTCTTATTAAAGACTATGAAAGTGCACTTTATTCTGAATTCAACCATTTATTATAAGTGGTATCTTAGATTTTAAGGGGCTCTAAATAACAATTATTATTTATTCATAGAAGGGTGGTATTTAAAACAAAATTGCGGTTAGTTCCAGGAGATTGGATTGTTATGAGTTGGTTTTGAATATAATAATTAATTTTCTTTTGGGTACAATTTAACGTAAGTTTTTGGAAAATTTTCTGGTTAAATTTAAAATAAAATGTGCTTTTATATTCTTTAGTAAAATATATTTCTCTTGTTTATAAATGACTTACCATATTTTATTAAAGATGGAAAACTTTACCTGTACGCTGATGATACAACCATTATTATATCTGATAATGACATTAACGTTTTGCGAATTAAAGTTAACAGAATATTAAATGACTTTGCTAAATGGTGCGAGAAAAACAAATTAATATTAAATAAAGCAAAAACAGTAATAGTTGAGTTCGGGCATCAACGGCGGAACTTTGCTAATTTAACTTTTAACCTTGGAAAAGAATGTTTTACTTGTGAGACTTCTACTAACTTCTTAGGTGTTTTACTGGACAAAAATCTTTCATGGTGTAGCCATATTGAATTATTATGCAAAAAATTGAATAAACAAGTTTATGTTCTTAATAATCTTAAAAATAACCTTACTATGGAAGGTTTATTGACTGTTTACTATGCTAACGTTCAATCTTTGCTGTCATATAATATTGTTGTGTGGGGACAGTCAGTAAACATTGAAGACGTATTAATTTTACAAAAAAGATTAGTAAGGATAATATTCAATTTAGGCCCTAGAGACTCGTGTCGTGAGGTTTTTAAACAAAATAGTATTTTAACTGTGGTGTCCATATATTTGTATAAGTTATTAGTTTTTGTAAAAAAAAACCTTAATAAGTTTGTAACACATCAAAACATTCACGATTATTCCACAAGAAACAAAGAACTTCTGGTTTTAAATAAATGTAATTTGACAATTTACAAGAAATCTCCTTATTATTCTGGCCGTTATTATTTTAACCTACTACCAACCTCTTTAAAAGGCACCACCTTAAATATGTTAAAAAAAAAGCTGAAAATATTACTTTTAGAGAGAACACTTTACTCCTTGGAGGAATTTTCAGAGTTCGCAGCTATTTTGTTTTAGTATTTTAATTTATATATTTGTTTATATTTTGTATTTGTTTTTTAAAAAAGGACATAACCTTTATAATTAATTTAATTGTGTATACATTCATGTTGTTATTTTGACATATCCAATCTATTTTATTATAGCAAAATGGACTAATAAAAAAAAAAAAAAAAATAGGGAAGTGCTATTTAAAAAACTAGTTGGTTCCAAGAGGGTGGGTTAATAAGGGGTAGTTTTGCATATGTCAGTAAATTCTACTTTGACTCCAATTTTATTTTTTTTTCTTTTTTATATTAGATTAGATATAGCCTATCTAAAACCTGGTGGGACATTATTATTACTAAATAATAATCGTTATTGGAAGCCCCTTAAAAGAATAAGATACTATTTATAATACATGGTTTAATTCAAAATGAAATGTAATTTCATATTCTTAGATAAAAATGGGGATGGGAGGTGTTATTTGAAAATCAGAGGTTGGGGTGGTTACAAGGGAGTGAGTAAGCAATGTAGGGGGGGGATTGAATAAGTCAATAAAATCTTTTTTGGCTCCCATTTAACGCTATTTTTTACAAAAAAAAATACCTTTTCAAACAACGGAGATATAACTTGTCAAGAACCTGGTTGGTGGGACACCCGGTATCGTGACCGGATGGGCCGTTTTGAAAAAAAATAAGATAGAGTGCTCAGGTACCATAGTAGTACCACTATGCCAAGTTTGGTCAAAATCCGAGATATCGAGGGCAAACCGAGTATGTTAGCGTGAAATATCAGAGATATTTTCTAAAAAACACAATTTTTTCAAAAACGGCTCTGACGATTTTTAAAATTTTGGTCTTATTTTTTTAATTAGAGCTCATATAACAAATTGCAAAAAGAAAAAAAAATGGAAGTTGTCATGTCATTTAAAAGTTCTTCTAGAACAGCGTGCACCATTTTAAATCATTTATTTATTAATAATGATCATAACCATGATCACTTGTACTCAAGTACAAGGGATCACTTGTACTCGATTACAAGGGATAGGGATCCCTGTAAAAAAAATCAGATTCAAACGGATTAAAAATAAAATATTTTTAACCCATTTGAATAAGTTTGAATTATTTCTATTTGCAGTAAATTTTAATATTAACCGTTTCAATTCGTTTCAATTAGTTAACCTGTTTTAATTTGCATATTACATCCGTATAATATGGGATGTCATGTTTTAATTCGTTTCTATTTGCAAATGCGTAACATTTTAATTCGTTTCTATTCGCATATGCGGAATATCATTTTAAATTAGCCTCTATTTGCAAATGCTTATCAGATTTAATTCATTTCTATTTGCATATGCGAAATTTTATTTTTAATAAGATACTATTTGCAAATGCGTAACATGTTTTAATTCGTTTCGATTCGCATGTGCAGAATATCATTTGCAATTAGCAACTATTTGCAAATGTGTATCTGATTTAATTTATTTTAATTTGCATATCGCCTTGTAAATTCTGAAACATCGTATCTGAAAAATGGGAATTTGTCAGAGACTAGAAATTATTCTTTTTTATGGAATTAGTAGGGTAATAATTCAATAATTGACTAATTTATATGAATAAGAACTTCTTGTTTATATGTAATTAATAAAGTTTTAAATAAATACCTTATTAATTGTTTAAAAAAGGTTATACCTGTCAACATTTTTCAGATACGATGTTTCGGAATTTACAAGGCGATGTGCGGAATATAATTTACAATTAACAACTTTTTGTAAATACAATGTACTTAAATAAATTTTTTTTTTAAGAAATTGTATTTTATTATTTTACTTTTCTCTTTTTTTTTGATTTTTTTTTATATTTATATGTCTGAGGGCCTCTGTCTGCGAAAATTTGCGACCACGATAACTAGAGGACGCTTTGAGCTAAAGACTTTAAATTTGAAACATATATTTTTCCAAAGTTCTCAGTTTGGCATGTTTTTGATAAAAATTGGCGTGGAGTAAGGAGCTCAAAGAGGTTGAGTCAAACAAAAAAAAACATTTTTTTTTTGAAAATAAAATTGTATTGTTAAATTGCAAAAATCTTTTCATATAACTATTTTCATGTAACTATAGGGGAAAGTATTGTTTCAACAAAATAAAAAAAGTCTGAAGGTCAACATTAGCTATGTGATGCGCATGTCTGCATAAAGAGCTGCATTTAGGCGCTCCTTTTTAAAAAATACAAGTGATCCAATAGTAGAAACATAAAATTTAAAAGATACTCCTATAACATTTGACAGCGCTCCGTGCCGAGCTGCGCTGGCCATTTTTCAATGCATTATTCTAAATCAAACTAATTTTTTACAAAAAAAAAACACCAAACAGGTGCAAAACCAACGTTAAGGTAAAGTGATGCTTGTATTAGTCAATTTTTTGTGGTAACGCCGGTTAACCTGTACGTATCTTTTGCTCTGTTTAATTGATGAGTTAAAGAAAGAAATACATATTCCCCTAACTTGGTTAGTAACCGCTACTCCACAAAAAATCGGCTATTGAAACCAGCGGCTAATGGCAGCACAACGTGCGGAGTTTGATTTGGTGCGTTTGGTATTTTGTTTTTTTTTTTAATGGGGGTGTTTGTTTACCTAAACGTTGGTTTTAGGCCTGTTTTGTGTTTTTTTTTGTAAAAAACACTTTCATTGAAAAACGGCAAGCCGTCTACTACGCATGCGCATCTTGGCACGTTTATCAAGCTCCGACATACGTCTAACTCGAATTGCACAAAAAAATTGCATTTTTATAAGCCCCAAGAACAAGATAACGAATTCATAGAAAAAGGAATAAATTAAGTAATTATAACGTAAAGTGGGAATTTTAATGTGAGACGATAACTTTTTGTTGTTTTTAATTAACAAAATACTATTTACGTGCAAACATTTATGATTATTTCTTTTTCATCAAATTAAATAAAAGTGGTAGTGAATTATTACTAGTGATATGGTATTTTTTCTACTAAAAAATCTGTGTGAGAACGATAAAGTTCACCCCGTTAAGTTTCAGCATCTGTTAAAAACAACATCTGTTAAATAGTTTGTAGGTGAAGATTATGAATATGGCAAGTACATCTTTGGTTATTATTTTAAAATTTTTTACGGTACTTTATAATTATTGTTGATAAAATTCTATGATAATTAAAAGACGATAAAAGTTATTTTGTCAAACAGTAAATACGGAATCGACAAAATCTGACAACGTTGCATTTTGCAAATTTGAAGCGCGATGATAAAGCTTACAGATGCGTCGTCTCTAGGCTGGATTTAAGGTTTTCTAAAGAATTTTTTTAGATTTTTTTTTCCAATTTTTTTCTTTCTGAATCGATTTTTGGGGTCACAAAGATGATCTGGTTTTCTTTTCCGACGCTATTTCAAATACACCGTGTATATTGTTGCGACAGATTTCTAGTTTACTGTGGTAACAAGTTTTTGTTATATTTTGTTGCTACGGAATTCTAGCATACCGTGGTAGAAATTGTGCAGTATTTTACTGGCGACAATTCGGTGCGACAATTATTAAAAAATAAAGAGTAAATAACTGGGCTGTTTTTTAAATTCAAGTCCTGAATAACATTTAGATTTTGGACATTTAAATTTGCAACACATTTGCGACAATTGGATTTGCGATAAAATTAATAGAGATAATTGTAATTGCGACAGTTTTAACGATTATATTTTCGACAAAAATCTTTACGACATTTTTTTGCGACAGTTTTTGCGACATATTTTTTTTTGCGTCATTTTTTGCGAAATTATTTGCGACAGTCTTTGCGACATCCTTCGCGAAAATTTTTGCGACATTCTTTGCGACAATTTTATTGCGAAATTATTTGCGACATTTTGCGACAATAGTTGTGACATTGCTTGCGAAAATTTTTTGGATAAATATTTGGCGACATTTTTTGCGACAATTTAGCGAAAAGTATATTTATAAGGAATATATTACTGTTTAAAATACAATTGCGTTTTCAGATTTTAAAATTTGATTCAGTGCCTTTTCGATACGCTTTTTGGTAAAACTTTTGAAATTTTATTAATAATTTTGAACAATTTTGGGGGAAACATTGAGCAAACTTTGCTTGGTTTTAAGTAGCTTTTGGAGTTAAGGTGCTTAATTTTAGTGTGAAATTTCTCACATTGTTTCCAATAATTTTTTTTTGACCTCTACTAAATTTTTTAAAAGGTTTGGATTAGTTGATAGAAATACTCTTTCTGTCAGGTTTAAGGATTTTGGTAGTAGAATTTTTTAAAATTTTTGAATTTTGGGAAAAATTATAGCTTATTATAGCTTAGTTTTTATAGCTTATTATAACTCAGTTTATATAGCCATCGATTATAGCTTAGTTTTTTTATAGCTGATAATTGTAGCTCTTATATATATTGATTACAGTTGTAAAAAAAGGTTGTTTAGTGAAAAATTTTGGGTTAAAAAATAAATAAATAAAAGATAAACACAATGGAATTTAAAATTATCCCAGAATATTTAACAGAACAGGAATTAAATTATGAACTGTCTATAAGAAAAGCTACGTCAGCTCGAAAAACTTTAAGCTCAAAAAGAATAGTTTTGACTAGAATTTTGTCTTCAGAAAATGCAAAAGATTGGTTGAAATTAATGGTTGAAATTAAAAGACGAAAAATTTGATAAAGATATAGATAAGAAGCTACTTTAACTGGTTTGGATGAATTAGTAGAAAATTTTAGTGGTACGGAATTAAATGAGGATTACCTTCAATTAAAAACAAGAATTGCTTCCCTATATTATAGAATTAAGCGCTAACAAGTTCCTTCAGAACCACAAACCGATTATGAAAAATACGATGCAATAAAATCTGAGTTTTACGCTTCGATTCTGCAGTTAGATTTTGTGTTAGATGCAAAAATTATAAGAATTGACGATAATCCAGACGGAAATAGATTCACATGTGAATCATAAACAAGTTAATAATACTCAACAAAATAGTAGTTTTCAATGTTCTTCAAAGTCTATCCCGATTCATAAGTGGGATTGCAAATTTAATGGCACCACTACGCCAGTTTTAGCATTTTTTGAAAGAGTTAACGAACTTGTGGAGGCTAGACATGTAGAACATAATGAGCTTTTTAATTCAGCTATTGACCTTTTCGAAGGTAAGGCATTAGTTTGATATAGATCAGTTAAAAAAGATATTAATTCGTGGGATGATTTACAAGTTTTGTTAAAAAGGGATTTTTTGACACCAAATTATGACGATACACTTTTGGATCAAATAAAAAGTCGAGTACAGGGTAAAAATGAGACAATTACTATGTTTGTTGCAGCTATGGAGTCACTTTTTAATCGTATGTCAGATAAACCTACAGTTGCAGATGTTAAAAATAGTAAGAAATAATATTTTACCTAAGTATTTTGATCATTTAGCTATGATAGATATAAATTCAATTTCAGAGTTAATAACTTACTGTCTAAAAAGTGACGAAGCTACAATAATGAAAAATAAACACCTGCCTTCTTATAAAACGGCATTTTTAGAAACAGATCTACAATATGTAGTTAATACACCAAGTGTTTCGGTAGTTTCTTCTAGTAGTTTTGACAACAGGCTAGTAGATAGTACTCAATATAAGAGTAATTTTAAGAAATCTGTAGATAAAGTTGCGTTAGTTACTGAAAGTTCGACTCCGGCTGCTCGCAAACAAGTAATTTGTTGGAACTGTAATGTGCCCAACCATATGTATAGCTCGTGTACTCTTCCTTTAAAGAAATTTTGTAGAAAATGTGGTAAACTAGATTTTGTAATTGCAAATTGTCCAACCTGTTCAAAAAACTTGCAAAAGTAAGGGGTAGGCAAGTGACTTACTCCAAGTTTAGTTTTAGTAATGTAGATATTTTGAAAAATAATAGTTTAGGTAAAGTTGTTGATAAAAAATTGCTTAATAAAACATTTAAGAGTAGAATTTTTGTTAGATCTAAAGTAGACTATTTTGATAGGAATGATTGGAAACAATGGTTAGAAAAAGTTAGATTATTTTATAGAGGTTCAAGTAACCAAAATGTTAGCGAGATGTCAGTTTTAGTAAAACCTAAAACACATTTTGATAAAAATGATTGCAGACTTTGGTTAAATAAAGTCAAGACCTTTTATAAAGTATCGAGTAGCCACAATAAAAGTCATATAGCTCCAGTTTATGTAAATAAACCGTTTGATAATCGACCTTACGTTTCGGTTAGATTATATGATGATCAGGTGGTCTGTTTATTAGATAGTGGTGCAAATTTGTGCCTGATTGGTAAATTGTCGTTAGATTTAGTGAATAAAAATAATATTAGGGTTTTGCCTAGTCCAAGAAAATTTGTTACTGTTGCTGATGAAGGCTAACAGGATATTATTGGAAAATGTTTGATTCCAGTAGTTATTGAGAAAGTTTGTAAACTTATAACATTTTATGTGGTTCCATCCTTGGAACATATTGTTATTTTAAGTGCAGATTTTTGTAAAATGTTTGAACTTTGCGTTGATTTTAAAAACGATTCTTGGTCTGTTCAAAGCCCAGTATTAGAAAATTTTGTGATTCAGGCTGATGACAATTTATTAATTCCGGAACATGACTCGTTGCAGTATTTAAACGAAAAACAAAAATATAGAATAGAATAGAATAGAACAGAACAGAACAGAACAGAAAAGAACAGAACAGAACAGAATAGAATATCTTTATTGGTCATTTAGCCATAATAATAATAATCGATGTGACAAGTCAAAATAAAATGTACAGGGTTATATAAAAAGAAAAGAAATGTACATGGTTATATAAAAAAGAAAAGGGAAAAGAAAAATCAGTTCCGTTGCGTGTGAGAAAAAAAAACCGGTAACCGGGATAAAAAAAAGTTAAGTAGAAAAAAAACTTAAAAAACGACCAAGGCCGAAAAAAAAAATATAAAAAAAGTGCAGGTGGACAGGATTTTTCCCATTTTACAAATTCAAAACTATACTATCTATTACAAAATTAATTATTGTTTCTACGAAGGCAGGATTCAAATTCTGCAATAGTGTAAAAGGCTTTTTGTGCAAGAAATTCTTTAAGTGATTTTTAAAGTATCCTTATTATTTAAATTTTTAATATCGGTTGGAAGTATATTAAAGTATTTAATACCCGACTGTAAAAGAGACTTCATGTAAACCATAATTTCACATCGCTGTGATTGCAGGATTCCTCCGTGCCTAGTTTCACAGTTATACTGCTCACCGACTGTTTGTATGTTTTCACGAATTGTATAAATATAAGTTAAAAGTTTTAATAAATAGATTGACGTCACAGTTAAAATTTTAAAATTCCTAAAGACATCACGACATGTATCTAAAAACCCTAAATTAAAATTTGTCTTAAAACACGCTTTTGCGCAACAAACACTCTTTCAATATCACAGCTTTTCCCCATACAATTATATTATATGAAATTATTGAGTATACATGGGCATAGTATACACTTAATAAAGTATCAATGCCTACAGACTTTTTTAATTGGAAAATCATATAATTTGATTTGCTTAGTCTAGAGCATACTTGTTGGATATGATCACCCCAAGTTAAAATTTATCTAACACTATACCCAAGAATTTTGAGCTTTCACTCGTTACTAAAGAGGTATTATTAAAATCTAATTTTAAGTTTAGAAGTGGTTTCTGTATATATCCAAACTCTACTACTCCAGTTTTAGCAAAGTTCATAATAAGTCTATTTTTGTAGCACCAATTATAAAACTGTTTTAGTACATTGTGTATTTTGATTTTTAGTCTAGTAGGATCTGAATCCGAGACAATAATATTACTGTCGTCAGCAAATGAAAATACTGTACCGTCCAAAATATGGAGGCATAGGTCGTTTACGTAAATTAAAAATAAAAGGGGACCTAACACTCTACCTTGTGGAGTTCCCGTATCACAATTAAAAAGGTCCGATAAAGATTCTGCAATTTTAACCCTAAACGTTCTATTAGTTAAAAAAGAAACTAGCCACTTATTTATTGCCCCTGTTATACCCATATTGTGCAACTTTTTTGATAAAAATGATTTATCTATCGTATCAAAAGCTCGCGTTAAATCAAGAAATATAGCAATTATATATAATTTTTTGTTAATTAGCTCATTAATGTGCTGTACGAATTCAAAAGACGCAGTTTCAGTGGAATAATTAAATCGAAATCCATGCTGTGATTTGCTAAGTAAATTATTTGTCTCTAGATATTCGGTAAGTCCAAGGTATATAGCTTTTTCAAAAAAATTTGAGAAAATACTTAAAAGAGCTATTGGCCTATAATTTTCAAAATTTTCCTTTTTTATGGATTGTTATAACAGTAGCTTCTTTTAAAATATCACGAAATTGACCTAGTAAAACAGATTGGTTAAATAAGTCTGCTAATGGTTTAGTTATTATATTAGCACATGATTTTAAAACTTTGGAGGGTATTTCATCAGGTCCCGTGGATTTTTTAGACGGAAGATTTTTAATTATTTGTATTATTTCTTTTTTACTTATAGCCCTGAAAACCATTTTTAGAGGTTGATGATTTGATATTGTACAGGACTTTGATTTTTTATTTGTGAAAGCTTCGTTGAGTTTGTCTTCTACGACTGTTGAGAGGTATTGTCCAAATTTATTGGAGATTTCTTTTTTATTTTTTAAAATTTTATTTTCATCCTTAATTGTTTCAATATTATTTTTACGTTTATTTTTCCCGTTTAGTTTATTAACAATGGTCCAACTTGATTTTGTCTTATTTTTGGATTTTTTTATTATATTTTCGTAAAAACTTCTTTTTTCTACACTAATTTTATTTTCAATAACTTTTTTTTTAGTTTTGTAAGAGTTATTTTGTTCGGGTAGAATTTTTCTAAGCCAATTAAGTTGTTTAAGACTTTCAATCTCCTTTAAACGTGTATTTGATAGGGGAACCTTTGAGCTAGGTATTTTAATTTTTTTATTAACTTTTGGAAATGCACAGTCAAAACACCAAAGAAAAGAATTAAAAAAGTCGTTAAAACTTACATTGATATCAATTACATTACGAAATTCAAAAGTACAGGATTTTAATAGGGTATTAAAATGTTGGGTGTTATTTTCATTAAACATACGCATTTTTTTGTAAGGGTTTCGGATGTGTTAAATGTTTTGATAGACTAAAACTCATTTTTTGAGAAAAGTGGTCGGAAAATCCTGGATTAAAGTTTTCGCCTACTGCGTCAACGATATTTGTTGCGATATAATCTATTGTCGACTCTTTTATTTTACTTCTGTAGTTAGCTATTCTAGTTGAGTCGTTAACTAAAGATTTTAAATTAAAGCTTGCAAAAATGTTAAGTTATTACAGTCAATATTGAAGTCTCCGCATATAATTATTTTCTTAAAATATTTTGCTTTGTTTAATACTAAGTAAAGTTGTTTAAAAAATACTTCAATATCTCCATGTATTTTGGACCTATATAAATTTATAATACAAAGGGAATTTTTATAAATAATGCATGAACATTCAAAGCTCATTTCTACTGATTGCTCTACAAAGAAAAATCCATTTTTGCAGTATTGAGCAATGCTTTCTTTAACATAAATTACAGTTCCACCATGAATTCCGGTTTTACGACAAAAAACTTATTGGGGTATAATCATTAATATGAATTGAACTTAACTTATC
The DNA here is from genome assembly GCA_958510825.1 of Brachypterus glaber. Taxonomy (NCBI): domain Eukaryota; kingdom Metazoa; phylum Arthropoda; class Insecta; order Coleoptera; family Kateretidae; genus Brachypterus; species Brachypterus glaber. Next base: position 22,000,065 of record OY294047.1, on the reverse strand, counting down.
TACATTATCTGCTGTTACCCAATGTTCACTTAAACATAAAAATAACGGACTATATTGGGCGGTAAGTGCCTCTAATAGAAGTGACTTATTGGTTAGGCATTGTACATTTAAATTAATTAAGTTAACTTTCGAACCTGAGTTGCAATTATAAAATTTAAACTGGTACCTGGACTTTGTAATAGATGGCCTTCTCCACAAGTTACCTGAGTTGGGCTAATGCTGTCGGTCTGCTGTGAGGGTGTAGAGGCTCTATTGACTTCATCTTCCGATTTGTTAAAATTACAATTGGAGTTACTAGAAGAATTGTTGACAATATTTCTGTTTATAACTGTACGTTTCCTTTTACACTTGTAGTCAGGGATATCAGTGAAAGCTAGTAAGGCTTCCCATCTCACAATATTACATAAGTTTTCCAGATCTGATGGCTCCCGATGACTGCGCACAATGTTAAGAATATCTTTAGCGATATTGTGTTTATTAATTTTATAGTCATGTTTGTTGACTTCATAAAAATATAGATTTTGATCAGAAATCATATCAAATTTTAAAACTGCAGCAATTCTTTGTTATGTTTATAAATAAAATTGTTTTTTGTTTTATCTTTAGATCTAAAGATAAAACAAAAAACAATTTTATTTACTCTATAGAGTATGGCACTGAAGATATTATAAAATTGACATTATTACATATTTTAATGTGATTACTAAGAGCTTCAATTTGTCAGAGAGAAGATTAAGATTTTTATTTAGACCTTTTCCAAGGTTGTCTGTCAAAAGGTATTTTTTTGTTTTTGTTTTCTTTATTTATATTTATGTTGTTTTTTTTGGGTACATTTTCTAAAACTATATTCGCTTTTAATTGATTATTTAAACATGTCAGTTGGTCAATTTGTAGCCTCGCATTATCAAGTTCGACTAGCAAATTTGTTGTATATTGAATTTGATCTTCAAGTTCTTTTTTTTGGATAAATATTTAATTTTCCAAAAAAATGCAATTTTACTCAGCTTAATTTTCCCAGCTCTGAGATCGTCGAGCATAACTATTTAACTCTTTTTTGAAAGTAGCACATTTTTCACAGCACAATTGGACGATGTTTTAAATGCATCTAGTTTAATCTGTAATTTTTGAATTATTTCTTCTTTCTTGCGTATTTGCGCTAATAAAATTTTTTCCCGGTTGGTGGCTTCGTTTAATAAGAGTTGATTCTGTGTTTCTAGCTTGGCAATGTGTTTTGTTTTTTGTGATCCATCCTCTTCTAGTTCAGATATGTTTTTTTCTAGGATACTAATTTGTTCCTGTGATTCCTCGTAAGTATCCGTCTCACAACATAGTACTTTGTTTTGTTTAACAAATCCAACCTTATTTCTTAATTTTGCTACGCAACTTTTGTGATTGACAATTTATACACACGTAATTTAAAAACTTACTTTTACAACACTAAAATACACTATTATGCGAAGACATCGTACAATTTATAAAATGTCTATATTATATAAAATAAGTTTTTAAACATTAGAATTTTGTTGCAACTTAGGTTTAGCTTGTAATAGCCCGCCGACTGACCGCTGATATCTGATAACGCTTTGTTTACATATAGTTATTAACAAAAAGTACTATTTTGCCGTAGTTTTTGAATGTTTTTTATACAATTATGATAATGCACACACTACTAATAGGGTTGGTATACTTTTTAATTTTTGTTTCACAATATTTACCACAATTTTGTTTAAAAACTATAGAACTACTTGTATATGGCTATTCTACACAAAGTATATATAGGCATATAGCAGCTAAATTAATAGAAAAATATAAGGAAAATTCAGCCGAGGATAGGTTAGGTTTAACTGATAAAATAACAGCTAACATTGACACAGGGGATAATCCTCCCATAAAACAAAGGCAGTATCAGCTTTCACCTTTTATGCTTTCACATTTAAATGAGGAGGTGGATAAAATTCAAAAGTTAGGTGTTATTGAACGGTCATTTAGTCCTTGGAATTCTTCCGTAATTTTAGTAAAAAAGGGTAATGGTACTTACAGGTTCTGCCTTGGCGCTAGATTTTTCAAAGACAATAGTAATAACTTTAATTTAATTCATGTAAACATTCGTAGTCTTAACAAAAATTTTGATAATTTTCTTATTTATTATGAATCTCTAGATACTGATTTTGACGTTATTGTGAAACAGAAACAAATTGTGTAAGAAATCTTAATCAATTTAAAATAAATTCTTATAGTATATTTTATAATAATAGTAAAGTAAATAAGTGTAATGGCACTGTAGTATATATAAAAAAAACAACCTTCTTTTGTGATGCAAATACTATTAATGTAAATAATACCAAGTTTTTAAGGGTAAATGTTGAAAAAAACAGTATTAGTTACGGAGTTATAGCACACTACAGATCACCCTCTATACCATCCGAACAATATATCGTGGACCTTAATCAAATTTTTCAAGTGGGTTTTAAACAATGTATGTTGGAGATTTTTACGGGAGATATTAATTTAAACCTTTCTGATGTTAATAAAGAAATAATAAATGATTATTTACACACACTAGGGAAAAACGGCTACATAAGTTTAATAAACAAACCAAAAAGAATAGACAAAAACAGTAAAACTTGCATCGATCATATTTTTGTAAAAAAAGACAAAAATTTAAATATAAGCTTAAATCCTGCAATTTTAAAAAATCAACTAACCGACCATTTCCCAGTAGTATTAAATATTAAACATAACATAAATCTAAATAGCGAAAAATCTCCAACATTCAAATTTGTTGAAAAATTCAGCGAAAAAACGGTTCCAAGATATATTGTCCCAAATTTTTTTTGACAATATACTATCATTAAATGATCCATATGAAATTGCAAAATATATAATAGAATCAATCAAAAACTCCATATCTCAAAGTACAAACTTAGTAAAAATTAGAAATAAAAAACAATGCCTAAAACCCTGGATGACTCAAGGTTTACTTACCTCAATCAGGGAGCGAGACAGGTTAAAAAAATAGCAATTCAAAACTTCGAAAATGAAGCAGCTCAAAATAACTATAGAAACTATAGAAATAATTTAACAAAACTTATAAATAAAACTAAAACAAATTACTATAAGAATTTATTTGAACAAAATAATAGTAATCCAAGGAAAATGTCGAAAGTCATAAGTGATATTACAGGTGGAGGGAAAGAAAGGCAATATATTAGGAAGGTTAGGAGGGAAGATGCGGTTGAAATAAACAAACATATAAATATAGCAAATGAATTAAACAAATATTTTAGCAAAATCGGGAGAACACTATCACAAAAAATTAAAAAAACTAATAATAAACCGCAAGAAAAAACTTGTGAAGATAACAAACATGAACATGAAACAAAAAACAATAATTTATTTTTGTTAGATAGTCATAGAACAGCATTCTATGAAAAATCACCGAAACATGCAGGGTGTTACCTCTTCAATTTTTTGCCACCTGAATTCAAGACAATCTATCCACACAATATTTTCAAAAAAAAAACTAAAAAAGTTTCTACTTGATAAAGCATTTTATAATATTACCGAATTTACAGGGCCCGTCGTTGTACATTAAATTTTTGTGACTGTTTTACATTATTTATAAATTTTTAATTGTCCTGTGTTCCTTCTGATCTATGTTATATTTAATTGTTATATTTATTTTTAATTTATTTTAGTTTAGACTATATTTTAATGTGACCTATCTCATACATTTTTTTATATTTGTAATTTGAGACTAATAAATGAATCTGAATCTGAATCTGACTCTCGACTTGATAACTGAATACAATACAATACAATACAATACCATATAAGTGGGGTTGTGAGGCATGGTACTGCCTTTCAAATCACTGCGACCAATTAGATCTATTGTGAATCCCCTTTGCAATTTAGTCCACATCAAACTTTAGGCTTTCAAAGAAGCCTAAGAGTTTTTTGGGGGCTACTTGGGATATATCTGCAGGTCTTGGGTATACCTGTTCTAGATATTGTAGCCTTTTGCGGGCAATGGCTTCGCAGAAGCACATAATGTGTTCGGCCGTTTCTGGTGCTTCTGAGCATAGACGGCAATTGATAACTGAAAATTAATAAATAAAAGAAATAGGTACTCTAAAAAATAACTCAAGGGGGGAGGATGGTATCTCAGAAATAATAAAAAATAATAAAAACATTTTTATTAAAACCACTATTGCACATGATTAACTGCGTCTTTCGTGCTGGAACCTTCCCAAAAAATTTTTTAAAGAGGTATTCCCAGATACATGACTCTGAATGTACCAGTAAGCACAACAAATGCAAGTGTGACTTATTAATTGAACCAGAAGAGGAAGTAAAATATCTGGGTATCCATCTGGATAGGTCCATGAGATGGAAAACTCATAGATGATTTAGTTAATAACTTACGAAAAATATTATATAAATTTAATTTGTTGAGACAAATTTTTTCAAAAAAGGTATTATTTCAGATTTATTATGCACTTGTACAATCGTCGTTAACCTATGGAATTACAGTCTGGGGAGCGGCGTGTAATAGTGTTCTATCTCCACTTTTCATTGTTCAGAAATATATATTAAAAATTATTTTTAGATTTTAAGCTTTCACGGCCATTAAGATATAAAGAACTTTCACTTTCGGGTTTAGACCGTGTTAATAGATTTTCACTTTCCGACGTTTCGTCTCTTACTACTAGAGACATCTTCAGGGATTAATCTGAAACTAAGTTTCGAATCAACTTGTGTCACTATTTATGACGAGTTGTGGTAATTCACCCGTCACGAGGTTTTTCCTATCAAAGACTTCCATATTGCAGGTAAGTGGTAACCAGTGTCCCGATTGATATTGTTAGGATGCTTGATGATTTCTATCGATTCCCGTATCTTCCTTGGCATTTTTCTGTTTTCTGTTAATATTTGTTTTGTTTCAGACAAATTGATTTTATGACCTGTTTCATGTACATGTTCGGCTACTGCCGATAAGGAAATTTGTTTCTTTCTTATATTGCGCTCATGCTCTTGAAGTCTTGTAGAAATTTTTCTCTTAGTTTCACCTATGTAAACCGTACCACAGGAGCAGGGTATTTTATATACGCCTTCTAAACTCAGGGGTATTTTGTCTTTTGTTGAAGTCAAACATTGACCCAATTTTTGGTTGGACCGAAATATAGGCTTAATATTTGACTTCTTCAAAAGTTTACCTATTTTATCCGTGATACCGCTTACATAGGGAAGTATAACTTGTGTCTGTCTGTCATTGTCACTATTATCCTGTTGTTTGGGTCTGGGATTTCTGTATTTGTATATGGTCTTATTAATGTCTTTTTTGGTATAACCGTTCATGGTCAAGGCTTTGGTTAGTTTAAGGAGTTCTGTGTCTAGGGAATTCTTGTCTGAAATCATGAAAGCCCTATGAACAAGTGAATTAACTACCGAGCGTTTTTGAGAGGGATGTTTGACTTCAACAAAAGACAAAATACCCCTGAGTTCAGAAGGCGTATATAAAATACCCTGCTCCTGTGGTACGGTTTACATAGGTGAAACTAAGAGAAAAATTTCTACAAGACTTCAAGAGCATGAGCGCAATATAAGAAAGAAACAAATTTCCTTATCGGCAGTAGCCGAACATGTACATGAAACAGGTCATAAAATCAATTTGTCTGAAACAAAACAAATATTAACAGAAAACAGAAAAATGCCAAGGAAGATACGGGAATCGATAGAAATCATCAAGCATCCTAACAATATCAATCGGGACACTGGTTACCACTTACCTGCAATATGGAAGTCTTTGATAGGAAAAACCTCGTCACGGGTGAATAACCACAACTCGTCATAAATAGTGACACAAGTTGATTCGAAACTTAGTTTCAGATTAATCCCTGAAGATGTCTCTAGTAGTAAGAGACGAAACGTCGGAAAGTGAAAATCCATTAACACGGTCTAAACCCGAAAGTGAAAGTTCTTTAAAAATTATTTTATTTAAAAATAGGCTTCACCCCAAAGATGATCTTTTTAATGAATCTGGTCTACTAAATATCAGACAATTATACATTAATAATATTATAAAATTTCATTGTAAGAATCAAACGATAACAAACCCAATAGAACATATTGTAAATACAAGGCTTGCTAGTAATAATGGTCTTACGGTACCAATAATGCATTTTTCTGCATCTCAAAGACATTATTTATATATACTACCCAAAATAATTAATTCCCTTCCTCAAAATAATGTCCAATCTTGGATTAAACATAACAATCTTGGATTAAACATAATAATAACTTGATGAACAGTATATTACCATGGTTTAAAACTTAATACTGTTAAGACAGTTCTGCGCCGGCAATCGAACAGTAAATTCGAAAACAATTTGGTCGTCAGCTGCTGCGGGAGTGTTAATAAAAAACTGGCGTACAAATACAATCACGCTCGACTTTAAAAAAGTAAAAAAAAAACACCAAACATTATGCTGCATAGGTGGATTAAAAATTATATGGAATTAACCATAGACCAAGTAATAGGAATACAGTATGATAATATAAAAAGGAAGGTGTATGTAAAAGTGGTATCAGAAATGATTGTAGATAAAACGTTAAATAAAATAAAACAAAAAGAATTATTGTTTGAAGATGAAGAAGGACTGCATGAAATAGAAATTGTAGAATATGAAGATCTAAAATATGTTAGGGTATACGATTTTCCATTTGAGCTGGAAAATGAGAAAATAAAAGACAAACTGAATGCTTATGGAAAGGTTGTAAGTATTAAAAATGAGATTTATCAAGGAGACGAACTTTTTGCAACAGAATCTGGAATTCGAATTGTAGGAATGGTAATGCAAAAGCAAGTGCCCTCATATATAAAAATTGACAACTGCACGTCCTTAGTGACATACTTCGGACAGACAAAAACATGTATAATATGTGACAGCACGGAGCACCTGCTTAAAGAATGTCCAAGAAAAGTTGTAAAAAATGGTGCACGTCCTCAGGTCCCAAGGGCAGATCAATCATATGCTAGAATAGTAATGAATAGTAGCGAAAATCTTAACACAATACCCGAAACACAAGATGCACAAACACAACAAAGTTTTTGTCCTAATCAGGAACAACAGAAGAGGAAGGAAATTATCGCGGAAATTACTGAGAAAAAAACGGAAAAAAGATATACTGACCAGTTCAAGTGATGACGAAAAGCAGATGGGAAAATTAATAAGATTACAATGTTTACAAAAGAGCGAGGAAAATTTAAATATAGCCTCCTCTTCAGAAGAAATTTTGCTAAGTGAGGATGCAGAAGCAGATGATGACTTTTGTGGATTTGATGCGGAGGGTTCAATGGCAAGTGGAAATTTCAGTGAAAGTGAAAGTGCAATAAAAGAAAGTGAAAATTTCAGTTATCAGGATACAAAGAATTTGGATACCGGCTGGTAAAAACACACTGTATATTAAAGAAAACATTGATGTTTTTTTGCGTTATGTTTATCGTTTCACTTTAGTAGTTTTTTGTTTCATGTCTTTTGTTGCAGAGTTTAGTTTGTTATAAAGAAAAACACAAAAACATTCAATTAAAATTCAACTTTTTATTAACTATAGCCACATGCAATTGTAGCGGTATAAAGAATAAAACGACTCAAATCTTATCAATGAATTTATAAAAAAAGATAGTATAGGGGTATTTCTGTACGAATCAATACCACCTTGGTGATTGAATGTCACGGATTTTCGTTAAACTTTTTTTATATTAGCACCACTCTAATACTAAAAGCCTTATGCAAAAAAAAGAATTTAAAAAATTTTTTGGCTGAGATATGATTTTTTTTAAATTTTGTAATTTTTCAATTTTTGATGATAAAGAAAACAGCTTTATTTTCAATTTATTACTATAAGTCTGACAATTTTAATCCAAATTTGATGAAATTTGGTGCACCCATGTAAACTTAGATGACAATCTTGAATTTTTTATAATTTTTTTTAATAGTGGGTTTCTGCTCTTCTTCTTCAAAAATATTTTTTTACGTTTTTTATAACTATGTTTAACCCGATTTTTCGTAAAGTGCCCCCCCTACGATTTTTCTCAAATTCTGGTCAAATGTACTTCTAAGTGTCCATTTTTCAATGACGTAAAATTTATTCTGGGCAAATTAGGTTTACTATATATTTTAGCCATTTTAAATTTTTACGACAATGAGGAATTGTGCTGGAAATAGCTGTTTTACAAAAAAAGGCACATATTATTTTTTATATGTTTTTAATAGTTGAGGTAAAATGCTTCATTTTAAGACAAAAACAAAATAATTAATTGTTGGTTTTTTTCAAAAAGGCGTAAGTCCACAATTTTATTACTTTTTTTTTCTATGTATTATGTAGGCGTTTTTTTCTGGTGTAAACGTTAGCTTACTTTAAATACTAAGTCTTTAACACCAAAACGTATTTTTATTTTTTTTTAAACACAATATGTTTTTTTGTTTTGTTTTTGATCTTAAAAATGCCTGAAAGTTGGTAAATTGTCAGTAAGAAACTTTTTTTTTGTTATAAATCTTTTTTTAATTCGCAGCTCAGAGAAAAGTTTTCTATGCCGGGGATAAATCCTTAATAAAAATTAATTTAAAAAATATTGATTTATTTAACATACTAATTCTTTATTTACAATTTATTTATGTCTTATTATTTAACTTTAATTATTATACAAAGCTTATCAAAATCTTTTAAATTTTTGTGAAGCGCATCCATCGCTAAAATATAATGAACTATTTTTTTATTTGCTTGTATTCCAAAGTGACATTGTTCGGTTAGAACTGTTAAGTTAAAAGTGACAATTTTGTTAACAGTTTGTCTTTTGTTTTACTTCTGCGTTCCCTTTTGTAAAATTGTATAGCGGTTGTGCTTGAAAAAACAAAAACAAAATTTTGTTG
>OY294047.1:21950815-21990932 GCA_958510825.1 Brachypterus glaber | reverse complement strand
GAAAAAAAAAATTGCGTATGATCCAAGGACGAGAAATAATGTTGCTCGGTCGCATGCAGAGATTGAGATATATTCCTCGTCCTTGGATCATACGCTATTTTTTTTTCGCTTCTAAACATATTTTAACACAAAAAGGTAAAAGTAATAGGTAAAATTAGTTTTAATTTGGTTCTGTCAGTTATGTGACAATTTTCCATAAGGGGCCAACAAAATTTTGTTTTTGTTTTTTCAAGCACAACCGCTATACAATTTTACAAAAGGGAACGCAGAAGTAAAACAAAAGACAAACTGTTAACAAAATTATCACTTTTAACTTAACAGTTCTAACCGAACAATGTCACTTTGGAATACAAGCAAATAAAAAAATAGTTCATTATATTTTAGCGATGGATGCGCTTCACAAAAATTTAAAAGATTTTGATAAGCTTTGTATAATAATTAAAGTTAAATAATAAGACATAAATAAATTGTAAATAAAGAATTAGTATGTTAAATAAATCAATATTTTTTAAATTAATTTAAATTAAGGATTTATCCCCGGCATAGAAAACTTTTCTCTGAGCTGCGAATTAAAAAAAGATTTATAACAAAAAAAAAGTTTCTTACTGACAATTTACCAACTTTCAGGCATTTTTAAGATCAAAAACAAAACAAAAAAACATATTGTGTTTAAAAAAAAATAAAAATACGTTTTGGTGTTAAAGACTTAGTATTTAAAGTAAGCTAACGTTTACACCAGAAAAAAACGCCTACATAATACATAGAAAAAAAAGTAATAAAATTGTGGACTTACGCCTTTTTTGAAAAAAACCAACAATTAATTATTTTGTTTTTGTCTTAAAATGAAGCATTTGACCTAAACTATTAAAAACATATAAAAAATAATATGTGCCTTTTTTTGTAAAACAGCTATTTCCAGCACAATTCCTCATTGTCGTAAAAATTTAAAATGGCTAAAATATATAGTAAACCTAATTTGCCCAGAATAAATTTTACGTCATTGAAAAATGGACACTTAGAAGTACATTTGACCAGAATTTGAGAAAAATCGTAGGGGGGGCACTTTACGAAAAATCGGGTTAAACATAGTTATAAAAAAACGTAAAAAAATATTTTTGAAGAAGAAGAAGAAGAAGAGCAGAAACCCACTATTAAAAAAAATTATAAAAAATTCAAGATTGTCATCTAAGTTTACATGGGTGCACCAAATTTCATCAAATTTGGATTAAAATTGTCAGACTTATAGTAATAAATTGAAAATAAAGCTGTTTTCTTTATCGTCAAAAATTGAAAAATTACAAAATTTTAAAAAAATCATATCTCAGCCAAAAAATTTTTTTAAATTCTTTTTTTTGCATAAGGCTTTTAGTATTAGAGTGGTGCTAATATAAAAAAAGTTTAACGAAAATCCGTGACATTTAATCACCAAGGTGGTATGGATTCGTACAGAAATACCCATAGATATACTCTTTATGCAGGAAGTAAACACTGAATATATGAACTGTTTGCCGGGATATAAATTTGAGGCAAATGTAGGTAATAGTGAAAGGGGAACGGCTATTCTTTTTAGAGAAAACTTAAAAATAGAAAATATTTTGATTAAAGAAAACGGAAGGATAATCTCAGCAATCCAATTGACCATTTGAATTTTAACAAACCATTAGTAATGCTAGGCGATTTTAATTGTGTAATAAAAAAAAGACAGCCGTAACCCTGTCACTATAAACAAAAAACTTGCCTCGTTACTACAAGGATTAGAATTAGCTGACGTATGGGAACATAAATATGGCAATTTAGTAGAGTTTACATTCTTTCGTCATGATTCTGCTTCTATAATTGATAGAATTTATATCGCACGCGAACATGTAAATATTATAAATACTTGTATAAATCTTCCAGTAGCCTTTTCTGACCATAATTGTCTAGTGTGTACAATTAAATTGGATGACCGAATAAAAGTAAATGAACACGGTGGGGGTTACTGGAAAATAAAACAGTCAAATCTAAGTTTAGGAAACATAAATTTGTTTAAAAAAGAGATTGCAAAAATTTAAAAAATTCCAAGCCTCCAAAATAATTTTATAACATAGTGGTTCAATATGTTTAAAAAAAAGCTAAATATTTTTTTAAAGAACTTGAAATACAAAGAGCAATAGAAAATAGAGAAAAACTAAATTTTTATTACAAAGCGTTACAGGAAGTTAAAGAGGAATTAAATGCGGGAAATGACCAGTATTTATGAAGATTTTAAAGAGATTAAAATTATAATTAAAAATATAAAGGAAAGTAGTTTACAAGAAAAGTTTCAATACAAAAATAAAGACATTTACGAGGAAAAATATAGTTTATTCTCAGCGATCAAGGAACGGAAATCTGCAAAAAAAAATGACGATAAGTAAACTTTTAAATAAAAATGATGAAATAATTTTAAACAAAATGGACCATGCGCGTGGGCATTTTGCTGAAAAATATAAAAAATAGAGTACAAATGAACAAGACATGCGTTGTTTGTTAGCACATATACAAAAAAAGCCGAATCCTGACAAATGTAGTAAACTTGTTCAAAACGTAACAAAAAATGAATTGTACAATATATTAAAAAACAGCTAAGAAAAAAACGCCGGGTGCAGACGGACTCTCCTATGAATTTTATCTTACATTTTTTGCTGAAATCGGCGAGGACTTGACAAGGCTTTATAATTTATATCTAAATGGTGAAGTTCCGGTAAAAGGTTTTACTGAAGGGACAATTATATTAATCCCAAAACAAAAGAAACCGACTCATATAACTGATTACAGACCGATAAAATTATTGAATGCCGATTATAAGCTATTAATTAAAATTTTAGCGGATAGACTGACGAATATTTTAGAAAAGGTGATTAGCACAGAGCAAAACTGTCTCTCAAACAGATCAATATTTAATGGGTTGCTAAAGTTTAGAGATATTATTATCCACTATGAAAATAAAACAAATCAAGAAGGGGCGCTAGTTGCTTTAGACTTTGAAAAGGCATTCGATAGGGTAGATCATCAATATATGTGGAAGGTCATGGAAAAAATGGGTTTTCCAAAAAAATTTATTGACCTAGTAGTGAAGTTATATAAGTCGGCTGCTTCAAGAATATGCCTAAATGGGCACTTGTCAAGTGAATTTCGAGTGGAGACATCAATTAGACAGGGTTGTCCACTTTCGATGCCCTTGTTTAGTATTGCGTTAGAGCCTTTTATACTTCTGTGTAAATTCGCCATTGTAGGAATACAAATCAATGATCAAACACATCAACTAAGTGCATATGCGGATGACGTAACATTATGTTTAAAAGATACAGGTGATCTAGAAAGCATGTTAAAAATTATCAAAATATATGAAAGGGGTTCTAACGCAAGAATAAACATTGGTAAATCGTGTCTGTTGCCTTTAGGAAAATGGGCACATAAAAATATAGCAAACCTTAATGTCAGCGAGAAAATAAAAATACTCGGCATGGAAATTTCAGGGAAATTGAAAAATATGGTGAAATATAACTGGAACAATGTCATTAAAAAAATTAATATAGAAATAGCACTAAATACCATGCGTAGGTTAGATTTATATAAAAAAGTCTGGTTTATAAACACGTTTGTACTTTCCAAAGTTTGGTTAACAGGAACTATATATGGAGAGGCTGTTTTTATAAAATAAACAGAGAGCAATTATATTTGCCACATGAAAAGGGGGGATTAAACCTTATAAATATAAAAAATAAAAGTATAGCTTTATTTATAAAAACCCAATTTGCTTCCTGGGTGGGGAGCGACACAAGTAAAATTACATATAACTTTTTAAACATGATTTTTGAAAATCCAAATCCAGAAATTAGTAAAATATTATTTAGAGATATAATTAATGAAATATAATTTATAAAGCCCACACAGGATGCAAACCTATCAGCCAAAAGTGTATATCAGCAAATTTTGGAAAAAAACGTGATATCTCTCAGTATTGAAGCAAAAATTACCAAAGACTTTAAGCCAATATGGAAAAACCTTAGTAACAGATACATACCATCCAAATGGAGGGGCACGGTGTATAAAACGATAAATGACATTGTTCCAGTTAAAAGTAAATTAAAAGGGCATAACATAACAAGAGAAGAAACGTGTACTTCTGACAATATTATGCATAGATTAAAATTTTGTAATGATTCGAGTAAAATTTGGGAATGGGTTAAAGGTTTTCTGTTAAGAAAATTTGTAAAGAATATAGACAATAAAGATGTGTACGATTTATTAGCTGAAAAATTTAAAAAAGACATTACAAACTCCTGGTTATGGATGGTGTGTGGAATGATATACTGGAACATTGAAGCCAAAGGAACTCTTTCAGTTCAGTTCAGTTCAGTTCAGTTCAGAGTTCAAAAATATGTTAATTCAATACAGATATCTCTATATTAAGAATAACGTAGGCTATAAGTTTTCCAAAGAATTATATTGTTTTTAACTTGAACCTTATTTTTGTAACATAATAATATAAAGTATAAACCTAAAAATACATTTTGTGAAAATAGGATAGTTTAGTGTAAGAAAAAAAAAAGTTTGTAATTTATGTAATAGTAGATCAATAAAGGATGTTAAAAAAAAGACTACATGTGTATTTAATCATATAGTAATATTTTATAATTTGTTTTAACAATTTAAGTGTAATTTAATAACTTCATAATTTAATTAATCTTAAGAATTTTTTTATGACATCTGGAGTGCGCACACAAACTCTTAGTTCATAGTGCACTATAAAATGTACATTGGTTTATTTTTGTACAAATAAATAAATAAACTAAGTTAAATTCTGTTACACGGAAAGATTCGAATCCTTTGATAAATGTTGATTATATTTTGAGTATGCTGCAAAGAGCCAAGTTTATAAGTTCTATAGATCTTAGGGCAGCGTTTTGGCAAATTCCACTTGATAACGCAAGCAAGGAAAAAACAGCATTTAGTGTTCCAGGTAGAGGTTTATTTCAATTTAAAGTTCCTTCCTTTTGGATTAACCAATAGTCCGCAGATTCAACAGAGGCTGATGGATGCTATTTTTGGACCAGAATTACGTGTTCGTTTATTTAGATGATATAATTGTGGTGACTTCGAGTTTTGAGGAACATATACGAGTTTTTAAAGAAGTGTTACGTAGATTGATTGCTGCTAATTTAACGGTTAATTTTGAGAAGTGTAAATTCTTTAAGGAATCTTTGAAATATTTAGGTTTTATCGTAGATAAACAGGGTTTGAGGAACTTGTTCAGGTTAAGGCGATGGTGGAATATCCAAGGCCGCGCAATACTACAGAAATTAAGAGATTTATTGGCATGTGTTCTTATTATCGTAGGTTTATTCCTCATTTTAGTTAATATCACCATTAAATGATCTTCTTAAAGGTAGAAAAAAAGGTCAGTCAATTGTTTGGAATGAAGATGCAGATAAGGCTTTTGTAGATGTTAAGTCACAGTTAGTTTCAGCACCGATATTACCTTCGCCTGACTTCAATGTACCTTTCGTTGTTCAATGCGACTCGAGTAATAGTGGAGTGGGGGCAGCCTTAATTCAGGTTTTAAATAATGAAGAAAAGATAATTGCATATGCTAGTAGGAATTTGTCTCGTAGGGAACGAAATTGGACAGTCACAGAACGTGAGTGCGCAACTGTAATTTTTGCTTTAGAAAAGTTTAGACCTTATGTCAAAGATACACATTTCAAAATTATCACTGATCACGCTAGTTTGTTGTGGTTAAAAAATTTAGCTAATCCAGCTGGACGTTTGGCTCGTTGGAACGTAAAAATGCGACAGCATAGTTTTGACTTAATACATCGTAAAGGTAAACTTATGAATTTGGTCGATGCACTGTCGAGAACACATCCAGGTCCGCCACTGGAATTGGCCGAAAACGATTCTAGTGGCGAGACTGAGTTAGATGATCTTGTTTTGAAGTATCCATCAAATATTAATTTGGTTCAGTTTTCCTTGGATGATTTAGATAAATGGTATTTGGATATGCGTACTAAAATTTTAGGTGATCCAGACAAGTTTCCAGCTTGGCAAGTTAAAGATAGTTTTATTTATAAATATGTTTCTTTCGAAATTCCGTTGAAAACTAATATGAACGAGTGGAATATAGTAGTCCCTCTAGGTTTTAGGAAAGAGGTTATGGCCAGTTGCCATGATATTCCTACCGCGGCTCATGCCGGGTATTTTAAAACTTGGCAGAAAATAAAAGAGGATTACTATTGGCCACGTATGCGTTTAGATATTTTAAAATACATTAAAAAATGTGATGTTTGTTCGGCTCAAAAGATGCCAAATCAAGCTCCCTTAGGCCTTATGGGTAAACCAAAAAAGGTTTCCTTTACGTTTCAACTTATTTCAGTTGATTGTATGGGACCATTTCCTCGAAGTCCTCGTGGAAATTGTTTTTTGATTGTCGGGTCAGATTTTTTCACAATTTGTCATTGTTAAGGCTGTTAGAAATGCAAATGCTGCAGCTATAACTTCCTTTTTAGAAAATAACGTGTTTTTGACCTTTGGTACGCCTCATACTTTAGTTTTGGATAATGCGCCTGCGCATAAAGGGAAAGTTTTTGATGAGATTGTTAAGAACTATAAAATTCCAAGAGTTGCTTATAACTGTCGTTATTTCCCTCAACATTGTCCAGTTGAAAGAATAAATAGAAATTTAGGCACAGCTATTAGAAGTTTTATCAAAGACTTTCATAAAGATTGGGATAAATATGTTATGCATTTTGCATATCCTTTAAATAATACACGTTCGTATACGAAGTGCATGGGTTTACTCCGGCTTTGCTTAACTTTGGAAGAAAGTTACCAATTACGGGTGATTATTACGGTTCTAAAACAAAGTTAGTCTTTGACATTAGTTCCGAGATTCATAAAGCTTATGCTAAGGAGTTAGAACTTTTACCGCCCCTATATTTAGAAGCTAGAGAGTGTATAGATAAGGCATTTAATCGAAACAAACGTTATTATGATCTTCGTAGAAAAGATCATGTGTTAAAGGAAGACGGGTGCATTTTGTCATGGATCATTGACTATTTAAATTATCGGAAAATGTTTGTTAAGTATGGTGGTTCCATCTCAGATTACTTTGACATAACTTCTGGAATCCCTCAGGGATCTGTTCTCGGGCCTTTGATTTTCCTTTTATATATCAATGAGCTTCCCCTCCATATTAGAGCAAAACTATTAATTATGTTTGCAGACGACACATCTCTTGTCATTTCAGCACGTACTGTAGCAGAGCTCAAGATTCTTCTCACTACGGTTGTACACGATTTCATAAACTGGTGCAGGCAGAACGACCTAATACTAAATGTCGACAAAACAGTATGCCTCTATTTTCATAACGGTATACGTGCTGAAATGGCAGAGTCAGTCTTAGATATAGCTGTAAACAATTATAAAATCTGCCCTGCTAAAACTACAAAATTCCTAGGAGTTATGTTGGATAGTGATATGAGATGGAATAGTCATATAGATTTAGTTTGCAAAAAAATAAATAAATCTTTTTTTGCATTGTCACGAGTTAGATGCATGCTAGACACACATATCTTAATTAATATTTATTATTCTCTGGTATACAGTCATTTAACCTATAATATAACGCTATGGGGAAATTCTCAAATAGTGAACGTGTTTTTATTTTACAGAAGCGCATAGTAAGATTAATTTTTGGCCTAAAATCCAGAGAATCTTGCAGGAGCACATTTTTGGAACAAAGATTAATGACAGTGCCTTGTATTTATATATATAAAACAATATTATTTATAAAGAAAAATAGTATAGACCTTAGGCATGGATATAACTCAAGACATCAAGAAACACTATCTATACCTAACCATAAATCTACCTTATTTAAAATGTCGCCAAAATATAGTGGCATAATATTATATAATAAACTTCCACTTCCCTATCGAAAAATAAGCAATGGTGAAATTTTTAAAAGAAAACTAAAAAACTTTCTTTTAGAAAAACGATACTACTCGGTCAAAGATTTTCTTAATGATAATACTTATAATATATAGCTAGTTTTAATATTATTTATTTGTTTGTGTACTTTTAATTTATTCTGTTTATGTTTTTTGATTTATTTATTTATTTATATATTTTTAATGTAATTTAATAATTGACTTGTATATCTATCTTACGATGGCGTAAAAAATACCAATAAATAATTCTAATTCTAATTCTAGTTTGGAAGCGTAATGTCGTATTGTGTAACAAGGCATACTGTTTTATGGCTAAATTAGCACCCAAATATATTCTTTGCAGAATAAGAAAAATGAGGTCTCGTTTAGTCTATGAATTAGATCATTTAGATGGTTCGGATGCTGGTGTATGGCATGGTGTAAATTAAAGGAGTATGTTGGAGACTCCGAAAAGCCAACACCAGATCAGCCAAATAAATAAAATTTACCGGTATTGTATATTAATTAGTTTTTAGTTAAATTCAAGCGCTTGTAAAAATAAAAATCCATGGTACCTATCTAGCTTGGATAAGTTTCATGTTAAGTTTTTTTAGTACCTTTTTAGTTTGGATAAGTATTCGAGATAGAATACTTTTTCATGTTAAGTTTTTTTAGTACCTTTCTAGTTTGGATAAGTGTTCGAGATAAAATACTTTTTCATGTTAATTTTTTTTTATTAAATTGGACATATAATAATTTTATTGGGTTTTTTGGGTATTTAGTGCCTGGGTTCAAAAAGTTGAGTTTTAAGTAGTAAAGCCACTTATAAAAGTATACATTAACATCTAACTGGCCATTTGCTTTCCTTAAATATTTCTATTGGATTATGGTGACACATGTCTTGGAGAGCTCAGTATGATTAGTAGTTCAATTTTCTCAGTCTGTAAATTAGATAATTATATATCAAAACTGTAATGACATTTTTGATGAGAGTTGTTGATAATGTAAGATATAATAATAGAGTGATTTTTTTATTAAAAAAAATATATATTTTTTTCATACAATGTGTTTTGGAGTGTATAACGTATTATATTAAAGAATTTGGTAAACTTGCATTTAGTGTGTTTAAATGAATAAATTTTGATTTATTTTGATCCTTGTGTGACGGAAGTTGGTTAAAATAATTTTAACGGCCTCCACTATTTTCTTGTGGTAGTCCTAATTATTTAAATTTTTCACCAGGGAGGGGGGCCTTTGTAACATGTAAAATGTTACAAGTTAGTAACTATTAGTTACCTTATAAAGTAAACTTACTTTTATTCTAGTATCCAGTATTTGGTTCCTCCAAATAGCGAAATTTCTTTTGTTATTATGTTTTACAGGTATTGTCATTGCTTCACAAATTATATTTAGTTCACTCAGTATTTACTCATTTATATATTTTATAGATAACATTTTTCAGTTGTATTTATTTATTATAAATTTTAGGTTATGTTTATACGTCAAACTTTGTCGAGTAGTTTAGTTAGGGTTCTGCAGAATCGCAGATCTGAAATGTAGTCTATTGGTGGCTTAGTGTCACATGACATTTAGATAGCTTAAGCTATTGGTTCCGCTCGCGGACGCGCATGGCATAAGATCACCTGTTCGGTCGACCCTTGTTGTCAGACATATTATTTATCTTGGTTTACTTTACCTAGAATGGCTTCACCTTGTATTCGCCTGGGTATATTAAAATCTGTATCTAGTAAATGAGTTGATACTGACTAACTTTTAATTAGTTTAGTTATTAAGTTAACCTATTCGGATATTTTTGGCTCACGGTTAATTAATTTTATTTTGTATTTTCGTAAGAGACATTCTGTCGATATGATTTGGCAACATTGCTTCTTCTAGCTTACCTGGGTAAGCGAAGCCTTGACCTAATCCTTTTTCAATTTATAACATGTGGGTGTCACCACGTATTTCGTGAACTTTTAAAAACATCTAAGCTAAGGTAGGCTTTTATTTAAATTCTTATAGCTACATAGCTTGATTATTGTTTAATCTTTCTTTAAACATATTAAACATTTGGTTATTAATTAAGTACTTCTTTTTGTACATGTATGAACTCATAGTTTTTGGTTTTCAGCCATGACACTTGATATGTGAGCCACAAGCATATTTTTCGTAATTATCCAAATCAAGATGATTTAAAATCATGGTATTTTGTTGAACCAGCCATATCGTACATTATTTAACATGAGGTATAGACAACCTCATTTTTGAAAACTCTAAACTTATGAAGCCAAACATTTGCCTTTACTGGAGGTATTCATGAAGAGAGGTCGCTGTTATGAACCAATGTTGCTTGAGCCAAACTTATTCTGAAGGAAAATGGGTTTGTTCCAGAAAATCTATTTCTTAAGTTAAGTAACCACCAAACGTTCCCTCAGAATTATTTTTTATACATAAATCCTCATCGAGCAATAGCTTATCCTACTTTTCATTTATTATGTAAAACTAATTTACATTCTTTAGTGTTCATAATTATTTAGTAACTATTAAAATCACTTCATTACACCAGTGGTGTACTCCACAGGGTACCTCGATGTATCTTTTATATAAATGACATAATCTAATAATAAATGTAACGTATATAAATTTCAGATTTCGTTTAATATTACAAAAATATAAATTTCTCTTTCAGGATTGAACAAATATTAAAACATATAAAATTTCATATAATAATATAAATAGTGATCTAGAGCACTAAGATACCAATCCAGAAATACTCTAGATGGCGCCCTAAATAAAAACCTCTAAATAACAAAGTTATTTTTCACGTTAAGAGCTCCCCCCATTAACAGGTGCCTCCGACAAATTGAGCTGCCGTCCGCAACATCTTATCACAATACATTTATATGTGATAGGTTATTACAAGAATTGGGATTTCATTAAAAATAAAACAGTTGGGGTGGCTTGTAGCTAACGGGTAGAAGTTACAACTCCCATGAATTAAGTAAAGTTATTTATTTTTAAATATTGAGTTTTTTTTTGTGAATATTTTTTACCAATATTTTGAAATAAAATCATCCATCCTTAAGTTAAGGGTTGGTATATTTAATTTTTATTTCAACCAAAATATTTAATTTTTTAAGCTCTTTTTAATGACCAATCACAAGATGGGGTTGGTATTCAAGATTCTAATGTTCAGGTAGCTAGGCCGTTAGGGGTAAAATTTATTTATTCATTTTTATAATTTTTGTATTGTGCTTAGTTTGCGAGACATTTGGGGTGGCGCCAATATGGCAGACGACTTGTGTGATTTCTGTCCGATTCGAACCAAAATCCGCACCAGGGGGGTTTTGGGGTCGTAGGTTACGAATTTTTCATCAACATTAAAAATCAAAATGGCGGCACCAATATGGCAGACGACTTGTGTCATTTATGACCGATTCGAACCAAAATCGGTATCAGAGGGTTTTCCGGGTCAAAGATTACAAATTTTTGGTCAAAATCAAAAAATTTAAAATGTCGGCGCCAATATGGCGGACGACTTGTGTAATTTCTGGCCGATTAGAACCAAAATCGGTATCAGGGGGTTTTCGGGGTCGTAGATTAAGAATTTTTCGTCAAAATTAAAAAATAAAAATGGCGGCGCCAACATAGCGGACGATTTGTGCCATTAATTGCCTATTCGAACCAAAATCGGTAACTGGTGGTTTTCTGTGTCGTAGATTAATAATTTTTGGTCAAAATTAAAAATTTCAAAATATCGGCGCCAATATCGCGAACGTCTTTCATCATTTATGGCTTATTCGAACGAAAATCGGTATCTGGGGATTTTCCGGGTCGTAGATTAAGAATTTTTTACTAAATTTATAAATTCAAAATGGCGGCGCCAATATGGAGAATTTTGGCGTTTATGAACCATGTCGAATAAAAATTGGTATATGGGGGTTTTTAAAAAACACAAAATAGCGCCGTCAATATAGCGAATTTCGGCATTTATGAACCACTCAAGAATATACCTATATACTACATAACATCAAATAGACGCGTTTATGTCGAAATGAATGACACGTCAAAGTCACGTGTAGATATTCACGTCATAATGATGTAACACGTCAAACTGACGTGAGTTCAATCAATTTATCGTCTTATATCATTTCAAAGTGCACTCACGTCAACTTGACGTGTCACGTCAAAATTAAATGATTAATTTTACGCGTAAAAACGTCAATTTAATGTAAGTGAATGGATACAGAGTGATTATTTGAAAACAATCCACCCCAAATATCTTGAAAACTAATCACAATATGACAATTCCAAAAAATAGGTCAATTTGGGGTTTTGAGGGCTGGTTTAAATGTTTTACGGTAAGTAAAATTACTTTATTTTTTTTTATTATTAATACGTTATTTTTGTAAAATATCTTGCTTTAATTAAATAAAAGTATCCACCCTTAAGTTGTGGGTTAGTAATTTTATTTTTTATTTTGTATATCAAAGATAGCACTTTTAAAGCTTTTTGAAATAGGTTATCGCAAGTATTAGGATTTAATTAAAAATAAAACAGTTGGGGTGGCTTGTAGCTAAAGGGTAGAAGTTACAACCCCCATGAATTAATTCTGAAGTTAAGATATATTGAGTAGATATTTTATTATGCCCATCTAATAATTTTAATAATTTTTATTACAGCCGACTTTTTTTTTGTAAGCCTTCATAATAAATAAACTATTGGAGATATTAATGTTTTTCTTTTACTAATTAACGTATAAATGTACCATGCATCTGAAACCCAAAAAAATCAGTAAATCGTTTTTTTTTTTCGTTAATATACCTTTTCGCTCGACCACTGACAAATAAAAAAATAAATGGCTCACATTCTCACATACCAAAATTAATTTAATTTTTTGAGTAGTTTCGTGTTGTTTTTTAAGAAATATTATATTTAGAACTAGGATATTTAAAGGAAAAACTGAAACAATAAAAATTTTATAATTGCATCCACGTTTTTTAAACATTTCACCACTTTATAATAAAATGTTAAGCCTCAAAATATAATACTATCAAACTGACAATAAATTCTTAGTAATATTTTTAGTAATTTTTTCTTTATGTGGGCGTACCAGCGTTGTCAGACCCTAGTGAGCCATATCAAAGCCAACTAGATGGTACAGTAGCGCGGCCTGGAAGTGAAGGACGCCTTGGCAAAATCCCAGTTTCCTCTTTCATACCATAAATAACTATTAATTGGAGGGATATATAATGTTGAACACGTTATTCTAACGTCATATTTCTGACGTTAGTAATTTTACGTCCCTGGGCTGTGACTTATACACGTCACTGGGACGACAGCAAGACGTCATAGTATGACGTCATGTAGGCCAGTTAGTGCCCAATAATTGACGTCAAAAATAGGTCTTTTGGTTTCCTGGGTTGTCAATTTATGTTAAAAACTACCCTTGCAGTTAAGGTGGACGGGCTACTGTTGTATTTTTAAAGTCTGTGCAGTTACGGCACTCCTAAAGCGTGAATAGGTTTAATAAGAGTTTAGCTAAAGTCTGACTATGAATTATGGTAGAGGATGGTCTTGACATTAAAGAACTATTGACAGTTAAGTCTTAAAACTCGTTCTTGGTAAATAATGTTAAATATTCTTCTGTAGAGATCATGACAAAAACATCATGAATTTGAAAATTCTGTTTAATGATTTTTATAGTATTTTCCATGTTAATTCTAAATATGTTTAAAGCAAAGCAAAATAGTTTTAAGGAAAAATATATCTAAATTTTGTAAAATATTTTTTTTAGTGTTTTTTAAATGCGTATAGGAAAATTATTAGAATACATTAAAGCCTTTATTTAGGCTTAAATTAAAGTAGGATTCTTGTTCTTTCATACTTTAGGAGACAGACTTGACATAGCCCCTTATTCGCGTTTAAACTAAATTACATTTTTCTTTGTTACACAGTGTTTTTAGATATCTTTCATTTTTGACAAATCTGTTTTAACCCTCCAATACCCGCACGCATTTGACAGATGCAGGCGTTACAATTTTTAAGGTTGAGGACTAACGTTAACAAATAATCTACGGCCGTTTCTGGAATGCCTTGTTGCAGATGTTTACTATATCATACCACCAAATGAAGTCCGTTAAGCTGTTATATTAGTCCTTTGTACAACAATGTGCCAAAATTGTTCCAAACCAATTAACTAAATAATATTTTTTATTTAAAATGTTAAATTTGATTTTTATTATGGAAAAAAATAGCTGTTGAATTTTTTCTTCTAGTTTAGATATTTTTTTTAGTTTAGAATTTTTATTTCGTTTTATGTATTATTATAACAATAAATTATTTTTAATTAATATAAAGTTTTTTCCTTGGTAATAAACAATATAAAAATGTTAAAAAATAATAGTTTTATTGACTTCAACCCTTATTTTATACAGAATATTAAAAAAAAAATTTTTTTTGATCATCTGAGAGGCTCAGTGCGAGTACTAACGTCGGAAAAAGGGTGCGGGTACTGGAGGGTTAAACATAGGTGGGTTTTTCCACCCAGCCCTGATGACATTTTATTGTATCATTTACCTTTACTCCAAAATATATTTCAGTGTACTTCTTACCCACAAATCCTGTAACTTCTGCTGCTTTGCTGGTTGCATTCTCTGCTACTTTTATGCCTTTGGTCACTTTTGGGGGTATTGTAGATGGTTTCCTATTTACCTGTATGCTATTTATTATCTTTGGAGTACCATAGTCTATTAGCTGGGCAGCTTTTTCTGCTCCTTTTACCAAACCCCATGACAAATAACATGCTCCTAAATTAAAATAAAAACAAACTGTCTAAATTTTGGAATAGGTAGGCAAGATATGGTAATAATGATCGCTACGAGTAAAATGATCCCCTTGAGTTTTAAAGCAACTATGAGCCTTATCCATTTGATATATAAAAAGTAGTTCCCTTTCAACAATATAAAACTGGCCGCCGTTTTTTTTAATTTTACCTTTTTTGTCCTTGGATTACTTTTTATCGTGATTTATAATACTTTTTCTGTCGTTGTCAAGACCTTCTTTGACGAGCGGTGTACATGGCGACCACGGGTTTTGCAAATTAAGATTCCCTGATCAAAAAGAATTCTGATCCTCTGATCAAAGTTTATGATTTTCCCTAATTTTAGTACACACAAAAAAACTTAAAACTACTACTACTACTTAAAACCAATATGCGCAAAAATATAAATATGCTATTTCGTTTTTGAGTTATGCTTTTTTATTTTTATTTTTTTACTTTTTTTCTGTAAAATGGGTTGATGGATTGGTAGAACTTTATGAATTAATACTTGTTTAAGTAATAATTTATTATGTAGACCGGAGTTTTCCATGATTTTTAAAATTTTATCAAATTTCCCGACTTTTCCCTTACACTTACCATTAACCAATTTATTAGATATCCTAGAGCTCAAATTCTCCTGCTGAGGTCTCACAGGCACCTCCCTCAGTTTCCTTTCAGACAAAATTTTTTTATGTCCTTCTTGCGAGACTATACCGTGAAGAATACTCTCGAGCAGTTCCAGAACTTCTTCATCTGCATCGGGTGGCAAAATGATACCCACCGTTGCTCCAGATTCGGCATTTGCGACGTCGGGCAAAATGAACGCTCCGTAGTCGGTTCGGTAGCAAGGCGACACACCTGCGATTAAGGGGTAGACCCAGTCGCCAACTTGTAAGACCGCCGTTGCTGCATTTTGGGCGTTTCCTGAAAATAGGCATTATTAATTTACCATAGAAAATGTATTTACCAACCCAACCCATTTAGATGAATGACCAACTCAATAAGTGGAAAAACCATGTTAAATATATAGGCATTACTCTATAAAAAAAGCTTTCGTGTCATCAGCATGTCAAAAACACCCTCCAAACTCTACCCTAATAGGTAGGAAGACATTAAAAACAAACTTGAATCCAAAATTCATAGACTAAGAGCTGGCGGCCGCGAGGTACTATGATAGTACCTCCGACTGGAATTTTGTGAGGTGGTTGGGGGAAGCATCAGGAAGTGTCACCTGCAAGGATTTTGCTCAAACCCGGTACAAAGGACACGTCAGATGACTCAAACATGCAAAAAAATCCTGAAAAAAAATGCATGTTACCTGTTTGAAGGTCACAGATGATGTATGTAAATCGTCAGATGGCTAGGTCGGTTGAAAAGGGGTGTCAGACGCCCTTAAAGTTGTACAGAGGTCCCAGAAAAAAAAGTGACATAAGTCTGCTTTTTTGCATAGGGCCATTTTTTGCACCGCTGCGGCGGTGATTACGAAAAAAATAGTGAACATTATTTTAATTTTTTTTGCGACATTAATTTTTTAAAAAAATATCCGGTTTAGCTTAAATTTGGCATAAAGGCTTCTTTTGGTAATATTAATACGGACCAATACCCAAAAACTTAAAATTTAAAATGGCGGAATAAATATGGCCGATGTCTTTTTGCCAAACGAAAATAATGCACAAAACAAACAAAAATTGAGAGATTCAACCCAATCTTTTATGGGTTATTTTCCTTATATACACTACTAATTACTGTAAAAATTTCATTAATTTTCTACTGGCTCGTTTTTTTTTTTTTTTTTAATTTAATTTCGAAAAAAAAATATTAAAAAATTGGCAAAATATGAGTAATTTTTCTATTCTATTCTAAATTACCCTAAAATAATTACAGATTTACGAAGAAAAACTATTTAGTCCCATACATAATTTATTTTGAATATTTAAGAAAGAAAAATCGTAATAGAAAAAAAAATTGGTTCCCAGAAAAAAAATGTGACAATAGTTAGGTTTTTTTTGCATAGGGCTATTTTTTACACCACTGAATAAAAAAAAATAATGAAAAATCTAAAAAAAAAAATATTTCGCGTCATTAGGGTGGTTCAATTTTTTTTTTTTAATACTCCGAATTAGCTGAAATTTGGTATTAAGGCTTTCTTTGTCAGTCTAAATGCGAGGCAATGCCCAAAAACTTCAAAATGGCGGTATAAAAATGGTCGATTTATTTTTTAAATTTTGCCAAAATTAACGAAAATATGGCACAAAACAAACAAAAATTGAGGGATTCAACCCATTCTGTTATGGGTTATTTTACTCTCAATTTTTGTTTTTGTATTGACCCGCATTTAGATTGCCAAAGAAAACCTTAATGCCAAGTGTCAGGTAAATCGGACTTGAAACAAATTTGAACCACCCCAAACAGGTCCAGGATCGATTCAAAAGTGGCAAAAAATAGTTTCCGTTAATTTCTCGTTATGTTTTATATGAAGATGCCTTATTTAGACATAATATAATGTATTTTAAGTATATTAGTGATATTAACCCGCCAACTGCCATATAACACAAGGAACAAATTGACGGCTAAATAAACCCCCTCTCTGTTTTGCCCAATTAGAAAAAAACTTAGGAAGCTGAAATTTAGTACGAATATCCGTTAACAATACAATTTTTTATAAAATCTCTGTTTTACCCCCAACAGGGGTTGCTTTACATATTATTAAAAGATAACTAAAAAACTTAAAAATATAATTATATAAAAAACAAGTTTTTAAAGTTAAAATGATTCTACTAATAACATGTACAACTAAAAAGTAGTAAACAAGATATTTATATAAATTTTTAAAAACTAGATTTTTAAAAGAAGGGTTTGAAAACGTTCAAAAATTCCAAAACCTTTTTTTTTTAATCTAGTCTTTAAAATTTTTTATAAATATCTTGTTTTTTACTTTTTAGTTATACATAATATGTAATTAATAGAAGGGTTTTAACTTTAAAAAGTTGTTTTTATATAATTTTATCACTTACTCAAAATTTTTTTGGAGAGCGAGAACATCAAATACTTTCAACTGATAGGATTCTAAAAACAATATTTCACTTCTCTCGAATACCCAATAGACCCAAAATACTTACCATTGAATTTTTTATGCATTGTTATAAATAATTAATTCTTAAAATAATATTTATTATGTATTTTAAATAGATCACAATATAAAATGACGGATTGTCAAATATTGTTGTTCTTATTTTGTGATAAAGACATTTTTTATGATCGCATTACCATGATAGTTGTTGCTAAGTTACTTTGGTAAATACTTCACTTGTTAAATGTGTGTCAATAAAATAAAACATAAAAATTAGTTTTATCCGAATAATTTCTAAAATAGAAGGTATTTTGCCCTGTAAAGATCAATAAGGATCAATAGGTTATGGGCCTTTGCACGAAGAAGTGTTAAAAAGTGTTTTTTCTCCGAAAAGAAAACCTCCGTAGTGCGAAATAACCTTCAGACGGCGTGGATTGAAGCAATTATAGCAGGAAACGCATTCACCATCGAAAAACTAATGGGTCGGGACAATTATAACACCTGGAAATTTGCTATGCAGGCGCTCTTGGAGCACGAGGAGCTGTGGGAATCAGTTTTGGGTACAGAAGAGGACTCCAAAAAAATGGCGAAGGCGCGTTCCAAAATCGTGTTGGCCGTACACCCAACTAATTACACCCACATCCAAGAAGCAACAACTGCTAAACAAGCCTGGGATAATCTGAAAAGTGCCTTTGAAGACAACGGTCTTACTAGAAGAGTAGGGCTACTCCGTACACTTGTCACCACACTGCTTAATGATGGCGATTCAGTGGAAAGCTATGTAAATACAATCATGTCAACCGCTCACAAATTGAATGAGATTGCATTCGCAGTGCCAGACGAATGGCTAGGTACCCTTTTACTCGCAGGGCTACCAGAAGAATATGGCCCTATGCTCATGGGATTAGAAAGCTCTGGCCAAAAAATCACGAGCGACTCTATAAAGACGAAAATTTTACAAGACGTAAAATCGGTCTCGTCTGCTGGTGGCTCGGAATCTGCAATGTACTCATCGTACAGGCCTAGAAGACCTGGAGCTGGAAGGCGTTTCGAATCAGAAAAAGTCCGTTGTTATAACTGTAATAAGTTTGGTCACATATCTAAAAATTGCCAGTCGCCCAAGAGAGATTTTAGAACCGAAAATGACAACTGTAAGAAAACATTTTTTGCTCTACAAGCAGCAGAAACCGTAAATAACCATGACTGGTACATTGATTCCGGTGCATCATCGCACATAATCACAGAAAAACCAGCCTGAAAGACGAAAAGCTATGCGACTTCCAGATCACAGCAGCGAACGATCAGAAAATGTCTGTAGAAAAGTCAGGAAACTTGACAATACAAACATCCGTAGGAAGTAAAATCCATAAAATAGAAGTAAAAGATGTCTTAAATATCCCAAATGCCGCCGCAAACCTTTTGTCAGTTGGAAAAATTTTTGAAAAAGGATATAGTGTAACCTTTGATGAAGGAGGTTGCATTGTAGAGTCCTCCGAAGGAGAAATCGTAGCTGAAGGTGTTCTTAAAAATGGTATATATAAAGTAATTATGCCTCCGAAAAAGGTAATTTTTTCAGCTAATGAAAATAACTCAAATGCTATGCTATGGCACCGAAGGTTAGCACATAATGATGCTTCTGAAAGACGTCTCAGTAGGTTACGATTTACAGAAAAGCTGTGACGAAATATGTGAAGACTGCTTAAAGGGAAAACATGCCAGAAAACCCTTTAAATCAAGCGGAAAACGAGCGGAAAATTTACTGGAGTTGGTACATTCGGATTTGTGTGGACCGATGGAGGTAGACAGTATAGGAGGTTTCCGATATTTTTTGACTTTTGTAGATGACTACTCAAAGATGATTTTTGTGTATTTTCTAAAGCAAAAAAGCGAAGTCCCAGAAGTTTTCCAAAAGTTCAAAAATTTTGTTGAAAACCAGACTGAAAAAAGAATAAAAACTGTCCGGAGCGATAACGGAAAAGAGTATGTGAACTCTAGATTAGAAAAAATCTTAGAAAACTCCGGAATCAGGCATCAACTTACAGTGCCCTACTCACCGGCTCAAAACTCAGTTGCAAACGAAAAACTTGTAGAAAAGGCTAGAAGTATGTTATCCTACGCAAAATTACCTAAAGATTTCTGGGGAGAAGCTGTGAATACAGCAGCACACATCATTAACCGTTCTCCAGCATCAAGTATTGGCAGGACTCCATATGAGTTATGGACAGGTGATCAACCAGATCTCAGTCACCTTAGAATCTTCGGTACAAAGGTAATGGCGCATGTTCCTGACCAAAAACGTAGAAAATGGGACGAAAAGTCCAAACGAAAATTTACTGGAGTTGGTACATTCGGATTTGTGTGGACCGATGGAGGTAGACAGTATAGGAGGTTTCCGATATTTTTTGACTTTTGTAGATGACTACTCAAAGATGATTTTTGTGTATTTTCTAAAGCAAAAAAGCGAAGTCCCAGAAGTTTTCCAAAAGTTCAAAAATTTTGTTGAAAACCAGACTGAAAAAAGAATAAAAACTGTCCGGAGCGATAACGGAAAAGAGTATGTGAACTCTAGATTAGAAAAAATCTTAGAAAACTCCGGAATCAGGCATCAACTTACAGTGCCCTACTCACCGGCTCAAAACTCAGTTGCAAACGAAAAACTTGTAGAAAAGGCTAGAAGTATGTTATCCTACGCAAAATTACCTAAAGATTTCTGGGGAGAAGCTGTGAATACAGCAGCACACATCATTAACCGTTCTCCAGCATCAAGTATTGGCAGGACTCCATATGAGTTATGGACAGGTGATCAACCAGATCTCAGTCACCTTAGAATCTTCGGTACAAAGGTAATGGCGCATGTTCCTGACCAAAAACGTAGAAAATGGGACGAAAAGTCCAAAGAATACATATTCATCGGCTACTGTAATGAAACCAAGGGTTACAGGCTAATGGATGAAACCAAAAAGGTAACCGTGAGTAGAGATGTGATATTCTTTGAGAACCCCAATGAAAATGGTGAAAAAAAACAAAAATAAAGACGAACAGACAGTGAAAAGACCCGAAACGCAAATAAAAGTGAAGAACTATAAAAAATGTTCCGTGTTCTGAAAAGAAGGCCAAAAATACAGTACCTTCTGAAAACGAAATCAAAATTTATGAGGTTATTCCGGAAAGTGAGGTAACAGACATGAGTGTAGAAGCAGAAGAGGTGCAAAGAGAAGACGTTTTGAAAAATTTGGAAGAAGAAGAGCCCCGAATAGAAGATGAATTCTTCCCAAACCTCAGTAACAGTAGTTCAAATGAATTAGATTACTGTAGTTCAAATGAACCACCTATGCGGCGCTCTACACGTCCTACCAAACCGCGCAGTTTTGATGATTTTTTTACATTTTTCACTGTAAGCAATGACCCTTCCACGTTAAAAGAAGCAATGAACAGCGAAGAAAAAGAAAAATTGTCGGAAGCCATAGATTCTGAAGTAAAATCATTATTAAAAAACGAAACGTGGAGTGTAGTGGACAGACCCAAAAATAATGAAATACTAAAGACAGGATGGAAAAAAAACATTGGCACAGAAAGAATGGTAGCTGATATGTTAACCAAACGACTGAAAAAAACTGTTTTTTGTACCACAGAGATGGGATTATACAATATATAAAATCTATTCATCATGGGGAGCGTGTTGTTCTTATTTTGTGATAAAGACATTTTTTATGATCGCATTACCATGATAGTTGTTGCTAAGTTACTTTTGTAAATACTTCACTTGTTAAATGTGTGTCAATAAAATAAAACATAAAAATTAGTTTTATCCGAATAATTTCTAAAAGTTTCTAAGTAGCAAGTTTTTGACTTTTATATTAGTATTTCACATGTTTTAAAATAAAATCTTAAACGCTGTTTGATTCCGCGCAGTTCCGCAGCTAGATTTAATGGAAACAATAAGTAGATACCTTTACCTAATTTTAAATAATATATTTAAAACTCGCGCTGCATAGCGAAATTTTATATATCATTTTAAAAATTACATATTTTATTATCTTTATTATGACAATTATTACTTTTTCTTTAAATCAATACTTTAAATACTTATAGTTCAAGTTCAAGTTCATTTATTGGCCTTTTTGTAATTTATTAAAATATACTGAATTTAGGTCCATTTAATTAAGATTAAAACAGTTTTACGTAGCTTATCTGTTTATATTATAAATGTTTAGTTTTCATCCTGTATATAGTAGTGCAAATAGACATTACGCCCATTCTCCGAGGAAACATAATCTTGGGCCCAAGTTCAAGAAGACACCTGGAATAATACAAGTAAGTCCCCTTTGCCTCACGTCACAAAGGTCCTTCGATAAAACACCCCAGCGGTTAACATTTGGTCTTCGAGCCAAGGATAACTCTGAATTTTTGTTCTTTTGGAGAAATTTCATTTTTTTTTCGCGGCATTTTTCGCCATTTTGTACTTCAGCTTAAAATTTAAATTATTGTATGTTTTTTTAATTAAATTCAATTTTTTTCGCCTTTACTATACCGTATAGTGCGAAAAAATTCAAAAATCAAGAGTATCACGTACTTTTGATGAATATAGGTATTACGTACATATAGTTTGTTTTTAATTGAACTCAAATTTTTCGCTTTATAATATTGTAAAATTCTAAAATTAAATGTATTACGTACTTTAATTCGAAATTTTCGCTTTTCATTATATTGTAAAATTCTAAAATTTCAATTGTATTACGTACTTTTGAAAACATACTATTTTGCCTTATTTCGCGTTAAAAATAATAGTTTTGTTCATAATCCTACGATTAAGCTAGGAAAGAAAGACAAAATTATATTTTTATTTATTTTTTTTTTTGCATTTTTGATCATTCTATTATTGGAGATACCTGAACATTTTCGCCTTTTGAATAAAAATATTTGCAAAAAAATATATACAGAGCGGTCCAAAAGTCACCCCCCCTCTTAACTTTTGAACCAGTTGAGATATCGACTTTAAATTTGGAGCTTTTAAATAAGACAACTTAAACTATCTTTTAGCATATATTATTTACTTTCAGCTCTTAAAATGTGGGCAGGGGGGCATGGGGGCACATTTTTTTAAATGGAAAGGGGGTTCGTGTAATACATCATTTTAAAGCTTATAAAATTATCCATTTAACTTAAAAAATCGAATGTTGAATGTTTGAAAAATCAAAACCTTAAAAAACATTTTTAAAAAATTTAAAAATGTTAGTTTAAATAGAGAATTTTCACGGTACTCTTGAATGATCAATAGGTTGAACTAACGTGGCAAAAAAATCTGACCATGGAACATGGTAGTAGAAGGTTCACTTGTTATAGAATCACCGACAGCCAAATCCCAAAAACTTGTTTTTGGAAAATAATGTTAAATAACCATCTGCAGAGTTCATGGTCAATACAAACCTAAAGTGTACATTATGTTGCATGATTTTGGTAGTAATTCTCGTGCTGATTCCGAATATGTTTTAAGTTACTCTCTATCTTTTTCCGTTTTTGAGAGAAAAGCGTATAAAAATCACAAAAATTATTTTTTCGCATGTTTTAATGTAGCCTAGACATTTTGCTATAAGACAATAAAATAACTTTCTTAGCCTAAATTATTGTCCGATTCTCGTTCTGTATTATTATAAAGGAACATCTCGTCTAACATTTTTGTGAAAATTTTTAAAAGTTTATTATAAACGTGTTTAAATTAAAAAATTAATTATTTTGTTACATAGTGTTCATAATATATCTTTCACTTTGAAAAGTAATTGTCAGATGTGTACATAGACGTTCCTAAAGTTCTTTTCTATATTTTGCCCAGACAAAAACATTTATTATTATAGACTTCACAGTGTGAAGTATTGAACGATGGTTTTTAAATTAAATTAAAAACTCATCAACAATTTACCTCAGATCAAAAGTTTTTTACAATATACACGTTTTTTTATCAAATTCTGAACTACCTTCTTTCATTTTCTGTATAAAAAATAAGTAAAAATTAAAGGAATTAGATTTATATGCTTATGAATTTAAAAACGGCTGCTTGTTTTTTTTTCTAATACATGATAATTAAAGCTTAAGCATATAGCATATTATGTCTAAACAAAATAAAATAAAAATGCCCTTATGTAAAACATAGGTTTATTCATCTAAATAAAACAAAATAATAAGATGCTATGGTCTGTTTCATCAAGCAAGAGAGTACCTAAATTAAAAATCGCACAGTGAATATTTTCAAAACAGATTCGAATATTCGATGTGCGAATATAGTTTATTTTATAAAATAAAACTATTCTATACACAAAAATATACTATCAAACCTGTTGTAAAAATATTTACTCAGCGATTTTTAATTTGCTCTCTTGCTTGATGAAACAGACCATAGTGGTACACGATATTTTTAATATGTTAATTTTCCCTCGTTATACCTTCAGACAGCACAAACTTTTTTTCTATTATTTTCGTGATCGCTCATTATCTAAGATAAATTTAAAAGTTATCAGTATAGAAGCAATTATTTATTTTATATAACCGTAATATAAATTCTTTTTGGCAAAATATCACTCTTAAATCAAATATATAATTATTAAGTTCAAAATACTTACATATATGTAAATAATACTGAAGGTAAAAAATAAAAGCCTTCATCAAAATTCAACATTTATTGTTATAACATTATTTCTGACAAATAAGTCAATTTATAACAAGCTAGTAATAGGTAGGTTAATAGTATTATTAACATTCTCAAGTATTCGGTAAAAATTATTAACGCGCCTCTGTGTTGGACAAATCCATCAAATCTGAAACATCTGTAATGACACTGATTAACAAAAAAAAGTATTTTAATAAAAATGCGATTTCAAGGGTGTTTAAATATGTAATTAGATTTACTAAAAGAAAAAAAATCCAAGATATTCCTTTGGAACTATACAGAACGAGAATCGGACTACAATTTAAGCCAAGAAAGTTATTTTATCGTCTTATAACAAAATGTCTAGGCTACATTAAAACATGCGAAAAAATATTTTTTGTGATTTTTATAAGCTTTTTTCTCAAAAATGGAAAAAGATAGAGAGTAACTTAAAACATATTCGGAATCAGCACGAGAAATACTACCAAAATCAAGCAACATAATGTACACTTTAAGTTTGTATTGACCATGAACTCTGCAGACGGTTATTTAACATTATTTTCCAAAAACAAGTTTTTGGGATTTGGCTGTCGATGGTTCTATAACAAGTGAACTTTCTACTACCATGTTCCATGGTCAGATTTTTTTGCCACGTTAGTTCAACCCATTGATCATTCAAGAGTACCGTGTTTTATAAGCTTTAAAATGATGTATCACACGACCCCCCTTTCCATTTAAAAAAATGTCCCCCATGCCCCCTGCCCATATTTTAAGAGCTAAAAATATCCAATATATGCTGAAAGATAGTTTAAGTTGTGTTATTTAAGAGTTCTAAATTTGAAGTCGATATCTCAACTCGTTCAAAAGTTAAAAGGGGGGGTGACTTTTGGACCGCACTGTATATTTTTTTTGCTTGTTTAATAATTAATCATATTTTTTATTGGTCTATTTTTGCAAATTGGGTGTTAAAATCTTTAACTGAAACAAATATTTGATTACGGGAAAATTTTGGACCAATGCACTTATCTTACTTAAGTACACAAAATTTAGTTTTAATAAAATTCTCTATTTTTTAGAGGCTCAATTTTGCTCCAATTTTTTGAGGCTAAATTCTCACTTCATTTTTTCTTTTTTTTAAAGGCTTGTTTCGGCTAAATTTATACCTTTATCACTCTGTTTGGTTTAACAGACATGGAAGCTTTAACGTATAAACGTCAGGCCCAGGTAGAGCGTTTAAAACGGATATACAATGTTGCGCAAAATGCACAGGGTGATGTCGCTAAACTGCAAGAGTTTAGCAGCTTACAGGACAGCAGACCTGGCATATACCGCATGTCAAAAAATGTTGATGACATTTAAGTCGTGAAAAAGAAACTCAAAAATTAATAGATGGATATTACTGGAAAATTCAGGAAGCGCACAGTATTTTGTGTGAAGCTTCTGGTTCGTCAGAATCCAGATCCAGTCTTTCCAATTTAAACCTTCCTAAAATCTCTTTAGAGACGTTCAGTGTCTAAATTTAGAGATCTCTATGACACAAAGATTCATAGCAATAGGAATCTCGACGAAATAGAAAAATTTTACTATTTGCACGCGTCACTTAGGGATGAGCCTCTAAATATTATCAAATGCCTGCTTCTTTCAAGGGCAAATTACCCAATTGCCTATAAACAATTGTGTGATAGGTACTCAGATGTACGTAGACTTGCAACTTCGCATTGGCATGCGATTTACAACCTGCCAGCTACCGTAGCTGACACATCGATATCCATTTATAACATGCTCAATGTTATAACAGAAATTCAGCCGCTCTTGATGCGCTAGATCTTCATACTGAAAATTGGAGTTTTATTCTATTTGATTTAACTCTGAAAAAGTTGCCTAAAACTTTGTTTACGAAGTTCGAGGAGCAGAATACCCACTTTTCGATCGCTCAAAACTTTTTTGATGAATCACTGTAAGGCTTTGGAATCGGTAGAAGCAAGTAAAACCAAGTACTTCGCAATCTGCAGTCAGTGCTCAGTCACCTCGAAAACACTATTTTGTAGTAGAGTCAAGTCGCGTTAAGAAAGGTACAATGACGTCACTAAACATAACATGCTCAGTGAGCCAAAACAGATTGTTTATATACACGCTCCCTAGCAACGGCGCATTTTTCTTAGCAACGGACGCGTGTTGATGTTTCTATGTGCGTACGGCGTTTTTTTACAAATAATTTTTTTACACGCCACTGGAATAAATCCGTTTACTCCGCCTATAATATTGTGCGCACCGACGTCATTAATTTTATGACGTCAGTGTACCACTCTTAACGCGACCGGACTATAAATCAGGTCGACCAATCAAAAATTTAAACGCATGCGCAGAATAAAAATACATCTAACAAGAATCAGTGTTCTTTTTGCAAAAATGGTAATCATTTTATTGCTAGATGTCAGGATTTTTAACGTAAAAACATGTCAGGCTTAACCTTGTTAAGCAGCTGCATCTGTGTATTAACTGCTTACACGATCGTCATGGTGTAAGTAACTGTCCCTCCATCTATTCTTGTGCAATTTTCAAGAAAAAACACCATTCCGTGTTGCATTTTGACACAAAGTCTGCGCCACAAACTCGTTCTATCGTCACAGATTTTTCTTCTTCTTCTTCTTATTCTTCTTCCTCCTCCTCCTCCTCCTCCTCCTCTTCCTCCTCTTCCTCCTCTTCTTCCTCCTCCTCTTCTTCCTCCTCCTCTTCCTCCTCCTCCTCTTCCTCCTCCTCCTCTTCCTCCTCCTCCTCTTCCTCCTCCTCATCTTCCTCATCCTCCTCTTCCTCCTCCTCCTCCTCCTCCTCTTCCTCCTCCTCCTCCTCCCCCTCCTCCTCCTCTTCCTCCTCCTCTTCCTCCTCCTCTTCCTCCTCCTCCTCTTCCTCCTCTTCTTCCTCCTCTTCCTCCTCCTCATCTTCCTCCTCTTCCTCCTCCTCCTCCTCCTCTTCCTCCTCCTCCTCATCTCCTCTTCCTCCTCCTCCTGCTCCTCCTCCTGCTCCTCCTTCTCCTGCTCCTCCTCCTGCTCCTGCTCCTGCTCCTGCTCCTCCTCCTCCTTCTCCTCCTCCTCCTCCTCCTCCTCTGCTTGATTGTGGTTCGCAGGCTTCGTTTATTTCGCAAAAATGCCTAAATCGACTGGGGTTACCCCGAACATATTTTCGCCCAAGCGTAACTCCGCTAAGACACCAGAAAATAAATCGCTAAATAGCTGTTTGTTAGCTGGACCTAAGCTTCAATCAGCTATCGCTACTTTGTTGCTTAATTTTCGCATACCTAAATACGTTCTCGTTGCAGACATTAAAGGTATGTTTTTGCAAATTTTAGAAAAAAAATCACATCGTGATTATCAGCGTATACTGTGGAGATTCGACAAGCATTGTACCATACAAGAATATGTACTTACTTCCGTTGTATTCGGACAGACGTCATCGCCATTTTTAGCACAACGTACTGTCCAACAGCTTGTTGCAGACGAAGGACATAATTTTCCTTTAGCTGCCAAGGCCCTGATCAAGGATCGCTATTTTTATGATATTTGCAGTGGTGCTGATTCTTTGGAAGAAGCTGCACAGCTGCAGGCGGAATTAATTGCTCTTTTAAACAAGGACAAATTTCAATTGGACAAATGGACTTCAAACTCTCCTCAGTTGCTTAAAAATATCTCTATTGATGAACGACAATCGATTAATTTTGATTCGTCCGATAGTTCTTTAAAAAATTTAGGACTCCATTGGCGTCCGTCCTCGGATTGCTTTTCTTTCGATGTTTCGCTCACGGACAGTAGTCCCACAAAGCGCTCAATCCTTTCAGATATTGCTAGGGGTTGGGATCCTTTAGGTTTTTTAACACCATTAACTTTTTTTGCTAAGCACTTAATACAGTGTTATGGTCTTTGGGACTGAATTGGGATGATCCAGCTCCATATTGCAAAAAAATGGTTACTGCTCCAGTCTGAATTATCTGTACTTGGTTGATTGTAAATTCCAAGGTTTTTGGTTTTGGCATATCCAGATGCTGAAGTTGAACTTCACGGATTTAGTGACTCCAGCGAAAAAGGCTATGCTGCTTGTGTGTATATTCGGAATATTAGGGCAGATGGACACATTCGTGTATATTTTCTTGGTGGAAAATCTAAGGTGGATACTTTAAAAAAGATTAGCTTACCCAGACTTGAGCTTTGTGGGGCAGTCCTTTTGAGTGACTTGATATCTTTTGCTGAAGAAATATCCTTTGATAGGATTTTCACCTGGTGTGACTCTACAATCACACTCTCGTGAATAAAGTCGCCAGCTTTTATAGCAAATCGCGTCAGCCACATTCACGATAAAGTATCGCCAGACTGTTGGTTCTATGTAAAATTTTCAGATGTAGCTTCCAGAGGTTTGTTACCAAAGGACCTACTTCATTGGGGTATTTGGTGGAACAGTCCTAGTTGGCTTCATCTTTCCACAGACCAACGGAAAACTTTTCTCCATCTCTTCTGCTAAAAGAAGTAGAACTTGGGCTGTCAAAACCACAAAACTAGCTTGTATGATAGCACAAGAGGAAGATAATTTTCTTGATCATCTTATAAATACTTTTTCCTATTTTCGCAAAGTACAAGAGATCGTAACATATATACTACGCTTCTTGCACAATATAAAAACTACAACTGAAACACTTTCAGGTGGACTTTCGCACCATGAATTGCAGTGTGCTACGTTATCGTTATGTAAGCGGGTACAAAGCATAGCTTTTCACGATGAACTTGTTCAAATTAAGGAAAACAAAATTGTTAGAAACAATTGTGTAAACTAGCTCCTTTTGTAGATTTACAAGGAATTTTAAGAGTGGGAGGTAGACTTCAGTACTCACACCTTTCTTTTGCTAGAAAACATCCCATTCTTCTTTCTAAAACTCACGTTTTGACGCATCTGATTATTAGGCACTTTCATGAAAAATACATGCATTCTGGCGCTCAAGCTTTGCAGTATCCTTTAGGTGAACAGTTCTGGATTATAGCTTCCAAAAGCGCTAGATATCATTGCATATCCAAATGCAATAAATGCTTTAGAGCAAATCCAAAGACACTGACTCCAGCCATGAGAAACTTACCACTGTCTCGCATCTCGCAAATTAAACCTTTCTCGAAATGTGGAGTAGATATGGGAGGTCCTTTTATGGTTTCTGCAAGACGTCAGCGTGGAGCTAAAGCCTTTAAAGCTTACATGTGTCTGTTCCTGTGTTTCGCCACGAAGGCCATACACCTAGAATTGATATCCAGTCTTCCTAGTGAAGCCTTCTTAGCAGCATTTCGCAGGTTTATTGCTAGGCGTGGAAGAGTTTCTGACGTGTATAGCGATATGGGCACAAATTTTGTCGGTTGCGACAATATAATGTTGTCATATCTGCAGGACACTTAGTAGTTTGGCCATAAAGTGGCATTTTAACCCTCCAGCAGCTCCCCATATGGGAGGGCTCTGGGAGGCTGCGATTAAGTCTGCAAAGAAACACCTTGCAAGAGTGATCGGGGAACAAATTCTCACTTTTGAGGAGATGGCTACGCTTCTGGCGCAGGTCGAAGCCATACTAAATTCCCGTCCGATCATGGCTCTGAGCTCGGATCCACATGATCTGACCGCTCTTACGCCAAACCATTTTTTAAATATGGAACCAGTTTCCGCCCCTCCAGATGAGGACTTATCAATAGGTTATCTCAATGGCAGCTGGTACAAAAGTTCCAGCTTTCTGTCTGGCGTCGCTGAAATAAAGAGTATTTACAGACTCTTCAGCAGCGCCTTAAATGGCACAAACCCACCTAGGATGTTGCTAAGGGTTCTTTGATTGTTTGTAAAAATGAAAATCTATGCCCAGGGAAATGGCTTTTGGGTAGAATTCAAGAACTACATCCAGGCGCCGATGGAATTGTCAGAGTTGCACGTTGAAGACCAGTCAGAGCGCGTATAAGCGTCCTTTGGTCAAACTTTGCTTGTTACCTTCGCAGTAACTTACTACTCCTTTCTTTTAGTTTAGTTAATAGGTTAGGGGTATTTTGTTGCTTCCTAGCAAACGTATCGCCATATATTTTAATTTTTTTTTATTAATTTTTATGGACTTATTTTTTTTGTTTAGTTATGAACGGCTCTTTATCCGTTCGTCGGGGGGGGGGGTAATGTTTAGTTTTCATCCTGTATATAGTAGATTTTGATAAGTCCCTTATGCGGACAAATATAAGGTTTCGTGCGCATGACGTACTAGCTAGCTAGCTGGCTTTAAGCGATATTTCGGTAGTTTTGAAAGAGTTGGTAAAACAGCGCGGTACGGACAATACCTTAAATTCGTCAGGGGTGCGATACTCACGCCACTATCGCTTCCAAAGAACAAAATAACAATAGTTATTCGTAATGAATCACGCTATGGAAAATACATTCAATAAATAACATTTCGCGTAGAACGAGTGCAAATAGGGCTTACGCCATTTCTCCGAGGAAACATCATCTTGGGACCAAGTACAAGAAGACACCTGGAACAATACAAGTAAGTCCCCTCACGTCACAAAGGTTTTTCGATAAAACACCCCAGCGGTTAACAATAAATGATTAAATATTTTTCTATCATTTAATATAAATTTTGGTTTCATCTAATGAAAGATATTTGCTGAATATTTGCCATTTTTGCTACGATCCTGGACCTGTGTCATTAGGGTGCACCCTAATGAAGCGATTTTTTTTTCAGATTTACCATTATTTTTTTCGCATTTAGCGGTGCAAAAAAAAACCGATGCAAAAAAAAACGACTTTTGCCACTTTTTTTTTCTGGGACAAATCTGGGTGTTTTTTTTTCTATTACGATTTATCTTTCTTAAATATTCAAAATAAGTTATGTATGGGACTAATAAGTTTTTCTTCGTAAACCTGTAATTATTTTAGGATAATTTTGTTTAATATATGAATAGAATAGAAAAATTCCTCATATTTTGCCAATTTTTTAATTTTTTTTTTTTCAAAATTAAATAAAAAGTCCAAATGAGCCAGTAGAAAATCATAAAATTTTTAAATTAATTATTAGTGTAAATAAGGAAAATAACCCATAAAAGATTGGGTTGAATCTCTCAATTTTTGTTTTGTGCATTATTTTCGTTTGGCAACATTTTAAAAAGAAATCGGCCATATTTATCCCCAAATTTTGAATGTTAAGTTTTTGGGTATTGGTCCGTATTAATATTACCAAAAGAAGCCTTTAAGCCAAATTTCAGCTAAACCGGACATTTTTCAAAAATTAATGTCGCAAAAAAAATTTAAAATAATGTTCACTATTTTTTTCGTAATCACCGCTGCATCTGTGCAAAAAATGGCCCTATGCAAAAAAGCAGACTTTTGTCACTTTTTTTTCTGGAACCACTGTACAACTTTGAGGGCGTCTGACACCCCTTTTGAACCGACCTAGCCATCCGACGATTTACATACATCATCTGTGACCTTCAAACAGGTAACAGGCAAATTTTCAGCCGGAGGTACGATTATTTTTTTTCAGGATTTTTTTGCATGTTTGAGGGCGTCTGACACCCCTTTTGAACCGACCTAGCCGTCTGACGATATTCATACATGATCTGTGACCTTCAAACAGGTAACATACAAGCCGGAGGTACGATCAACTGAATCAGTCATCTTTAGTTCATATTCCTTTATGCTCAGAGGGCTTGATAAAGAAGGGCTCACTACACTGGGTGTATGCTTTGACCTTAGTAGAGCCTTTGACATCGTGAACCACACTGTCCTTTTGGGCAAGGTGGAGAATGGAGAATTCGTGGGGCCGCCCTGGAATGTATAGGATCATTTCTTGAAAACCGTAAGCAATTGATTGAAATTTTGGGGCCTAATGGCAACATTTTAAATTTTAAATATAAATAAAAAATTAAGGATGTCCCATGTGGCACTCCTCAGGGATCCATACTCTCCCCATTACTATTTTTGATATTTGCAAATGATCTAAAAACTTCTTTATTAAAATAATTAAGTAACACTGAGATAAATCATATTAGAATCACACAATTTGCTGATGACGTCTCAGTAATTATAACTGGTAAATCATTGACTCAGGCAATAAAATTGGCAAATAAAATGATGGAGAGTATGGTCCAGTGGTGTAGTCGCAAACGGCTCCTTTTGAACCAAAAACTGATCTTATACATTTCAGGCTAAACAACCAGCATTCTTCAAGCTTGCTTGTGAGGATGGGTGGTAGAAGCATACACCAGAGTAGTGAGACCAAATTTTTGGGTACACATATCGCGGACAATTGCTCATGGAGCCTACACATAGATTCAGTCTAAAAAATAAATACACCGTTGGATAGACTATTGTAAAACCTTTCAAATGATATATCACACTCAAAGTCGTATTCAGTTTTTATTATTGGTTAATTTTTTTTTATTGCTTTGTTAATGTTTGAACCTCTAAATCTTACCCCTAGATCTAGATGTTCCCAAAAAACTATATTAAGGCGGTCTAGCTAATTCAAAAGTAAAAATAATGTTAATTACCTTCTACAGAAAAAATTTTCAAAGTCTGAGGCAACTTCGTAGAGGTAACTTCTCCACCTGGTGCTATGAAATATATTCTCACGTTTTCGTGCATATAAAGAATTTCTTGCTCCATTTCGACGTTCGGATCGATTGACAATTCGTTAAGTGCTGTCGCTAAGTCAACGTATGTTCTTGGTATCTAGATAAAAACAATTATAGCCCAGTTAAATGATTGGTTGTAAATTGCAAACAACGCACACGGGCTAAAATTTTAAAGGGTGATTTGCGTAAGGGGTGTCCGCTAAGGACACTAAATCTGTAAACTGTAGTTCAGTGTCTTACAGGACAGTCCAAACGATAAGCTGACAAAAGAAAAACGCCGTTGCCATAGGTTGTTTACTCACATAATCTACTGCTTTTATGAAATAGGACAGTGTCCAAAACTCGGCAGTTAGAAGTCGAATTTTTGGTAAATGGCAACGT
Organism: Brachypterus glaber; assembly: GCA_958510825.1. Taxonomy (NCBI): domain Eukaryota; kingdom Metazoa; phylum Arthropoda; class Insecta; order Coleoptera; family Kateretidae; genus Brachypterus; species Brachypterus glaber. Next base: position 21,957,436 of record OY294047.1, on the reverse strand, counting down.
CGAATTGTTTTTTAACGTCATTGAAATAACCTACGTCGAAATATTATTTATGTTTTTAAATAGTGATTATCCGTGTTAAATCAGTGTAATTTGTGAATAGAATTAAACATTTAATGCATAATACCATATTTGGAAAAAATTCAATCTCTACAATTAACGTTGTGCAATCTGATTTAGAAAAGTTATGATTTTAGTCAAATTTTCTTAAACTAAGTTATTTCTGAATGGAAAGGAAAGAATTACAGATGTACTTACAAAATTCAAGGAGTTAAAAAAGTTTTGATTTTTTTTATCCATATTCTACTAATTTCCGATTGTTTTAAGATAAAATTTACGAATAGTTGTTTTATAACACAGGAATATTTAGTGTAAAAACATACAACAGAGATTAAATGGGTTAAATTACATAAAATACACTTTATAAATCATTGTTTTAACAAATATTATACTTAAAAACTTATCTTGAGAGACGAAAAAATGTAATGCTGCTAAATTTACAAGACCTTTTGCAAAAATATGTATGTATTTAAAGTTTTTGTCAGAAATTATGTTAATTTGTTAAAATTAATTAATAATTATAATAATTATAACTATTCAAATCTCAGTGCATTTGGAATGGTTTTAATGGAATCAAAACAAGAATTAAGTTTCAAGATAAACAGATTGTGTACACACTAAAAATATTTAGTTAAGAGGCCAAAAAATCAGTGAAACTAAAGCATTTAACTTATATTTTTTCTAATATATCGTAAAATAAAACAGCCTCAGAGTAAAAAAAAAGAAAATACTCGAAGATGAGGCAAGCAGAAACACGACACAAAAATTAAAAGAGCGATTTCAAGAGAAGAATCTAAATTTAAAGAATTTTTAAACCTTTAAAATAATATTTTCAAGTAATTACATTAATGTGATTTTTTCGATTTTTTTGTCTTATTTGTAACTTCCTGCTGAAAATAACGGATCTATGCGGATATGATTTTTGAATGATATATGCGGAAATGCCGGATATACGCGGGTGTGTTTTACATCTGCTTTTGTCGGCAAGCTAAGTCTCCGTGTATCTGTTTTGCTGTGTTTTAGTTCCGGTTATTGTACCACAACCGCGTTTATCCGCCCATGTACGCGTTGACTCGTCATTTATGTGGGCCCAGACCAGCAAATATCGTCCAGAGGGCCAGGGGAAAAAAAAGTGGACAAAATTCTGAATTTTTGCATACGGCTATTTTTGATACCGCTGATTTCGAATAAAATAATGAAAAAATTCAAAAAAAATTTTCCGCGCCACTAGGGTGGTCCAAATTTTTTTTTTCTTTCGATCTTTATAAAAATGTGTCAAATGTCTTCTTTTGATTATGTTTATGTAGACCAATGTTCATAACCTAAAAATTTGAAATGGCGGAGTCAATATGACTCATCGGTTTTTGAACCTTTACTGTATTTGCACGAAATCAGGGGTATTTTTTTTTGAAAAGTCTTCAGTTTGGAGAAATACTTAAAATTAAAGCACTTAATATGAAAAATATATAATCAAACTTAAAAATTAATTTAATCCCCTATTTTTGTGAAAATCTTTAGTTCAACGTATTATGTCATCTGTAAAATAAACTATTTTTTTTAATCATAGAATATGTACTTAATTATCCTCAGATATGTCTAAAAATATATTACATAATTAGTAAAGTGTCTGTATCGTAATATAAAGGTTCTAAAAACGTGAAAATAGTAACTATCAGTTTAAATCATAAATTAAAAAAAAAAATATCCATTTGTTAAGTGTGCCTTTCCATAGAGATTTTTCCTTAACTATAGTAATATTATTCTATGGAAAAAAAAGTTGCGGATTTTTTGCGCAACACAGAGAAAAATAATAAAGTTTTTTTTACGTATTTTTTACGTAGATATTAACAACAGGTTAATGGTAATCCAATAATTTTGGCTTAACGCACGAAATGTTTGATAAAATTAAACCTTATATTTTTTTAATTAAACTTTATTTTTATAATAAATATTTTACTCTCTATTAAATTATTTTATTATTATTTTGTTTATCACAAAACACCCCTCTTATAAAATTAAGATTTTAATTACAGCTACCATCAGAACTTTAATTGTCATCATCGTCACTATCGTCATCGTCACTATCGTTATTGTCATTGTCTTCAGTACTTGGATTTATTTCTAAGAGGGTAAGTACTTCAGGTAAATAAGGAAGTTTTTTCTTTTTTGGTAATTTTCTAAGACTTGTAATAAAAGGGTCAGAAGTTTGTAAGAGCATATTTAATACGTCTCTGTTTGTATATAAAAAACTTTATTATTTTTCTCTGTGTTGCGCAAAAAATCCACACTTAACAAATGGATATTTTTTTTTAAATTTATGATTTAAACTGATAGTTACTATTTTCACGTTTCTAGGACCTTTATATTACGATACAGACACTTTACTAATTATGTAATATATTTTTAGACATATCTGATTGTTCCGTTTCCACGAAACATCAATTTATTATTTTAAGTTTCTTATATTTAAATTCAAATTCACCGCGCAAAAGGGTTTCGAAACTTCCTATGCGCGGAGAGACTTCAACCGGTCTGAATGACAGACACACACTTGTTAACCAACCGCTCGCAATACCGCCATAATATGTTTTAATTAAACTATTAGTGATTTATTACCGCTTCTTAATATAATGTGACCATCACCGCTTGTGCTACATCTATTCACATCCTGGCATCAGCACTCATCACTCTAGCAAGAGCATCCAGGGGACACCGCAGGAGATGAAAGGTAGGATTTTTCGAGCCCTCGCTTTTCTATCTTATCATCATTAATCTCATAGTCTTTATTTACCGCTTTCACCGCATCACGCATTACGCAAACGCCGCTTAAATCTATTTACTATTTTACCGCTATTTTCCAACCGCTGTAGATCTACATTTCGATCTACAAGTCCATCACCCTAATAATCAAAACTAAACAGCAGTCCACTCCCAAACACTGATGATACATGATGAAAAGTACATATTCTATGATTAAAAAAAATAGTTTATTTTACAGATGGCATAATATTTTGAAATAAAGATTTTCACAAAAATAGGAGATTAAATAAATTTTTAAGTTTGATTATATATTTTTCATATTAAGTGCTTTAATTTTAAGTATTTCTCCAAAACTGAAGACATTTCAAAAAAAATTAGCCCTAATTTCGTGCAAATACAGTAAAGGTTCAAAAACCGATGAGTCATATTGACTCCGCCATTTTGAATTTTTAGGTTATGAACATTGGTCTACATAAACATAATCAAAAGAAGACATTTGACACATTTTTATAAAGATCGAAAAAAAAATAAAATTTTGGACCACCCTAGTGGCGCGAAAAAATGTTTTTGAATTTTTTCATTATTTTATTCGAAATCAGCGGTATCAAAAATAGCCGTATGCAAAAATTCAGAATTTTGTCCACTTTTTTTTCGCTGGCCCTCTGTGCGCAGATCCGTTTAGGTGTGCTTTATACCTGCCCAAGTCTGTTTTTGACGGATCGTATTTATTCCGCTTAGATACGCTTTTGACCCGCCACAGTCAGCACATGTCTGAAATTGCCGCATATACGCGGGTGTAAACCAGTAGTCCGCGTGTATCTGTTTTGTTGTGTTTTAGTTCCGGTTAGTCCACCACAACCGCGTTTATCCGACCATGTACGCGTTAACTCGTCATTTATGTGGGCCCAGACCAGCAAATATCGTCCGCGCAGATCCGTTTAGGTGTGCTTTATACCTGCACAAGTCTGTTTTTGACGGATCGTATTTATTCCGCTTAGATATGCTTTTGACCCACCATAGTCCGCAAATGTCTGTACAGGACGGTACTAAATCTAAAAATATTGTCGGCGTACACCCGCACAAGTCTGAAATTGTCGCATATACGCGGATGTAAACTAGCTGGTTTTTCGTCGGCTTTTGTCGGCAAGCTAAGTCCGCGCGTATCTGTTTTGGTGTGTTTTAGTTCCGGTTAGTGCACCACGACCACGTTTATCCGCCCATGTACGCGTTGACCCGTCATTTATGTGGGCCCAGAAGTGCAAATATCGTCCGCTTTATACCTGCGCAAGTCTTTTTTTGACGGATCGTATTTATTCCGCTTAGATATGCTTTTGACCCACCATAGTCCGCAAATGTCTGCACAGGACTGTACTAAATCTGAAAATATTGTCGGCGTACACCCGCCTAAGTCTTAAATTGTCGCATATACGCGGGTCCAAACTGGCTAGTTTTTCATCGGCTCTTTTCGACAAGCTAAGTATCTGTTTTGTTAGGTTTTCGTTCCGGTTAATGCACCACGACCGCGTTTATCCGCCCATGTACGCGTTGACCCGTCAATTATGTATGCCCAGACCTGCAAATATCGTAAATTTCGATTAAGAGTTAGAAGTAGTGGTTGTTATATATAAGTGGTTATAGATACTATGGATAGGTTACTGGTTTTTATTATCAACAAAAACGAACATACACAAATTACTTTAGGACCGCTAAATAATAATGGTGCCAGCTACCGCTCCAAAATGCGCGACTAAGCTCAGCGGGTGCGGGTTCTGTGAAGAGTTTACTAGCACCATAAGATGGTTTATTTATCGACCCTAAAGGTTTAAGGGCGCCAAGCAATTGTTTATAATAATGGTAAAGACAATTGCTAAACAATTTACCATGTAATTTATTGAAGCTATTAAATTAAAGAAACGCATTTATTTAAACAATAAACCTATAATTTGTCAAACTGTTATTTTAACTAAAAAGCATTCGTATGCAAATATTCATAAAGAATAATCAAGTGTTTTATAATATAAAAAAAAGTGCTACACGTTTAGGCCCCAATGTGATCACATTAGTTTACAACTAACGTTTAATTTAGTTTAAATGCGAATATATAATTTATGCGAATGCAAATGAAAAATGTTATTATTATTTTATTTAAATCAAGTATTTTATTATGTTGAGTTTAAGAAATGTGAGCTTGGTTCAATACGGCCTAATACGGTTTCCAAAGCAGCGTAGATATAATATATTATATATATATATTATATGAGTAGGAAAATAATGGACAGATCTCACCTCCTAAAATCCGGTACTACTTCCTCTTAGCTATATTTTCCTCATGGAAAAGTCCCAACAAAGAACTCCCAATGATATAAGTCCTAGATGAGTCCAACGTAAGTCCAGTAACGACCAAGAATATATGATAATATTCAAATGCAGAGAAGTGAAGATTAATGTCAAAGAAAAAGAACTATTATATGTAGACGTAGAAGTAGAAGTACTATACGTAGAAGTAGAAGTACTAGTAGAAGGAGAAGTACTAGTAGAAGGAGAAGGCCCTAAATAAAGAGAACACTCATTAGAACTCTGAATATTGTAAAAGCGTACCATAAAAATAAAGAAAATATAAGATATCGTATTTTTACCTTGATAAAATGCGGCCTCTTTGTAAGTTATCCTATTTATACTATTTTTCAGAATAACATTCAGTTTCCTAAAAATAATACGTGCGTATAAGAATACAGGAAAAATAAAATGATATAGATAAGAAAAGAAATGAAGTAAGAAAAGTATGGCTTACCGATCTTTAAAGTCAGCTTTTAATCCCCGAAGGTAGTAAATTTACCAAAATCCAATCGATCTCACAACGGTACAATTTACGTAATTAATATTATTAGAGTGCGAATCCTCACAATGAGAAAGATACCATATCTTTTTCACTCCTAAAATATTTTAACCAAACTTAAAGATGGCTACGCCTTCCTCTTCAAAACCTCTGTCGAATTCTCAATATACGGAAAAATTGTATTTAGAAAAAAGAGCTAATCGGATTTACTTCGATAAAATTCCAAAATAGTGTCTAAAGATACGGAGTTAACCTAACCAATATGTTACAAAATATTAACAACAAAATAACAATAAAATAAAATCGAAACTATATAATATACAATTCATAGATCGATAAAACACTATTTCCCCAAATAATTATTAAAATAAGAAAGAAATAAAAGTATTTAAATCATACTAATTAACCTCTTGACGGGATTATAAGAACGTACCAATGGCGTACTATTAAAGTGTTTAACCACCAAAAATGTAAAACAGCTATAAGATATTATAAAAATAATATTCACTAGCCCAAATGTAAAGAATTATTTATTATTGCAATTCATAATAAATAAACCTAATTGCGTAATTGTTTTTAAACGTTTTTATATTGAAATCAAAATACTATCTAGATAACGCTACTGCTGAAAATCACGCGTGTTCGGCTTTCGGCCGAACCGCAAGGTTCCCGCTTTGCGCCTACCAATCATCAGCGCCCGTGCCAGGCTAATATTTGAAATTACGCGTGCACTGCAGTATCCTGTAGCAATATTTATTTATTATTTGCAGTTAAAAATATGGTGAATGCGTAAAACTAAACGTAAATTAAATAATAAATGCTAGTGCGAATTTAGCACGTTACACGCACAAATCAGTTTAATTGTGCGTTATACCTGCCCAAGTCTGTTTTTGACGGATCGTATGTGTTCCGCTTAGATATACTTTTTACCCGCCACAGTCCGTAAATGTCTGCATAATACGGTACTA
>OY294047.1:21861615-21950615 GCA_958510825.1 Brachypterus glaber | reverse complement strand
GCTCCCTTACGACGCATTTTTAGACATATATTTATAGGAACTTACTGTCATTTTTTATGATGTAGAATCACCCCTGAAAATTTCGGATCCTATTTCAAATACACCTATAATATACTATTTTTTAGGCAATAGAAAGGTACACCCATGGAATTGAGTTCATCGATCAAGCTTTAAGAATCCAGGTAACATGTCCGGAAAACCCGGATTACACATGGGAGCGAGCCTGCGTCATGATTCAAAAGATTAAGAAAACCAGAGCCGAGGTTTTGATGAGGATAAGCAGCATACAGACAAGTTCGGATTACAGCAATAGTATTGAAGAGGATCCACCGTCATACGATGAAGCTATTTCTAGTTGTACAGATGATGAGGTAAGATCTAGTGTCCTTAGTAAAAACACCCTATAAAAAAATTCGACAGACTAACATCCCTACTCTATAACAACCCTAATCCATAACATCCCTACTCCCCATTTTATTTTATTTATTTATTGTACCTCTCAGAACTTATAATACATTTGTAGTATTTACAATAATACTTAATTATAAACAATATAATATAATTCAAATTCTCTAGTAATTTACAATATTAACATTAATTAAAATATAATAATAAGAAATAAGTTTGAGCGAGACTGGAATTTTAATTCAATTTGAAAATTTAAAATTATCGAGGGGGCCACAAAAGCTATGAATAGTTTGTGCGTGGCCTTTGTTTTTTTTTTATGTTTTTAATTATCATTTATTTAGTGACGTTGTTTAATGCTTTTGATACCTTTCGCTCGTTTTGTTTTTTTATGAAAATATTTTTTAATGTCCGAGTTTTTTATCCATATTTGGATTTTTTTATAAATGTTTTGTAAGAATGAGTGTTTTGTTTTAATTCTAAAGTTAGTTGATTGTAAAATTTATATACGTAATTAGTAAAAATTTTTTGACATATAACTTTGTTTTTCTTTGGAACTGAAGCAATTAAATTATTTTTTGATCTTGTGTCATATTTATTTTCAGGAAGTCTAGAGATGATTTATTGTGAACAAAATATTTTGAGAGTTCTAGCACTTATAGTTGTTCTATGTCTAAAATATTAATTTCTTTAAATAGTAAATTTGTGGGGTAACTACCGGGTTTGCGTAATATTATTTTAATTATTTTCTTTTGAATTATTGAAACATAACCAGTGTATGTTTTATTTGTACCCCCCATACTAACAGGCCGTAAGTTAAAAGAGACTGAACAATACACTTTTTATAACTTTTGATGATAATATATTCCTTAGTACATAAAAACAATACACAAACAAACAATACTTTTCTTAATTTATTGCATAATTCTGATATGTGGTAATCCCACCGTAAGTGTGAGTCTATATAAATCCCCAAATATTTTATATTGTTTGTTTTTCCAATTTTTAAACATGTAGACGCGTTTCTACTGCATGAATCGGAATGAACATTCAGATAGTCTATATCTGGTTGTGAATTTTTGTTTATTGAAAAAGATGTAAATTTATTTTAGATTTTAAGCTTTCACGGCCATTAAGATATAAAGAACTTTCACTTTCGGGTTTAGACCGTGTTAATGGATTTTCACTTTCCGACGTTTCGTCTCTTACTACTAGAGACATCTTCTTCGTTTCAGATTAATCCCTGAAGATGTCTCTAGTAGTAAGAGACGAAACGTCGGAAAGTGAAAATCCATTAACACGGTCTAAACCCGAAAGTGAAAGTTCTTTATGTAAATTTAGATTTGTCATAGTTTAGTTTTGGCAGCTTTAAATCGAACCAATTTTTTAATTTTGTTATGCAGGTTTCGCATTTGTGTATGATTTCCTCCCACGTATCTCCCTCGACATATATTGCTGTATCATCCGCAAATGTTATTATAATTCATTCGTTTATTTGCAAAATTAGGCAGTTATACAAAAGAAAAAGCAATGGTCCCAAAACGGTACCTTGTGGACTCCAGTTACCACCATCAGTGAATCACTGAGTACTCCATCTATTTGGACCATTTGCTTTCTATTATGTAAGTAACTTTTAATTAAATCTAGGATCTTTCCTTTAAAACCATATTTTGCAGCGTATTTATTAGTTGCTGATGATTGATGGTGTCAAATGCTTTAGCTATGTCGAAGAAGATACCTATTGAATGTCTAGACCTGTCAAAATTTTTATAAATAAGTTTTATCAGTTGGGATATTGCGTCCTGGGTAGACATATTACTGCGGAATCCGAATTGTTTTTTGCTAGGATTTTATGTTTATTTATAAATTTATCTATTCTAGTTTTTATAGCCTTTTTAAAAATTTTATTTATACTTGATAACACAGAAACCGGTTTATAGTTTTCGCATTTTGTTTCGGGACCTGATTTATGCAAAGGTTTTATTATCGCCACTTTAAGTAAATCTGGGAATACCCCTTGTTCAAAACTCATATTAATTAGTTTTGTAATTGGTTTTAAGATAAATCGTTTGATAGTTTTTAGGATTTCCGCAGTAATATGATCTACGCCCGGCGCCTTTTTGTTTTTTAGTGATGTTCTTATACCATCAATTTCTGGCTCAGTCACTAGGTCTAGAAACATTGTTTGGTTTACTACATTTGGTCCTTTTACATTGGATGGATCCCCTTTTGGTATACTTTTATTTATTTTCGCGCCGATATTAGTAAAGTATTTGTTAAATTCATTAGCTATTTCTTTTTTATTTGTTATCACTTCTTTTTCTTCATTTTCAATTTTTTGTATTTTTGTATTATTTCTTTGTTTTCTATTTGTGATTTTCCATATATTTGCAATATTACCAGGATTAGCATTGATTTTGTTTTTATAATAAATATATTTTGCTCTTTTAATTATAGTATGCAACCTATTTTTATAAATTTTAAAATTATTTTCTAGATTCACGTTCGATGGATTTTTTTTTGACCTCCATGTATATTTGGTGCTTATTTTTTATGGATACCGTGAAAGCTTCCGTTATCCAAGGTTTTTTTGATTTTTGTACTAATTTTTATAGTTTTTGTGCATTTTTCTATCGTTTCTGTGAGAATGCCTACAAATCTTTCGGTATTTACATTTACGTTATCACTAAGTACAATTAAGTCTTCCCAGTTTCTTTTACCCAACTTCGAATTCAACAACTTCATTATTTAACCTATTTAATATATTAAAGCCGCAAATTGTGGACAGTTTCGTAAAGTGGTCAGTTATGCCATTCTCAATTATTACCGCTTATGTGTCATTTAAATAAGTACTAGTTTTTATACATATGTGATCAATGCAATTTTTTGTTACACCTTGTATTCTTGTAGTTATAAGAGACATAAATTGATTTTCGTCAAGAAGATTTAAATAGTCTTCAGACAACTGATTTTGATTTTGATATATATTTATATTTAGGTCCCCAACAAAAATTTCCTCTTTTAACTGACAGTGATTTTTTATATAATTTTTAAATATATTTAGATATTTATCTGTGCTAAAATTAGGCGATTTGTATATACCCGTTAAACCAAAATTATTTTTTATTATGCATTTTTATAAACGTAAAGTCTTCAATTTTAGTTATTTTGATTTCATGATGTAAGTTACTTTTAACGAATAAAACTACTCCATCGTTCTTGTTTAATTTACTGTAATTATAGTAAGTTTTTTACCCCTCCCACACCTTATGCACTCGATTAGCCACTTAATAATGAATGAGTGGTTTTCGAAACAAAGGACTTACTTTTTATATATAATTTTATATTTTTTCTAGAAAGTGCTCATCCATCGCAAATGTGTTTTTCTAATAGTCTCTTTTTCTGTTTTCTCATAACTTGTACTAATAAATGAGTAATTAATAAACTAAAAACATATTTGCCAATCATTTACCATGATAAATAAATAAATAAATAAATTTTTTGAGCTATGTCAAATGGCTAATCGAGTGGATATAGTACGGAGTAGGGTTATTGGGGAGTAGAGATGTTACGGAGTAGGGACGTTACGCAGCAGGAATGTGATAGAGTAGGGTTTTTGTAGAGTGGGGATCTTAGGGAGTAGGAAAACTCACAGTAGGGATATTGGTCTGCCAAAGTTTCTGATGAAAATACTTTGATATACCATGATGTTTCATCAGATTTAATGTGGTATATCTGGAAATCCTGCAATGCTGACGAAAACCATATGTTTCTTCATAAAAATATATTATTTTGTAAATTACTGATAAAGTTTCATTTGGATTTCCTTATTAAGTTACATGAGTTTTCATAGGATAAGATTTCTTTGTTTTTGGATTTCCCTTCTCATGAATGAGATTTTGTGAGTTTTCATTTGTGTATTGGAACCGGATTTTATCAAATTATTTATAGGGCATGGTAATCGTAATTTTTCGTGAATATTAGTTTTTGCTCTAAAATTAGGAGTATACATTTATACATACAGTTACTATACATAGGCCCGGGCACCGGTAAGGACACTGCCCAAGCAACAGAATAGATCAAAAAAGAAAAAATATGTCTGTATTTTTTACTTCCTTGAACAAATTCAAATTACTTCCGATGGAACTAATATGTATAATTTGGGGCGCTTTTTGTAATTGATTTCACGGTTTAAAATTGGTAATACAAGTTATGTTGACTTTTAAATATTTCCACATACTTCTAAAAACAGTCATAATTTCTTGTTATTACCAAAATTTAACCTTTTGAATAGCGGTAAAAACTTTTTATAAATGTTAATCATTGGGTGTTCTGTGTCTTTTATGACCTCTAACTCCTATTCTATATCCTACATGAATCAGAGTAAAAATCAGTATTCATAACTATGTATGTTACGTTTTGGATTTTTATTTCTTATTTAAAAAAAAAATAAAAAAAAATTTAATTTAACAGTTTTTAACATTATGGGAGATTATCTCAGCGGTCTAAGGCATCGATATAGCATTGACACTGAGCTAATGATCGTGAGTTCAAACCTCACTGGCGCCGATTGCCTTTTTCAGTTAATTAATAATTGAAATTTGGCGAAGGCGTACTCCCTAGATATATTGGTTCGAAAGTCAATTAAAGCCGGTGGTTCCCTCTACTACTAGCCCACACAAGTCCTGGACTTAGGGGATGCTTAATTAAGAAGAATAGTACGAGGTTAAAAACAAACATAATTAATTATAAAGTAGAATAACTTAAATTTAACAATAGAAAAGAATGGTTGAATAATTTTGAGCTGAAATCTTATTTATATAATTATATCTGTGGAATTTTCCATAAAACATCTAATTGCGCCATATTGAACCATTTTAAATTAGGTCATCACAACAAAAAAAAGGTATTGTGTCTTAAAGGGATATGTAACAACTCCCCCATCAAAAGAATTGTCGGTCTAACTATTAACAAATATATATAAAAAAATACACTAATGTAACCTATTATAGGTTTGAAGTGCATAAAATTGAGTTTAATGAGCAAATATTAATATCAGTCTCACCTCAGTTAATTAAGGTATTATAGTTACAAATAATATTTAAAGGCGATTTTAACAAAACATTTGTTCTAGTAAGGTTACACAAAAATGTTTCTTTATGGCGTGATCCTAGTCTGGGGACCTTAAAATTTATATGAGTTAAAAACTCTGGACAATCGATTAGATTATGTAGGCGCTTATAAAGAAAGCTTAAAGAAAAATTGACTCTTCTTGTATAAAGAGAAAGTATACCAAATCTGTCGAGTAACACAGAATGATCAAAACCTTGTTCAGGATAAACACCCTCTTGTTTAAAATATAAAAATTTTAAAAATCGTCGGTTGATTGCTTCTAAAGCATCTACTTGCACATTATAAATGGGATACCAAACTAGTGATGCGTATTCCAGCCTAGATCTTACATAAGCAAAAAAAAGCGATTTCAAGCTTAAAGTATTATTAAAAGATTTTGAATTCCTTATAATAAATCCCAACATTCTTGAAGCTGAAGAACATACCTCAGATATAAGTTTCGAAAAAGACAAAGTAGGATCAAAAATTACTCCGAGATCCTTGATTTCATGACATCCTTCCAGCTGTATACCATTAATGGAATATTGGAAATCAATTTACGATATTTTCGTAAAATATAAAATGCAATAATTAATACTAGTATAGTAATAGTTAAATAGGTTAATAATGTTTGCTATAATAAGGTTCATTTAAAATTTGATCCAGTTGGTCGTTATATTGGTTCAGTTTATGTTCAGCTACATTAAGTTCGTCTAAGTCCATTTTAATAATTTTTAAAGAAATTAATTTTGGTATATATTTTGCATCGGGAAGTTTTTCAAAGCATTTATAAGGAATGCTTGGAGTTTCTATTACCGAAGTTAAATTTGAACTTCTTTTTTTGATGCAACTATTCTTGTTGCTCCTACATAACCAGAACATCCAGGTTTTTTTTAACATCCTTTGTTGATCTACTAATACAAAAATTACAAACTGTCTTTTTCTTACACTAAACTATCCTATTTTCACACAATGTATTTTTAGTTTTATACTTTATATTATTATTTTACAACAATGAGGTTCATGTTAAAAACAATATAATTATTTGGAAAACTTATAGCCTACGTTATTCTTAATATAGAGATATCTGTAATGAATTAACATATTTTTGAACTCTGAAAGAGTTCCTTTGGCTTCAGTGTTCCAATATATCATTCCACATACCATCCATAACCAGGAATTTGTAATGTCTTTTTTGTTAAATTTTTCAGCTAATAAATCGTACACATCTTTATTGTCTATATTCTTACCAAATTTTTTTAACAGAAATCCTTCATCCCATTCCAAAACTTTACTCGAATAGTACACGTTTCATCTCTTGTTATGGTATGCCTTTTTAATTTACTTTTAACTGGAACAATTTCATTTATCGTTTTATACACCGTGTCCCTCCATTTGGATGGTATGTATCTGTTACTAAGGTTTTTTCATATTAGCTTAAAGTCTTGGGTAATTTTAGCTTCAATACTGAGAGTTATCACGTTTTGTTCCAAAATTTTCTGATATACACTTTTGGCTGATAGCATCCTCTGTGGACTTTATACATGATATTTCATTAATTATATCTCTAAATAATTTTACTAATTGCTAGATTTGGATTTTCAAAAATCATGTTTAATGTAGGGTTATATATAATTTTACTTGTGTCGCTTCTCACCCAGGAAGCAAATTGGGTTTTTATAAATAAAGCTATACTTTTATTTTTGATATTTATAAGGTTTAATCCCCCCTTTTCATGTGGCAAATATAACTGCTCTCTGCTTATTTTATAAAAACAGCCTCTTCATATGTAGTTTCCTGTTAACAGTACAATTTTTTGACTATATTTAATAGGCAGTGGCAAAACTTGTGCTAAAACCCAAACCTTGGAAAGTACAAACGTGTTTATAAACCAGACTTTTTATATAAATCTAACCTACGCATGGTATTTAATGCTATTTCTATATTAATTTTTTTAATGACATTGTTCCAGTTATTTTCCACCATATTTTTCAATTTCCCTAAAATTTCCATGCCCAATATTTTTATTTTCTCGCTGAAAAAAAAGTTTGCTATATTTTTATGTGCCCATTGTGCCCATAAAATTGGAGAGAGAATTTTATTCCAATTACCAAGTTAAATATAAATTAATATTTTTCCTTTTTTATGTTTAACTACTTTTTTGAAGTTTAAAGATAATTCCTTTAGGGCCACTTGCACCAACTTTTGGTACGGGATTATCTCAGCTAAACCGAGTTTAAGTTAAAAATGCTGCGTTCTGATTGGTCAGCCGTCAATTTAATCCAAGTTTAAAGTTAAACCATCATTGGTGCAAGTGGCCCTTAGTCTATTTGAAATATAGTTTGGATTAGTTTATGATAGATGTCCCAGATTTTTATTCGATTTTAAATTTTAGATATCATTAATTTATTTTATTTTAGCTTATTGTAGTTTTCTTTTTGTTTAAATTTTTATAAAAATAATATATTTCATGCAATCCTTCTTCATCTTCAAACAATAATTCTTTTTGCTTTATTTTATTTAACGTTTTATCTACAATCATTTCTGATACCACTTTTACGTACACCTTACTTTTTATATTATCATACTGTATTCCTATTACTTGGCCTATGCTTAATTCCATATAATTTTTTATCCTCCTATTCAGCATAATGTTTGGTGTTTTTTCACTTTTTTAAAGTCGAGCGTGATTGTATTTGTACGCTTGACCATTAAACCTGTTTTTTATTAACACTCGCGCAGCAGCTGACGACTAAAACGTTTTCTACTTCACTATTCGACTGCCGGCGCAGAACTGGGTTAAGGTTTAAAACAGAATTTTGATTTATATATAATGTTTTAGTTTGCATATCAGTACAGGTTAAAGTAACAGGTAAAGTTTCGTAAATTACTATTAACCATTTATTTGTAGCAAGTAGTTGTACTTTGTAGTTTTCAAATATGAAAGTATTTATTTGGCAACTTTCAGGAACTTCTAAGGGATGATTTTTCTTTAACATGCCTATCAAAACCTTCTTTGGCTATTTAGTTATTAATTCAATTTGATTATAAAGTTTTTCAGGGGGTCTAGATGCCGTATGCCCGAATACTAATACGTGAGGAGTAAAACCCGTCGTTTTACATTTAATGTTATTGTATGTATTGCATAAGGTAAAATGTCTAAAGGGGATTGATTTGGAAATTCGTTTAAAAATACTCTAAATATTTCTGTCAGTGTAGCATTGAAACGTTCCGCAGAGCCATTCGATTGCGGATAAGCGACAGAACTAAATGTTAATTTAAAATCATATAGATTTGCGAAGTCACGCATAATGTGATTCTGAAACTCTCCACCGGAGTCACAATGAATTCTTAAGGGAGTACCAAAATGTTGAAAAAAATAAGAAGTGTATTGACAACTTCTTTTGCGAATTTATTTTAAGTCATATCCTTAAGTGAATTTGGTTAATTCATCTCTAATAATTAAAATATAAATTGTTTTTGGAACCTCTAATACAGTGCGGTCGAAAAGTCACTCCCCCCTTCTAACTTTTTGTTGAGATATCAACTTCAAATTTAGAACTCTTAAATAAGATAACTTAAACTATCTTTTACCATATATTTGATATTTTCAGCTCTTAAAATGTGGGCAGGGGGGCATGGGGGACATTTTTTTAAATGGAAAGGGGGGGTCGTGTGATACATCATTTTAAAGCTTATAAAATTTTCTATTTAAACTAACATTTTAGCTTATGTTTAAGTTGTCTTATTTAAAATTTCCAAATTTTAAGTCGATATCTCAACTGGTTCAAAAGTTAAGAGGGGGGGAGGTTACTTTTGGACCGCTCTGTATATTAATATTAATTCGTTCAAAAGGAGTATTATATACTTCAGTAATTACCGGTCATTATTTTGTCTATTTATTTTTGATTTATTATTTTCACAAGATTTAATATATTTTTCTACATCTTTTTGTAAGTTTGGCCAATTATTTTTTTCTCTGATGTGTCTAAAAGTTTCATTAATACCTCGATGTAAATTATTTTTACCATCGTGATATTGAGATACAATTATTAATTGTTGATCAGGATCAGAGTTACAATATCCTGACAGATTACAAATTTGATTTCAGTATCGGCAAAAATAAAACTGAGTATTTCAGGAACCATATACAATATAAGTGGGGTTGTGAGGCATGGTACTACCTTTCAAATCACTGCGACCAATGAGATCTATTGTGAATTCAGGAACCATAAACTTTTTACATTTTCAACATAATATGTTTTATTGGGGTCACATTTTTCTTTGTGTTCATAAAGAAGTTTAAATAAATGTTTTATAGCGTTTTCAGTTACTTTTGAAACAGGTATTAAATAATAAGTCCTATCGAGTACACTTATACTAGCTACTGTACAAATATAGTCAATACCAAATGATTGGTCAGCTTCCATAAAGTCTTCAATTATTTTATCATGAAGATTTTCTATATTTCCTTGTTGAAAAACTGAAATTATATCTTTATGTTGTTTAGATAAGATAAGATAAGATAGATAAGATAGATAAGATAGATAAGATAGATAAGATAGATAAGATAGATAAGATAGATAGGATAGATAGGATAGATAGGATAGATAGGATAGATAGGATAGATAGGATAGATAGGATAGATAGGATAGATAGGATAGATAGGATAGATAGGATAGATAGGATAGATAGGATAGATAGGAT
This sequence comes from Brachypterus glaber, assembly GCA_958510825.1. Classification (NCBI taxonomy): domain Eukaryota; kingdom Metazoa; phylum Arthropoda; class Insecta; order Coleoptera; family Kateretidae; genus Brachypterus; species Brachypterus glaber. The sequence goes on along the minus strand of OY294047.1, from coordinate 21,940,391 downwards.
AGATAGGATAGATAGGATAGATAGGATAGATAGGATAGATAGGATAGATAGGATAGATAGGATAGATAGGATAGATAGGATAGATAGGATAGATAGGATAGATAGGATAGATAGGATAGATAGGATAGATAGGATAGATAGGATAGATAGGATAGATAGGATAGATAGGATAGATAGGATAGATAGGATAGATAGGATAGATAGGATAGATAAGATAGATAAGATAGATAAGATAGATAAGATAGATAAGATAGATAAGATAGATAAGATAGATAAGATAAGATAAGTTTATTTATGCGTTAACTCAAGTTTTGCACAAGTCATAAAAAATACAGAAATAGTTCTATTTACTTACATTATTTAGAATAAATTAATTTCAAATAAAAATAAAAGTGGAGGAATTTGAATCCAGGTACTCGTTAAAGCAGTAAAAGGCTTTATTTATTAAGAAACGTTTTATACTGATTTTAAAGCAGTTGACGTTTAGTTCTCTAATTTCAAGAGGTAATTTATTAAAAAAAATTGGGGCATAGTAGTTTATGGATATTTTAGACTTGTTTGTTCTTAAAAAGTTTAATCTTAAAGAATTGTTAGTTCTTAAGTTATAATTATATATGTCTCCTTCCCTTGTATATATAGAAAGATTTTTTTTGACATAGAGAAGGCACTCATAAATATACCAAGAGGGGAGTGTGAAAAAACCGAATTCGGTAAATTTATGTTTTACCTCTTCTCTGTATTTAAGGTTTGCCAGCACCCTAACACCACGGCGCTGCAGACCAAAAAGTCGTTTTAGGTCAGGTGAGTGCCCCCAAGCTAATATGGCATATGTACAAGTGCTCATGATTAATGAGTGATAGATTGATTTGCAGGTATCCAAATCAACAATTTTTATCATATTTTTAAGTAAAAAAATTGCTTTAGTTATTTTTTTGGAGGTAGTGTCGATATGTTTTTTGAATGATAAGGTAACTGCACCCCCAAAAATTTTACCACCTTTTCCTTTTCCTCATTTGATAGCTGTCTCGGCGAAAATATTATGGTATCAGTTTTTTCTTTGTTGAATGTTAACTTGTTTGCAGAAAACCAATCTTCAATAAACTTTATAACATTTTTCATGTCTGTTCTTAATATATCGTAATTTTTATGTGATTTTGTTGCGGTGGAGTCATCTGCAAAAAGAACTAAATCAGCTTCATCGACTGCCATAAAGATATCGTTTATGTAAATGAGGAAAAGTAAAGGTCCTAGCAAAGAGCATTGGGTATACCGTAATGTATTAATTCTTCCTCAGAGAGCCTTCCATTGACTAAAGTGACCATTTTCCGCCCTTTCAAATAACTTTCCATCAACCGCAGGGCAACCTCGCTGAAGCCATAGTGTCTCATTTTTTTAAGAGTGTTTTGTGGTCAATACAATCAAATGCTTTGGTCAAATCACACAAAATGGCTTGAATAAACTCATTATCTTCAAAGCCTGAAACTATTTTTTCTAATAACTGAAGTATAGCCATTGTAGTCGATTTATTTCTTCTAAATCCGAATTGATTTTTAGCAAAGAGTACATTTTCCTCAAAATAATTACAAATCTGTTTTTTTAGTACATATTCAAAAACTTTTGACACCACTGGCAACAGCGAAATCGGCCTGTCCCCTTTTTTAAACACTGGTATAACCTTTGATAACTTAAATGCATCAGGGTAGGTACCATTTTTTATACAGTTATTAAAAAGTTTTGTTAGTGGGGATACCAACAATTTTTTTAAAGTTTTTATAATATCAATGTTTATTTCGTATATATCCCTGCTAGGTTTATTTTTTAGGGCATCAATAGCCTTCCTCACATTGCGAAAGCTCTCTGAAGGAGAATACACCTGGAGTTTGGGGTTGCAGTTTTTGGAGATAGTATTCAGAATTGTTTATTGGTTTGTTTAAGTTTTCTGCTAATTTACTGGCGATACCAGCAAAAAATATATTAAAATCATTAGGTTACCATATAGTTACCTCATCATTCAAAGCATTACCTCTTCTATGTTGGTTTATAAGCTGCCATGCTGCTCGGGTGCTGTTACTGGACCTCTCAATTAATTCAGAGTTTGCTCTTTTCTTTGCCAAGTTTATCTCTCTTCTATATCTACATCTTTGTCGTCTTATTTCCAATGAAACTTCCGGATACCTAAAATTATTATAAGGTTCATTTAAGAAACTTATATGATCTCTTAACCTGCACAATTCTGGTGAAAACCAGGTAATTTCATTACTTTTGGTTTTGCGCATTTTGTGTAAAGGGTCTGTGTAACTTGGTTTGCTTATTTGCTTTTTTATCAAATTCCTCCACTTTTATAACAATACAAACTAAACAATGATCTGACAGATCGGGGTTACAAACATAAGTGTTAAAATCTAAATTTTCACATAAAATATTATTTACAAAAATATTATCGAGGCAGGCGTCCTTTCTGGTATTATCAAATATTTGTAGATACATACCAAAAGCATTTACTGTATCTATAAAGTTTATCGTAGTTGGATCTGATTTCTTTTCGAAGTGAATATTAAAGTCACCTGTAAGTATAATATATTTTTGTTTCTTAATGAGAATATCCAAGAGCTCTTCCATTTTCTTCTCGAACATATTATAATTTCCATCAGGAGATCGGTATACACCCACTATTATGCAGTTTAGTGCTGGTATTTCAATTGCTGCAATCTCATAGTCGAATTCACTACTGATATTCACAAAAGTTTCAAGATTTATATATGATAAGTTTTCTTTGCACAATATCATTACTCCGCCTTTTTGGTTGGCTTTTCTGGAAAAGTGTGAAGCTACTGTATAATTTTTAATCTTTAAAACTTCCACTTCAGCGTCTTTCAGGTGGTGCTCGGTTAAACAGACTATATCCATATTTCTATCATTAATTAGTATTCCTACTTCTTACGCATCGACTGAACGTTTAGATAGGATATGTTTATGTTTACCAACGGATTTTCTTCATTATGAGTAAGATTGTTGTCGTTTTGACCGAAAAAAGTCAAATTTCCGAACGACCACATTTTCTGGCCAAACCTTATCCACAAAAAGATCATCCAAACGATTATAACTAAAACCAACTTTAAAAGCTGTGTTTTTGCTCTTATTTTGCACATGTTTTACGATTTCTTCTATTTGAAACTTTATTTCTGGGAACTGTTTATTTAGATGATTTTGTAGCTTGAAATCTGTCATTTCGGCGTGTCCTCTACCAACATAAAGCCACGCTGTCTTGTCAGCGGCTCTGAAACCGTTTTCTGCCGGGGCCGTTCCAACTATCGATGATTTATTTTGATATTTAGGCTGATTTTTCTTTTTCTTATATTCAACTTTTTGCCATTCACTTATCTTTTCCTTCGACGAAGGTAGGTACTGTATGGTTATTTTGTGCCGATTCAGTATTTCTTTTGTTGTTGTTATTGTTTGCCACTGGTTTATGTGTGTTGACCTCAGTTATACTTGCATGTATTCCTTGTTGCCTAACTACTGATACTATTTCCTTGGAATTTTCGTTTATGTTCTCGATTTTTGAGTTTTCCTTACGAAGTAGCTCTATTAAGAGCTCCTGTTCTGTCAGACGTTTTTCCATGTGGTGGATAAGCTTTAAATTTTGTTGATTTTCACTTTTCAAGTTATCAGCTGTGACGTCATCACCAGTTTTTTCGTTACTTGGGGTTAAGATGGGATTAAGATGTAATTCGACCATTTTCATTAGTTTTCCGTGTGTGGACTCACTCATAGCGATGTTGAGAGTAGATGGGACACACTTATTCACAATCGTATTTACTAAATCTTCTTTATTAAGACGTTTTAGGTTGACGGCCAAAAACGACACGTCCACTTTCACTTCAGCCATCTTGACATCTTGCTTAATAATTGCTCGTTGGAGTAAGAAATTTTGGAATAATCGATAAGAGAAATAGATTGATATTTTTCTTGAAAAATTTTAAATTCTTCTTCAATTGTTTCGGGTGAAATTTCTGTTTGAACAGATTCATTATCAGATTCATTATCTGACAATGTAATATTATTTTGGAGTTATCGTAAATTTTGATGCTAAATTTTTCTTCGTGTAAAATAATTTTAATTAAATTAAAAACAATATTCCAATTAAGTTTATCTAACCCGCATCCTATCTTAGGTATTGCAATATTAAAATCTTTATTTGCAATAAGGATAATTTTTGAACTATTTAACGCTGATATCATATTTTTATACGTAGAATTCGTCATGTGAGGATTATGGTGTTCTATATCCAAAAACCATACTTTTGGGAAATTGACTTTGAATGTTTGAAACACAAAATCGCATAATTTTTCACCCATAATAACCAATTATAGCATGTTACCGCAAACTTCGGACCACGCTTTGACATTGCCATTGCAGGGAAAGAGTGTATTAACCATAACTATCCAATAATTTAGAGAACAAAAATAGTCAATTTTGGTTATAGAACAAAGAAATTATAATCTTTAAAAATACTTGGATATGGAATAAAAAATCCAGAATAAAGTAAGCTGCTTTTTGCAATTTTATTCGTTCACACAAAAACGTAAGGGTGACACACATCTCTATTCATCACATCTCCACTCGCGCACATCTCTACTCACACACATCTCTACACACACATCTCTACTCACACACAACTCTACTCACACACAACTCTACTCAAACACATCACTACTCAAACACATCACTACTCAAACACATCACTACTCACACATATCTCTACTCACACATATCTCTTCTCATAAACATCTCTACTCATTGTCATATACTTTGACATTTATTTGATTAAAACTAGGATACAATGTCAGAACAAAGCCCTAACTTTTCGTAGATTATCTTATAAGTTTATTTATTGAATACAAATTTTACCTAATTCCATGTTACTATAAGTAGTAATATACCTCATAATAAATTTTGGTGGCAATAAAAAACTTATAAGCTGAATTACAGAAAAAGATATTAAATTAATTTAGATTAGTGCTTTGTTTCGTCATGGTATCCTAGTTCTAATTAAATAAATGTCAAAGTATATGACAATGAGTAGAGATGTGTGTGAGTAGAGATGTGTGCGTAGGTCTTACTATAATTGTGGCAACTTAAGTGTGAATAGGCCTGAACGGCGACATGCGTTGCCACAATTTTAAAGACGAATTACAGACAAACTGATGAAAAATAATAAATTATTTTATTAAAAATATGTTAAAACTATAATAAATTTTTATATAAAATAATTGGATTTGTTAAAGATTTTAAACTTTTTAAGACATGCACTTAAGTTACGGTTTCCTCCAAAATTCGCAGTCGCTGACGACTGCAACCGGGTAGCCGCGACCAGGTCGTTACGACCCTACCTGTTTTCCTCGGTCTCGCCAGTCGCCATTCTGTTATCTGGCCATTTTATAAAGAGTTGTTTTTTTGTTTGCGAGTTTATGCCTTTCAATCAGTATGAATATCTCTAAAAAGTCGGTTCTTTTAATGTTTTTGAATTATCAAGCGGAAGAAGGGAATCTCTTCCTCTTATTAACATTACATCATTAAGAAAATATTTCTGCCAACAAAATAATACTTTTCCCTATAGCCCTAGGTTCATTAAAATTAAAAACAAAACAAAATTCAAAAAAATAATTTCAAAAAAACAAAAAATTCAGTTTTTCAATTTTTTTTAAGTTTTCTTTTCCTAAAACGAAAAATAAATTAAAAAAAAAAAATGTTTAAAAAAAATGTTTTTGCCCCTTACCCCAATCCGATTTTTACCAAAAACAATCCCAGCCTAGAACTTTGAATAATCAGCCTATGGTCCAAAGCGTTCTTGTGTAATCGTGGTCACAAATTTCCCGGACACAGACCGACATACCAACAGACAGAATTTTTTTTTGACGGAAATCATATTTTTTGGATATAAAACGTCCGGAAACAAAAAAAAAAGCAATAAACATTTTTCGAAATGTTTTTACTAACGCAAGGGGAAAGTAAAAGGGTAAAAGTTGATGAGAGGTGGAGGGATTTCAAGCAATTCTAATTGAGTAAAACAGTGAAAGACACGTGTCACAGTGCAAAACCACCTGTTTCACCGTCAAATTCGTGGCGAATTGGTCGTGCCTGACATGGTGCTTTATGCATATTGAACAATGAAACGTTGAGGAGCGCCTATGCGTAGCTCTTTATGCAGCGTTTTGATAAACTGCGCATGCGCTGACCGTTTTTCAATATGTTATTTTAAATTAAAAACAAAAATTTACAAAAAAAAACACCAAACAGACGCCAAACCAACGTTAACGTAAACCAAAGCCCCCTCATTAAAAAAAAGTCCAAACCAAAAAAAAACCAAAACAAACTCCTGCACAGAGAGCTGCATTTAGGCGCTTGTAAACATTGGGAATCTAGACCAAAATAGCGTAGCGTATTTGCTATCCAGTGCCTATGATATTGAACAAAGATGCTCTGAAATTTCATTTATGGATATAGACTGTTATGGTATACACTTTTAGAAGGATATCGAACAAACTTGCACCAAAGTCTTGGTTATTAAACAAGTTTGCTCTTATATCAGCACGAATAAAGGACAAGTGCATTTTCCTGATTTCAACGATATGTATAACTCCATACCCCCCAAAAACGGATACAGAACACTATAATCCTCACATGACGAATTGTTATAATAACGTTCTTTAGTAATTAAATAGTAAACATTTATATTGTTTATTGATAAATATACTACATCACCAATTTGTTTATTAACAGATTTAAGATAATCTACGTTTTTAAACCTTTTCATTGAATTGCTACGCAATACCAAGAGACATTTGTCTCTTGATACATAATGGGCTAAAAATAATTTATAACTGAAAAGATCACCATTTATGATCTCTATATTGCTCTTAGATTCAATATCAGTATTAAATGAAGCATCAAACATATTTTCAAAAATTTTAAATTTTGGTAATGATTCGTATGTCATAATAAGTTGCTCTTCAAGTGACATATGTATGAATCCTACTCAAATCGCCAGCATTTTTGTTTATTTTACCGGGTTTATATATAATTTCGTAATTATACTTTTCTAATTTAAGCCTCCATCGGCAAAGACGTGAACCATGATCAGAAATTAGGAAAAGTCATGTTAAAGGCTTATGATCAGTGACTAATTTAAATTTTCTATAAGGTCTAAAATGATTTACGGACTAGAGCTAATAATTCTCGTTCAATGACAGAATATCGAAATTCTGTTTCACTTAATGTTCTAGATGCATAAGCTATTGACAAATCTTTGCAAATAACGCCCTGAGAAAGAAAAGAACCAATGGCGAATGCGCTTCCATCGCATGTGAGTAAAAAATCTTGTGTAAAGTCAGGATACTTTAAAATTGGAGCAGACGTCAAAAGTTTTTTACATACATTAAAAGCTTCAACACATTCTGAATTGAAATTAAATTTTATATCTTTCTTAAATAACCTTGTTAAAGGCTTTAATATTTTCGCAAACTTTGTAATAAACCGTCTGTAATATCCGATTAATCCTAGAAAACTTTTAATTTCTTTTTCATTATTGGGTTGTGGAAAATTTAAAATACAAGATACCTTTTCAGGATTCGGCTTAACGCCATTTTCAGTAATTATATGTCCAAGGTAAGATACTTCACGGCGTAAAAACTCACATTTATCTGATTGTATTTTCAATTTAAATTTACGTAAACAACTAAATACTTCTTTTAATCTACGTTTTTTCGGCTACGCTTAAAAAACTACACTGCGCGTTTTTTGAAGTGGATAATTCAAATTCTTTGAAAAAAAAAAGTACCAGTAAAAATATTTTACAAAAATTTATTATTAAAATATGCTTTAATAAGTACTCTAATTATTTTAAAAAAAATTAAGAAAATTGCTTTAACAAGAAAAAAGTTATACCAATAAGAAAATAAATCATAAAATTCTTAAAAAATGAGATGAAACAAAACTAAAAAAAAATAAAAGGTTGGCCTCTCCATCTTCACAATTAGTACTTGTAAGTCCCCCCCTTGCTGTACGAACTGCCTGCACCCTTTTTGGCATACTTATAATTAATGAAGGAATAAACTCTTGATCCAAAGCTTGCCATTCTCCTGTAAGAGCATTAGCAAGCTCCTCAAGAGTCTGTGGCTGGTGATTTCGAGCATGAAGCTGCCTTTGGAGACGGTCCCATACGTGCTCAATTGGATTGCAGTCGGGTGAATAAGGGGGCCACTCCATTCGAGAGATGCCATAATGTTGCAACGCCAAACTCGCAATACGTGCGCGGTGGGGCGTGGCATTATCGTCGACAAAAACAAAGTCAGGACCAATTTCAAGGGCAAATGGAACAACAATAGGTTGAATAACCAAATCGTGATACCGTTGTGCATTCATAGTCTGTCGGTTTAGGATAAGCAACTCCGTGCGCGACTCTAAAGAAATTCCACCCCAAACTGTAATAGCAACAGTAGGAGCCATATATTCTTCATAATATCTCTCGCCACGTTCACGCCATGTTAAAATAAGGTTGTCCGAGGATACACCCCATTCTGCTTCAGCCCAGTTACGATGATTGTTTGCCCATCTTCTGCGGGCTGCACGGTGCCGCCTGTTTAAAAGGGGGTGTCGAGCACGTCTTCTGGCTCTTAGACCAGCTTCATGCAACCTTCCTCTAATAGTAGACAGACTTGCATGGACCCCAGTATCTTCACGAAGCCTGGAGGCAGGAAGTTCGCGATTTATTCTGGAAGTGGTTACCACAAAATGGTCCTGCCTCCTACGTGTAGCTCGTTGTCGAACATATTGGCACTGCCACTTTGCTGAAAAGAAATTGTTCTTACTAAGAATGAACCGTATAATATATTTTTAAAGTGGTAAATCCCCCAAGCAAACGTTTTTTTTATAGATAGGTATTTCACATAAATTTTACAAAAAATTAAAGGTTTGTTTCTTTTATTCTGCTCGACAATAAACATAAAATACAAACTGCCTAAAATTAAAGGAGTATTCAAATAATAATGTGAGAACATAATGATCTAATATTTTCTTAACTTGATTTTTAACTTCCTCTTTATGTACTTAAGGGTACCGATAAGATTTTGTGTAGATTGGTCTGGAATCACCTGTATATATTTTGTAAATAACTGTAATCGAGATCCATTCTCATATTGGAGTTTTGATAAATCAAAATTAAAAAATTATTATGTCTACTCCAAAGTTTTTTATTAAGGCATTTTATTTATAAAAAAATAGCTACAATTGTTTCGACCCTTGAATTTAGGGTCATCTTCAGGCTAGAAGTACAAAAACATGTAAGAAAATTACCTAATTACAAATTGGTTAAGCTTACCTAAAATAGTCAAAAAATTAAAAACAATTAACACGGACTACATTATAAACATACACCAATTTAGCTTACTGATAAAAAAATTTAAAAATAAGTTTACGTATAGACATCTATTGGACATTTAAATAAATTACTTAAAATTTGTTAAAATAATAGAAAGATTTTTATTATTGATATCTACAGATAAGAGGAATTGATTAATTTTCACAAATAAGAATGAAATCGAACGTATAGATGGCCTGGTTTAAAAACAATAAAACTTAAATAAATTAATTTAAATATTAAAAAATAATTATAAGAATTACTATTTATTTAATAGGGGTTTGAGGAAATTTGGATTGGAGTTTAGGATGTTATGGAATATACGTAGATGTTGGAACTCTGTTTGTTAATTGATTAATTTGTTGCTAAAATTTTTTTTATGGTAGGTAATAGTAAATTGTTCTAGTAAGTCTGTTATTCTATTGTTATTGGAAATATGTAAAATGTTACAATCACCGTCAAAAGAATGATTTTGTGATAAAATGTGGTTCGCGAAGTTTGATTTGTGTTCACGACATTGTTGTTTTTTAAAAGTTTTAAATGTTCATCTGTCTAGTAGAGACTTTCCTAAAACTGCGACCTAAATAGTAGTTTTGGCAAGAACAAGATAGCTTGTATACTCCACTTTTCTCCTTAATGTCTATTTTATCTTTGTTATGAGATAAAACGGATTGTAGATTGAGAGGCGTAGAAAAGGAAACTTGGAGGTTAAATTTCGAAAGGTATTTTTTTATATTAAGGGAAGGAAGACCAATATAAGGAATGCTACAATATGATACTGGATTATGGGTTGTGTTTGGTTTAATGGATGTTATTTTTGACAAATTATATTTTTGTTGCTTTTTTAAATAAAGTTTATTAATTATATTGTAAGAATAACCATTGACGTGGGCTAGGTAAAAGATTGTATCTAATTCTGTTTTGAAATCGTGTCCATTTAATGGCAAGGTAAAAAGTCTGTGTCTAATGTGGCATTATAACATCTCTATTCCACATTTCTCTATTCCAAACATCTCTATTCCACATTTCTCTATTCCATAACATCTCTATTCCACACTACTCTACTCTGCACTACGTACTTGCTTAATATCTAAAGATAATTTTTCCTTAGCGGAACAAAAACGTTAAAATTTGTGTTTTCGCTCTATAATTTAAAAACCCTGTATAAGTATTGTCATTAACATTGTCAAAGATGACAAGGCAGTAATTATCTTGACTGATTACGTTGACTGCGGTAAATCTATTACAACAAATACAATACATATTAATTATTAAAATAATAATTAACAAAAATCAAAAATACTAATTACATACTAATAAATGCAACGACTTTGTTACGCTAAGGAAAAATTATATTAAGCAAGTACGTAGTGCAGAGTAGAGTAGTGTGGAATAGAGATGTTATGGAATAGAGAAATGTGGAATAGAGATGTTTGGAATAGAGAAATGTAGAATTGAGATGTTAAAATGCCTCTAATGTTGATATATATTTTGTGTTTAATTTGATTTGTAAAAGTTAATGGTTTATTATCAAAATAAAATATGTCAGCAAATTCAGTACATATATCAATAATAGCTCCAGATTCTTCATTATTTAGGTGACTTAATCTCAATGACTCTTTTATTTTGTTTACACGGTCAATGTCAAAATAATCAACAGTATTGTTTTTAGCATCATCAATTAAATAAAGATTCTCAACATTAAGGGGCTCTAGTACTACGCTAGGCAAAATAGCATTTGAATTAGCTAATGTACTTAAGAATTCACCATTTTCATTAACATGGACAATAGCTTTAGCAAGTCTTACATTTTCAAAATTTAAACCATTACAAATTGCATCAGTGTTTTTCAAATTATACTTAAGTTTGAAAACTTTTTCACATCGCAGTTCAATTTTTATATAATTATCAGATTTATTTAAAATTAAATTTGAAATATCAGGTCCTTTTTTTTAACAAAATGATTATTATTAGGAACTCAATTCAATTCAATTATTTATTTATTTATTACAATATTAATATAAATATGATATAAGGTTTTCGCCTAAACTAGGTTTGTATGCGAAAACAATAATATTACTAATTATAAACTATATTACAAATTAAACATAATATATTATAATAAACTAGGATTTTTAAATGCAACTTAAAAAGATATCTAAAATTATTTATTAATCATATTTAATTACAAAATAGTAAGTTATATTTTTTCAATCATAATTATGATTATTTATTGTCCGTGAAGAAGAGACGCATAATTAGTGAAAGTGATAAGAGAGTCGTATAAATATGTAAATAACTACAAATAAAAAAGAAAAGATCACCGGAGAGAAAATTATCTAATTTTTGTTAAACATTCTTTAGTTACCGAAAATATTTTTTATCAAATTATAATTATCTATTATAAATTTTTTCAATTCTCTGGTAAATATATTATTTGATGCAATTGTCTTAATGTGAAGAGGTATAAGATTGTAAATTTTGGGACCAAAATAGAATATGGCTCTTTGTAAGAAAGTTTTTTTAAAAATAGAAATGTTAATAGATTGGTTACTACAGTGTCTAGTATTATGAGAATGGGATGGTTTTACAAGAAAGTCAGATTTTTTGGTATATAGGACTGCCTGCAGGACATATATCTGCCTAACAGATAAAATATTAAGTTCTTTATAGAGAAATTATATAACCAAAAAAAAACTACTTGTCAGGAGTTCAGGCAATTAAAGGACAATGTTAAAAAAATAAAGTTTTTGATGTTACAAGTTTACTATGTTAACAGATGTTTGGTTAGACATTACCTCGACTAGCTTAAAGAGAGATTTTATGAAAGGGGTGGGTATTTTCTTTAATATTTTCAAAAAACTGAAACTTAATTTTTATAATAAAAAATCTGGAAAATTGTCAAAAACATAAGAAAACAAAGGTTGGAAAATAAAAGTAAAAATATTTTATAAATATCGATTTATTAAGTTGAATTAATTTAAGAATTACAAAATTTAAAATATGAATGAAGTTAAGACAGTAATCTCATCGAACAATATAGTGGACGATTGTCATAAAATAACCAATTCGACTAAAACAGAGCAAAACTAAAATATACCCTTGTAGGCAAAAAGTCCTATAGACTCAAGGCAGTGGCATATGTCTGCTTATATTTTATTATATTCTACCATATTATAGTCAAAATTATGTTACTCGAGACAAGTAAATCCAAAATATATACTCGATACAATTATTTGTACTTATATTTAAATGAAAATGAAAGTATGGTTTACAGAAAAATATGAATTGGTTTAAAATTGACATATAAGAAAGAAATATACGACCTTATTTCAATGTATGAAACGGTGAACTTCTGTTTTCGGAACCATCAAATTACGATCCCCAGTTTATGAGTATTTCCCAGAAATCGAGCACCAATAATCCTCGAATATACTTCAACAGCTGCTATAATCTTCAAAACCTGAATATCTATTCATATTGCACCATAATATATACATAAATGTTCAAAATTGGTGAGCACATGGGTAACCTTCTTTGAGATCCAAAAAATGAGGTTATTTTGTAGAATTTTTGTAAAAATCTATATATTGCTTTGTTTATTCATTTTATAGAGATGAATATTAAGTATTATATCCATTAATGATTAAAATTAATCATGAAATTTCAAAAAGTTTAAATGCAAACGGCCATATTGACAACGTGCAATTTTGATTAAACTGCGTATTATTTAATATATAACATTATGTGAAGTGAAGATATAAAAAGGTATAAATAAAAAAGGTCTGAAAAATAAAATAACCAAAATTAGTTACTATATTATAAAGAAAAGTTAATTACAATACCTTAGATGGTGTTTGACCTTAAAGCGACATAAAACGTGGTTAGCTTCGTTTCATTCATTCAAAAACTAAGAAGAAACGGAATCAGCCGTTGACTACGAAAATCCGTAGCAAGGTCTACGATTAGGTTGCCATATTTATTTTTGAAATTTCTTTACATAATTTTAGTTTAAATTACTCATCAAAAACTCAACACTGGAACTCAAAAATACAAAGAATTAACTCTGAATAATGAAAGGATACAATGCAACATTTATTTCTTTGCAAAAATAACCAAAAAGGTACAAAATAATTAATATTTTAAAAATATAAGAAATCTTCGACATTCAGATAGTATTTATAATAAGTCTGGCAACGCCGAACATTACTAATTGACAAGTTTCGCCATCTGTTGAATTTATGAATATCTAAACTACTGTCAAAATGTAATACAAATAAACTTGTTTTTAAAAGATATTATCTGTTTTCTACACTAGAATAATGTAATGAGAAACTATATGAGTACAATTATGAGAAGTTCAAATGTGAATTTAATTAATCTGAATGCTAGACTATGTGTAAACATCTTTAAAATGTCTTAAGACTCAACAAAAGATTATGTTAGGTTAGAATGGAAAAACCATAATTTTGTCAATTATAGACATCCCAAGGATTAATTAATCAAAAAACCGTGAGTATTTTGTACTAATAATCTCAATTAACAAATGTATACAGAATTCCGATAGAGAAACCCCGTATTTCATAAAAAAAACTAAGGTCAAAATATTTGTGTCTGTATCGAACAATTATTTATAACAAATTTATTAAACAAAAAGTAACACAAGTAAAAGCGAGTGTTACAATTATTAAAATATTCGTTAAAAAATTTGCTTTTTTTACATCTGACTTTATTATATTACCATCGCTATTTTTAATGTTATATTGCTCATTAGTTTTTTGTTTTTTATTTGATACATCATTTATTAAACTCCATATTTGTTTATGTTTTTTGAATCACCTATTTTTTTTTTATAAAAATCAGTTTTCGTTTTATTTATTAAAGTATTTAAAAAAATTCTATAATTTTTATATTCTATTTCAGCTTGAATACTGTAATTTTTTTAAAGTTTTTTCTTTAGGTAGTCACGATGTTTAATAGAATTAATTAGGCCCAAAGTTATCCACGGCTTAAGTTTTTTTTTACTTTTATTTTTAAAAGTTGTAATCTGTGTGTTCTTTTCTAAATTTAGTTTAAGTGTTTCAAAAAAGTTTTTAAAAGCTACTTCAGCTTTATTACATTGTAGCACGTTTCCCCATGATTCTAAATTTAAGTCAGTTTTTAGGTTGTCGTAGTTAATTTTTTTAATGTTTATCGGAATATCTTTTGGGACGAATAATTATATTATTACCAGTAATACTAAGATAAATCCAGTCATGGTCTGTAAGAGAATTTTCAAAAAGAGAACTATTACACGCGACAATTTTATTCAAATTTATACTTTTTAACCCGACAAAAAAATGATCAATACAAGACTCTTTTGTAGGTGTTTTTATTGTCGATACTGTAATGTATTGCATCATTCCATGTTGACACAGTAGGTTAAGATAATTATTTGTGATCTCATTATCTTTCACAAGGATGTCAATATTAATATCCCCGACTAAAATTTCAACGTCACTTTTTTGTAAATTTAGTAAGTAAGTAGACATATCTTCCAAGAATATTCGAGTATTTGAGCCGTGGGGCCTATAACCTGCAGTTATGCCATAAGTTATATTATTAATACATCCAACAAAGCGTAACATTTGAAATTCTCTGAAATCTAGTGTATCAACACAGAAATTAAGGTTATTATTAATAAAGACTATAGTACCATCATTTTGATTGTAACGAGATTCATTATAGTAACTAGTAAATTTGGGCACTTTATAGATATCTTTATCAAAAATTTTCCACGTCTCCGAGAGTATTCTAATATGTAAGTTTTCATAATTTATTTTGTTTAAATATATTAAAAATTACTCAAAATTGTTATTAATTGATCTGATATTTAAATGCAGTATATTTAGTATACGGTTTTTAACAATTGAGTTCTCCTCAAATTCTGTAATATTTGTCTTAAGTTCGTCATCTTCTTCAAAGTCAAAAAGAGCATTCATATAAATTTAAAAAATAAGAAAAAATATTTTCAAAAATTAATATTAATATTTTATAATATATTATATAATGTTTACAGTAATGTTATAACTAACCCTCAGCAATATGTAAGCGTAGCTAATTAATTTGCACCCCTAAAGATATTTATATAAAACCATTAAATGAATACATAATTTAAACTTTAAATATATGTTATAGTTAAGTTTATAGTTTATCCCCTTCGAGAAAATTACATTATGGCTCTAAGCTCTTGTGAAAGGGCATATATAACATCGACCAGATAAAAATGAATTATTAGGCTCAAAAGGGATAAAAACTATTAACCGATTTAATTTCTTATTAAATATTATATTAATTAACTAATTATTGGGAAAGTTTATTTTAGTTTTAGGAATTGTTCTGTGCTGTCTATTTGTATAATTTTATTGTTAATATTTAGTTTTATATTACCTTTAACTGTCCAGCTGTCTTTTTTAAACACTTCTCTAACACTTTTAAATAGTTCTAACTTATCTTTGGAGAGCATTTCAACAAAAATAATTCCACTGTTTTTAAGTTTTGATTTTTTTCCGAAGATTTCATCGCGCTTCCACAAACACACAAATTCGACAACTACTGCCCTTTGTTTTGGTTTTACGCCAGCCGGTGTGCGGGTGTGGTTATCTCTATAAGTTTTTTTCCAATACGATAGATATTATTTATTTCGGTTTTACTCAGTAGTAGTAGTAGTAGTAGTAAATTTTTGAGTTGGCCAAAGCCGGACAACTAGGCCATTTCTGGCCCTTTTTGTCACCCCAGGCAATCACAGCCATTTACTAGTTTGAGTCCTCCTTGAACCTGCCCGTCCTTTCAATAAAGGTCAGGATATTGGCCCAGGGGAGATCTCTTAGTTCCTCTTCGTTGAGTCTTTGAGTTTCAAAGACTTGCAACCTGATCCTGTCGTATCTGACGCACTCGGCTAAGTAATGAGAGGATGTTTCATCCTCTCCGCACTCTGGGCATAGCGGACTCTCTAGAATCCGCATTGTTGCCAGGTGCTTCCTTAGCCTGCAGTGGCCCCTGAGGACCCCTACAAGTTGTCTGAGTGCAGTTCTTCCTTTTTCCAGCAACCAGTCGGTCTTTGATTTGCTTGGGCCAGCCAGGAAGTCCCTAGCTTGCCGGCAACCGTCGACCGCCCTCCATTGCTCCTTAAGCTTGGTATAAGCCCACTCGTCGAGAGCGGTCTTTACCTGCTTCCTTGTAACCCCCAATATAGGTTCCGGCCCCGTGCAGGCCATCCCTGATCCGAGTCTTGCAAGTTCGTCTGCCTTCTCGTTTCCGGGAATTCCACTATGACCCGGTACCCATACCAGTTGAACGTTTTTGGTCCTTGCTAACTCTTCCAAGGCTCCTGCACACTCCCTGACTAGGAGTGACCTAGTGCTGGGATTGCACCGAGCAGATGTATATATCGTGCCCCCGGTGCTGCCTTATTTCCCTGAAATTTTCCGCCTCCTGTATGGCATAGACCTCAGCCTGGAAGAGAGTGGAAAAGCGGCCAAGTGGAAAACTCTTTTGCAAGTCCAGGTCCTCCACGAAGAGTCCTGTCCCAAAGCTTTGGATGCCTTCTATACGCGAGCCGTCTGTATAGCACACCAAAGCGTTTGGCGCAAATTGTATTTCTTTCTTTTCCCATTCCTCCTTTGTCGGAATCCTGAGAGAGAAACTTCTATCGAACTTTAATCGGTCCTCTGCTTCAATCACTCTGATACTACTAATTAGGATATCCCTTTCGGAGATATCAGCGATTTTGCCATGACCGTAGTTCGCCTTCCCGCCCATCCAACTACCAGAGTCCCTAAGTCTGAGAAAGCTAGCCATTGCCTCCTTCTGGATCCAGATGGAGAGTGACGGCAGTCCCAGTAGGACCTCTAGAGCAGCTTGGGGTGTTGTCCTTATTACTCGGTGATTCCAAGACTAGCTAGTCTTTGGATTTCCCCTAGGTTCTGAGAAATTGTGGTTTTCCTAACACTAGGCCACCAGACCACTGAGCCATACTGGACTCTTGGCCTTATAACCGCTGTGTAGATCCATCTAAGGACCTTGGGTGTAACACCCCAGGTTTTTCCCACTACTCGACGTATTTGCCAAAAGGTCGATGTAGATTTGTCAAGGACTTTATCTACATGAGCCTTCCAGCTAAGCTTGGTATCCCAGGTTACTCCCAAGTACTTTACCTCCTGAGATAATTCAAGTGTTTTTCCGTACATTCTGGGAGCCCTAAAATCCTCTATGTTCCTTCTTTTGGTGGAGAGTATTAGCTCGGTTTTTGCAGGGTTTACCCATAGGCTGTTGTCTCTACACCAATCCTAAATGATTCGACATGCCGTTTGCATTAGTCCGCATATGGTGTCGAGAAACTTTCCCATGATCAAAACCGTTCCGTCATCTGCGAAAGCCTGCGCATAAAATCCTGCAGCTGTTAGCCTCTCTAGTAGGCCGTCCATCACTAAGCACCATAAATGGGGGGAGAGGCAACTGCCCTGAGGGCAGCCCCCCGTCACCCCGATGCAGAGCTTCCTGTAAGGCAGTGACATTCCTCTCCTCAAGCGCCGACCTAACCCAGCTGATCAGCGCCGTTGGACTGCCCCTGGATTGTAGCGTAGCACAGATAGTTGACGTTTTAGCTTTGTCAAAAGCCCCTTCAACATCAAAGAATAGAGCTAGTGCCCATTCTCTGTGATGTAGCGCCTTTTCAGCCTTTCGCACAATGGCGTGGAGGGCCGAGTCAGTCGACCTCCCTCGCCTATATATCTGCGTGTTGATTCTTGTGGAGGGGATGTCTTGACAACACCTCCTCTATCAAGTATCTGTCAATAATCCTTTCCAACGTTTTAAGAAGGAAGGATGTTAAGCTTATTGGTCTGAAGGATTTAGCTGTGGTGTAGTCTCTCTTCCCTGCCTTGGGAATGAAGATAACCCTAGCCTTCCTCCATTCTTTGGGAACGTATCCTAGTGCTACAGATGCCCTAAAAATCCTTTTTACCACAGGGGTTAGGACTTTCAGGCCTCTCTGCAGCAACCTCGGAAAAATTCCGTCTGGACCTGCGGCCTTAAATGGTTTGAACTTATTCACTACCCATGCGATAGAGTTGTCCGAAATGACTCTGTCTGCTAAAGTCCAGTCCACAGCTGGGATCTGGTTTGCATCCTGAGCCATCCGTTCATTCTCTTCACCTGGAAAGTGAGTCTCCAGTAACAGTCTTAGCGACTCTTCACTGGATGTGGTCCAGGTACCATCTGCCTTTTTTAGTGCACCAATGGTTTTATTAGACTTACTGCCTAAAACTCTTAGTAGCCTTGCAGAATCTGACAGGGACTTCATGTCCTCACAGTATTTCCTCCAGCTGAGTCTTTTGCTACGTCTAATTTCTCCCTTAAATTCCCTTTTTACGTCCCTATAGTTATCTCAGGCCGATTCGGTTCCTTCGGAAGAGGCACGGTTATAGGCCTGCCTGCACCTCCTTTTAAGGAGTTCAAGCTGGTCATTCCACCATGGGACCTTGCGGGGCTTTTCCTCTCTCAGAGGAAAAGCTTCCTCGTATGCTGAGACAACCCTGGTATTGAGACGTGCAACTTCTTCATCGAGCTGGTATCTGGTGAGTATGTCACCGTCTGGTTCCGTTTCCTCAGGTCCTAAATGGAAAACATATTTTTCCCAATTTGTGGACCTGGGGTTACGTTTCCTGACCGGTTCCAATTTATCAGACTTTAGCCAAAATCCAACCATTCTGTAGTCAGACGTTGCTATGTCCGACGTCACCCTCCAGTGCGATATCAGTTCTACTATATCATTCGATACCATAGTTATGTCAATCACCTCCTTGCGTATGCGATTGACAAACGTTGGTTCCGTCCCCCTGTTCATAATCTCTAGATTGGTGGACATTAGATACCCTAACAGGGTATCACCTCTGTTGTTGGTATCAGTACTTTCCCACACCGTGTGATGTGCGTTCGCGTCGCAACAAATTATTACTGGTAGGCGCTGTTCATTCGCGAAGTTGACTAGGTTAATCAATTCCCTGGTGGGGATCGGACCCTCATACGGCAAATATAGACTACCCACCACCACCTTATAACTAGTGCCTCTTACCTTATGCTCCAGGATCGCCGCAGTGAGGTCCCTGGTGCCCAGTTGAGGGAGTGGAACCATGCTGAGCTCCTGAGATGCCATGATGCAGGACCTTGTGTGCTCACCTTCTTTGCCGACTAGGATGTTGTAGCCGGCAACCCCTAACCCTCTAACCTGGTCTCTGTAAACATATGGTTCCTGGATTAATACGATCGATCCTTTAACTCCGGCGAGGTTGCGGACCAGCTCAGCTGTCGCTCCCTTGCTGTGTTGAAGGTTGATCTGGCTTACCCTTATGTCTTCCATGATGGGGTCGTTCGCAGAAGACGGACGTGGCAATTCACCTGGCGCTCCCCGTTTTGCTACCCGAGGCGGGCGGCTCGGAACTGTTGGACTGGTTCCAGCTTGCGATTCTCCTTACGGGGATTCGCAAGCATTCCCAGCTCAATGTCCAGTTCCTAGCCGCCAATCCTCGTATAGTATCGTGGGAGACCATAAATACCAGGAACCATTCATTTGGCTTCCCACTGGTCCCGACGTGCTTCCAGTTTGCTACGCCGAGTCCTCTATTTTGGAAAGCCAAAAGCGCCTTAATTTCCTCGATAGATTCGAGGTGCACTACCTTGAGTAGGAAGCCAATCCTTTCTGGCCAAGGCGCATCTTTAGACCTTACTGGGCGGAAAGAAACTCCACCCAGCTGCGGAATGGTCCAGCTTCCTACCAGCCAGTCCACCGTTGGCAGGTCGCACGCGGAGATGACGAACCACTCCGGAAAAACAATTCCGGAGCCCTCCATCGAGAGAGGTGGCGCGGTTTGCTCCTCTTCAGAACCTTGCCGCGCCAACCTCCTCATCTCCGCGTACAGACTGCCTCGGATGTGCTGGCCTTCCTCCTTGGAGACACTACCATTCTCCCTGTCCGACGTGACCACCACCTTAAGTTCCTTTTTCGAGGAGGCTTTGTTGGTGGCACGTCTGGATGCACCCGGCTTTGGTTCGCTCGCCGGACCTTTGGGGGAGGGTTCGTTTCGGTTTGCACCTTGCGTTCCTTCCCCAGAGGGTTGCCCGGGTTTGTTCCCCTTGCCGGTGGGAGTGGTATTGCTCCACCTCTGCCTTTTGTTCTTCCTAGCCGGAGGAGTTTCCTTCTCCGGTCTCTGTCTCTTTTTGTCGGCAGGAGGGAGATCCCGGGAGGCTTCTCCTTCCGGTTACTCACCCCTAACCGACGCCGAAGCCGTCGGAAGAACAACAGGTTCCTTCTTGGTCCTTTTGGCGCTTCTCGCGGTGGGACCACGCCAGCCGGGTTTCCTTGTAGTCTCCGTGCCTCTTCCAGTTCCAGTGTTGCTCGAGGAGCAACCCGGATTCTGAGCCGAAGCATCGAGGAGGCTTTGTTGGTGGCACGTCTGGATGCACCCGGCTTTGGTTCGCTCGCCGGACCTTTGGGGGAGGGTTCGTTTCGGTTTGCACCTTGCGTTCCTTCCCCAGAGGGTTGCCCGGGTTTGTTCCCCTTGCCGGTGGGAGTGGTACTGCTCCACCTCTGCCTTTTGTTCTTCCTAGCCGGAGGAGTTTCCTTCTCCGGTCTCTGTCTCTTTTTGTCGGCAGGAGGGAGATCCCGGGAGGCTTCTCCTTCCGGTTTCTCACCCCTAACCGACGCCGAAGCCGTCGGAAGAACAACAGGTTCCTTCTTGGTCCTTTTGGCGCTTCTCGCGGTGGACCACGCCAGCCGGGTTTCCTTGTAGTCTCCGTGCCTCTTCCAGTTCCAATGTTGCTCGAGGAGCAACCCGGATTCTGAGCCGAAGCATCGGTTACTCGCCCCGCTTGTGGCGTGGCGGGCTTGACTACTTTGGTCCCCCCTTCGGGTTTCGCGGGTTTAGCTTGACCCTGCGGATTGTTTCCAACCCGCTGGATCATGCTACTCCCGGATTCCTTCTCAAGAGTGACTTTGGCGGAGGTAGCTTGAGATTCCTCCCTTCGCTGTTCCGCCTCTGCCATCTTGGCCTGACGCCTCCTTTCCTGCTGCCTTACCCTTTTGGTTTTTTGCCTAGCCTTCTCCTTTTCTTTCTTCTCTTGTGCTCTCCTCGCCTCCTCCTCCGGGGCGACAGCTTTGGGTTTGGTTGCTTCCGGTCCTTTTGGGCTCTCGGCACCTTCCCCCTTACTGGCCACCCCCGATGAGAGGTTCGGGGAGAGGAGGAGAACATCTTCATTTGCCACGTCCGTCTGGCTATTGGGAGATGCGGCATCTATGTCCATCTCCTCTAATTTTTTCATTATAGTAATTTGAAATTTTTGAAATTCAAGTTTTAGAGTTGTAATATCACTTACTGGGATTTGTTCGCAGGAGGCAGCTTCCTTTAATTTATCTTCAAACTCCTTCATTTGACATTGAAAGTCTTTGGTAATGTCGTCGTATTTCTTATTTCTTGTTTCCCTCGGCATTTTGACAAAAATTATCTGTTTTATATACAGATGGGGAAGTAGAACACTATAGTACACTGAACTATTCAGAAATAAAAATACATTTTGGCTTTTTTACCAAGTAAAACTAATGTTATTCCGGAGCACAAATTTAGGACGTTACTGCTGACGCTTGTACATCTGAACTAAAATATTATTTATAGAGTTATCGTTATGTATTATGTATGTTATTGTTATTATACTAGAAAATTCATTACTAAAGGGAATATTGATCCCAATATTTTTAATATAATTATCTCTTAAGGAAATACTATTATTCCCGGCAGATTTATTGTTTAAGGGAATACATTTACTAACAGATCCCGTATTGGGAATATTTTTATTTAAAGATCCCTTAATGGAAATATTTTCATCATAATCATATAAAACAGATCCCTTATCGAGAATATTACATAAAATAGGTTCCTTATTCGGAACATGTAAACCATTTAAAGTGATAATATTATTTTCAGACTCCTTATACATAAGAATATCTTTATATTTAGTATGTAAAAGTTATTATTATTAAATATAAGATATACTGAGCTATTAATAGAAAGAAGTTCATCTGTAATACCTTGAATTACAATATTTTCTTTATTATATCAGACGGTTTTAATACATGAGGCCTTAAAATAGAAATTTTTGCACCAATATCAATTAAATATTTAAACTTTTTTTGCGAATCATTAATATAAAAAAGATTTTTAGAGTTAGTAATATGCAATTTTTGAATTAAGTTTAAGGTGTTAAGTCTGTCTGTGTTAAGTCTGAAAAAGTCTGTTCTAACTGGCTGGACGTAAGGGTTTGAGTCGAGCTGCCAGCTATGGCTTGACTCTCCTGGGAGTTAAAATGATGCTTCAATATTATTAACAGATCCCATATTGGGAATATTTTTATTTAAAGATCCCTTAATGGAAATATTTTCATCATAATCATATAAAACAGATCCCTTATCGGGAATATTACATAAAATAGGTTCCTCATTGGGAACATGTAAACCATTTAAAGTGATAATATTATTTTCAGACTCCTTATACATAAGAATATCTTTATATTTAGTATGTAAAATTTTATTTTTAATATCAATAGAACAATCATAATGTTCCAAAAAATCCATGCCTATAGTTCCATCATAATCTATATTTAGATCCACAACATAAACCTTGTGTGGGTCAGTTTTATTATTATTATTATTATTATTAAATGTAAGATATACTGAGCTATTAATAGAAAGAATTTCATCTGTAATACCTTGAATTACAATATTTTCTTTATTATATCAGACGGTTTTAATACATGAGGCCTTAAAATAGAAATTGTTGCACCACTATCAATTAAATATTTAAAGTTTTTTTGCGAATCATTAATATAAAAAAGATTTTTAGAGTTAGTAATATGCAATTTTTGAATTAAGTTTAAGGTTTTAAGTCTGTCTGTGTTAAGTCTGAAAAAGCCTGTTCTAACTGGCTGGACGTAAGGGCTTGACTCTCCTGGGAGTTAAAATGATGCTGCCTTGTTGAGTTAGGAGGTAAAGAACCCCGCACAAAACCCCGTGTTTTTGGCCTTCGGCTAAATTTGCTGGAAATAATATATTTTATTAACCTTCATGTCCTTAGTAATTGACCAAAATTTCAGCTTAATTGTATGTACAGTTTTTGAGATATCAAGCTTTAAAATTGGTGATTTAGAATTCAGGAAAATTTTACACCTGTTAAAATTTTGTGCTTTTTTAATGTCAATTTTTTATGTATGATTAAACTTAATGGTGCAAATTGAAGGTGTTTAGATGCTTTATTTAAATGTGTTATAACATTGACCACAGAGTGTTTCCCTTTTCCGTGGTAACAGCCCAAAACAGGCGATATAATAAATATTAAAAATGCTAATTATTAATTTTGGTTTAATATTAAAAAACAGAAAATCTAACGGCTAGAATTTCATAATTTTTATATATTTTATAGTTTTTGAGTTACTGAATAAAATTAATTGAAAGCGAAGGTTATTAGAGTACTCAAAGTCCTTCTGTTTGGGCATGATGGGGGTAAACCACATCAAAATAAATTAACCCGATTCGATCAGCTAAAAGTTTTAAATTCTTGGTAAATCTTAGAAATAAATGGAATTTTAGAAAAGGTATTGCTAAAGTAAAGTAGGTAAACCAACTAAAGAGCCTACATTGGCATAGTGGAGTAAAGAGCTTGAAACGTTGAACTGTTATAAATTACTTATTTCTGTGTTTAAGATAATCGCAGTATGGCTTGCAATGGAGGGAGTTAAACCAGTTTCTCAAAAGTAATTTAAGCTTGGTAGGAATATGGGCGGAATTAGGAGAGGCCATGGGGCCATAATTTGGTAATAAGGAATATCGGATCTTTGGATTCAATGGTTCATTGGTTTGAGGGATATATTTTACAACTATAGGTATTCCATATTTTCCTATAGGAAGTCTTACACCCTGGGTTTTATCTTTTACCTAATTATCCAGTTTCTATCCAGGTAGTTCTTGATTCACATAGTTCAATATGAAACAAAAATGTGTAAAAAATATATTTACTTGGTATTTCAGGAAAAGTCTACTTATACTTATCAGCATGAGAGAAATTATTTTTAGCTTTGAGCAAGTGTATACGAATTATAATTATTTGACGATCTTCTTTTATTAATAATTAATTTTAACTGATTAACTTTTTTTACTATTTAAAGTTATATTTTATTATATAAAGTAGAATTTTAATAATAAAACCTTAATCTTTATAAAACCATGGAAATAAATATTCTACCTATAATAAGAACTTATTTAGGTGTACATACATTATTCACTGTCAGAGTATATAAAAATGGCATTTTGACAAAATATATCATGATATGTATGCCAAATTCACCATAATCCTAGGCAAATGGCAATAAGTAATCTAATAAAACCTTTACGATTTATACCTTTTTCTCGCTACGCCAATGTAGGACCTCTTTGGTTGGTTTACCTAGTTTACTTTGGCAATACCTTTTCTAAAATACCATTTATTTGTAAGATTTACCGAGAATTTAAAACTTTTAGCTGATTAAATCGAGTTAAACTATTTGTATGTGGTTTACCCCAATCATGCCCAAACAGAAGGACTTTGAATACTCTAATAAGCTTCGATTTCAATTATTTTAAATTCTTATTTTTATTTCCTTTTAAACATTTAAGTAATTAGCCTATCTATAGGTACACCTTTTCCTACCACGCTTAAATTACTTTTGAGAACCTGGTTTACTCGGTTTAACTGCCTCCATTGCAAGCCATACTGCGATTATCTTAAATACAGAAATAAGTAATTTTATAACAGTTCAACGTTTCATGCCCCTTGCTCCACTATGCCAATGTAGGCTCTTTAGTTGGTTTACCTACTTTACTTTAGCAATACCTTTTCTAAAATTCCATTTATTTGTAAGATTTACCGAGAATTGAAAACTTTTAGCTGATTGAATCGAGTTTATTTATTTTGATGTGGTTTACCCCCATCATACCCAAACAGAAGGACTTTGAGTACTCTAATAAGCTTCGCTTTGAATTATTTTTATTCAGTAACTCAAAAACTATAAAATATATAAAAATTATGAAATTCTAGCCGTTAGATTTTCTGTTTTTTAATATTAAACCAAAATTAATAATTAGCATTTTTAATATTTATTATATCCCCTGTTTTAGGATGTTGCCACGGAAAAGCGAAACACTCCGTGGCCAATATTATAACACATTTAAATAAAGCATATAAACACCTTCAGTTTGCACCATTGAGTTTAAACATACGTAAAAAACTGACATTAAAAAAGCACAAAATTTTAACAGGTGTAAAATTTTCCCGAATTCTAAGTTACCAATTTTAAAGCTCGATATCTCGAAAACTGTACATACAATTAGGCTGAAATTTTGGTTAATTACTAAGGACTTGAAGGTTAAAAAAATATATAATTTCTAGCAAATTTAGCCGAAGGCCAAAAACACGGGGTTTTGTGCGGGGTTCTTTGGAGGATAAACTCTTTGGGAGTTATTATTATTTGAATTATATCTTTGAGCATTTTGTTTTTTAAAACAATTTTCTATGGAATGTCCTGGATTTTTACAGTAGTTGCACATAAAAGTTATTATTAAAATTATTTGGACGATTATAATTCGTATTTGTATTAGGTTAGTTATTAAAATCTGAATTTGGTTGACAAATGAAATTATAATTATATCTATTATAATTTTGGTTAGGCCTGAAACTTGAATTGGAGTTATTATTGCGATTAAAATTATTATTAGGACGATTTTGTCTAAGAGTTTGTAGTCTCTGCGTTTCTAAATATTGCAACTGTTGTTCACGTTTAACGCGAAAAATTGCGTCAATTAAATTTTGAGGATTTGAGGCTCGAACAATATCCCTAATTTTGGGATCGAGTCCAGTTAGTAAAGTATCTAGACACATATAATCTATAAGGTCGTACTGAGAACTTTTTTGTTCAACAGTTAAATTTTGTTGGTTTGGAAATGTTTGCACTGTATTTATATATGAAAGAGCGGTTTCATTAAAACCTTGTTTTAAATGTTTCAAATAATGTATTAACCCTGATAAATCACGAGCATCACCAAAATGACTGACAAGTAATTGTCTAATCGAATTCCATGTCACAACATTTCTACAATTAATAAGCTCAGAAGCTTTACAACTTAATTTATTTTTAATGTGAACAGTTACTAAAAATTTTTGTTGGCCTACTGCCAATCTATGGACAGTATCAAAGGCATTTAAGAAAAAATAATAATATTTGATCTCCGTTGTATTCGGGTATAAGCCCGAATAATTCATTTAAGCCATATCACTGTCCCACAGAGAAAATATACTTTTTTTCTGACATATCTTATCTTGAAGCATTTTTTCTTCTGATTTCAAATCTGTTTTCAGATTTTCAGGCTACGTCCGCACAGTTTTTATATACAGGGTGTTTTAGAAGAAAAAAACAAACATTTTTAAAATGTCTGTAGAATTTGCTTTTATGAATATTTTTTAATCAAATTCGGGCCCCTTATAAAAAAAGGATGTGCTTTTAAGACTTTGGAAGATTTTTTTTAAATGTCGACCTCCATTTTTTTTACACTGAAAAAAAAATTTTTTTTTTTGCTGTCAAATTTTTAAAAGATGTTTTTTTTTTACGTTATCCATATTAAAACATTCTCTATTTATCTGGCTTCATTTTGCTTTTTAAATTTTCAATGGGGAGCTTCTAGAAGTGGCGCTACATTAATTTTCAGTGCTTCGTGTCGAAAAGTTTAACACCAATATGCATGGTAAGAGCACTCTCGAGCGTGTCGGAACAGTACATATGCCTTAAAACTAAATATGGCGCTTCTTTGCCGTGTTTATTTGTGTTAGAAAAATTATTTCTTACAGGTATATAGATATAGATATAAAAATATTTAATACTTTATTTCAGGTAATTCAGGTAATTACATTTAATTAGTTCGATTATGTTAACTAGCCTAATGAATTATAATTCATTTATTTTAATCCCGGTAATTTCGATATTTTTTTAACCCCACCATTAGTTAAATTAAAATATATAATGTTAACATAACTTGTATATTCATTAGTTAATGCCTTAATGTCATTATGCCTTCTTTAAATTCTACGGAAAAGTTCTGCTATGTTTGTGGAAGTTATGAAAGCTATAAACATTTACGTCCAATTTCAGAATAAAGAAAAAAGTCATACTTACGGGTATTTGGACGAAGAGTTCTAAATTTGGAAAAGGACTGGACACCCAACAAGTGTTTTAATTCATGTTACATAAAAATGAATAATAACTTTATTTAGTTTTTAACTCCTGCATTGTGGCATTAGGGTGGTTAAAAAAAAATCAAACTAAATTTGGGAAAACGACCTGTACGTTAAATTATTTCCCTATTGGGCAATATACTCCAAAAAAAAATTGGTGATGATCGAGGTACATTTAGGGGTAGTTTAGGGGCCGAAAACTTTCAAATTTAGGCTACTTAACAGGTTTCTTTCTACTCAGTATATCACCTTAACAGTTTTGGAAATGTGGAATGATTTTTAAACCTCAACTTTAACCGATATGTAAATATACATATTTTTAATTTTTAGGCCTATGAAAAAACTTTTAGGGGTCATACGGGGGCCCCAAAAATAAAAATTTGTCATTTTTTTCATGCTTTTTTCATATAAAATCCAACTGACCACTTACTAGGGATACAAACTCTCAACTGCCTCACGCGGATTATGATAAAGTCCAAACCAATAACCCTACAATAAACATGCAAGATTGGGGGTCTGGCAGATAACGGGAAGAGCTCGCTAAAATGCACTATTCTTAAAAATTACATAATTTACTGTTTTTTTTTTCGGCTGTTTCAGAGTTCTTTTATTGGTAGTCGTTGAAATACTGCGTAATTATGATCTAATATCATGGTGCTATATTTATTCTTAGCGTTTACTAACTTTTGGGACCACTGAATTATTTTTTGGGCCCTGCAAGGGGCCTAAATTTCCAAAAATAGCCGATTTTATAATATTTATTATTTTTTTCAGTGTTTTTTATTACTAACCGTTAAAATACTCCGCAATTATGATCTAATATTATAGTACTAGACTTATTCTTAGCGTTTACTATCTTTTGGGACCACTGAATTATTTTTTGGGCCCTGTAAGGGGTCCATATTTTCAAAAATTACCGATCATATTTATTATTGTTTTGAGAGATTTTTTATTACTAGCCGTTGAAATACTGCGTAATTATCTAATATCATGCTACTATATTTATTATTAGCGTGTACTAACCTTTGGGACCATTGAATAATTTTTGGGCCCTGCAAGGGGTCCAAATTTTCAAAAATTGCCGATTTTATCATATTTATTATAGTTTTCAGGGGTTTTTTATTACTAGCCGTTAAAATACTGCGTAATTATAATCTAATATCCTAGTGATATATTTATTCTTAACGTTTATTAACTTTTGGGACCACTGAATTATTTTTTGGGCCTTTTAAGGGGTCCGAATTTTTAAAAATTACCGATTTTATCATATTTATTATTGTTTTGAGAGATTTTTTATTACTAGCCGTTAAAATACTGCTTAACTATGATCTAATATCATGGTACCATATTTATTTTTAGCGTGTACTAACCTTTGGGACCATTGAATAATTTTTTGGGGCCTGCAAGGGGTCCAAATTTTCAAAAATGGCCGATTTTATCAGATTTATTAATGTTTTTTTATTCCTTAATAATAAAATTAGGTAAGTTTGTAAAATTTATTTTAAAAATTAAGTGGCTTTAAAAATCAAGTATCCATAAACATCAACTTGACGTATAAATGAATTTCGTCAAGTAGTTAAGTTAAGTTAGTTTTTAATACAAAATGGACTTTATAGGCGAAACAAGTCCTGAGTTTGAGCTTAAGCGATACCAAATAATAAAAAAAAGCACTGAGTAACCCTGAGCGATTTGGACCCCTTGCAGAGCCCAAAAAATTAAGCCATGGCCCCAACAGCTAGTAAACATTAGGAATAGATATATGATATAGATAGATATATGATATTAGAACATAATTACGCAGTAACTCAACGGCTAGTTATAAAATACTGTGAAAACAATAATAAATATGATAAAATAGGCTATTTTTGGAAATTTTAACTCCTTGCAGGGCCCAAAAAATAATTCAGTTATCCCAAAAACTAGTAAACGCTAAGAATAAATATAGCACCAGGATATTAAATCATAATTACGCAGTATTTCAACGGCTACTAATAAATAACTCTGAAACAGACGAAAAAAATAACAGTAAATTATGCAAACGAGCTCTTCCCGTTATCTGACAGACCCACAATTTTGCACGTTTATTGTAGAGTTATAGGGGTATCATATTCTGCGTGAGGCAGTTGAGATTTCTATCCATAGTAAATGGTCAGTTTGAATTTATATAAAAAAAGCATGAAAAAAATTACAAATTTTTATTTTTGGGCCTGCCGTATGACCCCCAAAAGTTTTTCCATCGGCCTGAAAATTAAAAATATATATATTTACATATTGATTAAAGTTTAAGTTTAAAAATCATCCCACATTTCCAAAAACTGTTAGGGTGATATATTGAGTCGAAATAAACCTGTAAAGTAGCCTAAATTTGAAAGTTTAGGGCCCCTAAAACACCCCTAAATATACCACGATCAACTCCAATTTTTTTTTGGAGTATATTGCCCTATAGGAGAATAATTTAACGCACAGGGCGTTTTCCCAAATTCAGTTTGAATTTTTTTAATCACCCTATTGTGGCATAAACCTTATAACCACCACGAAGATTGCTATTTTTGTTTAACCAAGATTGGACGTGGGCCAAATTGGAAAGGCAAAAGTAAGTTGTTTATCCTAATGTAAAATCTGTAATGTTGCCAAAATTAAAAGAAAATCTTAGTAACACAAATGTTTTGAAGCCAGATATTGAAATGGAAGAACAAGACATTGAAATAAACGAAAATGTAAATGAAGAATCTGAAGATATTGAAATGGGGAGTATATGACTGCAACATCTCAAGATTTGCCATTTGACTATAATGACATTCATTTGTTAGGGCAAGATGACCTGGATAGTTTGGTGCGAAACTTGGGATTATGTAAAGAAAAATCTGAACTTTTGGGTTCAAGGCTAAAACAGTTTAACCTACTAGAAAAAGACACAAAGATTACTGTATACCGTAATCGAGAGCTTAATTTTTCCTGCTTTTATGAAATGAAGGACGATCTTTGTTATTGTAATAACATACAAGGATTAATGGACCAAATGCAGATTAAACATCCATATAATAGGCCATCCGAGTGCACTCGAGTGGCGTCTTTTTGCAGACGCTTCAAAATCTAGTTTGAAGGTTGTTTTATATACACAATGGAAACAAGAAGCCTTCAATTCCTATTGCGTATTCTACAAATATGAAAGAATAATATGAAAATAGTTTTGGATAAAATTAAGTATGAAGAACATTAATGGCAGATTTGTAGGGATTTGAAAATGGTAGCAATTTTGTTAGGAATGTAAGGTGGGTTTACTAAATATTCTTGTTTTTTGTGCTTATGGGATAGCCGAGCTGTAAAAAAGCATTACAAAATTAAAAAGTGGGAAAAAAGAAAAACGTTTGCACCAGGTTGTAATAACGTTATGAACAATCCACTAGTTGACCCAAAAAAAATATTACCTCCTCTAAATATTAAATTGGGACTAATGAAAAAGCTGCCAGAAGCCAAAATTAAAGCGGGCGTATTTGTAGGACCACAAATCAGAAAAATTGTTAAAGATAGGAATTCTGAGTCAAAACTTTCAAAGAAGTTGGCCTGGCATTCATTTAAACCTGTTAACTCTGGCTTTTTGGGTAATAAAAGGGAAAAGAATTATGTAGCTCGGGTGAAACCTCTTATAAGAAACTACCGATTGATGGGATGTAGAATGTCCCTTAAAATACATTTTATACATTCACATCTGGATTACTTTCCACCTAATCTCGGCGCCGTGAGTGAGGAGCAAGGTGAAAGATTTCACCAACAAATTGCGAATATGGAAAAGCGATATCAGGGAAAAGGAAATCCTGCTATGATGGGTGATTACTGTTGGTCCGTAGTAGAAGTTGATAGAACTGCATACAAAAGAAAAAAAAGTAAGAAACATTTACATTATTTTTAGGTTAAGATATATATTTGTTAACGCAAGCAATTAAGGCTGGTAGATAAAATTAAGCTAAATACATTGTTTTTTTTTATAATAATTTTTATACTGTATATTTTATAGTTTAAACACCTACGACTAGCTACGTACTGCTCCGGCTCGCGGAATAGCGCTCATACCGGTATTAATATTTCCGTCTTGACGCACTTAAAATTTTTGTAGCGCCACTTCTGGAAGCTCCCTATTAAAAATTCAAAAAGCAAAATAAAGCCAGATAAATACAAAATGTTTTAATTGGGGTTACGTAAAAAAAATCCATCTTTTGAAAATTTGACAGCAAAAAAATATTTTTTTTCAAAAAAATGGGGGTCGATATTTAAAAAAATCTTCCAAAGTCTTAAAAGCACATCCTTTTTTTATAACTGACCCGAATTTTATTAAAAAATATTCATAAAAATAAATTCTACAGTCATTTGGTAAAAGGTGTTTTTTTTTCTAAAACACTCTGTATACACGGTGTATTTGAAATAGCGTCGGAAAAAAAAACCAGATCATCTATCTTTGTGACCCCAAAAATCGATTCAGAATGAAAAAAATTGGAAAAAAAAATCTAAAAAAATTCATTAGAAAACCTTAAATCCAGCCTACAGACGACGCATCTGTAAGCTTTATCATCGCGCTTCAAATTTGCAAAATGCAACGTTGTCAGATTTTGTCGATTCCGTATTTACTGTTTGACAAAATAACTTTTATCGTCTTTTAATCATCATAGAATTTTATCAACAATAATTATAAAGTACCGTAAAAAATGTTAAAATAATAACCAAAGATTTACTTGCCATATTCATAATATTCACCTACAAACTATTTAACAGATGTTGTTTTAACAGATGCTGAAACTTAATAGGTTAACTTTCACTCACACAACTTTAACTCACACTTGCAGATTTTTTAGTAGAAAAAATACCATATCACTAGTAGTGTAAAGTTTTTGGCAACTCTAAATACATGTAATCTTTTCAAAATGTGTACCTTTTATTATATTCGGAGATATTTAAATTTGTTGAAAATCTTTGGGCGATTCACTTCACATTTTGATCAGTATTTTATACAGCACAAATCCAAATTTCCTATTGCACGTAAAAATAGCCCCCTGATGGGATGTAAACAACAGTCTTCTTCTTCTTCTTCTTCTTCTTCTTCTTCTTCTTCTTCTTCTTCTTCTTCTTCTTCTTCTTCTTCTTTTTCTTCTTCGATTTTTGGCTTTGTATTTTACATTTCAGCCATCGGGTTGCATGGTGGTTACATCAGTAACTAGGAGTAGTGAGAACCAGATGTATAACGACCAAAAATTATAGAAATTTTAAGGGAAAACAACAGTTTTGCTACAGTCAAAACAATACGAAAAAATAAATGATATAACCTAAAAATACCAAACAAAGTGTAGCCAACTGTAGAGAAGACTTTTCACAGCAAGAGGATAACTTCGTTGCAACAGACGGAAAGGCATGGTACAAACCAGACGGTCCATTTCGTTTAAGTGTAACCGACGAGGACTGGTTGGATAGCCCTGGCAGCTCAAACCACAGATCTGAAGTGAGAGAGAGAGAGAGCTACGACTTTTCTAATTCGATTCTCAGAAAATTATTTTGACCAGTATTTTTTGCAATAAATCGTAGTGTCAATAATAAATAGTTAATAATCATTGCAGTGGTTTATGTGCGTTATTTTCCTGTAGTGATTAGACAATTTTTGTTTAATATTTCAAGTTTAATACCTATCCCGACCATTCTAATGCAAAAAAGTGTTTCACAGTGTTGTGTACATTTTTTTACTTTATTATTTAATAAATCTTATAGTGATTCAATCGCTGTGGTTGATAATTTAAAAAAATCAGTGAAAACTTCTTGTTAAGATAAAAAACAAGGGTTGGCGAAATAGTTCGATGGCATCCAGCGGATACCTAAAATATTATTATTATTACCTAGGTGATAATGATATGTTTACTTCATGAAAACATGCCCCTATTTTACTACGGTAGGTAAGTTTAAAAAAACTTTTCTCATCGAGTGAATCTGGCAACGTTGGGAAGATTTCATACATATTTGCTACAAGGTCACCATTAATTTAGAGAATTTCACAGCGTGACATTGACGTACGGCTAAAAGGTACATTTTTTTCAAAAAAATCCCATTCTGAAACTGCTGCACATATTTTTTTAATTTTTACGGAAAATGTTAGTTATACCATGAGCTATTCGTGTATTTTTTTTCCGACGCTATTTCAAATACACGGTGTATAAAAACTGTGCGGTCGTAGCCCAAATCTGAAAAAAGATTCAGAATCAGGAGAAAAAATTCTTTAAGATAGGTTATGTTAGAAAAAAAGTATGCTTCAAAAATTTCGTTTTGTGGGATAGTGTATTCAACGGGAGGATGAGGAGGAGGTGCATTATTATTGTTTTCTGGAAGATTTCCATTATTATTTGAACCAGAGTCAGGTTGGACAGACATATTGAAAAATGTAAAATAAAAACAATATTTTATAAAATTAGACAGACAGACACCAAATGATATACCTTAAAAATCACCAAACTAAGAGAAACAATTTAAGGAATTATATTGGAAATAGAAAGCTGTGTATAAAAAACATCAACTTACACAAATATTAAGGTGAATTTCATGTAGATGTAGGTTTCGTCCACAAGGAATTGGAATTCACCGTGGATATTTCTTCAACGTTGGACACTAGCGGAACCGAAGCAAATATCTGTGGCTACTCAATTCACCACAGAAAGTCTTAAATTCTTCTTTTTCACAGAAAAAACGAAAATTGTCCCGCGAATCCTATCGACTGCTCCACTGTTCCGTTTTGGATAAAAAAAAAAATAAAATAAAATTTAAAACATTTTATTAACATTAATTATAAAGTAGAATAACTTTTTTTAACTATCACTTTCAACTTAATAAGGTTTTAATGTAAAAATTTATTCGTAAAAGTTAAAATTTTAATTTTTTTGGTTGGTGTTGTTTTTTTTGAGGCTTGGTCACCTGAAAGCTTGTCCTATTACTGTGTGGACCAGTGTTGCCAATGATTTAGAGATTTCCTCTAAATAAACGAAGTATTATATGCAGTATAGTATGTATTTAGAATGCAGTAGGTATTATATTCTATAAAAAATATAATGAAGCATCCTATCTTTTATAACATACAATTTTTAGTGGAAAAAAACACAAAAAATTTAAATGTTAAGAAAAAACAAACAAAAAAACAAAACACTGTTCATTTAATAATTAAAAAAAAAACAGCGTTTATAAAAATTATTTAATTATTTTTACATTAATTGTGATTAATTTTATCACAATTACATAATGCAAAATACGAATTATTGTACATTTTCAATTTTTTTTTCTTAAACTATGAATCATAATAGGATTACTGGCAAATATCTGGCATCAAGCCATTACTGGCAATATTATTGGCAAATCGGCAACACTGGTTTGAATCTTGAAACAAAAAAAAAAGTAAAAAAGATGGCCGACAGTAAAGACGTGAGTGCAGTTAAAGCGTGTAAAAGGTGTAAAAATACCCCACAAAATGGATATTTTTGTGTAGTGTGTCATTCACTGATTCACCCTAGTTGCCTGAAATATGTAAAACATATAAAATTGTTGGAAGAAGAACAAATAATCTGTTGTAAAACTCTAAACACCGAAGGTCACCTTCAGGAAGACAACAAAAACATACTTAATAAAACTATGATTGAGAGGGAAGAAGCAGGGATCTCAATAGAAAATGAACATCTAAAAAACCAAATCATCCTATTAAACAAATTGGTAATTGAGCTTGAAGAAAATAATACCTTATTAAAATATAAAATTGGTGTATTGGAATCAAGTTCCCCTAATGCCAGGCAACCAGTAAAACATATGGAAAATTGGGCGCGGTCAACTTCACATAACCTCACAAACAAATAAACATGTCAATAGACTCGTCAAAAAACAAACAAAAGCAAATTGTCAGTGAAGATCAAGTGAAGAATGCTATTAATGAGGCGGAAAAGGAACACCTTAGTAAAAAACTTTCAAAATACATACACCCTAGCACACAACATGAATCTTCACCTATACAAAATGAAAAACAAATGAACAAGGTCGTTGGCACAAATTCTAGTGTTAAACCGGTAGCAGCAAAAAAGAAAACGTGGTACCATATATCAAAATATAATACCAACTACACTGCAGAAATGTTACATGAATACGTTAAAAGTAGGTTTCAAGACAATGAATTCATAGTGAACAAGATCAACAAAGCAGGTACTTTTAACACATTTAAACTTGCTGCTGATGAGGAACTACAGGACAAAATATTAAGCCCTGATCTTTGGCCTGAGGGCATTGAAGTATCGATTTTTCTCTTCAACAAAAACTGGCACCAACAGCGAGGTTTCAAAAATAGACAACCGTACAGAAGAAACTGGTCCAACAATTGTACCTAATGCAAACTCTAGCTCATTTAAAAATAATAATAATAAATATAAAATAAATATTAGGGACAAAAACAAAGCAGAAGAACTCAGAGGTCCTAGATTGAATGTGCTGCATATAAACATTCAATCTCTGCGTGACAAGTTAGCAGAGTTAGAACATTTCTTAGAGATATCCCATAAGAAAGAAGCTCTATGTATCACCGAACACCACTTAACGGAAGAAGAAGTTAACAGTCTGATCCTGCCTGGATTTAAACTGGTTTCTAGTACTCTAGTACTCTAGAAAAACCTATAAAAATGGAGGTGCTCTAATTCTGTGTAAAAATAACTCTGACTTTCAACAACAAAAATCAATTGAAAAACTTAGTGTAGAAAGGCACATAGAGCTCGCTGCTGTGGAATCGAAAAAGTTAAATTTGTTAATCATAACAGTATATAGACCTCCTGAATATAGGGATCCTAAAACAAAAAACATAATAGGGTGGGATTTTCATAAATTTATGGAGACAATGAACAAAATTTTAAACAAAGTAAAAAAAAAGAGTTCACGCATAATAATAAATGGTGATTTTAATATAAAATTCCACAGCAGCGAGATTCACTATAAAAATTTCAGTGACTTAATCAGCTCATATAGTTTTAGGCCTACAATTGTGGAAAATACACGCTATAGAAACTGCCTGGACAACGTTCTCATCAACTTTGAGGAGCCTTACAGCATATGCGTTAGTGATCCCGGTTTATCGGACCATAGGTCAGTG
Source organism: Brachypterus glaber (assembly GCA_958510825.1). Taxonomy (NCBI): domain Eukaryota; kingdom Metazoa; phylum Arthropoda; class Insecta; order Coleoptera; family Kateretidae; genus Brachypterus; species Brachypterus glaber. The sequence goes on along the minus strand of OY294047.1, from coordinate 21,903,487 downwards.
GAAATAGCTGTAAAGTATCCTAAAAAGCAAGTAGACAAGGAAAAAATTTCGTACAGAAGTTTTAATGCGGAAGGTATAAAAACATTTTATAAAAATATGTTAGATGCTAACTGGGAGTTTGTGGGTGAACAGAACCTCGACACAAATGGTAAGTTCTCAAAATTTATGAATATTATTTATGAAAATATCAAAAAAGCGTTTCCCAAAAAAGAAAAAACCATAAAAATTAGTAATAAAAGTACAAAAAAATGGTTTACTGAAAATTTAAATAAAATGAGAGAGAATTTGAGGTTATTATGTGAACTTCACCAAAATTTTCCGGATGTAGAACTAAAAGAGCATATAAAAAGCTACAGGAATGCCTACAAAAAACAAATAAATATAGCTAAATGTAACTTTAATCAAAATTACATAAAAAACAATGGTGAAAACTCAAAAACTTACTGGGAAATTATAAACAAAAATAGACCAAATAAAAAAAACAAGGAAAAACTACTTACATAAAAATTCGAAATATAATAAATAATTTAAAAAATAAAAATAATCGAGATCATTATGAAATGAATCCAAAATTAATTAAGCACATAAAAAACATAATAATCATACCGCTTACTAAGCTCATAAATGAATGCATAAGCAAAGGAATATTTCCAGAGGTCCTAAAAATTTCTAGAGTTACCCCAGTCCATAAAGGGGGTGATCTCACCGAAAATAACTTCCGTCCTATATGCATAATCCCTATTATTTCTAAAATATTTGAATCGGTTTTAAAAGAACAAATAATTGAACATTTTGAAAATAATAATATATTTTACATTAAACAATATGGTTTTCGAAAAAAATTATCAACGAACGACGCGGTTATTAATTTAATAAATGGGATTGTGGCTGGAATGGAAAATAGAGAGTACGTGGGAGTCACCCTCTGCGACCTTCAAAAGGCCTTTGATTGTGTGTCTCACCCGATTTTAATAGATAAATAAAGTAAAAAATCTTAAATTTAATGATATAAGCTGTCAACTTTTAGAGGCGTATCTTACTGAACCTAAACAGTATGTTACCAATAACAAAAATATCTGGAGGTATACAAAATATGGAGTACCACAAGGCTCGGTCCTTGGGCCGTTATTATTTCTCATATATATATATATAAATGATTTACATACTGCAGTAACAGGAACAGATATGACTCTATTTGCTGACGATACAACTTTCCTCAATAAAAACAAAAATTTAACCGAAATTAAAACTGAAATTGGTAACACACAATCAAAGGCTAAAAATTGGTTTCGATGTAATATTTTAAATTTAAATGAAACAAAAACCGTTGAGATTCTCTTCACCCACAGACCGATGGAGGATTTTGAGAACCCAGAAAAGGTTAAGTTTCTAGGCCTTTTACTGAATCCGAATCTTAATTGGAACCAACATATTGATTTCCTTGCAAAAAAGCTTTCAAAAAATATATTTGTTATGAGACAACTTAAAGGCAACGTAAATGATAAAGTATTACTCACAGCTTACCACTCGCTGATAGCTTCTCAGCTGTCCTATGGTCTGGAGTGCTGGGGACACGCATGCAATGCAACAAGAATATTCGGGTTACAAAGAAAGGTATTACGTATAATTTCTCAGCTAGGTTATCGTGATGACGTAAAAAACAAATTTATCGAATATAAAATACTTATCTTACATTCTCTGTATATCTACTTGTGCTTAACATACATACATAAAAATTATCAAAATTATGTAACAAACCTAAGTACTCATGACTATCATACAAGCAAGAAAAATAACATTAAAATTAACTTTATGAGACTAACGTCAAGCCGTAATGGCACAAATTATTATGGGATTACCTACTATAATTCGCTACCAGAAAGCATAAAAATTTTATCTTACGAAAAGTTTAAAATCAAAATAAAAAAATTTCTACTAGAAAAAGCTTTATATAGCCATGAGGAATTTAAAAAAGAGGTGGGACTCCTCAAAGGTGACTAGAACGTTCTTAGGTCTGTTGGCTTGATTTGTCTTTGTCTTTGTCGTTAATATTTAAATCTACTTTAAGCCTAAAATGTGCACATTTTAAAATTCGAACTTATTTGTAATACATATATAGGTTTATGTATAGTGCACGTAACTATTTTTTAATCTAATTGTAACTATGACTTGTGTAAACTATCTGTAAAACACCAATAAAATCTTATTCTATTCTATTCTATTCTAATCAATGACAACGTAACACGCTTATAAAATTTATCTAATATCCATATCAACGACTTAATGTTTTCAAAGTGAAAATTCTTAGATATTAATACTTAATTATTTTTAAGTTAACTTATAGGTACTAAATATAAAGATTTAGTCGAAATGACCATATATTTCTTTCAAATATGCTCTTCATAACACAAATTCTTAATTAGACAAAATTGGTGATAAAAAATGGACGTTAAGACCAATTTTATAACCTTATAAGGTAGTTTTAAAAGACCAAACCAAATATGTTACCTAAAAGTTGTAAAATATTTTAAAACAAAAATTTGGACCTTAAGTGCATATTTTTACCAACGTATTTAACCTTTAAGTATACAAATATTTAATGACACTTAATTAGTCAATAATTCGGTATTATTTACCAATTTTTTGACTTTCTAAACATAATGCCTTCAAAGAACAAAATTTTGGTAAAAAATTCATATTTTTTCCTAGTTTAAGTAAAAACTTCAACCTTCGTGGTTTTTGTTTCTTATTTTGTTGCTTGGGTGGATTAGTCTAATTCACCAATCTAGTTGTCTTGGGTCACAGGACGTACAAAGTTGCCGCAGGGAGCGGTCCTCATGTGACAAGCTTGGTAAACAATAGACAATTTATAAAAATTCACGGGTTTTATTTAGTCCATGCGGTTCCCCGTATAACAGTATATTACGTACCGAGTACGCGAACCTAGTTTTTTGTGCACTAGATTGCGCACTGAAATGGTTTGCATCGAGGTGCGTATACCATTTCTCCTGCGACCTAACACCTAAATATCAAAAAAACGCAAAATTATCTTAAAATTAGTTTGTCAATTTGAAGTTGTGTTTGAAGTTTACTAATTTTTTGACAGCAGATATGTAAAATCAGCTAATCGTCACTTTCATATAAGAAATACACTATAAGAGAAAGTCAAATGATAGAGATAGAATACTATTGTACCGCCATTAGCCGTTGTTTTTTAAAATTCACTAAATTCACGGTCAACGACAGCCGATAATACAGATAACCTACGGAAGTCGGTAATAAAGATTACTATTGCTTTCCCAAATCAATTTTGTAAAAATTGGGAAAAGCTCTGTATTTTTATTTAAAACTTTAAGTTTATTCACCAAAAGATAAAACAAATTTTTAAAGTCTAACAAGTGGGTTATCTAACCCGCACATTAATTAAAAATAACTATATATGAATCGAAATTTTAATTAAATGTAAAATTTGTTAAACTTTAAAAATATGAAATTTTATCTTTTGCTAAATAAACCTATATAATTAAAAAAAAAACACTTGGCTTTGATTTTTATATATTTTATTTTAAACGTAAATAGGAAATTAAAACAATTATGTCGTACTTTTAACAGTTAACTTTTTATTATAAATAAATATATATGAGGAGTAAACATTTGCCTTCATATATAATTGAGTGTCATACAGAATATACTGCCTAAAGGCAGAGCACATTTGCAAAGTTTTTATAATTAGTATTCCTACATTTAACAGATAAACAATATGAATCAGTTAAACCGATAAGCTTCTCTGGCCAGGGGCTATCCCAGCCCTAAACAGCTGTTTAAGGCTAGCTCAGTCAAACTGATAAGCTCTTTTCGATAGGGGCCATCCCTGCCCTAAACATATCAGTAAAAATGGTAAGAAGCTTTTTAGGGCATTTGTCCCAGCCCTAAACAGCTCAGTCCAATCGATAAGTTTTTTTTGTTCAGGGGCTGTCCCTGCCCTAAATAGCTCAGTCAAAATAATAAGAAGCTTTTCAAGACAGGGTCAGTCCCTGCCTTTAGTCATTTTATTTAACTTGGCACTATTAATGTTTTTGACCCACACATTAAATAAGTTTGCATCACTAGGAAAACGGTGACGTTTACTTAACTGATCCTTGCAAAACGGTACAATACACATTTTGTATTACATCACAATAAAAGTTCGGTATAAAAGCACAATAAATTGCAAATCACGAGTAAAATTTCAATTATTTTGACAGATATACTACCCCTTACCCCACTCCCACTAAACAATCAAGTTCATATACAGCTGGCGCCATCGCTCAGTCGTACCTAGAAGCCAAAACACAGGTTCGGGTCCTGGATACTTTTCACGGTCACGTATTTGACTTTCTCTTATAGTGTATTTCTTATATGGTCACTTTCCAACCGTGGTCATAGACTGTTCAGCTTTTAGTAAAAAAGTTTTTATAGAAAATATTCCCGGTTCCACTTTATTATTTTTTACCCTAACTCATTAAAATATTATTATTATGTTAAAAATTAGTACTTAATTGCGCACCTTTGTTATGGCTCGTTTACACAATAATAATAAAAAAATTAAATTAAACTTGTAATTAAAATACAGTTGAACATACATTAAATATATGAAAAATATTCTTACAATTAAATAAAACATTTTAGTTAAATAAATAAATATCGGCGTGTTACCTTAACTACCTCGTATCTCCAAATTCACAAGTTTTTATAGAAAATATTCCCGGTTCCACTTTATTATTTTTTACCCTAACTCATTAAAATATTATTATTATGTTAAAAATTAGTACTTAATTGCGCACCTTTTTTATGGCTCGTTTACACAATAATAATAAAAAAATTAAATTAAACTTGTAATTAAAATACAGTTGAACATACATTAAATATATGAAAAATATTCTTACAATTAAATAAAACATTTTAGTTAAATAAATATCGTCGTGTTACCTTAACTACCTCGTATCTCCAAATTCACAGGTTTTCAGGGGACACAAAAAACCGCTTAACTTTAAAATTCTTATTTTTTTTAAGGTTGCTAAAATTAAATCTGATGAAAAATTTTCTAACTCCACCCCCACGGGGGTGAGGGGGTAAATATTTTAAATTTTTTTCAATATTTTCGTAAAAATTGGTACATAGAGGTTTTTGGGGTTCACGAAACTAAATCTGATAACAACATTTTTCTAATTCCACCCCCTGAGGGTTGGGGGGTAGTTTTCGTGAAAATTCACATATTGGGGTTTTTGAGGTTGCTGAAAACGAAACTGATAATAAAAAAATCTAACTCCACCCCCTGAGGGACGGAGGGTAGTTTTCGTAAAAATTGGTATATTGGAGTTTTTGAGGTTGCTGAAAGTAAATCGGATGATAAGAAAATTCCCAACTCCACCACCTAGATATAAATTTTATAAACATTTTAAGAAAAAAAAACGATAAAAGGGATATTTTTACTTCACCAATATATTTTCCGCATCCAAATACATAAGTATGCAAAGTTTTATCTTCTTAGATATTTTCACCTATGGGAAATTCTTTATTTACTAGGTCTAATATTGGAGATACGAGATAATTAGTTCCACATAACTTATAAACCAATTGGAATTTTAAATTAGGACTTTGTTTAGGTCATTAATAAGCATTGATTAGTGCAAAAAACCGAAAATCGAATTTTTGGAGATACGAGGTAGTTAAGGTAACACGACGATATGCTTATAAGACAGTGGTTGTTTTTCATATTTTTTTATGTAAATATAACGTGGCAATGTAGCAAAAAGGTTTGATGTTAGCAGTTCACTTTAGAAGTGTTGTGCTTCAAAATCAGGTAAGCAAATATCGGAGATATTTTGGCGGTTTTTAGCACTAAATGCTAAGGTTTGCTGTGACTTTATTCATTGCAATATTTTATTGAAATTTGGTATTCCTTTACATATTGTAACCAAAATAGTGATATGAAATTTTAGCTTATGTTAAGGGGGCGGCATTTGCAAAAAAAAATTAAATAAAATCAGGTATTTTTATGTTAAAAACTAGTCCTGTTTTGTGTCAAAATATTTTTAAGAAGAAACACGCTCCTTTTTTATGTTAAAATTTTGTTTAAGAAAGTAGTTTATTTTTTATCAGTTTTAAGCTTTAATGTTATGTTGCACTTGTCATAGAATGATTTTTTATATTTTTGTATTTTTTTAATAAAAAATATGTTCTCCACTTTAAAATTTTTTATTTTATTTATTTTATTGTATCCCTATACAGTGAAAAACTTTTTTTTAAACGTATAGAGTGGGCAATGATGTACTTATTAAAATTGCCTCACAGTAATTTTTTTGTATTGTGGGCAAAGTTGCAATTTTTGAATGCAACTTTGCTCACCCCTTTCTTATTATTTTTTTTCTCGTAATTATCGTTAAGCTAGAAATTATATACTTTGACTTGATTAACTTGACACCGGAATCAGTCATTTGGCTTAATTACTTTTACCGATTTTTTTTTTTACAAAAATGTTATTAACAATAAATCACATTTACCTGGGCAAAGTTGCAAGGTTTTACGGTAATATGAATTTTCATAGGTATTTTGGTACGGTTAAAGAGGGCGCACGCTCGAAATGTACCAAAATACCTATTATGAAAATTCATTATATACAGAGAATTTCAAGAGCTACAAGTTTGCTCATAACCTCCGCTTAATAATTTGGCTGAAAAATCGAAAAAAAAAAACAATTTCACTCGTTACATGGCCATTTTTGAATATAACTTGACTGTTTATAATAAAATTTAAAAAAATGATCCAAGCAAAAATGATTACAAATTTCCTCCTTAGGGAACTTTCAAGTATTACGTAACGCTCCCAGGGGGGTGGGGGTCATTTTGGAGTGTTAATGGTATAGGAAAATAGCGTTACAGGGGGGGGGGGGGAGGGTCCAAAATGATCAAAATTTGCGTTACGTAACACTTGAACGTTCCCTTAACAAGATTGGTAATATGCTTTTTATCGTAAGATTCATATTTACCGAGATAACCGCACTCCTAAAATTCAAGATAGCGGACACTAAGGACACTGGTACAGCCAATATAGGAACGCTAAGGTGACAAAAAAAAAACGCCGTTGCCATAGTTTGTTTACTCAAATAATCTACTGCTTTTAATAAAACAGGACAATGTCCAAAACTCGACAATAATATGTAGTTTTTTACTTTTTTATTTTAGAATTCTAAAATTAAAAGTATTGAAATACACATTTTCTTTTCCGATTTTTTCACATTTCTCGACGTTTTCGAAGTTTTTAAGACTTTTGAGACCATGTTAAAAAAAGTCTGTCTGTCTGTCTGTCTGTCTGTCTGTCTGTCTGTCTGTCTGTCTGTCTGTCTGTCTGTCTGTCTGTCTGTCTGTCTGTCTGTCTGTCTGTCTGTCTGTCTGTCTGTCTGTCTGTCTGTCTGTCTGTCTGTCTGTCTGTCTGTCTGTCTGTCTGTCTGTCTGTCTGTCTGTCTGTCTGTCTGTCTGTCTGTCTGTCTGTCTGTCTGTCTGTCTGTCTGTCTGTCTGTCTGTCTGTCTGTCTGTCTGTCTGTCTGTCTGTCTGTCTGTCTGTCTGTCTGTCTGTCTGTCTGTCTGTCTGTCTGTCTGTCTGTCTGTCTGTCTGTCTGTCTGTCTGTCTGTCTGTCTGTCTGTCTGTCTGTCTGTCTGTCTGTCTGTCTGTCTGTCTGTCTGTCTGTCTGTCTGTCTGTCTGTCTGTCTGTCTGTCTGTCTGTCTGTCTGTCTGTCTGTCTGTCTGTCTGTCTGTCTGTCTGTCTGTCTGTCTGTCTGTCTGTCTGTCTGTCTGTCTGTCTGTCTGTCTGTCTGTCTGTCTGTCTGTCTGTCTGTCTGTCTGTCTGTCTGTCTGTCTGTCTGTCTGTCTGTCTGTCTGTCTGTCTGTCTGTCTGTCTGTCTGTCTGTCTGTCTGTCTGTCTGTCTGTCTGTCTGTCTGTCTGTCTGTCTGTCTGTCTGTCTGTCTGTCTGTCTGTCTGTCTGTCTGTCTGTCTGTCTGTCTGTCTGTCTGTCTGTCTGTCTGTCTGTCTGTCTGTCTGTCTGTCTGTCTGTCTGTCTGTCTGTCTGTCTGTCTGTCTGTCTGTCTGTCTGTCTGTCTGTCTGTCTGTCTGTCTGTCTGTCTGTCTGTCTGTCTGTCTGTCTGTCTGTCTGTCTGTCTGTCTGTCTGTCTGTCTGTCTGTCTGTCTGTCTGTCTGTCTGTCTGTCTGTCTGTCTGTCTGTCTGTCTGTCTGTCTGTCTGTCTGTCTGTCTGTCTGTCTGTCTGTCTGTCTGTCTGTCTGTCTGTCTGTCTGTCTGTCTGTCTGTCTGTCTGTCTGTCTGTCTGTCTGTCTGTCTGTCTGTCTGTCTGTCTGTCTGTCTGTCTGTCTGTCTGTCTGTCTGTCTGTCTGTCTGTCTGTCTGTCTGTCTGTCTGTCTGTCTGTCTGTCTGTCTGTCTGTCTGTCTGTCTGTCTGTCTGTCTGTCTGTCTGTCTGTCTGTCTGTCTGTCTGTCTGTCTGTCTGTCTGTCTGTCTGTCTGTCTGTCTGTCTGTCTGTCTGTCTGTCTGTCTGTCTGTCTGTCTGTCTGTCTGTCTGTCTGTCTGTCTGTCTGTCTGTCTGTCTGTCTGTCTGTCTGTCTGTCTGTCTGTCTGTCTGTCTGTCTGTCTGTCTGTCTGTCTGTCTGTCTGTCTGTCTGTCTGTCTGTCTGTCTGTCTGTCTGTCTGTCTGTCTGTCTGTCTGTCTGTCTGTCTGTCTGTCTGTCTGTCTGTCTGTCTGTCTGTCTGTCTGTCTGTCTGTCTGTCTGTCTGTCTGTCTGTCTGTCTGTCTGTCTGTCTGTCTGTCTGTCTGTCTGTCTGTCTGTCTGTCTGTCTGTCTGTCTGTCTGTCTGTCTGTCTGTCTGTCTGTCTGTCTGTCTGTCTGTCTGTCTGTCTGTCTGTCTGTCTGTCTGTCTGTCTGTCTGTCTGTCTGTCTGTCTGTCTGTCTGTCTGTCTGTCTGTCTGTCTGTCTGTCTGTCTGTCTGTCTGTCTGTCTGTCTGTCTGTCTGTCTGTCTGTCTGTCTGTCTGTCTGTCTGTCTGTCTGTCTGTCTGTCTGTCTGTCTGTCTGTCTGTCTGTCTGTCTGTCTGTCTGTCTGTCTGTCTGTCTGTCTGTCTGTCTGTCTGTCTGTCTGTCTGTCTGTCTGTCTGTCTGTCTGTCTGTCTGTCTGTCTGTCTGTCTGTCTGTCTGTCTGTCTGTCTGTTCTGTCTGTCTGTCTGTCTGTTCTGTCTGTCTGTTCTGTCTGTTCTGTCTGTCTGTTCTGTCTGTCTGTTCTGTCTGTTCTGTCTGTCTGTTCTGTCTGTCTGTTCTGTCTGTCTGTTCTGTCTGTCTGTTCTGTCTGTCTGTTCTGTCTGTCTGTTCTGTCTGTCTGTTCTGTCTGTCTGTTCTGTCTGTTCTGTCTGTCTGTTCTGTCTGTCTGTTCTGTCTGTCTGTTCTGTCTGTCTGTTCTGTCTGTCTGTTCTGTCTGTCTGTTCTGTCTGTCTGTTCTGTCTGTCTGTTCTGTCTGTCTGTTCTGTCTGTCTGTTCTGTCTGTCTGTTCTGTCTGTCTGTTCTGTCTGTCTGTTCTGTCTGTCTGTTCTGTCTGTCTGTTCTGTCTGTCTGTTCTGTCTGTCTGTTCTGTCTGTCTGTTCTGTCTGTCTGTTCTGTCTGTCTGTTCTGTCTGTCTGTTCTGTCTGTCTGTTCTGTCTGTCTGTTCTGTCTGTCTGTTCTGTCTGTCTGTTCTGTCTGTCTGTTCTGTCTGTCTGTTCTGTCTGTCTGTTCTGTCTGTCTGTTCTGTCTGTCTGTTCTGTCTGTCTGTTCTGTCTGTCTGTTCTGTCTGTCTGTTCTGTCTGTCTGTTCTGTCTGTCTGTTCTGTCTGTCTGTTCTGTCTGTCTGTTCTGTCTGTCTGTTCTGTCTGTCTGTTCTGTCTGTCTGTTCTGTCTGTCTGTTCTGTCTGTCTGTTCTGTCTGTCTGTTCTGTCTGTCTGTTCTGTCTGTCTGTTCTGTCTGTCTGTTCTGTCTGTCTGTTCTGTCTGTCTGTTCTGTCTGTCTGTTCTGTCTGTCTGTTCTGTCTGTCTGTTCTGTCTGTCTGTTCTGTCTGTCTGTTCTGTCTGTCTGTTCTGTCTGTCTGTTCTGTCTGTCTGTTCTGTCTGTCTGTTCTGTCTGTCTGTTCTGTCTGTCTGTTCTGTCTGTCTGTTCTGTCTGTCTGTTCTGTCTGTCTGTTCTGTCTGTCTGTTCTGTCTGTCTGTTCTGTCTGTCTGTTCTGTCTGTCTGTTCTGTCTGTCTGTTCTGTCTGTCTGTTCTGTCTGTCTGTTCTGTCTGTCTGTTCTGTCTGTCTGTTCTGTCTGTCTGTTCTGTCTGTCTGTTCTGTCTGTCTGTTCTGTCTGTCTGTTCTGTCTGTCTGTTCTGTCTGTCTGTTCTGTCTGTCTGTTCTGTCTGTCTGTTCTGTCTGTCTGTTCTGTCTGTCTGTTCTGTCTGTCTGTTCTGTCTGTCTGTTCTGTCTGTCTGTTCTGTCTGTCTGTTCTGTCTGTCTGTTCTGTCTGTCTGTTCTGTCTGTCTGTTCTGTCTGTTCTGTCTGTTCTGTCTGTTCTGTCTGTTCTGTCTGTTCTGTCTGTTCTGTCTGTTCTGTCTGTCTGTCTGTCTGTCTGTCTGTCTTAAGGACCAGATTATGAAAAACGTAATTCCCAGTAAGCTTGGATTAGAATTGCCCAGAATATATAAGAGCAGAGATGGCGTCATAATTGAATCTAAGAACGACAAGACAAATGTTATAGTGCAGGCTCCAGAAATCACTAAGCTTAAGGTTTTAGCCACTCCCCTCGATAAGCTTAAACCTAGATTGGCCATTTTTAATGTACCTTCAGCTATCTCTGAGACCGAACTGGAAGCAGCTATCAAGGAAGAAAATTTCCCGGAAGTTAACATAGGCTTAATAAAACCGTTATATAAGTTTGGACTGAGGGATAAACACTATGTACACTGGGTTGTAGAAGCAGACCCCACAGCTAGAACAGCATTGTTAGCCAGAGAAAAGATTGGTGTGAAATGGCACACATGCAGAGTTAGGGATCACGTACACGTTACACAGTGTTTCCGATGCCTTAAATTTGGACACATTGCAGCCAAATGCGATGACAATAAACACGATCCAGCATGCCGCTTCTGTTTGGAAAAACATGACTCCAAGATATGCCCAAAGAAGGATAAACCCCAAGATGCAATTTGCTGCCTATGTTCTGCCCACAATACCAGTAAAAATCTTAATGACGATGTCAAACATGTTGCTGGCTCCAATAAATGCGCGGTTATGAAGAGAAGACTGGACGAGCAAGTACAAAACACTGATTACGGAACTTAGGTACAATCAGTCTTTATTTCAAAGCTCACTTAAGTTTGGACAAGCAAATTTACAAAAAAGTTACGCTGCAACTACAGATATGATTACCACTGCCATAGACCTAAAAATTGACATTTTAATCTTGCAAGAACCCTACCGCAAACTAGGCATTAACGGTCTGTATAACATTCCTCACTGTAGTAAATATAAAGTCTTCGCAAGTAAGGACAATGACTTTAGAGCAGCTATTATAGTATTTAACCCGACTCTTAATTGTCTTTTTGTTAAACAACATACATCAAACAAGCAATGTGTCGTCAGAATCAAGAGTGAAAATATTACTCTTACCGTCATATCAGTCTATTGGCCGCCATCAAAAACACAACGAGATATTACCTCAGATCTGGAAAACTTGGATAAGGCTTTACGTGGTACTTCGGACCAAAATATCATTATTGGTGCTGACTCGAACGCTAGAAATATAATTTGGAACTCAGATGCTGTTGATCCTCGAGGAGAAGAGGTTATGGATTTCTTAGCTGAAAAGGATCTTAACGTTGTAAATCGTCCTGGCTTTCCATCAACATTTAGTAGTCAACAAGGTGAGAGTAACATAGATATAACAGTTACTACTGATAGCGGCTTATCCAAAATTTATGATTGGCGAGTCCTTCCTGATCAGACAGGAAGTGATCACAGACTGATTACTTTCAACTTCGAGTGTAACCAAACCAACATATTAAGTTACACATGGGTCAAGAGTAAAACTAATCTGAACCGTCGCCTTGCTTTGGAAATGGCTGAAAATGGAGTGAACGAACTCGAAAATACTTTTCCAATCCATAATAAACTCGAGCTGGATACAGTGGTAAACAGATTTACTGATCTGTTAAAGTCAATCTCTGATTCCTGTTTTCACAAGAGAAAACAATTTACGGGGAAACCTATTTGGTGGAACGACCAAACGGAAGGTACCAAAACTACACTACATTCATCTCGCAAAGCCTTTCAAAAAGCAAGTGGAGTGATCAGAGAGACCCTTAAAGTAGCATACGATGAAGCTAAAATAGCTCATTCCCGTAAGTTGGATACCGTAAAACAAAAATCCTGGAATAACTTTGTTAGTACTGAGATGCAGGCATCGCCATGGAACTTACCATATAAACTGGCTTGTAAAAATAAAGGATCTAAGACAGAAGAATCTACTATTCTTAAAGAAGACGGACACTACACGGAAGATAGAGAGGAAACAGCTAGATGCATTATCGATAAATGGGTAAAGGATGACAATCCCGAAGACGACGATGATGACCAGTCTGAACAAAGGCTTAGAGCTAGGTTTATCACGACTGACGACTTGCCGGTAAGAGCAGTTTTCCCTGATGAGGTCAAATTTCTTTTAAACGACCTTAAAAATAAGAAATCGCCTGGCCCTGATAATATTTCAGCAGTTTTACTTAAGTTCTTGCGGAATATAATTGCTCCTTTTCTAGCTAAGATCTACAACTTCTGTCTACAATTTGGATACTTTCCTAAGCCGTGGAAAGAAGGTAAAATCGTCATGATTCGTAAACCTGGCAGCAACAAAATTGGTATTGACGGCTGCAGGCCAATCACTTTACTATCCTTCCTTGGCAAAATTCTGGAAAAAGTAATAAAGAATCGTCTAAACGAGTTTGAAAATCTTTTTGGAGAAAACCAACATGGCTTTACAACAGGTAGAAATACTATTAGCGCCTGTAGGGCTACTCTTGATGCTCTTGACTCGCGAGGGGACAAATACAAAGTGGTAGTTCTTCTAGACATTATGGGAGCCTTTGACAATGTCTGGTGGCCTTCCATCATTAACTCGCTGGCTGAGTCAGTGATTTCCAATGGTCTCCTAAGAATTTTGAAAAGTTATTTTGATGATCGAGTTTCAATTCTGCAACATGGGGGTATCGAGGTAAGAAAAAGCGTGCAAAAAGGTTGCGGTCAAGGGTCCGTGATGGGTCCCACGCTTTGGAATGCAGCTTTAAAGAAGCTCCTATTATTGCCCCTTATACACGGTGAAATCATAGCCTACGCAGATGATCTAGCCTACGTTGTTAGTGCACCAACTAGAACTACACTGGAAACCAAAGCTAACGCTGATCTCGAAATAATCACCGGATGGGCAACACAAAATAAGCTGGAATTTTCTAAAGAAAAATCCTGCTATATCCTCTTTGGTCCCAAATTAGTACGAAAACCAGCGATTAGACTATATGAAAATATTCTTAAAAGGGTAGAACAGGCTAGATACTTGGGTATTATCATTGATAATAAACTCAACTTTCAGGAACATATAAAACAAGCTTGTGAAAAGGCCAAATCCAATTTTTATAAAATTAAAAGTTACGTTCGATCCCTATACAGCCCTCCAGATTCTTCACTTAGGACGATCTACAACCGAGCTATTGTTCCTCTGGTAAACTATGGATTTCAGATTTGGGGAGGTAAATCCACATATGCAAGGGCAAAGATATCTTTCGAAAGCGTAAGCGGGACATGTGCCAGAGTCATTTCAGGTACCTACAGTTCAACGTCGTACTTTGCGGCATGTGTTCTAGCCAAAGTTCCCCCTCTACCATTAACGCTATCTGAATTGGAGGCAAAGAGAAGATTAAAAGTCCGAGAAGTGGCTACTCACGGAAATTTAGTACTGAACCATGACCTACCCAAAAGGACTAACTACAGATCCCTTAAGATAGAGACCTTAAGACTATGGCAGGAAGCGTGGGATAATGCGGACCAAGGGCGGGTCACATACAGCTTTTTTCCCAATATAGAGCGACGTCTTAACACCACGGTTTTATTGGATCGAGAATTAACTCAAGTTTTGACCGGACACGGAAATTTTCGGACACATTTAAAAAGAGTGGGGAAAGAAAGGGATGGAAACTGCCCAACATGCGGTATCGAGGACACTCCTATACACAGAATTTTAGAATGTACCATCTTTACTAGAGAAAGAGACGCCATTCTTAGGATTGTGGGTGACATCACACTGGCAGATATTGTGGAGGATCTAGCAGCAGCAAATAAAACGGATCTTCTTAAAAACTTTATTTTGGATGTTTTTCGAGTTGTGCAGTGATACTGTTTTAGCAGTGTATGTGTTTAAGTGCGCGAGTGCCGGGTGGGTATGATAGGAGGGTTACGGTACCTCCTGCAGCTGTGGCTAGTCCGCACTGCAAATGTTAAGTGGGTTTGGGCCTTGTAGTAGGTATTGTACCAAACCGCGGCAATTGTATTCTTATTGTTAATTAGTTTAAATAAATAAAGATGGTGATTGCAAAAAAGAAAAGGACAGGGTTTCAGAGGACTGAATAGACTGTGTACAGCTATTCAGGGGTGGTGGCCACCTTGGTGGGGTACCTTCAGTGCTGGGCTCCCTCTTTCCTTTTTTTTTTTTTTTGTCTGTCTGTCTGTCTGTCTGTCTGTCTGTCTGTCTGTCTGTCTGTCTGTCTGTCTGTCTGTCTGTCTGTCTGTCTGTCTGTCTGTCTGTCTGTCTGTCTGTCTGTCTGTCTGTCTGTCTGTCTGTCTGTCTGTCTGTCTGTCTGTCTGTCTGTCTGTCTGTCTGTCTGTCTGTCTGTCTGTCTGTCTGTCTGTCTGTCTGTCTGTCTGTCTGTCTGTCTGTCTGTCTGTCTGTCTGTCTGTCTGTCTGTCTGTCTGTCTGTCTGTCTGTCTGTCTGTCTGTCTGTCTGTCTGTCTGTCTGTCTGTCTGTCTGTCTGTCTGTCTGTCTGTCTGTCTGTCTGTCTGTCTGTCTGTCTGTCTGTCTGTCTGTCTGTCTGTCTGTCTGTCTGTCTGTCTGTCTGTCTGTCTGTCTGTCTGTCTGTCTGTCTGTCTGTCTGTCTGTCTGTCTGTCTGTCTGTCTGTCTGTCTGTCTGTCTGTCTGTCTGTCTGTCTGTCTGTCTGTCTGTCTGTCTGTCTGTCTGTCTGTCTGTCTGTCTGTCTGTCTGTCTGTCTGTCTGTCTGTCTGTCTGTCTGTCTGTCTGTCTGTCTGTCTGTCTGTCTGTCTGTCTGTCTGTCTGTCTGTCTGTCTGTCTGTCTGTCTGTCTGTCTGTCTGTCTGTCTGTCTGTCTGTCTGTCTGTCTGTCTGTCTGTCTGTCTGTCTGTCTGTCTGTCTGTCTGTCTGTCTGTCTGTCTGTCTGTCTGTCTGTCTGTCTGTCTGTCTGTCTGTCTGTCTGTCTGTCTGTCTGTCTGTCTGTCTGTCTGTCTGTCTGTCTGTCTGTCTGTCTGTCTGTCTGTCTGTCTGTCTGTCTGTCTGTCTGTCTGTCTGTCTGTCTGTCTGTCTGTCTGTCTGTCTGTCTGTCTGATTTATGTCCATTTCAAGCAAAAAAAATTGTCGGTCACCAGTTACGATGCGCAGTACTGCTTAGACAAACGTAAGTATGCGCAGAAGAGTTTATTAATATATACGAATGCTTAAAAGTGTTCTGGTAAACATATACAAATATGTCATGCGCAGTAAGGATTGGTAAAACATTATTATGCGCAAAAGCGTTTAATAATACATACGAAAGCTTAAAAGTGTTCTGGAAAACATATATAAATATGTCATGCGCAGTAAGGATTGGTGGAACATATTTATGCGCAGAAGTGTTTAATAAAACATACGAATGCTTAAAAGTGTTCTGGCAAACATATACAAATATGTCATGCGCAGTAAGGATTGGTGGAACATATTTATGCGCAAAAGTGTTTAATAATACATACGAATAGTTAGAAATGTTCTGGCAAAGATATACAAATATATCATGCGCAGAAAAGATTGGTGGAACATATTTATGCGCAAACGTGTTTAATAATACATACGAATACGCAAAAGTGTTTTGGAAAAGATATACAAATATATCATGCGCAGTAGGGATTGGTGGAACATATTTATGCCCAAAAGTGTTTAATAATACATACGAATAGTTAGAAATGTTCTGGCAAAGATATACAAATATATCATGCGCAGTAAAGATTGGTGAACTATATTTATGCGCAAACGTGTTTAATAATACATACGAATGCACAGAAGTGTTCTGGAGTTGCTAGAGGTGAGGAAGAAAAGGAAGTGTGACAAAAAGTGTGTAGTCCATTTCCACTATTCTGTTCGTCTAAAATATAAAAGTTTTCAAACGCTTTTGCGTTTCAGATATTTTGATAAATGACAACGCGGAATTGTTTTTTTATGTCATTTAAATAACCTACTTTTTTGACGTCGAAATATTATTTAAGTTAAAGCAGTATAATTTGTAAACAGAAGTAAGCTTCCAGTATACGCAGTGCATAATAACATGTTGGGGAGAAAATTCAAACTTGGAATTAACGTTGTGCTATCTGAGTTGTAATTTGTTAAAGCATTTGTTGTTACATTTGTTATTTCAAGTACCTTCCATATAAAAATATGCATACAGCCAAGTCACAAAGACAAATTGTCATAAAGGTTTTATTATTTATTTTTGCATCTCCTTCAGTTATTACAACCCTGCTGATAATGACGGATCTGTGCAGCTCTGTGCGGGTGGAAAAACAAATCCGTTTTGATATGTTTTAGACCCGCTACATCCGCGTTCACCCGTCAATTGCATTTCACCGGCAATTTAGGATTAACATCAGATCCGCAGAATTCGGCAAATTTTTCAGTTGCATTGAGTCGGCTATAGCAGGTGTTATTTATATCTGCAATGATCCTAAATTTACAGTTAGACATTTAGGTCTGCATGCATCCGAAATTTCTACATAGAATTTTTGTCCGCTCAAGTCCGCTTAGATCCGGAACGTTGAAATATAATTTTTGTCGGCTGATACCCGCAACTTTTGTTATTTTTACATCTGATTTTATCCTAATTTGGTTGTCAAATATTTATATCTGCTTTTTCACAATAGAAGTACTTCCGCACAAATCCGCGTATGTCCAAAATAATTTATGTCCGCTGTTACCTGCCCAAGAATTTTTTTTTTTCTGTTTCATTAAGTCTGCTTATATCCGCCTATGCGCATCCGATCATGTCGGCTTACACCAGCCTAAGTGGTTTTGTCTGTCAGAGTATTAGTCGGCATTTATCCGCTCATATCTGCGCTTGGATTATGTAGGCATATACCGCGTTTATCTGACATTGTCCATCAATCTCCCAATTTTGTCGGCATGTAACCGCCCTAGTCCACTCATGTCTGCGCTCGGTCGTCTTTTTTTTCGAATTATGTCGGCGTATATCCGCGTTTATCCGAAACTGTCCCGTCAATCTTTCCCAATTTTGTCGGCATGTAACCGCCTGAGTCCGCTTATATCTACGCTCGGTCGTCTTTTTTTCAGATTATGTCGGCGTATATCCGCGTTTATCCGACACTGTCCGTCAATCTTTCCCAATTTTTTCGGCATTAAACCGCCCTAGTCCGCTCATATCTGCGCGCGGTCGTCTTTTTTTTAGATTATTTCGGCGTATATCCGCGTTTATCCGACACTGTCCCTCAACCCTTCCCAATTTTGTCGGCATGTAACCGCCCTGGTCTGCTCATATCTGCGCTGGACCGTCTTTTTTTTCGGATTATGTCGGCGTATATCCGCGTTTATCTGATATTGTCCGTCAATATTTCCCAATTTTGTCGGCGTGTAACCGCCCCAGTCCGCTTATATCTGCGCTCAACCGTCTTTTTTTTCGGATTATGTCGGCGTATATCCGCGTTTATATGATACTGTCTGTCAATATTTCCCAATGTTGTCGGCATGTACCCGCCCAAGTCCGCTCAAATCTGCTCTCGGTCGTCTTTTTTTCGAATTATGTCTGCGTACATTCGCGTTTATCTGACATTTTCCGTCAATCTTTCTCAATTTTGTCGACATGTACCCGCCCCAGTCCGCTCATATCTGCGCTCAACCGTCTTTTTTTCGGATTATGTCGGCGTATATCCGCGTTTATCTGATATTGTCCGTCAATATTTCTCAATATTGTCAGCATGAACCCGCCCTAGTCCGCTCAAATCTGCGCTCGGTCGTCTTTTTTTCGGATTATGTCGGCGTATATCCGCGTTTATCCGACACTGTCCGTTAATCCTTCCCAATTTTGTCGGCATGTAACCTCCCTGGTCCTCTCATATTTGCGCAGGACCGTCTTTTTTTTCGGATTATGTCGGCGTATATCCGCGTTTATCTGATATTGTCCGTCAATATTTCCCAATTTTGTCGGCATGTACCCGCCCAAGTCAAATCTGCGCTCGGTCGTCTTTTTTTCGAATTATGTCTGCGTACATCCGCGTTTATCTGACATTGTCCGTCAATCTTTCCCAATTTTGTCGGCATGTACCGGCCCCAGTCCGCTCATATCCGCGCTCGGTCTTCTTCTTTTTCGGACTATGTCGGCATACACCCGCCCATGTTCGCGTTTATCAGACCATGTACGCGCTCTAAACCAGGGGGGTTCCGACTGGTATTACAGACGATTCACTCACCACAGTAATGAGAAGAATCTAGCACATGCGCACTGGTTTGCTTATTTTTGTTTTGACGGTTGTCAAATGTGGCTTTCGTTTAGGCAGTTGTAGTTTTATGAAATAGTTTAATTTGAGTGGGGTTACGGTGCGCATCAGGTCCACAAAAATGAACTATATTTTTGAACTGATTTCTGGTTTTATTACTAAAACTTACTGTCTTGAATATAATTAGGTGCGGAAAATCCAGTTTTTTTGTTAGAATATATAGCAAAAGATTGTTAATATACTCACGAATTTCTGTTTGATTTTTTTAATGGGGGCGTTGGTTTACGTTAACAATGGTTTGGTTTGGTAGTTTGCTGGTTTGGTGTTTTTTTTTAATGGGAGGCCTTGGTTTACGTTAACAATGATTTGGTTTGGTAGTTTGCTGGTTTGGTGTTTTTTTTAATGGGAGGCGTTGGTTTACGTTAATAATGGTTTGGTTTGGTAGTTTGCTGGTTTGGTGTTTTTTTTAATGGGAGGCATTTTTCAGATACGATATTTCAGAAATTTGAAGGCGATATATTTTAAGAATCAAATATGATTATATTTAGGCTAAATAATTTAGCTTTAGCTAATTAAAAAATAAATGCTCGCCTGGTGTAACAATATTCATAAGAAATTCATTGTTTTAATCAAATATTGAGAACCTCTGGAGAATACAGTAGAGTGGGTAAAAGCATTTCTTCGGCCGTATGATCCAGACTCGAATTTTGTATTTTTAAAAAAATAATTTCTTGTTTATTAATGAATATTCCGCAATTTTTTTTTACGAAAATACTATTAAAAGCGAGTACTTTTAGCCAATTAAAAAAAAACTGTTAGCTAGCAAAGAATAAAGCAGATATTTTTGTAACATTCTGCAAAAGAACCTTAAAACCTTAGAACCTTAAAATAGTTTTTGGCATACGTCAAAACAAAAATAAGAAAATCAGTGCGCATGCGCTGGATTCTTCTCATTACTGCGGTGAGTGAATCGTTATTACAGACCTAGCAACAAGCAAGAAATAGTTCGCATATCATTCTTAGATGGCGCTAGGTGTTTAATTCGAGATGTTCGAGATGTAAAAAACAAGGTTGGATCGATCCCCCAATCCCCTCGTTAAATTTAACTATTTATATGTTTTTATTTTTATTGTTATTATTTATTATTACATTTTTTGTCTTTAAACATTTGTTTATTATAATATAATGTTTTTTCTGTTAAAAAATAATGTTTACGTATGTTGAGCTAACCTCTTCTAGTCACCAAACTTGGACCGTCACGATACAAGCGCCTAATTGCAGCTCTCCGTGCCGGTGTTTGTTTTGTTTTTTGGTGTTCTTTTTTCTAATGAGGGGGCCTTGGTTTACGTTAACGTTAGTTTTGGCGTCTGATTGGTGTTTTTTTTTATGTAAAAAAATGTTTTTTATTTAAAATAATATATTGAAAAACGGTCAGCGCATGCGCAGTTTATCAAAAGCGGCATAAAGAGCTGCACATAAGAGCTCCTGTCACGATTTATGTTTGACATAACCTATAATTACTGTTGCTTTTGGCGCCTGTTCTTTAACAAATAAAAGTAAGTAAAGTTAAAAAGCTAGCAATAATTATAAATATAAAGCAAAATAACAATTATGTTTAACTAATTACAGTACTATGGAATGAATAATCGAATGTTTGATTGGATACATAGGTGATAGGACCAAAAGAAATTAGAAACAACAACGGTCATAGATTTTTTTATTAAAAGTAAGTACACCTGAATTTGTTTAAATACATTAATAAATATCGCTTACCAAAATACCCCACTTTTATTTAGTTTATTTTAGTTTTGTTCGTTCAGTACGGGGTTCATAAACCTCAACACCTCGTCTCTAGGGACCTTTGTTAACCACACAGACCTCCTTATATCATCCCTGTTTTTTTTTTTTTGAAGACTGCAGTATTTTTTATTATTTTAGGCCCCGCTAAGCCCCTCTAGATATGCGCATAATTGCTTAAAAAAAATATTCTCACCCTGAAATAATAACAAAGTCATACTTGTCCAATTATTTAAACACCTCTTGTTTTTTTAGGAAAAGTTGGAGATGAGACAAGATGGATAAAGGAAGATACAATTCAACTTAATGAGATCCCAGGACAGTCCCCCCCCCCCGGCCTTGGTTTGAGCCCCCTGGTATTTTTTAGGGCGCCAATTTTCTTTTGTAGGGGCGCCAAGTTTGGGTAAAAACCGTCAAGGACAAAGCCTTTTTCCTTGAAGGTTATTTCTGGGGCGCCATTTTTTTGCGGGGGCGCCAAGTTCGGTAGATACCGTCAGGGGGTAAACCTTTTTTCGTAAAGGTAATTTTTGGAGTGCCATTTTTTTTGCAGGTGTGCCAATTTTGGCAGAAACCGCTAGGGACAAAGCTTTTTTAATTTTTGGGTCGACAATTTTTTTCGCTGACCCCCCTGGCATTTTTTTGGAGCGCCAATTTTGTTTTACAGGGGCGCCAAGTTTGGTAGAAATCGTCAGGGACAAAGCATTTTTTTATGAAGGTATTTTTTCTTTTTTTTTTAGCCCCTAGATTTTTTTCTGGTTACGGCCACGTCCCAGGATATCAGCTGAATTATTTTCATAATATTTTTTACTCGCTCTTTATAAAGAACTACTTCTTTAGGGGTTGTTCAACAATTATGTCACCACTCAAGGGGGGATGTGGTCAGAGGTCAAGTTACAAAAAGTAGGGTGGGGGGTTTGATGTATTAATGATGATATTTTTTCGGGGGGTAGAAGCCAAATTGACACGGGGTCAAAAGTTGTCTAAATTGCGGGGACGTAATTTTTGAATAGCCCCTAAAAATGTTAGAGTAAACATTATGTTTATAATTAAGTACCTATTTGATAACAGGCGCGTAGTCAGCATCCAGTGTCAGACTGGGAAGCCCAAGGCTAGTGAGATTTCTAGCCTAGGGGGGCCCAGCTATTAAAAATTTTAATTTTTTTTCATTTCCAAAATAAAATTTTTCATTCAAAATTTCAAAATTTGGCGTCCCTACCAAATCAAACAAACCCTCAGAAAAAAAGCTTTGTCCCTGAGCGTTTCTACAAAATTTATCGCCCCAAGCAAAAAAACACCCACCATTATTTTAATTTTTCAATTTTTTATTTAAAATAACAAAAAAATATTAAACAAATAAAGATTCTTGGGGGGTAAATACCCCCTCTACCCCCCCATATCTATGTACCTGTCCGATAAACTATTTTTCTTTATACTTATATTTTTTCCAGGTATTTACATAGAGTTTGTATTATAGTTATATTACAATTTTGTTTAAAAAAAATACTTTATTATAATTTCTTGTTTTTTTATTAACCACACAACCATTATTTTGATTTAGGCGTTCGGAAATTTTTTCGAATGCCTAAATCAAAGTAATGGTCCAAATTAAATAAAAATATAATTTGAATAAGCCGCCATTATGTGGCAGCTGCTGTTTAGTTTGCATATCATTCATAGGGCGGCGACACATAACATTCGTGGTATTATGTGTTGCCTAACTTTAACATGGGGCCTTGATTTCTGGTGGGTGTTCTGTTCTCTAAACTAGTTTTGTCTATTATATCGGCCCAAGTCTGTTATGTCATAACCGCCCAAGTATGGTTTTGACTGTTAGCTCTTACCCGTCCAAATTTTGTGCCGGCTCATACCGGCCCAAATCTGTTTTTTTTTTCTATTACAACGCCCACCCATGTCTGACCATGCCCATTTTATTGTATTCCTTATGCACAGTGCAAAAATAGTTTTTAGATTTTGGACAATACAAAAATATACTTTTTAGGTTTTTAAATATTGGACATTGAATCAACTTTATTATTTAAAATTATTAAAATAATAAAAAATAAATCAAAATATTAAAGGATATAACATTTTATTGTATTTCAACTACGTTTGGTAAATCACAGAGGAAATGATTGTCATAAATTTCTAAATATAAACATTTTTTTTTTAATTAAATCATTATTTAAACGAACAGTATGCATTTTCCAAAATGAATAAATTGGTAATTTCTATGTCTTCAATTAAAACATTTTTAACTTTAAAAACAGATATCTCTATAAAAAAAATTCATTTAACTTAATTAATTTTTCTATTTTACCATATCCGATATCACCAGGTTTGGACTTTTACCAATATTTTCAGATTAGTACCGTATTATGGGTCTATCTAAAATACTGAACACAATATTCAGCTGAACGTTCAGCGCATGCGCATATCAGTCCCGCAAATCACGGGTGCGTTCCAAAACAACGTATACAGGGCGGATTTAAAACAATAATTTAAAACCAAACTTAAAAAGAGTTATTTTTGGTCAATCAAAAGTAAACATAGGTTAAGCTTGGCTAGTTTAACATACGGGGTATAATAATTTCACTAAACAATAAAGATGTTGAGTGTCTGAAAAAAATAATTTATTTTATTTTAAATGTTCTTTATATTTGAAATTTAACCCCCTACAGACAAAGTGTATTTTTTCAATATATTTTTATTTCAGCTCTCCGCGATAATATACGGGGTGTATACATTAAACTGAACGATAAAAAAACAACCTGAACGCCTAAAAAAAATAGTAAAATTTTGTTTATCGCTACAAAACTTAAAATCTTATTTGGTTTTACCATTTTCTACAATATATTTTTATTTCAGCTCTCCGCGATAATATACGGGGTGTATACATTAAACTGAACGATAAAAAAACAATCTGAACGCCTAAAAAAAATAGTAAAATTTTGTTTATCGCTACAAAACTTAAAATCTTATTTGGTTTTACCATTTTCTACAATATATTTTTATTTCAGCTCTCCGCGATAATATACGGGGTGTATACATTATACTGAACGATAAAAAAACAACCTGAACGCCTAAAAAAAATAGTAAAATTTTGTTTATCGCTACAAAACTTAAAATCTTATTTGGTTTTACCATTTTCTACAATATATTTTTATTTCAGCTCTCCGCGATAATATACGGGGTGTATACATTAAACTGAACGATAAAAAAACAACCTGAACGCCTGAAAAAAATAGTAAAATTTTGTCTATCGCCACAAAACTTAAAATCTTATTTGGTTTTACTATTTTCTACAATATATTTTTATTTCAGCTCTCCGCGATAATATACGGGGTGTATACATTAAGCTGAAAGCTAAAAAATCAACCTAAATGCCTGAAAAAAATAGTAAAATTTTGTCTATCGCCACAAAACTTAAAATCTTATTTGGTTTTACCATTTTCTACAATATATTTTTATTTCAGCTCATCGTGATAATATACATTAAACTGAACGATAAAAAAACAACCTGAACGCCTGAAAAAAATAGTAAAATTTTGTTTATCGCTACAAAACTTAAAATCTTATTTGGTTTTACCATTTTCTACAATATATTTTTATTTCAGCTCTCCGCGATAATATACGGGGTGTATACATTAAACTGAACGATAAAAAAACAACCTGAACGCCTGAAAAAAATATTAAAATTTTGTGTATCGCTACAAAACTTAAAATCTTATTTGCTTTTAACATTTTCTACAATATATTTTTATTTCAGCTCTCCGCGATAATATACGGGGTGTATACATTAAACTGAACGATAAAAAAACAACCTGAACGCCTAAAAAAAATAGTAAAATTTTGTTTATCGCTACAAAACTTAAAATCTTATTTGGTTTTACCATTTTCTACAATACATTTTTATTTCAGCTCTCCGCGATAATATACGGGGTGTATACATTAAACTGAACGATAAAAAAACAACCTGAACGCCTAAAAAAAATAGTAAAATTTTGTTTATCGCTACAAAACTTAAAATCTTATTTGGTTTTACCATTTTCTACAATATATTTTTATTTCAGCTCTCCGCGATAATATACGGGGTGTATACATTAAACTGAACGATAAAAAAACAACCTGAACGCCTGAAAAAAATAGTAAAATTTTGTGTATCGCTACAAAACTTAAAATCTTATTTGCTTTTAACATTTTCTACAATATATTTTTATTTCAGCTCTCCGCGATAATATACGGGGTGTATACATTAAACTGAACGATAATAGTAAAATTTTGTGTATCGCTACAAAACTTAAAATCTTATTTGCTTTTAACATTTTCTACAATATATTTTTATTTCAGCTCTCCGCGATAATATACGGGGTGTATACATTAAACTGAACGATAAAAAAACAACCTGAACGCCTGAAAAAAATAGTAAAATTTTGTGTATCGCTACAAAACTTAAAATCTTGTTTGGTTTTACCATTTTCTACAATATAATTATATTTCAGCTCTCCGCGATAATATACGGGGTGTATACGTTAATCTGAACGATAAAAAAACAACCTGAAAATAGTAAAATTTTGTTTATCGCTACAAAACTTAAAATCTTATTTGGTTTTACCATTTTCTACAATATATTTTTATTTCAGCTCATCGTGATAATATACGGGGTGTATACATTAAACTGAACGATAAAAAAACAACCTGAACGCCTGAAAAAAATAGTAAAATTTTGTGTATCGCTACAAAACTTAAAATCTTGTTTGGTTTTACCATTTTCTACAATATATTTATATTTCAGCTCTCCGAGATAATATACGGGGTGTATACGTTAATCTGAACGATAAAAAAACAACCTGAACGCCTGAAAAAAATAGTAAAATTTTGTGTATCGCTACAAAACTTAAAATCTTATTTGGTTTTACCATTTTCTACAATATATTTTTATTTCAGATCTCCGCGATAATATACGGGGTGTATACATTAAACTGAACGATAAAAAAACAACCTGAACGCCTGAAAAAAATAGTAAAATTTTGTGTATCGCTACAAAACTTAAAATCTTATTTGGTTTTACCATTTTCTACAATATATTTTTATTTCAGCTCTCCGCGATAATATACGGGGTGTATACATTAAGCTGAACGATAAAAAAACAACCTGAACGCCTGAAAAAAATAGTAAAATTTTGTGTATCGCTACAAAACTTAAAATCTTATTTGGTTTTACCATTTTCTACAATATATTTTTATTTCAGCTCTCCGCGATAATATACGGGGTGTATACATTAAGCTGAAAGCTAAAAAATCAACCTAAATGCCTGAAAAAATAGTAAAATTTTGTCTATCGCCACAAAACTTAAAATCTTATTTGGTTTTACCATTTTCTACAATATATTTTTATTTCAGCTCATCGTGATAATATACGGGGTGTATACATTAAACTGAACGATAAAAAAACAACCTGAACGCCTGAAAAAAATAGTATAATTTTGTGTATCGCTACAAAACTTAAAATATTATTTGGTTTTACCATTTTCTACAATATGTTTTTATTTCAGCTCTCCGCGATAATATACGGGGTGTATACGTTAAACTGAACCATAAAAAAACAACCTGAACGCCTGAAAAAAATAGTAAAATTTTGTTTATCGCTACAAAACTTAAAATCTTATTTGGTTTTACCATTTTCTACAATATCTTTTTATTTCAGCTCTCCGCGATAATATACGGGGTGTATACATTAAACTGAACGATAAAAAAACAACCTGAACGCCTGAAAAAAATAGTAAAATTTTGTGTATCGCTACAAAACTTAAAATCTTATTTGCTTTTAACATTTTCTACAATATATTTTTATTTCAGCTCTCCGCGATAATATACGGGGTGTATACATTAAACTGAACGATAAAAAAACAACCTGAACGCCTGAAAAAAATAGTAAAATTTTGTGTATCGCTACAAAACTTAAAATCTTATTTGCTTTTAACATTTTCTACAATATATTTTTATTTCAGCTTTCCGCGATAATATACGGGGTGTATACATTAAACTGAACGATAAATAAACAACCTGAACGCCTGAAAAAAATAGTAAAATTTTGTGTATCGCTACAAAACTTAAAATCTTGTTTGGTTTTACCATTTTCTACAATATATTTATATTTCAGCTCTCTGCGATAATATACGGGGTGTATACGTTAAACTGAACGATAAAAAAACAACCTGAACGCCTGAAAAAAATAGTAAAATTTTGTTTATCGCTACAAAACTTAAAATCTTATTTGGTTTTACCATTTTCTACAATATATTTTTATTTCAGCTCATCGTGATGATATACGGGGTGTATACATTAAACTGAACGATAAAAAAACAACCTGAACGCCTGAAAAAAATAGTAAAATTTTGTGTATCGCTACAAAACTTAAAATCTTATTTGGTTTTACCATTTTCTACAATATGTTTTTATTTCAGCTCTCCGCGATAATATACGGGGTGTATACATTAAACTGAACGATAAAAAAACGACCTGAACGCCTGAAAAAAATAGTAAAATTTTGTTTATCGCTACAAAACTTAAAATCTTATTTGGTTTTACCATTTTCTACAATATATTTTTATTTCAGCTCTCCGCGATAATATACGGGGTGTATACATTAAACTGAACGATAAAAAAACAACCTGAACGCCTGAAAAAAATAGTAAAATTTTGTGTATCGCTACAAAACTTAAAATCTTATTTGGTTTTACCATTTTCTACAATATGTTTTTATTTCAGCTCTCCGCGATAATATACGGGGTGTATACGTTAAACTGAACGATAAAAAAACAACCTGAACGCCTGAAAAAAATAGTAAAATTTTGTTTATCGCTACAAAACTTAAAATCTTATTTGGTTTTACCATTTTCTACAATATATTTTTATTTCAGCTCTCCGCGATAATATACGGGGTGAACGCCTGAAAAAAATAGTAAAATTTTGTTTATCGCTACAAAACTTAAAATCTTATTTGGTTTTACCATTTTCTACAATATGTTTTTATTTCAGCTCTTCGCGATAATATACGGGGTGTATAATTTAAACTGAACGATAAAAAAACAACATGAACGCCTGAAAAAAATAGCAAAATTTTGTCTATCGCCACAAAACTTAAAATCTTATTTGGTTTTACTATTTTCTAAAATATATTTTTATTTCAGCTCTCCGCGATAATATACGGGGTGTATACATTAAGCTGAAAGCTAAAATATCAACCTAAATGCCTGAAAAAAATAGTAAAATTTTGTTTATCGCTACAAAACTTAAAATCTTATTTGGTTTTACCATTTTCTACAATATGTTTTTATTTCAGCTCTTCGCGATAATATACGGGGTGTATACGTTAAACTGAACGATAAAAAAACAACCTCAACGCCTGAAAAAAATAGTAAAATTTTGTTTATCGCTACAAAACTTAAAATCTTATTTGGTTTTACCATTTTCTACAATATATTTTTATTTCAGCTCTCCGCGATAATATACGGGGTGTATACATTAAACTGAACGATAAAAAAACAACCTGAACGCCTAAAAAAAATAGTAAAATTTTGTTTATAGCTACAAAACTTAAAATCTTATTTGGTTTTACCATTTTCTACAATATGTTTTTATTTCAGCTCTTCGCGATAATATACGGGGTGTATACGTTAAACTGAACGATAAAAAAACAACCTGAACGCCTGAAAAAAATAGTAAAATTTTGTTTATCGCTACAAAACTTAAAATCTTATTTGGTTTTACCATTTTCTACAATATATTTTTATTTCAGCTCTCCGCGATAATATACGGGGTGTATACATTAAACTGAACGATAAAAAAAGAACCTGAACGCCTGAAAAAAATAGTAAAATTTTGTTTATCGCTACAAAACTTAAAATCTTATTTGGTTTTACCATTTTCTACAATATGTTTTTATTTCAGCTCTCCGCGATAATATACGGGGTGTATACGTTAAACTGAACGATAAAAAAACAACCTGAACGCCTGAAAAAAATAGTAAAATTTTGTTTATCGCTACAAAACTTAAAATCTTATTTGGTTTTACCATTTTCTACAATATATTTTTATTTCAGCTCTCCGCGATAATATACGGGGTGTATACATTAAACTGAACGATAAAAAAACAACCTGAAAGCCTGAAAAAAATAGTAAAATTTTGTTTATCGCTACAAAACTTAAAATGTTATTTGGTTTTATCATTTTCCACAATATATTTTTATTTCAGCTCTCCGCGATAATGTACGGGGTGTATACATTAAGCTGAACGCTAAAAAATCAACCTGAACGCCTGAAAATAATAGCAAAATTTTGTCTATCACTACAAAACTTAAAATCTTATTTGGTTTTACCATTTTCTACAATATATATTTATTTCAGCTCATCGCAATAATATACAGGGTGTATACATTAAACTGAACGATAAAAAAACAACCTGAACGCCTGAAAAAAATAGTAATATTTTGTCCATCGCTACAAAACTTAAAATCTTATTTGTTTTTACCATTTTCTACAATATGTTTTTATTTCAGCTCCCCGCGATAATATACGCAATTTGCAGGTACTGTGCCTATTTTTTTTTATTATTATTTGAGGCAAACCAATTGGTTGTGTTTGCAAACCAATTGGTCTTACAATATGGATTGTGTAAATTATTTACCTGTGGGGTCTGAAAATCCCTAAAAAATTATGTCGGAATTTTTGCACGAGCCCTACTTTATGGGGTAGGGTATTAAATAAAAAAAACATACAAAATAATTTAAAATTTAAACAAATAAAATCAAAATAAACAAAAATAGAATACATTATAAAATAAAAAAAAACAAAAAACTATTAATAAGGCAAAAAAAGTAAATGTCATTGATAACAAAAATTGTACAGGGTTATAATTAAAAAAAGGACATAAAAAGATAATTTAAAATAAAAACAATTAAAATAAAAATAAACAAAACTAACGAAAATTGAATATATGATAAAAAAAACAAAAAAGATTAATTAGACAAAAAAACTAAAAGTTGTTGAAAAAAAAATTGTCAATACCATTTTCTCACAAGCAAGTCATAATAAATAAAAAAAATCCATTTAAAATAATTTAAAACTTAAACAAATAAAATCAAAATTAACAAAAATAGAATACATGATAAAAAAAAAGTATTAATAAGGCAAAAAAAAGTAAATGTTATTTATAAAAACAATTAAAAATAATAACTGAAATAGAAAATGTTATAATAAAAAACAAAAAATTATTAATTACTTTAAGTAAGTACTTTAAGACATATTAAAATACATCCGGGAGAAAATAATTAAGTGAAAATGGTTCTTAAGCTAGCACGATTCGGCTGGAAAGTAAAAAAATGAACCACGAAATCTGCTACCAGAACTTTTTTTCAAAAACAATAAGAACTAACAAAAATCGTGTCATCAGACGGACGGACGGACGGACGGATAGACGGATATTTGTATCCAAGAATTTTTTTTTCTAGGACGTTTTTGGCTATTTTGGGTTATTCTAAACTACTGTATTATAAGCACACATCTTTTTAAAAAGTGAAATTCAATTTTTTGAACAAGCTCGGCATTGGTACCTGGGTGGGGTCTTTGTTTTGGTATATTTATCACAAACTTTGTGATACCAATGCCGGCAATCATTGCAAAAAATGAGTTCATCTCCTCCAGAGCAGTTTATGGTATGGCATATTTGAGTGTTTTCATTATGAAAACCTTTTGAAACTATACTACTTATATCGGGTCTTTGATAGTCTTTTCCTTTAGTTTTATTTCTGGAAGTATGGGAAACTCTAGAGACATTTTTGTTTTATTGATTTTCTCTACTCCCATATTGTTTTCCCTCATTTCTTTTAAAATAATATGATGAATTTTATTTCTATATGCATTTATATCATATTGATAATTTAAAATAAAATTGCTTGATCCATTGATCAGGGATTCTGCAAATAAACACACAAATGGACCGCAGTCATACGCATTACCCTGATGAGGAACGTTTTGTGTACGAACTACTGTCCATTCATTTTCATTAAATGCAAAACCCCTGAATCGCCGGTATTGTGCAAATAATGTTATAATTCCCATCATATTGGACCAAGGGATAGGATGCCCGAGACTATCCAAATGGATAATCTCTTTATGCCCTTGGTCCAATATGAATAAGCGAAAGTGGTTATTTATTAACATGGGGAGGAGGACAATGTCTGTCTTCAAAACAATTTGTTTTCACCATATATTTAGTGTTGTGGCCAGACATTTCCTCCTCCGAAATACAATTAACCACTGTTTGGTCAACGGAAGATATTGTTATATCTCCCGTTGACGTATTACTAATTAAAATTTTGATATATGTGTCCACTATGCTCTCTGAGAACCACATTTGACTCAAATCTTTTCCAGGTTTAAACATTATATTTTCCAAATGGCCTGGATAAATCTGTATGCCGCCAATTACAAATTGACGGTTTTTTCTAAATTTTTCTGAAAAAGTATCAGTTACTATGTCCATAAATGTTTCCTCTTCCTCCTAAATAAAGAAGTAACAAATAAATAATAAAAATTATAATGTTTTTCTACTTTCACGTGATGCTCACTGGGGGAGTCAGCCTAAACAGACTGATACCAATATCATTGTATTTAAATCAAAATTTATGGGCAAAAAAATACATGTTCTGTCAAAAATTGACAAACGATACATAGTTTTGACTTTTTTCAGGCCCGTAACTGGGGGGTGCTAGGGGGTGCTCAGCACCCCTTGGGTTGTTTTTGAGCACACCCTGGCGAAATAAGCTCAATAGTGCTTATAATCACCCCCGCATGGGTAAAGGGAAACTGGTCAGTAAATTGTTTACTCGGGAAAATTGGAAAGGTTGGGATATTTTTTTTAGTCATCAAAATTTTAAGGTCGGGGGTAGTAAAGCTTGTTTTGAGTTGGGAATTTTTCAGATGTGAGGACCTTTTTTAATCAGCAAAATTTCACGGTCAGGGGTAAAGCTGTTTTTTGATTTGGGGCAATATTTTCTCTGACTCCCCCCCCCCAAATGCTTCGGAGCATTATTATAAAAAAAATCTGTCAGGGGGTGGTCAGCACCCCCTGGATTTTTTTTCAGTTACGGGCCTGTCTGAATTGACAATATTCTCTGGGTGCAAAGTGTTACCAACTAACCAGTAGTTCTAATGTACTGGCATCTGTTTTTGATATAAATGGTGCATGTGCAATTGCTTATAACGTTTTAGGCCTGGTGTTTATTATTTTTTTGTTATTTTTGTATTTTTTCTAGTTTATACTAATTAATTCATTGGTTTATACATTTAGGGAACTTTATTTTTCTACGGTTGCTAACACAATTCGCACCCAGTGTATATTGTCAATTAAAATATGTACAAATATACTGGGTATTCCATTTGAAAATCAAAAGTTGAGGTCATATCCGGCGAAACCGGAAGTAAAACTAATCTTAATTTACGGGTGGACATAAATAAAACTCACCCGGTATGTAAAATTAGAGCAATTTTTGCATGCGCCTACCTACATAACCGATAAGTGCTCCTAAGAAAATAAAAACAAAGAATTATAAAGTGTTTGGAAATACTAAAACATAGATAAATCAGCTCCGTAATTTGTAGCTAAATCCAAGAGGTCGAGCTTCTGGCTTTGGCAGGAGCGGATCCAGGGACAATATGGGAGATCCCCCACCCAGAGTCAAGCAAATACTGGGTATTCCATTTGAAAATCAAAAGTTGAGGTCATATCCGGCGAAACCGGAAGTAAAACTAATCTTAATTTACGGGTGGACATAAATAAAACTCACCCGGTATGTAAAAATAGAGCAATTTTTGCATGCGCCTACCTACATAACCGATAAGTGCTCCTAAGAAAATAAAAACAAAGAATTATAAAGTGTTTGGAAATACTAAAACATAGATAAATCAGCTCCGTAATTTGTAGCTAAATCCAAGAGGTCGAGCTTCTGGCTTTGGCAGGAGCGGATCCAGGGACAATATGGGAGATCCCCCACCCAGAGTCAAGCAAAACCAAAGTACCTATCATAGAATATAGAATAGAAATTGCCCCCCCAAACCAAAATCCTGGATCCGCCCCTGGGCGTAGGTGATAAATCATGGAATCACTCAGGCGTAAAGTTAACCTAATTTTTTACTCACCTCCTCTATAAGGATAGAAGGATCTTCACACGGGAAAGGATTGGACGTTTCTATATTTCTTTCTTTTTCAAGATTAAGTTTGGACGCAAATATTTCCTTTTCATTTTTTGTGATGATGGATTTGTCTATGCCTTTTCTTACGGGTGTTAAAGTGTAAACATTTTCCTCAGTTTTCGCTACACTTGTCATAAAAGTAGATTTGTCCTCATTGCCTTTTCTTACGGGTGTTGAAGTGTAAAAATGTTCCTCAGTTTTCTCTACACTTGTCATAAAAGTAGATTTGTCCTCATTTTCTTCGATAAAAAATCGTCTTTTATTAAGATTATTGCCCGTTTTAACTGGAATTAATAGGGAAACCTCATCATTATCTATAGATTTTTCTTCATTCATAGATTTTTTACTGTCAGGGGCAGCAACTAAAAATGTAACTTTCTTTCCTTTCTTTCCTTTCTTTCTGCCACTTTTAAAACCTCTCTTTCTATTAATTATGGTAGACAGTTTTTGCGTTGTGGTCTTTTGTCTGTAGTTCCCTATCGACATGCGACATGCCGTTATATGACAACAGTTTTTCTTAGCTACGCATGTGCAGATTTCATCCGGAAATAGAGTAACCAAGTTTTTTTTTGTTTCGCCGGAAACTATGAAAGCTTTGTCTTCAGGTATTAGATGAACTCTGTTTTCAGTTATCATCTTCATGGCCATGGCATAGTTGGTGTTTACTTCCTCTCTTTCTAGTTCCTTTTTTCTTTTGTGATCCTCGTTTATATAAATATATGGTAAATCATCGATATTTATATTTTCTTTGGGTAACCAAAAAATTTCTTCAGGTTTTTTTCTCATTATGCTATGTTCATCTTTAAGATGTAGGTCTCCCATACCTGCAAAACCTCTTAATATATCCCGGTTATAATGCCTGTTTAATTGGTTTAATGTGAGAACCAAAACCTAAAAAAAATGCAAATTTGTAAACTTTTAAATGCCAAATCTGGTTCCTGTTAATTATTCAAGTGTTGATGTGACATAAAAAGGTAGCATCTTAGTAACTTATCAAAAAAATTATATCCCATTAAAATCTATTGCGTGTTAAGGAAGTTAGATCAATTGATCTATATATAGTACGAAGCTTCTTTATAATAATAAAATAACCACATATACTGGGTGATTCAGAAATAAGGTACAAAACTTAAAAAACTGCGAAAATGAGTCATAAAGGAGCTACGATCCTCCTAAGGGTATAAGGGTATTTCTGTACGAATCCATACCACCTTGGTGATTGAATGTCACGGATTTTCGTTAAACTTTTTTTATATTATCACCACTCTAATACTAAAAGCCTTGTGCAAAAAAAAGAATTTAAAAAATTTTTTTGGCTGAGATATGATTTTTTTAAAATTTTGTAATTTTTCAATTTTTGACGATAAAGAAAACAGCTTTATTTTCAATTTATTACTATAAGTCTGACAATTTTAATCCAAATTTGATGAAATTTGGTGCACCCATGTAAACTTAGATGACAATCTTGAATTTTTTATAATTTTTTTTAATAGTGGGTTTCTGCTCTTCTTCTGCTTCTTCAAAAATATTTTTTTACGTTTTTTTATAACTATGTTTAACCCGATTTTTCGTAAAGTGCCCCCCCTACGATTTTTCTCAAATTTTGGTCAAATGTACTTCTAAGTGTCCTTTTTTTAATGAAGTAAAATTTATTCTGGGCAAATTGGGTTTACTATATATTTTAGCCATTTTAAATTTTTACGACAATGAGGAATTGTGCTGGAAATAGCTGTTTTACAAAAAAAGGCACATATTATTTTTTATATGTTTTTAATAGTTTAGGTCAAATGCTTCATTTTAAGACAAAAACAAAATAATTAATTGTTGGTTTTTTTCAAAAAATTCACAATTTTATTACTTTTTTATTTCTATATATTTTGTAGGCGTTTTTTTTTTTCTGGTGTAAACGTTAGCTTACGTTAAATACTCTTTAGACTTTAACATCAAAAACTATATTTTAAGAAAAAATGTGTTTATAATAATAAAAAAAAAATAAAATTTTTATTTAACAATATAAGTATTTAATTTAACAATGTATTATAAGTATTTTTTTTTAGTCTTCGACGCACAAACATACCTGCGACCTACGGACTTGGAGTCTTGGTGGTATATTTGTTCCCTGTATATGTACCTCCAAGTCCCGTCTCTTTGCCCGCGTACTCTTAACATGTTCTAATAAAAAAAAACAAAATATTCTAATAAATAAGGTATTATTGAACTAAATATTTTAAATGTAAAAATTCAAATTGCTTACCGTGACAAATATTTTTTTGACTTAAGTCAATTTTATAAAAGGTGCTAAAACACCTTTTGTACAGAACTGTAAAACAATAATTATCGAAATTGTCACAAAGTTTTTTTAAATTAAATTAACAAATATATTACTATGTATATTTAAGTTTGTATTTATAACATACGTCTGTAATTTTTTTTATTTTGTATAAAGACAAACACTTACTAGGAAAAATTGTGATAAAATAATGTACTTTGTTCCGTCAATCACTCCTTAATTAATAAGTTGCTAATCAAGTGCATATAGTGCGGAGTAGAGATGTTACGGAGTAGAGATGTTATGGAGTAGAGATGTTATAGAGTAGAGATGTTACGGAGTAGGGTTGTTGGGGAGTAGGGATGTTATGGAGTAGGGATGTTATGGAGTAGAGGTGTTATGAGTAGAAATGTTATGGAGTAGAGTTGTTATGGAGTAGGGATGTTATGGAGTAGAGATGTTACGGAGTAGTGAAATTTAGAGTAGAGATGTTAGTCTGCCAAGTTTTCTATGCCGGGGATAAATCCTTAATAAAAATTAATTTAAAAAATATTAATTTATTTAACATACTAATTCTTTATTTACAATTTATTTATGTCTTATTATTTAACTTTAATTATTATACAAAGCTTATCAAAATCTTTTAAATTTTTGTGAAGCGCATCCATCGCTAAAATATAATGAACTATTTTTTTATTTGCTTGTATTCCAAAGTGACATTGTTCGGTTAGAACTGTTAAGTTAAAAGTGACAATTTTGTTAACAGTTTGTCTTTTGTTTTACTTCGGCGTTCCCTTTTGGAAAATTGTATAGCGGTTGTGCTTGAAAAAACAAAAACAAAATTTTGTTGGCCCCTTATGGAAAATTGTCAGATAACTGACAGAACCAAATTAAAACTAATTTTACCTATTACTTTTACCTTTTTGTGTTAAAATATGTTTAGAAGCGAAAAAAAAATAGCGTATGATCCAAGGACGAGGAATATATCTCAATCTCTGCATGCGACCGAGCAACATTATTTCTCGTCCTTGGATCATACGCAATTTTTTTTCTCTTATAAACATATTTTTAACAAGAAATAAATAATAATGTCAAAAAAAAAAGTGTATTACTCTGACAGTTTACCAACTTTCAGGCATTTTTAAGATCAAAAATAAAACAAAAAAACATATTGTGTTAAAAAAAAAATAAAAATACGTTTTGGTGTTAAAGACTTAGTATTTAACGTAAGCTAACGTTTACACCAGAAAAAAACGCCTACATAATACATAGAAAAAAAAAGTAATAAAATTGTGGACTTTTTTGAAAAAAAAAACAACAATTAATTATTTTGTTTTTGTCTTAAAATGAAGCATTTGACCTAAACTATTAAAAACATATAAAAAATAATATGTGCCTTTTTTTGTAAAACAGCTATTTTGCAGAACAGTTCCTCATTGTCGTAAAAATTTAAAATGGCTAAAATATATAGTAAACCTAATTTGCCCAGAATAAATTTTACGTCATTGAAAAAAGGACACTTAGAAGTACATTTGACCAAAATTTGAGAAAAATCGTAGGGGGGGCACTTTACGAAAAATCGGGTTAAACATAGTTATAAAAAAACCTAAAAAAATATTTTTGAAGAAGAAGAAGAAGAGCAGAAACCCACTATTAAAAAAAATTATAAAAAATTCAAGATTGTCATCTAAGTTTACATGGGTGCACCAAATTTCATCAAATTTGGATTAAAATTGTCAGACTTATAGTAATAAATTGAAAATAAAGCTGTTTTCTTTATTGTCAAAAATTGAAAAATTACAAAATTTTAAAAAAATCATATCTCAGCCAAAAATTTTTTTTAAATTCTTTTTTTTGCATAAGGCGTTTAGTATTAGAGTGGTGATAATATAAAAAAAGTTTAACGAAAATCCGTGACATTCAATCACCAAGGTGGTATGGATTCGTACAGAAATACCCATAACTGAAAAGTTTTTATTTAATATCTTGGAACCCTATGAACTACAGTAAAGATTTTTTGCACATGCTAACATTTATATTTGGTTTGGTTATTTTAAACAGGGACGTGCAAAATGAGGGTCAATGTCACTTTTTTGTCCCAAACTTTTTCATCTGTAGATTTTTTGACATTTTATCAATAAAACATGATTCTTTAATTAAAAGTACATAAAAAGGTACTCTTTATGTAACACTGTTTTCGAGAAAATTGCAATTAAAGAGGCAATTTCACGTTTTGAGTATAAAAATAGAAGCTAAAAAATGCACCAATAAAAATTTCAGTACTGCCTTGCAAAAAATCGTTATAACGATTACAACTACAGTATACTGTAGTTCATAGGGTTCCGGATATATTAAATAAAAACTACTTTTCAGGTCTACCTTTAGCTCATTTCCGTACCAAGCTTTATAGGACTTGTTTTTAACCCTGTATACATTGATATTTCCTAAATCTATAAAATATTGTATTTCTTGAGGTACATAGTAGTAGTAGTACTCCCAGGGAAAAAAATTAACTATTATCTCTATAAAATTTTCTAATTAGAATACTAACCTGGATTTTCACCTCCTTCCTGCTTACTCATCTTTTCATTACGGAGTTGTAGCTCTCCGATGCATTGGAAGTGATTCCGCTGCCGATCTTATAAATTCCTAATCTCTCCAAAACCCATTTAGAAGATTTTACTATGTCGTCTTCCAAGTAACTGAAGTAGTAGTCTAAAAATCCCTGAGACCATTCTTTTTTCATTTTTTCAATTTTTTTATCATATATTTCTTCCGTGTCTGAGTCAATGAGATCCCATACGTTATTAACCTATATACAATTTAGTAATTTTAATAAATTCAATTTTGTTTATAATAGGAAATAATTGCACACCATAGTGCACAGGGCCGGTCTTTGCATTTCAGCGCCCTGAAGCAAGCTTCTGATTTGGTGCCCCTATTTTAAAAAAAGTTTGTCGAGTTTAAAGAATCCTTTAAAGTGCTCAGAAAATTTTGATAACTAAAGAAAACTCATTACCTCTGAAAAAAAACTTTATCCCTGACCAGAAAATTTTGACAAGACTAAAAAAAGGTCCTCACCTCTTAAAAAAACTTTACCCCTGCCAGAAAAATTTTCATAAAAAAAAATATTATCATTTTTTAAACGCCCCTAGACGGCACCCCTCTGAGTTAGCGCCCTGAAGCACTGATAGTGCATACCCTGGTAGAAAAGTACATAAATCTAACTTAACATTAGATTAGTGACATTTTTATGTTTAGTTTCAAACGTTATACAAAAACCTTATAAAATATATCAATCTAACCTTAAAAACTGACATTTGACAAAAACGTTATAAAATACATAAATCTAACGTTGGTTACCTAACCTTTTTCTAACCTTATTATAACTTTAAATATTTTTAAATTCCCATTAATAATACGTAATCTATAGTAGAAACTACTAATTTCAGAGAGCTATGTGGCTAGGTTTAATAATTATCCCAAATAGTTTGCAAATTCTCAAAAAATAAAATAAAAACACTAAAATATTTTATTCTCCTTGATTAAACAGACAGTATTATTATATATGCGCTTTCGTTAGTGAATATAATGTATCTAACAATCAAATATTTATCTATTAAAAAAAAAAATATATATATATATATATATATATAAAGTTTAAAAAAATATTATCCTCCAAAAGTAGAAATTATAGTAAGTCTGGCAACGCTTTATTGGAATTGAAAAAATATTTTAAGATTTTGAATGTATAAATAAATATTAACTAACTAAATATAAATATTTTCTGAGAGGTAAACGTATTTATCGAAGTATAATAGCATATTACACGAAAAATATTTAGGGCCACCTAAAAATATGACTATTTTATAAATAAATGTAACGAAATTATGTTTAAAAATATTATGATTACTAAAATATATTAAGATTTATTTATATGAATAAATTTGTCCCCAGATAGAAATTTCCTAGTTGGCCAACCCCCTTCGAAAGTTAGAAATTAAACGTACTTATAACGTACTTTTAACTTAAAAATCTAACGTTGGATTAACGTTTGTAACTAACGTTTGATTCTAACATTAAAAAGCGGAACTTTTGCATATATTTTATAACGTACTTTTATACAGTTTTCTAACATTAGAAAAACGTTATTCTAACGTTAAATCTCTACTGGGGTAGTATACTGTTGCAATAAGTAAATGATTTAAACTTACGTAAACACTTATTTCGTCTTCATTGATTTTTTTTTTCTTCAGCCAGTACCTTACATCTCTCTGTATGTGATTCCAGCACAGTACATGAGATGCCTTCGGTAGTTTGTCATGTATAGCTTTTTTTATGCCCGATTCCCTAAAATGTAATTTAAGTAATTATTACTTATTACCCACAGATACTACTACTATAATACAGTATACTGTATTATATACTGTATTAGGTATACTTAATACAGTAACTGGAGGGTCACTCGATCCGTTGGACTTTTGTCTAGTTTGTGTGTTAACAAACAATTGTGTGTTTTGTTGGTTGGTTTGCTTGGAGATTTCAGGCGGAAACTACCAGAAACCCAAACGCCTAACCACCAAAACACTAGACAAAGTAACAACTGATCGGGTGACCATAAGTAACTGTATTAAGTTTAGGGTCACCAGATCCGCTGTTGCTTTGTCTAGTTGGTGTTTAGCCGATTAACTTTTTAAAAATTCTGAAACCAAGGCATAGAAAAAAAAATTCTTTGTCTATGAACCTAAGTAAACCCACCAACCACCAAAACACATGAAAACTAACTGATTGAAGCAACAACAAATTAAATGACCCTTGTACTATAAAATATCCACCTGTCAGTTACAATGACGCAATCCTCAATTGATGGTACAGTTCTTACTGCATGCTCAAAAAAACGCTCGTGTATAATCCCATACTTAGAGTCATGGAGTAAATACATCAAAGGATGGACCGGCTCTTCTTCGAATAGTGTATTTTTGTACACAAGTGCGGAAAGATAAAAATCCCCAAGATTAAACGTAGTATCGTAGTGAAGGGTGAAATTTCCCTTCACTACGTTAAAATTGTTGATGCTTTCATCGTCATGAAGGTATATGAAAAAATACTCTGGCGTCAGTATTATTTCTTTTACAAAGGATAGCTCCTGTGACATCAGATAAGCGCCATAAATATCGTCGTTGCTAAGGAGCTTTCTCCCCCGCTCATTATATATCGTGTTCGAAACTTGTTTTTTATCTCTGGGCAATATGACATTGGCAAGTGCTGGGTCTGCATCCACAGAACCCAGGGTCTTATAAGCAGTTATCGGGCTTTCTTTAATTTTCTTCTTCTGTTCCTCTATTTGTGAAGAACACGTTCTTATGAATGGTCTTTTTAAATTATGCTTTCGGTTTCCTTAAAATTCACAATAGAAAATGACTACTATTGAGTTTATATAAAAATAATAAAAATATACAGGGTGTCGCAGAAACATGTTATATGAAATGGGCCTTATTAAAATTAGTTTACATATAAAGCCTCGTTGCTTTAACTTAAAGGGTTTCTGAGTTATTAAATAAAAATCGAATTTTTAGAACTCCTTTCGAAGAGGCGTAGCTCTATTGCAAGTCGTTTTAAGACAAATGTTTATAGGTACTTTTTTATTATTTTTTGGGTAAGAAATCAAACCCTAAAATATTAGCACGTCATTAAGGAACACCCTGTGTATTTAACTTATAGCATTATTACTGGAGAGACCCACCGAAGTAGGTAGTTCCGGCGCCCAGAGAGACCGACCGAAGAACTTGGTGGTTACGGTGGACTTTTATTTGGAAATTTTGTTTTCTGACCGTAGATCGAACCTCGGACCACTTGGTTGCAAGACCAGAGCCTCCACGACTAAACTTACCACTCCCAGTATTTATAACAAATTATATTAACGTATTTTTTGCATCGCATATATCGCATACATTTAAAAATATTTCATTCGGAATTTCAGCACATTCCCTTTCGATAGCTACCTTCGATTTATCAACGATTGCTAGTTTTATACCAATAACTTTATTCTCAAGAAAACCCCACAAGGTACTGTCGACGGTGCCAGTTACCTTAATTTATTGCAGGAATCTATCATGCCATATTATTGAAGATTTTGGTGATAAGAGATTTTATTTCCAATAATATGGAGCTCCACCATATTACCATAGTGATATAAGGGCATATCTTATTGAGAATATGCCTAACAGGTAGATAGGACGCAAAGAGCCCTGTAAAATACCCATCGCGATCACCGTGAGAGTTTTTCTTGTGGGGTTTCTTAAAAATAAAGTTTATGGTACAAAACCTGAAACCGTTGATGAATTAAAGGTACCTATTAAATGGGAATGTGCTGAAACTGCGAATGAAATACATATGTATATTTAAATGTGTGCGATTCCATAGGTCCACGATGCCAGCGCTGTATAGATCGGAATGGTCATCAATTTGAAAATACATAATGTAAGTAGTTTGTTATAAACTATGAAATCAATTTTACCATATTTAATTAACAATCAAAGGGTGGTAACATTTTTTTGCGACACCCAGTATATTTTACTAGAGAGGGGAGAGTGCCAGAGCCACAGAACACTGGCCAGAGCCATTGAAATTCTTTTGCTTAGAGCATCTATCTCTATCTCTTAACCTAGAAAAACGGTTTTGCGCACATCGAAATACACACTCGGT
>OY294047.1:21745283-21861415 GCA_958510825.1 Brachypterus glaber | reverse complement strand
TTCACCACTTTTATTACTTAAACGACTATAAAACCACTCGCATGAATCCGATTGAGGCCAAAAAGGACCGAAATGAAAGTTCTTGAACTTTTCTTTCGAAAGCTGTGTGGTAAAATTTTTTTTGTTCACGTAAAATCCAATATGGCCTCCAAAACCACGTGGCTTTGGCGTTTTTACGTCAAAACATCAAACAAATAAACTGTTTGCCTCTTATTGATGTCTATGTAGGTATGTGGGGATTTTTGGGGTCGCTGATCATAAATCCAAAGTCAAATTTGTAAAATTCAAGATGGCGGATCCAATATGGCGGATGAGATTTTTTAAAATGAACCGATTCACGCCAAATTTGGTATATGGGGTTATCGGGTTATAACGTAATGAACATGACTTCAAAAACGACTGTGAATAAAATTTTAGCAGAATCGGTTAAGTTTTCAAAAATTGATACCTACACCAAATAATAATAATAATATTTATTGCTTCAAATGAAAGTAGTACAATGTATATATATATACAGAGCGGTCCAAAAGTCACCCCCCCCCCTCTTAACTTTTGAACCAGTTGAGATATCGACTTCAAATTTGGAACTTTTAAATAAGACAACTTAAACTATTTTTAAGCATTTTTTTGCGTTTTTTATAAATGATATATATTCAGTCTTTAAATATAGCGAAGTCATACTTTTTGCGGACGATTTGAAATTTTTCAAACATGTATCTTGTAGCGCTGATGCTTATCTTCTTCAAAGCGATTTAAATCGGTTGGTTGAATGGTGTGTCAATAATAAATTATCACTAAATGTTAACAAGTGTAAACATATGTCTTTTTATAGGGGCATTCGCAAAGTTGAATTTTCATACTTCATTAATGATTCTATCTTAGAGTCCGTTAATTCTATTAAAGATCTTGGTGTTACTTTTGATCGTGAGCTTAACTTTATAATGCACATTAATAATATAACATCTAAAGCATCTAAGATGTTGGGTTTTGTTTTAAGAAACTGTGGTGAGTTTTCTGTTAGATCTTCAGTTAGAGTTTTCAATTCTTTAGTTAGATCCAATCTAGAATATGCCTCAATTATTTGGTCTCCTCAATATAATAATAATATTGATGGGTTGGAAAGTATCCAAAGAAAAATGCTTAGGTTTTGTGCTTTTAAATTAAACACTCCTATTCCTGATCATAACTACTCCCACATTTATTCATTTTTAGATGTAGATTTATTGGAAAGTAGGAGAAAAAAGTCAGATTTATGTTATCTTTTTAAAATATTTAATGGGCTTATTGATTGCCCAGACTTACTAAGTCAAATACATTTAAATGTTCCGGCAAGGGTCATGCGCAACATTTCTCCGCTTTTTAAAATCCCATATCACCGTACAAATTACGGTTGTAATTCTCCCATGGATAGAGTCATGACTTTAGCCAATAGTTTGGATAATTGTGACTTTACTTTTTCCACTTTAGCATCGTTTAAAACCTCTTTAAAAAGCATTAACTTCACTGATGTTTAAATTTCTTATTAATGTTTAATTTTTTTAATTTTAGTATTGTATAGTTTTTTGTTATCTGCAAGGTTATTTTTTCTATTTTTTTTGTTATAATTATTATTTTTTTTTTTTACATTATATTAGGTTTCTATTATCATGTTATCTTATGTATATTTAATTTTTGTAGTGGGGTTTTCCCGTTAATAAATAAATAAATAAATAAAACATTAAAGAAACGAACTGTTTGAGTCTCATTGAGGTTGTCAAAGGCTGAAATGAAAGATATCTTTCCCCACTCACTAGAACTCTGCGTTGAATTTAATAGAAACAAAATGGCTTCCGAAAACACGAATAGGTGCATTTTTTTACTTACTAAAAGAACTTCGAGTCCCATTGAGGTTTATAAGCGCTTGCTACTTGCTAAAGTCGGCTAACAGAAGTTATTTAAATTAAAATTAAAATCACGTTTCTGAGCCAATGTGGTATAAAAAACATACTGTTTAGATTCAATTGAAGAAAATTCGAGAAGATTTTAATGTTCGATTAAACCGAA
This sequence comes from Brachypterus glaber, assembly GCA_958510825.1. Lineage (NCBI taxonomy): Eukaryota > Metazoa > Arthropoda > Insecta > Coleoptera > Kateretidae > Brachypterus > Brachypterus glaber. Next base: position 21,859,372 of record OY294047.1, on the reverse strand, counting down.
CTAACCGAATTAATCACAAACGTTTAACAGTGGTTAAACCGAAGCTAACTGTTACTAAAATTTAACAGCGATTAAACCGATCGAAGCTTTATTATATATTTATTTAAAAAATAAAATTTTATTAAAAAATTTATTTAATTAGGCAATAATCTTTCCTTTGCCGGGACATTTTTGCACTGTGGCAACAGCGCAAAAGGACTTGGACATATTGTACTATAAAGGTAATATTCCTCGTTTTTGAACTGTAGCCTTCATTTTCACACATTAGTTTATTCATACAGATATACTTAAAATAATTAAAGAAGACTGAATGGGAACAAAGTTATTTAATACCCTTGCAAAACAAATTATTTAAAATTTTTGGTGTCTTTTATATATTTATTATAGATTGCGGTCCAAAAGTCAGCCCCCTTCTTAAATTTTGAACGAGTTAAGATACCGACTTCAAACTTGGAACACTTCGATAACACTGTCCCACAGAGAAAATATATTTTTTTTCTAACATATCTTATCTTGAAGAATTTTTTCTTTTGATTTCAAATCTGTTTTCAGATTTGGGCTACGACCCCACAGTTTTTATATACAGGGTGTTTTAGAAAAACAAACATTTTTAAAATGTCTGTAGAATTTGATTTTATGAATATTTTTTAATCAAATTCGGGCCAATTATAAAAAAAGGATGTGCTTTTAAGAATTTGGAAGATTTTTTGTTGACCTCCATTTTTTTTACACTGAAAAAAATTTTTTTTTTGCTGTCAAATTTTTAAAAGATGGATTTTTTTACGTTACCCATATTAAAACATTCTCTATTTATCTGGCTTCATTTTGCTTTTAGAATTTTTAATGGGGAGCTTCTAGAAGTGGTGCTACATTAATTTTCAGTGCTTCGTGTCCGAAAGTTTAACACCAAAATGCATGGTAAGAGCACTCTCGAGCGTGTCGGAACAGTACATATGCCTTAAAACTAAATATGGCGCTTCTTTGCCGTGTTTATTTGTGTTAGAAAAATTATTTCTTACAGGTATATAAAAATATTTAATACTTTATTTCAGGTAATTCAGGTAATTATATTTAATTAGTTCGATTATGTTAACTAGCCTAATGAATTATAATTCATTTATTTTAGTCCCGGTAATTTCGATATTTTTTTAACCCCACCATTAGTTAAATTAAAATATATAATGTTAACATAACTTGTATATTCATTAGTTAATGCCTTAATGTCATTATGCCTTGTTTAAATTCTACGGAAAAGTTCTGCTATGTTTGTGGAAGTTATGAAAGCTATAAACATTTACGTCCAATTTCAGAATTAACAAAAAAGTCATACTTACGGGTATTTGGACGAAGAGTTCTAAATTTGTTAAAAGACTGGACACCCAACAAGTGTTTTAATTGATGTTACATAAAAATAAATAATAACTTTATTCAGTTTTTAACTCCTGCATTGTGGCATAAAACTTATAAACACCACGAAGATTGCTATTTTTGTTTAAACAAGATTGGACGTGGGCCAAATTGGAAAGGCAAAAGGAAAGTTGTTTATCCTAATGTAAAATCTGTAACGTTGCCAAAATTAAAAGAAAATGTTAGTAACACAAATGTTTTGAAGCAAGGTATTAAAATGGAAGAACAAGACATTAAAATAAACGAAAATGTAAATGAAGAATCTAGATTGTTCAGATATCTGAAGATATTGAAATGGGGGAGTATATGACTGCAACATCTCAAGATTTGCCATTTGATTATAATGACATTCATTTGTTAGGGCAAGATGACCTGGATAGTTTGGTGCGAGACTTGGGATTATGTAAAGAAAAATCTGAACTTTTGGGTTCAAGGCTAAAACAGTTTAACCTACTACAAAAAGACACAAAGATTACTGTATACCGTAATCGAGAGCTTAAGTTTTCCCGCTTTTATGAAATGAAGGACGATCTTTGTTATTGTAATAACATACATGATTAATGGACCAAATGCAGATTAAACATCCATATAATAGGCCATCCGAGTGGCGTCTTTTTGCAGATGCTTCAAAATCTAGTTTGAAGGTTGTTTTATTACACAATGGAAACAAGAAGCCTTCAATTCCTATTGCGTATTCTACAAATATGAAAGAATCATATGAAAATATGAAAATAGTTTTGGATGAAATTAAGTATGAAGAACACAAATGGCAGATTTGTGGGGATTTAAAAAAGGTAGCAATTTTGTTCGGAATGCAAGGAGGGTTTACTAAATATTCTTGTTTTTTTGTGCTTATGGGATAGCCGAGCTGTAAAAAAGCATTACAAAATTAAAAAGTAGGAAAAAAGAAAAACATTTTCACCAGGTTGTAATAATGTTATGAACAATCCACTAGTTGACCCAAAAAAAATTCTATTACCCCCTCTACATATTAAATTGGGACTAATGAAAATTTTCGTAAAGGCATTGAAACAGGAAGAAGAACCATTTTTGCACCTAAAAGAAAAGTTCCCGAAGCTGTCAGAAGCCAAAATTAAAGCGGGCATATTTGTAGAACCACAAATCAGAAAAATTGTTAAAGATAGGAATTTTGAGTCAAAACTTTCAAAGACTGAGAAGTTGGCCTGGCATTCATTTAAACTTGTTATCTCTGGGTTTTTGGGTAATAAAAGGGTAAAGAATTATGTAGCTCGGGTGAAATCTCTTATAAGAAACTACCGATTGATGGGATGTAGAATGTCCCTTAAAATACATTTTCTACTTTCCAGCTAATCTCGGCGCCGTGAGTGAGGAGCAAGGTGAAAGATTTCACCAACAAATTGCGAATATGGAAAAGCGATATCAGGGAAAAGGAAATCCTGCTATGAGGGGTGATTACTGTTGGTCAGTAGTAGAAGTTGATAGAACTGCATACAAAAGAAAAAAAAGGTAAGAAACATTTACATAATTTTTAGGTTAAGATATATATTTGTTAACGCAAGCCATTAAGGCTGGTAGATAAAATTAAGCTAAATATATTGTTTTTTGTATAATCATTTATTTAATAAACGAATACTGTATATTTTATAGTTTAAACACCTACGACTAGCTACGTACTGCTCCGGCTCGCAGAATAGCGCTCATACCGGTGTTAAAATTTCCGTCTTGACGCACTTAAAATTGATGTAGCGCCACTTCTCGAAGCTCCCTATTAAAAATTCTAAAAGCAAAATAAAGCCAGATAAATACAAAATGTTTTAATTGGGGTTACGTAAAAAAATCCATCTTTTGAAAATTTGACAGCAAAAAAAATATTTTTTTTCAGTGTAAAAAAAATGGAAGTCGATATTTAAAAAAATCTTCCAAAGTCTTAAAAGCACATCCTTTTTTTATAAGTGGCCCGAATTTGATTAAAAAATATTCATAAAAATAAATTCTACAGTCATTTGGAAAAAATTGTTTTTTTTTCTAAAACACTCTGTATATAAAAACTGTGCGGTCGTAGCCAAAATCTGAAAAAAGATTCAGAATCAGGAGAAAAAATGCTTTAAGATAGGTTATGTTAGAAAAAAGTATGCCTGAAAATTTTCGTTTTGTGGGATAGTGTAATACAACTTAAACCGCATTTGATATTTTTAACTTTTGAATATATATTTGATGGTTTTAATTCTTTAAATGTGGGCAGAGACAAGGCTTCCTTCACTGAAGGACGCCTTGGCAGAGGGCATAAGGAATGGGAGTTGAGTGATAAACATTTTAAAGCTCATAAAATTATTTTCTGACCATGCAATTTAATTTTTTTTAAACAATAATTAATTTTTAATAAATGAATAATTTTATGATACAAAAACGTAAAGTATACTTTTAAAACTAATTTTAAATGACATAAATTAAAATTCCAAAAAAATCGCATTTTTCAAAAAAATAATGAAAAATCAACACCTTCAAAAAACAATACATAGTCGAATAATTTTATTTTCTTTAAAATGAAGTATAACACGACTTTTTTATTGACATTAACTATAACAACTAGCATATAGTTTTTTTAGTAATCATTTTCTGTGTGTATTTTCTAGGTGTATGTATAATATTTTTTTTAGAATAGTTTATTAACAAATAATATAACAAATTACAAAATATTTATACATATAGGTATCACTAAATTATTTATTAATAACATTTACAACGATTTTTGTTAATTTTAAGTACAAATGGCCCTAAAGCTATCGAGTAGCTTGTTTGCGACCATATTAACATAAATAGAAAATAATATATATAAAGTGACAATAAATAATGTTTATACAAAAAGATACAATTTTTTATATTCTTGATACAGTTATTTTTATGTTTTCTACATTATTTTTTATCCACCCTGAAATTATTTTTGTAAAACTTTTTATAGTACCTGTAAAACGTTTAAGATTTAGAGGTAACATATTGTATATTTTGTGCGTATGGAACATAAAGTTTTTTTGATTTATTGCTTTTTTTGATTTTACAAATTTAGACATGTTATTTTCCATGGATCTTGTATTGTATGGGTTTTGTATCGTAGTGATTATGTTTTTATTTTTAAAATAAAATTTCATTAGACTTAAAAAGTATAATTCTTGAACAGACATAACATTAAAATCTTTATAGGTAAGTTCAGTTGAATAAGTTCTTTTTTTCTGTAAAATGGTTTTTATTATACTTTTTTGTTTTATGCTAATTTTATCTATTAAAGTTGAACCGGCTGCTCCCCAAACCAAAACACCGTAGCATAATAATGACTGAACTAAAGCAAAATACATATTTTAAGATGGTGTTTGGAAAATATATTTCGTAAAGTGTAAAAGTAAAAAGTAAATTTTCGAAGTTTGTTGGTTAGTTCTGTAATTTGTTTATCCCACTTTAAGTGACAATCTATATTAATACCTAAATATTTAACACTCTTTACATTTTCTATAGTTGTGCAGGTGCAATTTATACAATTAATATTTTCATGAATTTTAAGACTAGGCATATTTGGTACTTTTTGCTCATAAAATGTAAATTCTATGTATTTAGTTTTTTCGTAGTTTAATTTTAACAATTTTTCATCGAACCAATCCTTTAGCCTTCGCAGAATTTGCTCAGCTTTAATTTTTACTTCTTCCCATGTATTTCCCTCGACATATACCGCAGTGTCATCAGCGAATGATACTACAAGACAATTTCCCTGAAGATAGAGACAGTTTATATATAATATAAAAAATAAGGGACCAAGGATTGTCCCTTGTGGAATGCCACATTGAACAATCCTGGGAGAACTAAGGCTATTACCTATTTTGACAGTTTGTTTTTGTTCTGAAAAATAGCTTTTTATTAGTTTTAATATTCTACCTCTAAATCCGTAATTTTAAAAAGTCCAATGTAGTAAATAGTTTTTCATGGTCTATCGTATCAAAAGCTTTGGCAATGTCGAGGAAAATAGCAATGGAAGGTTTAGTATTATCCATGTTTTTATAAATTTGAGTTAGCAATGTCTTTATAGCATCTTCTGTGGACAATCTTCTTCGAAAGCCAAATTGGTTCGATGAAATCATTTGGAATTTTTCTATAAAGCTTTCCATTTGTATTTTAATTATGCTTTCAAAAATTTTACTTAAAGTGGGTAAAACAGACACAGGCCTATAGTTACTAACATTTGTTTTATCCCCCGATTTAAAGATTGGAGTTATTACTGCCTCTTTTAATATATTTGAAAAAATTCCATCATTAAAATATTGATTTATTAAATTTTTTAAAGGATAAGCTATTATTTGTGAAATTTGTTTTAGGGTTTTTGCAGTTATACCGTCGATACCGGTTGATTTATTGTTTTTTAATTTTTTTATTTCTTGCAAAACTTCTTGTTCAGTAACCTCTTATAAAAACATTGATTTTTGATTTGTTTTACCTTTAATTAATTTGTAACTTTTCTTCTGCTTTATTGTTTTTGCTAGACGAGGGCCCACGTTGGTAAAAAAGTTTATAAAACGTTCCGTAATTTTTTGTATATCACTTATTTCCCGATTCGTCGGCGATTTTATCTATACTATTTTTTTTATTTATTTTTTTGTTAGTAATTAAATTTGTAGGGTTCAATATTTTTTTGCTTGTTACCAAATTGTTCAATTTTGATTTATAATAAAATTGCTTTCTTTTTTAATTAAACTCGTCAATCTGTTTCTATAATTTGTAAAAATTTGCTTAAGGCCTATATTATCAGGGTTTCTAATTATATTTTTATAGAGTTCATCTTTAGTTTTTATTGATGTTAATAGCCTTTCAGTTATCCATTCTTTTTTTGACTCGAATTTACTGCGTTTTGTTGTTGTTGTTTTTTTAATATTATATTTTAGGTTGTTAATAAAAATTTCAGTCTTTTCATGGATGTTATTAATTTGCGCTAAGAGTGTGTCCCAATTTACCTTCGAGAGTTCAGTTTTAAGAATATTATAATTTATTTTTTTAATTTCCCTAAATTGCTCTATCCCTTTTGATTTGTCTCTTTGATTTTTTTTATTGCAAAAACTCCCATGAAATGATCTGAAATTTTTTCTTCGAGAACCCCTGATAATATATTTTTTATTGGTTTACTAGTTTTAGTAAAAATATGTATTTATAAAAGAATTGAACCCCTATTCAGCTAGTATGTCTTTATAACAGCCAATTTTTTTGTTGCTGTCTAAAATGTTTATATTTATGTCTCCGGTTATTATTTCATGTTCGTTTTTGCAGTAAGTTTCAAGATATGTGCATAATGCGTTGTTAAATATTTCTATTTCATTTATTTTTGGTAATCTGTATATGCCAGTGATTGCATAAACTGTACCATTTAATTTAATTTCGCATCTTAAAAAAGTAAACTTGTTAATTTTTATTTTTGTTTCCTTAATAATTTTTCATCGAATTGACGTAGGGACTTTAAAATATACGCTTATAGTTACTATTTAAAGATGACACATACACAAAAATTCAAAACAAGCACATCATGATTTCCTTTTGTTTTCTTAATATCTTTTGATCGGATTGATACAGAGACTTGAAATTTGAAATATAAGCTTATGGTGTCTATTTAAACAGAATTTAACCAAAAAATACTAGCCGTGAAGTTCCCGCGAGCGCAGCGAGCCGTCATTTTTAAGAAAAAATGCTTATTCTTATAAATTTTGATTGGATTATCATAGTGATTTGAAGAATGGTATGTAGGGATATAATGACAATTGAAAATCAACGAAACCAAAAAACAATATGGCCGACCTGTGACATGGACGCCATATTGAATTTTACAAATCTGACTTCGGATACGTGATCAGTGACCTTAAAAACCCTAACAAGTCAAATTTCGCACAAGTCGGTTTATTTTTGAAAATAACGTTCGCCTTGTTGGATCCGCCATATTAAATTTCACAAATCTGCGTTCAGATTGGTAATTAGCGGCCCCAAAACACCCACATACCAAATTTGGCGTGAATCGGTTCATTTTTGAAAACCTCATCCTCCATATTGGATCCGCCATCTTGAATTTTACAAATCTGACTTCGAATACGTGATCAGTGACCACAAAGACACCCACATAAAAAATTTGGCGTGAATTGGTTCATTTAAAACATGTCATCCGCCATATTGGATCCTCCATCTTGAATTTTACAAATCTGACTTTGGATTTATGATCAGCGACCCCAAAAACCCTTATGTACCTACATAGACCTCGATAAGTCAAACAGTTTATTTTACTGATGTTTTGACGTAAAAAAAGGTTTTTATTTTTTTCAATTTTTTGTGCTAAAACATTCGATTTTTTAAGTTTGTTTTATAAATTTTTATTTATGTCAACTAAAATTAGTTTAAAAGTATAATTAACATTTTTTTATGATGAAATTAGACATTGTTAAAAAATTATTTGTTTTTTTTAGAGGAATTTTGACATTAATACCCATTTTCAACCCCATTATAAACCCAATTTTTTTTTTAATTTTAAAATATGGAGTTAAATGGAGAATTTTATAATCTTTAAAATGATGTATTACACCTTTCCATTTAAAAAAATGTGCCCCCATGACCTCCTGTCCACATTTTAAGAGCTGAAAGTATTAAATATATGCTAAAAATAGTTTAAGTTGTCTTATTTAAAAGTTCCAAATTTGAAGTCGATATCTCAACTGGTTCAAAAGTTAAGAGGTGACTTTTGGACAGCTCTGTACATATATATATATACACTACCTACCTATATACATATATATACTATATATGCATATATGTATTATAATCATGTAAACTGGAGTGATAATTAAATAATTTTCTCAGTTCGGACAGTAAACCGGCCATTACTCATAATTATAATTAATAATGGTTGGTCTATACATAATATCTCAATAATTATAAGTTAGTGTCGCCTTCGCCATAATTGTAAATTTTCTAAATGCTGAGCTGAGTACCATTTGGTCCACCCAAAAAATTGATGCAAATTCAATAAAATTTAAATATTTTGAAAACTGCTAAATGGATTTGGATAATTCTTAAATTGAGTGAAAGTCCATTCATTTCCTTATTGTTGGCCGCAATGCAGTTTTTTTTTAAATAATATAAAGGATGAGACCTACACAGTGTGTAGTACACACTTCTAAGGAGGTGTTTGCACATGTACAACAAAAATACCTATCAAAAAAAATTCCTATAAACATATGTCTAAAAACAAATCGTAAAGAAACTACGCCCCTTAAAAAGTGATTCCAAAAATTCGATTTTTATTTAATAACTCAGGAACCCTTTATGTTATAGCAACGAGGTTTTGCAGGTAACCTATCCCTATAAGGCCTATCAGTAGTTACTTTAACCAGGGACGTTCGAAATTTTTGGATACAAATGTGTTTCATGAAAAGTTTTATTGAAAACTAAGAAAATTTGATAATGTCCGTCTCAAGAACGAATAATCCGATCGACTTTAAACTTTCAGGTAAAATCAAGTTCTATGGGGGAAAGATCCCTATTGTTTTTGAAAGTAATCCCCCAAAAAAAAAGTTATAGTTTTTTTTTAATTTTTTGGTTTTTTACAAAAAGAAACTGTTTTTTTTATTTGTTTTAAGTGTCATTTTTTTTAAATTTTTTTAATTTTTCGCAATAAAAAACATTTTTTTTATTATTTTTTTTTTATTATTTTTTTTTATTTTTTTTTTTCATTTTTTTTTGTTTTTCGCAAAAAGAAACAAGTCACTGACTGTTAAAAAAAGTTTTTTTAATATTTTTTCAAAAAGTATTTGGGTGAATGCAATATACAATTTACTGTGAATAGTATACAATGGATTGCGTAGCATTACATATCTCCACGGCTTGTTTCATTTTCGGTTTCTTGAATTTTGACCAACTATTGACACTTTCAGTGTCGATCATATTTCCGGTGCGCACGTCTAACCCGTACATAAACTGTATTTTTGGCCGTGACGGCTCTGGAACGTTTGACGCTATAGCATTAACGTAAAACACGGAAATCCAAAACCAAGGCTACCCGGCAACGTATTAGGATGTATCTAAGCGGTCGGAGATAACGCAGCACCTACCTACAACGGCCGACGCACAACTAAACTGTATACAGCCTAACTATAGTTAGGCATACTAGTGGCACACACCGTGTGAATCGGTCCCTGGCAAAAACTGCCGATGGCACACGGTGTGTGCGGCACTGATCGCCAAATCTTTATGGATACTGATTAAAATGATCAAGATTTTCTTTGTCTTTTTTCAGGAAACCAAATGTGGGAATACGCTTCAGTATGGGCACTGGCCCGCCGCACCGGCCTTGAACCCTACATCCCTCGCTGCATAAAACTAAAACTCGACCAAATCTTTGAATCCCTCTCTGTTCCAACGTTTGAAGAAATCTCTCATTGCTCTGTAGAACTCAGTAAGTTCGTAAAATCTTTAGAAAATTGGAACTACACAAATCAAAGTATTATTTTGCCAAAATATTCCACACAAACAGAATTAGTATTAACATGGGTCCAAGATATAATTCAGGAATTTTCGATAAGAAAGAAACTTTTAGATAAAAGCCAGCAAATATTAACTTTAGCAAAAAAAAATTCAACGAAAAACTTCGTTTTTGTAGGAGTCCATGTTAGAAGAACTGATTATATAGGATATTTAAAACGCAAACATAGTGCCAAACCGGCAAATATTACTTTTTACAAAGCTGCTATGGAGTATTTCGAAGAAAAATACAAAGACGTCATCTTCATAGTTGCAAGTGATGAGCCAAAATGGTGCAAGAAAAAATTCGGACACAAAAAAAACGTTTATTTCGCAACCAAACAACAAAAAAATAGCCCGGCTCTGGATTTAGCAATTTTAGCATCCTGTAATCACTCTATTTTTGACTATGGAACTTTCGGTGAATGGGGAGCTATTTTGGCGGATGGAGATACAATTTATTATAACCTGACAAGTCATTCTTCACATAATATTGGTCAAGTATTGCCCAAATGGCATACATTGTAAGTCTGATTTATTTCCGAAATTCTTTTGTTTAACTCGTTTTTTAAGAAAATCAACCCTTTTCCAGTTTTTATTTACAGCAAGCATCTTTGTAAATATTTAAAAAATTTATAAAATATATTTTTCTACAAATCTGTTAAAAAATATTTCTAAGATAACATACAGATTCTAATTGGTAAATAAAACTGTTTATTTAGCAACCCTGTAAAAACGGTCCTGCTAAATCTTATCAAAATACTATGGGATTAATTGGGCTTTGATGGTTTGCGTAAGATTTTGTGGGACCGAGAATGGTATTTTCGTAAGATTTTAAAGGAATAGTAATTCCTATTTCAAAGTGAAGAAAACGCTACTAAAATTTATCAAAACCCATGAAGACCTATCAAGTTGATGGGACTTTTCCTACAATTTCCTGCTTTATTGATGGGATTTTCATAAAATTTTTAGGACCGTATATGTAAGATTTTATGGAACTTTTTTTTACAGGGAACTAAACAACAATTTTAGCGTTCTGCAATTAAGTAATGGGAGGATTGGTGTAGTGGACTACCGCGTCGTACTTGGCGAGTTTACTACACAAATAGCGTGAGTTCGATTCTCACCGGCGGTCAAAATTCAATATGGATCGTTTTAAATGAAATTTGGGTAATTTCTTTAGTTTTATAAAAGACGTATTTTGGTAGTATAACCCTTTCAGGACTTCCGGTTGTCCCGGAAGTGGTAAGGATTTTAGTCAATTTTAAGGTTATATTGTTTTATTGGGTAAAATTTCTAAATACTAATCAAAAATAATATGTTGCACCAAAAAAAAATTTAATATAATTAATAAAAAATTTGACATTTTTTTTTCTTTTTGACAAAGGACATGGCACATACCTTATGGGAAATGGCCCTCGGTTAAATTGTTTCAAATTTTAGTATGTTATAGAGCATGAAGAAAAGTCTCCATGGGCACAAAAAAATTATGGTGCCGTTTGGCCACTATGGTCATTTAAAGACTATACAATCTAGATGATTATATAGGTACTTAAATCGTTGTTTATTGGTGTTTATGTGTGTTTTTATAATTTTAAATGAGTGGTTAATAGTTTATACAATACAATTAAAGGATCAAAAAAAAATCCAAATTTATAGCGATTTTTCAAATGGCTGTATATTTGTGAAAAATAGACGTATGGGAGTCATGAAAAAAGCAATTTGAAGCTTGAAGTCTTTAGTTTTGAGATTTTAGGACAAAAAATTTTTTTTCGAACAAACAAGTATCGCGCAGTCCTAATGAGTACCGTGAAGAAAAAATTTTTGAATTTTTTTTTTGTTTTTGTTTTTGGTCCACGGATTTTTTTCCGACTAAACCACTATATGGATCGGATAGGTTGTTTATTCAGCTTTAATTGGATTTTTTGTAAGCTTTGATACGACCATTTCTCGCTGAGTTATCGGACTTTGAATGGAAATGGATCATTTAGTCTTGGATCATCGATATCTCAGCAACCAGTGGTCCCACAGAGAATTGAAGATGGGTTTCAGAAACTTGAATGAATTCTCTACAAGCTTTGGCCATCGTTTTTTTTTTAATTTTTCATTTTAAAATGATTTTGAAAAATCGCGAAAAAATTGGCTTTTGGAGGTTTTTTGGAAAATCACGCGCCGAATTAAGAATGTTGCGAAAACGACTAATGTTAAGTGTGCCTTTTACAGCTCAATATACCCACAAAAACCTTACCAAGTTTCAATTCGATCCATCAGGCCGTTGTTTCATTCGATTGAATTTTTGAAAAAATTAAAGGATCACGTTTTTTCTCTTAAACGCTGATAACACTAGTCGACAAATCTGAAGATTTCTCTAACTGAGACCAGACATAGGTTTATACTAATTTTGGGTCGCTGAATCCAAATCCGAAGGCCGTTTGTCTCCATCACCCTCAGATTTTTTTATATCATAAAAAAAGTTAAAATTAGGAAAATCGATTTTGTGTAATTACAAGAAAATGCTTTGACTTATCACATTAAAATTAAGTACGGTTAATAGTGGTAATATAAGTTATTTATTCCCCTACTTACCCAAAAATACAATTGTGTGTATGTCAGAGGCGTGCGTTCTAAAGTGTTTCTGTAATATACTTCTTCAACAAAATTTATGTTTAAGAATTTTACAATTTCGATAAAAAATTATTATTTATTGATTAATTTTACGTAAAAAACATATTGGACCTTTTGATCAAAGGTCAATATGTGACGTAAATAGTGAACTATTTAGGCCGGTTGCACCAATGCTAGCTCAGTGGGAAAATTGTGGGTGTTTTATAAAATATAATAAGAATAGGTTTTGAAGTTTAGAAAAGGTTTAATGTAACGAAAATGTTTAATTACAAAATTATAAAAATTGTTGTTAAATATTGCTCAAGTGTTTTGTAATTTTTATTAGGCGCCAAGTATTCTTTGAAAAGAAATACTAAACTTTATTTTAAATAATAAATTGGAAAATAGAAAATGTAATACCAAAAGTATTAAAGTTGGTTTAGAACGAAAGTACAAAATCTCTGACCTTAAGATTGTTGATTGCTCCTGGTAACACAATCGAAGCAAATACGTCACAGCAAGGCTTGATGCTCGTAGATGGTTTTCTATAGTCAATCGTCCTATCTAGGAATAGTCGGAATAGCATACGTTTTTCTTATCTCAATTTATATCTAGCAGTTGAATCGTAATAGACGTAACACCATGTGTATAGTGCAATAACCAAACATGTACTAATTAAATTGACTAGATATCTAAAATATCTAAACTATCTAAAATATCTAAGATATCTAAAATACCTAAAAGTCTATACAAGAAAAGAAATTAGTATTTGAATAAAAAGTGAATAAAATAGTTATGTTACCTCGTGCGGCAGGAGACTTTTGGAACTTGACACTCAAATCCGAATAAATCGATATTTAATAATTATTATTTCACTACTAATATTATTAATTTTATACTTCTGTTAAATAGATCCGAAATTTCGAAATATATATTTAAATATCTACCACAAATATATATTTTAATAAAATGACGAAGCTAGTGTCTTGCTCGGTGTTAAAATGAAATACGTTAAAAATCACAGCATAGGTGTCCAACGCAAGGTTAAGCCCAAAAAAAATAAAAGATAAGAAAAACTCAGCTATAGCGCTCAATATAAATTCGAAATAAATTGATTGACTATAGGCAACACATTTTACATATTCAAATCTACTAATCTACTAATTTAAATTAGTAAATAATTAATAAATAATTATCTATGACTATAAGTCATTTTTGCAAGTTACAATTTCCTCCCCAACTTCCAAAAGAAAAATTTTGGAAAAATTATATACCAAAAAGTTCAACTAAATAATACAAAAATATATATATAGCTACAAAAGAAAATTATATAAAAATATATATATATATATATATATATACCTAACTAAAGTATCAAAGATTTAATACTTTCTTATTTAAATAATACTCAAAATTAACCATGATCATTGGCAACATCTGGTTCATCATCACTATTATCAGGACCAATAGGCTTTAAATCCTTAACATGAAAATTTCCCAAAAATTTATTATCACTATCTACCAAACTATAAATATTAAAACCTATTTTTTTTTAATAGTGAAGGGACCACAATACTTTGCTCCTAAACCTGCAATATAATCTCTACTAGCATTTGATAATTTAAAATTTCGACGATAAACTTTTTGTCCCACACTATATTGAACTGTACGTCTTCGTAAATTATAATCATGTTTATTAATATTAAAAGCTTTATTTATTTTTACCTGAACCTCCCCAAATAAACGATTAAAACCTTCTCTCTTTTTATCAAAATTATTAGGATGGCTCAATTTTAAATCTTTTTCAATATAATTTTTATCACCAAATAATTGCATTTCCATGCCAAAATTAATAAAATAAGGCGTATGACCTGTAACTTGGTTAGTAGATGTCCTAATGGCACATGAAATTTTTTGTATGAATTTATGCCAGGTTTTGTGATTTTTCTGAACATAACATCTAAGCATAGTTTTAATATTTCTATTCGCCCTTTCGCAAGGATTAGAATGCGGTGAATAATGACCCGTATAACGCACCCTAACATTATATTCTTTCATTAAATTTTGAAATGCACTACTTTTGAATTGAACCCCATTATCGCAAACTAACAAAGATGGTACTCCGAATAAAAGAAAGACAGATTCCTCTAAATGTTTTAAAATCGAAGGAATTTTAGCTGAACGCAAAGGAAATGTAAGAACGAATTTACTGAAAAAATCATAAACCACTAAAATATATGTAAACTCATTAGAAGATGGCAAAGGACCTATTAAATCCGTAGAAATTACGTCCCAACTTTTACAAATTTTCTGACCAGTACCATCCATTGTACCAGCAGCAGGTTTTTGTTCTGGCTTAGAACAAGCACATACTTCACAATTACGAACATATCTAATTACATCAACCCGAATTTTTGGCCAATAAAATTTTTGTGCCACCCTATTCAACGTTTTAAACACGCCGGTGTGTCCAGCGGTGGGAGAATCGTGAAATTGTTTAATAATTTCAGTGCGCTTTTCATTGGGTATCACGGTCCGCCAACAAACGCTATCATCGCAGAGCTCAGGATACCGATGCGCGACGTACTTTAGTAACACATTATTTTCTACTCGCCAACCCGAAAATTTCTTAGGATTATTTTTAACGCGATTTAACATATTTAAATACCACCTATCATAAATTTGTTCTACCTTTATTGAATCTAACTTAATATTTCTTGACAGCGTATCTGGAACACAATGTTCAGAACCTTTTCTATGAATTACAGTAAAATCACACTGCTGCATTTTTAATGCCCAGCGCCCTAGACGTCCAATATTATTTTTCATAGAATCAAGCCACTTAAGGCTATAATGGTCAGTAATTACACTGAACTTTTGACCTTCTAAATAACAACGTAATTTTTCGACACACCACAACACACTTAAAAGCTCACGCTCAGTTGTAGTATATCTACGTTCGCTCATAGTTAACCCCCTACTTAAATAACAAATTACATGTTCCCCGTCTTGAAATTGCTGCGAAAACCCCCCCCAATTCCGTATCCGGATGCATCACATTGTAAAACAAAATTGTTAAGCTCAAAATTTGGACATTTTAAGATTGGTGCCGAAATTAAACAATTTTTAATTGACTCTAGTGACTTAGCACAATTTTCATCCCACACAAATGATTTATTTTTACGAAGCAAATTAGTCATAGGCGCAATTTTAGTAGAATAATCCGGAATAAACTTTTTATACCACGCAGACATACCTATAATGCGACGAACTTCAGAAACGGTTTTTGGAGTCGGAATATCAACTACTGCCTTTACTTTTTCTGGATCTACGTGTAAACCCTCTGAACTAACTATATAACCAAGGTACTTGAGTTGAGGCATACAAAAATTACATTTTTCCCTATTTAACGTTAAGCCGGCTTCATATAAGCTCTGAAGTACGGTTTCTAAGACCTCTAAATATTTTTCGAACGTCGAAGCTATTATAATAATATCGTCTAAGTACGGAAATACGTATTTTGCAAGCTCTGGACCTAGAACTGTATCTACCAATCTCTGGAACGTAGCTGGTGCATTACATAGACCAAAAGCAAGCCTTTTAAACTGAAAAAGCCCACGACCAGGAGCCGTAAAACTAGTATACTTTTTACTATCTTCGTCAAGTAAAATCTGCCAATATGCGCTCAAAATATCTAATGACGAAATATAATTAGCTTCATTCAAACAGTTCAAAATAAAAGAGATAAATGGCAATGGATATGCATCCTTTTCCGTGACAGCATTTAAACGCCTAAAATCTACGCAAACTCGATAAGATTTATCCTTTTAGGGACCATTAAAACAGGAGAAGACCATCCACTATTAGATTTCTCTATAACATCTTGCTCTAACATACGATCTAATTCGTCATCTATACATTTTTGTACCGCCAGAGATACCGGATAATATCTCTGTTTAATAGGCTCACAATTACTAACTTTTATTTTATGCTTGACTAACTTACAACACCCTAATTTATCACCCATTAAATTAAAATATTATCTACTAGAGTATTAAGTTTTAATTTTTCTTCAGAATTTAAATTTGATTTTACGGACACACTGTTTAAAATTTTATTATCTATTTCTTCACGACTAAAATGCCACTCCCCCCTACGTAAATCTGGAACTACCCCCATTTTAAACCAAAATTCAGTACCCAAAACTAATGAATGTTTTATCTCAGGAACCACATAACAAGTAAAAGTTAATATTTTATCCTTTAAAGCAATAGGAATGGTAACCGTACCTAAACATTTACTGGTAGTATTATTAGCAACTGTAACACTATTTACTTAAATACCAACATCTAACTTTACATTAAAATTTTTCAAAATTTCCCAACCATTACCACCAATAAAAATTTTATTTGCCCCAGAATCGAGCAACCCATAAAAACTTTTACCATAAATATCAACTTTCATATAAGGACATTCATTGTTTTCAGTCTGAGACAATATATAATCTAAAACTAATTTAGTTTTCAGAAAATCTTGAGAATTTTCCTCAACACTGGCCGTTTTAACCCCCGAGTTCAAACCAGGACCCCCTAATTTTGAACCCTTGATTCGTTTCCCGAACGCGTATTACATTTTGGACAAGAAAACTTTGTGTACCCTATTTTACCACACCTAAAACAACGTTTTTGTACTGGTTTACGACATACAGATGCAATGTGACCTTTAACACCACAATTCCAACAAGTTAAACTAGGATTTTCCGTAACATTTTTAGCATTAGTGTTATTATTAATATTACTGCAGAACATAGCAGAATTACAATTTTTAAAATCAGTATAAGACAGGTCAGGCTCTAAAACATTTTTATTTTTAGACGGAATTTGAAAACTATCTATACCACTTTTATTTTGTTCAATTTTCCTACATAAATTTAATAATTCGCTTTCAGTATTTATATCCTGTAACATTAATTGTGTTTGTAAAAATGACGAAATATTTTTACGCAATATTTTAACCCTCGTAACCTCTGGTATATCAAAAGACAATCTTGATAATAAATTTGACATAACCGCTAAATAAATACCAATTGTTTCGCTAGGACCTTGGGTACGCGACTTTATTTCTTCCCATAATAATCATGCGGCTGAAATTCATCCCTTAATTGATTAACAAGTTCATCCCAGGTACTAACATTTTTACGGATAGCCCTAAACCAAATTAAAGCTTTTCCCTCAAAAAGATCAGGAGCGGATCTAAAAAGTTGCTCTTTATTAACATACCTAGACAAACAAAGCTCATCAACTTGCTCTAAAAATGAACTAAGACTAGTTTTAAAAGTTTCCCCATTAAATTTAAGATTCCATTTATTTACTGGCACAAAATTAAAACTTCCCAAAGACTCAGAAATAGAATTATTTCCAACATTACCAATGTTACTAGTCATAGGCCTATTTGGAGTAGAAGAATGCAATTCATTTAAACTTAAGGACGCTATTAAAGACGGATCTGAAGGCAAAATTTTATTTTTAAAACTCTCAACTTTATCGGCAAAATCAGAAGATAAACCCAAAGCTTTAACTAACAAATCAGAACGTTTTTGAATATTTTCGGGTTCTTTAGGATTTAATCTCTCAATTCTACAAATAAAATGGCAAAGTCTAGTTTCTATTTTTTTATTCGATTTATTTTCCCCTTTAAAATCATGTAAACGCACCTTAATATCCTCCAAATTATCCTCACAAATTTTAATTTCATCCTCAAACTTTGGTGGCTCTAAATTTGATACAAAAATTTTCCCCGATTTTTCCAAAAGCAAAACTTCCCTTAACGATTTACGCAATGCATCTACATTTGCATTTTGCTCTAAAATACCCCTTACACATAATTCATAGACAAGTTCTTCTTTTAATAAGTAGTTAATGTCCATTACTGACATATTAACAAAAAAAAAATCAAAAAGTTTATCGACAAAATAAATCAATACACAAAAAAAAAACCTGTAAAGAAATACACACAAACGCCGATTATATGCTGGCTTTTAAATACCAAATATACGATGCTAAATCAATATATCACACAAAATGTAACCTTTTCCAAAATTTTCAA
This sequence comes from Brachypterus glaber, assembly GCA_958510825.1. NCBI lineage: Eukaryota > Metazoa > Arthropoda > Insecta > Coleoptera > Kateretidae > Brachypterus > Brachypterus glaber. The sequence continues at coordinate 21,840,745 of OY294047.1, read as the reverse complement.
AAACTACCCTTTCAAAAACCACGCTTGGGCGCCAAAAATAAGTGTGATGTAAATAGTGAACTATTTAGGCCGGTTGCACCAATGCTAGCTCAGTGGGAAAATTGTGGGTGTTTTATAAAATATAATAAGAATAGGTTTTGAAGTTTAGAAAAGGTTTAATGTAACGAAAATGTTTAATTACCAAATTATAAAAATTGTTGTTAAATATTGCTCAAGTGTTTTGTAATTTTTATTAGGCGCCAAGTATTCTTTGAAAAGAAATACTAAACTTTATTTTAAATAATAAATTGGAAAATAGAAAATGTAATACCAAAAGTATTAAAGTTGGTTTAGAACGAAAGTACAAAATCTCTGACCTTAAGATTGTTGATTGCTCCTGGTAACACAATCGAAGCAAATACGTCACAGCAAGGCTTGATGCTCGTAGATGGTTTTCTATAGTCAATCGTCCTATCTAGGAATAGTCGGAATAGCATACGTTTTTCTTATCTCAATTTATATCTAGCAGTTGAATCGTAACAGACGTAACACCATGTGTATAGTGCAATAACCAAACATGTACTAATTAAATTGACTAGATATCTAAAATATCTAAACTATCTAAAATATCTAAGATATCTAAAATACCTAAAAGTCTATACAAGAAAAGAAATTAGTATTTGAATAAAAAGTGAATAAAATAGTTATGTTACCTCGTGCGGCAGGAGACTACTTTTGGAACTTGACACTCAAATCCAAATAAATCGATATTTAATAATTATTATTTCACTACTAATAATATTAATTTTATACTTCTGTTAAATAGATCCGAAATTTCGAAATATATATTTAAATATCTACCACAAATATATATTTTAATAAAATGACAGAAGCTAGTGTCTTGCTCGGTGTTAAAATGAAATACGTTAAAAATCACAGCATAGGTGTCCAACGCAAGGTTAAGCCCAAAAAAAAATAAAAGATAAGAAAAACTCAGCTATAGCGCTCAATATAAATTCGAAATAAATTGATTGACTATAGGCAACACATTTTACATATTCAAATTAATATGATAAAAGGAAATCTACTAATTTAAATTAGTAAATAATTAATAAATAATTATCTATGACTATAAGTCATTTTTGCAAGTTACAATTTCCTCCCCAACTTCCAAAAGAAAAATTTTCAGCATCATTGGCAACATGTGGTTCATCATCACTATTATCAGGACCAATAGGCTTTAAATCCTTAACATGAAAATTTCCCAAAAATTTATTATCACTATCTACCAAACTATAAATATTAAAACCTATTTTCTTTTTAATAGTGAAGGGACCACAATACTTTGCTAAAATGAAATACGTTAAAAATCACAGCATAGGTGTCCAACGCAAGGTTAAGCCCAAAAAAAATAAAAGATAAGAAAAACTCAGCTATAGCGCTCAATATAAATTCGAAATATATTGATTGACTATAGGCAACACATTTTACATATTCAAATTAATATGATAAAAGGAAATCTACTAATTTAAATTAGTAAATAATTAATAAATAATTTTATAATTTATGACTATAAGTCATTTTTGCACGTTACAAATAGTTTTCGAGAAAAATAGGTTTAAACATATCTCTGCAAGTTCCACTAAGAAAAAAACTGCTGCCAACAAGATAATACTTTCTCCTATAGGTCTAGGTTTATTAAAATAAAAATAAAAATAAATAAATAAATTAAAAAAGTGTCTTTTTTCGTTTTAACGAAAAATAAATTGAAAAAAAAATAAAAAAAAGTTTTAACCCCATTTTACCCCCCTACCCCACCCAAATTTATTTTTCGTTAAAACGAAAAAAGACACTTTTTTCGGATTTTTTTTTTAATTTATTTATTTATTTTTATTTTTATTTTAATAAACCTAGACCTATAGGAGAAAGTATTATCTTGTTGGCAGCAGTTTTTTTCTTCTATTGGAACTTGCAGAGATATGTTTAAACTTATTTTTCTCGAAAACTATTGACCTTTGATAAAAAGGTCCAATATGTTTTTTACGTAAAATTAATCAATAAATAATAATTTTTTATCGAAATTATAAAATTCTTAAACATAAATTTTGTTGGAGAAATATATTACAGAAACACTTTAGAACGCACGCCTCTGACATACACACAATTGTATTTTTGGGTAAGTAGGGGAATAAATAACTTATATTAACACTATTAACCGTACTTAATTTTAATGTGATAAGTCAAAGCATTTTCTTGTAATTACACAAAATCGATTTTCCTAATTTTAACTTTTTTTATGATATAAAAAAATCTGAGGGTGATGGAGACAAACGGCCTTCGGATTTGGATTCAGCGACCCAAAATTAGTATAAACCTATGTCTGGAATTTCAGTTAGAGAAATCTTCAGATTTGTCGACCAGTGTAATAAAAAAAAAACGGAAAAAAAATTCTCTCGATTTTTTTCACATTTTTATCGCGACCAGCGTTTAAAGTTACGACAAAAAAAATTCAAAATTTCAAAAAAAAACAAAAAATTATGATTCCCGGAAATTTCAAAAAAAAAAACCGCTAGCATTAGCGTTAGCTAAAGCGTATCTACCACGTGGAGGTCGCACTGTCGGATTTACGTTTTTTCACACACGTGTGTGCGTCCCCTATCCAAGATAAAAAAACAATTGAAATGTTTAAAGTTTTTTATTAGGTTAAGTAAACAAGGAAAAGAGTAAAAAAAATAAAAATGCCTTCTCATAAAAACTCGGCAGTCTTTAAGCGGTACCCTTGATATAACCGCCAATGCGACACGCGCCCTTTTTACTTAGATGCTACCGCAAATTATAGTTAAGATTTTTATTTTTAATGAATTATTTTTAAAAATGTTGAACATTAACAGTGCTTTTATATTCGACGGCGTGGGGCCCCCTAAAGGCCGGGCCCCCTACGCAGCGCACCCCCTGCACCCCCGGTAGTTACGCCATTGGTTAAAAAATTATCGTAAAATAATTTCTGAAAAGTGGAATTGAGGACGAAATTCAACTTTTTTTTTTAATTTAATTAAAAGTTGGTCAGCACGGAACGCAGTAGCGAAATCGCGTTGGAAATCATAAGAATTTTTTTCTATGGTTTAATCATAAGAAATTGTTTAGATAAATTTTATGAAAACAAAAAAAAAAAATTGGAAAAAATTTCAATTTTTTTTTTTATTTTTTTGTAGTAACTTTAAAAGTCCAAACGCTGATAAAAATATGAAAAAAAATCGAGAGAATTTTTTTTTCGTATTTTTAGAGATTATCAGCGTTTGGACTTTGAAATTCAATCGAATGAAACAAAACAACGGCTGGATGGATCGAATTGAAACTTTGTAGGGTTTTTGTGGGTATATTGGGCTGTAAAAGGCACGCTTAACATTAGTCGTTTTTGCAATATTCTTAATTCAGCGCGTGATTTTCCAAAAAACCTCTAAAAGCCCATTTTTTCGCGATTTTTCAAAATCATGTTAAGAATGGAAAATTAAAAAAAAAACGATGGCCAAACCTTATAGAGAATTTATTCAAGTTTTTGAAACCCATCTTTAATTCACTGTGGGACCACTGGTTGCTGAGATATCGATGATCCAAGACAAAATGATCCATTTCCATTCAAAGTCCAATAGCTCAGCGAGAAATAGTCGTATCAAAGCTTACAAAAAATCCAATTAAAGCTGAATAAACAACCTATCCGATCCATATAGTGGTTTAGTTGGAAAAAGTTTTTTAAAGTCCGTGGACCAAAAAGAAAAACAAAAAAAAAATCAAAAATTTTTTCTTTACGGTAGGCCTACTCATTAGGATTGCGCGATACTTGTTGTTCGAAAAAAATGTTTGTCCTAAAATCTCAAAACTAAAGACTTCAAGCTTTAAATTGCTTTTTTCATGACTCCTATACGTCTATTTTTCACAAAGATACAGCCATTTGAAAAATCGCTAAAAATTTGGAATTTATTTTTATCCTTTAATTGTTTGTCCTAGTGTATAATATTTAAAGGCAAGTTAGTGTATGTGAGTATCGTTTATTTACTATTTTTGGGTGTATATAGTCAGTGTCGGTGCAACCAGGTTTAGGTAGGTGGATTTGTGACGGTTCTAATGGATATGTGTAGTATTTATTTTGTATGTCTTAATAGTTATGTGCATTTCTATTAATTTTATGTGGGTTTGTATGGGTGGTTATGAGTTTGTATTTTTGTGTTTCACTGGCTTTGATGCATATTTTTTTGGGCTTGTATTTATGGACGTATGGATTGTGATGGGTTTGGATATAGTATTTATGGGTAGTTATAGGTGTATTTTTGAATTTTTATTAGTTTAAATGGATGTATGGGTGCAAATGATTAGCTTTGGGTGTGTATGGGTATTTATGGTTTTTATGGGTTTCGATGATTTTTTATAGTATTAATGGCAATAAGACAACCGTTATTCCATTGTTAATAGTATATACTATATGGTTTTGTATAAGCCATTGGTATATTTAATGGGGGAAAATGAGTTAGTTGGTGGGAGCTTTAACGTTTACAAAAAATTGTGTCAAGTAATACTTGAACGTTCCCAAAAATGTGAATAAAATAAAAATTCACACGCATACTACGTCGGAAGTTTTTTTTTTAATTTCTTATCGATTAACTTTTATACCTATATAACTTTTTTCGACTATAAAAAAAACACAATTATTGTACTGTTCGGTTTCTTTATTTTTTTTTTGATTTATTAGATATAGGTTTATAAATTCGACACTTTTTAGTATTTTAAAAATTATTGTTCTTGTTGAAGTGGTTTAAGAGTGCTGATTTTAAAAAATCAATTTTCCAAACCCATGAATGCCAATGCACGCCCATTAAAACCTAAACAATTTCATAAATACCCATGCACATCCGTAACTAAAGTTTAGGTAAACCTATGCACATCCATAAATACTAAAAAAATACATTGAAACTTATAAAAACCCATAAATAACCATACATACTTACACTACCTTTGCACATCCATATATAATATACAAACCTATAAAACCCAGTAAAAAAAATCCATAAATAATACATACATACCGATACCTATAACCATAGCTACCCATTTGCATCGATAAATACTAAATAAATCCATTAAAACTAATAAAAACTCATAAATACCCATAAATACCCAAAACAACCCATACAAACCCACAAAAATTAATAAAAATACACATAACTATTAACACAGAAAATAAATACTACACACATCCATTAAAACCCTCACAAATCCACATACATACACCTGGGTGCACCGACACTTCCCATATACACCCAAAAATAGTAAATAAAAGATACCCACATACACTAACTTGCCTTTAAATATTATATAAACTATTAACCACTAATTTAAAATTATAAAAACACACATACACACCGATAAATAACGATTTAAGTACCTATATAATCATCTAGATTGTATGGTCTTTAAATGACCATAGCGGCCAAACGGCACCATAAATTTTTTTGTGCCCATGGAGACTTTTTTTCAGGAGGTACTGCTCTATAACACACTAAAATTTGAAGCAATTTAACCAAGGGCCATTTCCCATAAGGTTTGTGCCATGTCCTTTGGTCCTTTTAATTTTTTCTGACTTTAAATTGCCTTTAAAAAATATTTAACTCTAATTATTGATGATAAACTTATATGAGTATTAAAGAATGATGTTTAAAGAATCATTTAAAAAAGGAATTGTTAAAAAATATGTTTTTCCTTTTTAGCTATTCGGATCAAAAGAATTCACGAAAAATAACCAAAAATTTCACTTGGATGAAAATTTTCATATCGTCCGACAAAAGCCGGCATTGTGAAATTAATACATAACTTAGCCTATAGTTTTCCAAAGCTCCCCTAAAAATCCCAGTCTGCGATCTTTTACGGTTTAAAAGTTATGAGCATAGATGTGACAGATTGCACAATCAGTAATGTTAAATTTTTATACAGGTGCGGGTAGGTGTTGACAAATTTCGCAATCATTTTATTATGACACATAAGTATCTTATTATGTTTTACTTTAGATTTATTTAAAAAAAATACTATTTTATTACCTATACTATACCGGGTGAGTTTCAATCCATGGGCACCCCCTAAAATGGGATTGTTTTCAGTCCGATGAAAGCAAATTTTTTGTGGCCTATATTTCTTAACAAGGGCTTTAAAATGGCGTACAAAATTATTTTGTTGCACTTGGCTTAAATTTTTTTTTTAAATGACAACCCCTGTAAATTTTTGCATTTTTGGACCCAGAAAATAAATTTACATAAAAAAAATCATTTAAAAACTTTTTATGTTTTTAGTACGTTTTTTTATTATTTTTTTTTAATAACATACAAGATTTATTTCTTTCCCATTTTGAAAATTTTCAAAATATCGGAAAGCCTTATTCGTGCAAAAATTTTCATTTTTTTTTGTGTATTTTTGCGTTTTATGACGTTTTACGTCGATATAAATCAATTTCGAGCAAAAAAAAATTGTCAGTCGGTCGGGAAATCTTGTGGGCACGATAACTTAAGAACGCTTTAAGCTAGAGACTTGAAATTTGGCATACAGGTATGGGAACGTTCATGTATTACGTAACGCAAATTTTGATCTTTTTGGACCCCCCCCTGTAACGCTATTTTCCTTTACCATTAACATGGGCGTAACACTCCACAATGACCCCCCCAATAGGAGCGTTACGTAATACTTAAACGTTCCCTATGTTATCAAAAGTGCTCGCACGGGATTGTTTTTGGTAAACATTATGGTGCGGCAATGGGGGGCAAATGGGGGAAAAATACATTTTTTTTAGAAAAATTTGAAAATTGGGTTTTCAAGGTTGCTGAAATTGAATCTGATAAAAAAAACTTTTCTAATTCCACCCCCGAGGGGATGAGGGGGTAAATATTTTTCAATATTATTAATATTTTCTTCAAAATGGGTATATAGGGGTTTTTTGGGGTCGACGAATATGAATCTGATAATACTTTTGTTCTAATTTCACCCCCTGATGGGTGGGGGTAGTTTTCGTGAAAACTGGTGTATTGGGGTTTTTGAGGTTGTTGAAAGTGAATCTGATAATAAAAAATCCATTTTACTGGCGGACGTGAAAAATGGGAAAGCTCTTTTACTGGGCAGTGTATTTTTTTATAAATAAAATCTTATTTATTTGCAAAATGTGGGAAAAATACAAATTTTATGTAAAAACCAAAATTTTGTAATTATTTTGTACTTTAAATTTTTGAAAACGGGGTTTCCTTCATAACTTCATTACAGTTTTAGTGCCCTTTGAAGTCTTAAGTAAACTTAATAACTTAATTATGATTTTAATTAGAAACCCTAAGTAATGACATTAAACCCTTATTTTAATTATAACTTTTAAAAAAGTTATCGACCTAAATAATTTTGGTGATAATTTTTTTCTGTGAAACCACGAAAGATTTAGATTAAAAAGTCCTAACTGGCAGTTTCCAAAAAAGTCGCTTTTTCTTAATTCCTTCCAACATAATTTCGTCTGACCATTTTGTCCGGGAAGGCCCTTCCCTGTTGTCTTAGTTCCAGACAAGGTTTTTAAGAGCCTTTTGCTGTATATATACTTTGACGCACGGATCTGTGGCTACAGGAAATACGTAAGGAATGTGTGTGCAAGAGAGAGGCCCGTTGCAGGTAAGCACGCCTTATAACGCTTTTGAAGGAAAGAAGAGAGCGCGCATAATACCTCCCCCTTCTGTCGGAGACTTTGTGTCATGCGGAGAACTATATCTTTTGGCCTTAAATATTTATCTTACGATCCATTCTTTCTCTGCATATATAATATTAAAATAACCAAGTCCTTTACAAGGATCCTGTGTGGTCAATTCACTTAAAGAAAATGAAGTTTAATAATATCATATAATAATTATATAAATTATATAAAAATAAAAAGTTTTATGATAACCAAAGCCTCCACCAAAACTATTTCAACTGCAGTTTTAATAGTTTTGGCCGTAACTTAGTTTTATTAAATTGTAGTTCATCATTACTTAACTAATTATTATTTTTACATAATAATATACATTTAATTAAATTAAGTACAAAGCATGTTTTAGAACAAAAAATATGTCAAATGCTTATATGTGTCATAATAAAATTATTTCGAAATCCGTCAACACCTACGCGCACCTATATAAAATTTTAACCTTACGGTTGTGCAAGCTGTCACATTTATGCTCATAACTTTTAAACCATAAAAGATCGCAGACTGGGATTTTTAGGGAAGCTTTGGAAAACTATAGGCTAAGTTATGTATTAATTTCACGATGCCCGTTTTCGCCGGACGATATGAAAATTTGCACCCAAGTGAAATTTTTGGTTATTTTTCGTGAATTCTTTTGATGCGAATAGCTAAAAAGGAAAAACATATTTTTAACAATTCCTTTTTTAAATGATTCTTTAAACATCATTCTTTAATACTCATATAAATTTATCATCAATAATTAGAGTTAAATATTTTTAAAGGCAATTTAAAGTCAGAAAAAATTAAAAGGACCAAATTTATCAAAAAGAAAAAAAAATGTCAAATTTTTTATTAATGCCTATATTAATTTTTTTTTTGGTGCAACATATTATTTTTGATTAGTTTTAAGAAATTTTACCCAATAAAACAATATAACCTTAAAATTGACTAAAATTCTTACCACTTCCGGGACAACCGGAAGTCCTGAAGGGGTTATACTGTACCAAAATACGTCTTTTATAAAACTTAAGATATTACCCAAATTTCATTTAAAACGATCCACAGTTGTAGAAGATATTGAATTTTGACCGCTAATGACTACTGTGCGGCGCCGATTTGCCTTTTTCAGTTAATTAATAATTGAAATTTGGCGAAGGCGAAAGTGAAGCGGACACTCCCTATAAATTGGTTCGAAAGTCAATTAAAGCCGGTGAATCCCTCTACTACTAGCCCACACAAGTCCTGGACTTAGGGGATGCTTAATTAAGTAGATTAGTACGAGGTTAAACAAAATGCAAAAAAAAAACTCTATTTTTAACTATGGAACTTTTGAGGAATGAGGGGGCTATTTTACCGAAAGAATGGAGAATCTCCAGAATGAGTTGTAACATCTCCATTGGAGATATTACGACATGACAACTCATTCTTCACGTTCTATAGAAAAATGTGGGTTGCCTTTAAAAAAAAGCGTGACTTAATTGTCGAAAGAAGTGCGGGTAAAAAAAACGAATATTAAAAAAGATGGCCATTTAAAAAAAAGTTTTACCTATGGTGACTTTTTATTCAAACCAAAAATCACACTGTATAACAGTGTACAAGTAAAAAATGCGGGGCTACACGGTCTACACCAATCAAATCATCAGATGAACTACTGTGAAGTTGGCTTTCACGTGTGAATAAAACTCACCGAAATGAGAATAGCCACCCTGGTGACACGTATCATTGGTGGTAATCGCGGGCATGCGACAAAGGGTTTTTCTAGAGTGGATATGGCGAAAAGTAGTTTTTGTCTACACTATATAATTGATATTAAAAATAGTTAAAATATTTAATTACACTCTTCTGTTATATTTTATTATATTTTCAACTGTCATGTAAATTATTTTTATTATTGTAAACAATCTTCTAAAAAGTATGTAAATTTTTCTCCAGTTATACCGTATATTAAATTTTATTTTTCTGTGTAAAAGTGATGGAAACAACTTCTGAGTAAGACCAGATAATAGAAATAGTGAATAGACCATGTCGAACTGCTCGTGTTGTGCGGCAAGCGTGTCAGCCGCACAAGATAATTTCATTTGCGACGGATGTAGACTACGTACCCATGCTTCCTGTGTCAACCTTACTAGCGACGATACTTTGAAAATTACCCGCTCAAAAGTGAAATCTGATGCAGTTAAAACTTTTTGCACACAATGCGTTAAAAATTTAGCTAATCTCTCCAAAATCTCGGAACTTTTTGCAAAATTAGAATAAAAATTGGAGAATAAATTTACTACACTGGAAAGTAAATTATCATATAGCAACAACGCTGTTATTAAACCAATAGAATATGAGTTCATTGTAAACGAGGTTATAGATAGTATGACTCGATCAAAAAACGTCATTATGTTTAACGTTCCTGAGACTGACGACCCCTCGATTCAAGAAGGCTATGATAAGAATAAAATCAAGGATAAACTCACTAAACTAAAATCTAAAACTAAATCACGTATTAATAACAAACTATACCTTATATAGATCTGATCGTGTTAACCAAAAAGGTGGAGGTGCGTGCATCTATCTTAACTCTACATATTTTTCTAGCTTTGAGATTGTTGAACGTGGTTGCTCTATCAACTGAATTGACATCTTATGCTTAGATTTATCAAATAAAATATTTTGTTTCGACCGCCTTTTACTTTAAAGAAAATGACCAGTTATTATGCGCTAAAATAATAGAACTGAAACAAACTTCTAAAAACTTAATTATACTGGGCGATTTTAATTTTAGTACTATAGCACTGAATGCCATGACAATGTTAATCTTAGTTCATCTGCAATGTTTACCAATACTATTTTAGATACTGGACTATCTCAAATATTTGATCAAATTACTAGATTTCGTATAAATCAAAGACCTTCCCTTGCAGATCTCCTACCCACTGACGATGGAAATCTAATATCTAAAGTTGAATATCTTCCTCCTATAGATATATCTGATCATATAACTATTTCGTCCACTTTTCAGTTTATTTCGTACCCTAATCCCAAACGTGAAAGCAAAAATATTAAAAACACTGATTTTCATAAGTTAAACAACCTATTAAATAATTATGATTGGACCTTTCTATATGATTGTGATAAAGTTAATGATGAGCCATGTTCATTTTTAAAAAAGTTATTGATGAGAAATTAGTTAAAACTTTCAAAACTAAAACAATTTTCTTTGACTCAAAAAAACCTTGGCTAACAAATTATCTTATTTTAAAATCTAAAACCAAAAAAAGACTATGGAATAAATACAATCAAACCTGAACTTGGATTATATTGAGCATAGAACTTTTTCAAACAATTAAAAAAATGATATAAATTTATCAAAACAACAATATGAACACAACTTGTTACAAAAAGGGCGGTGTATAAATATTCTCGCTAGGTGTTTATCCTTTAAGGTTTCAATTCCACTGGTAAGTAATGCAAACTGTGTTTAAAGAGATAAACACACGAGATCCCGATGGCCCTCTACCTACAATAAATGCACCACACAACCAAAAATTATTAGATAATATTACTATAGATTCAGCGTTTTTGTTAAAATAAATAAAAAATCTTCGTTCTGATATTGGCCTGGCCCTGATAATATTTCTGTCAAAGTTTTAAAAAACTGCGTAGAGCCTTTGACGGAACTATTATCACATATTTTTAATCACTCCTTCTTCACTTCCACCACACCTAATGATTGGCACATATCTTTTTCTACGCCTATATTTAAAAAAGGTGACAAAACATATGCTCATAATTACAGGAAAATTAGTATTATGCCACTTTGTCCTAAAATTTTTGAGAAAATTATTGTGGGCCAGTTGATCAAGTTTATTATAGAATGTAATGTTTTGCCAAAAACACAGCATGGCTTTATTCCAGGTATGTCAACCACCACAAATCTACTGACTAGTTTAAACTAAACTTTTTCTAAAGTTCTTGGACGAAGGCCAACCCGTTGATATTTTATATTTAGATTTCATGAAGGCGTTCGATAAACTACCAAAAAAGCGATTGTTAAAGAAGTAAAAGCATTTTGGAATCAGAGGACTTCTATTGACATGGATTGACAAGTATCTGAGTAATAGGTATTTCAAGGTGCGTGATGGTTCCGAATATTCGACCCTGCACGACGTCCTTTCAGGAGCCCGCAGGGCTCGGTTTTGGGACCAATATTGTTTCTTATATATTCCTCGGATCTTGAAAATTCAATACTCGTTCCACACAATTTTTATGCTTATGTTTGGTAATCCCCTTGAGCAGAGAGATCAAATTCAGCAAAGTCTTTATAATATTGTCGAGTAGTGCGATGCATGGCTGATTCTTTTAAATATAACCAAATGTGCTGTTTTACATCTAGGTCGACCGACCTATAAAGTCTTAAGGGGCATTTTGGAGAAAATTTGTGTGAATTTTTAGAGACAAATAATGACCCAAGGCTTCGTGGTCACCAGCACAAACTAAGAAAAAAAAAATTCAAGGCAATACGCCTAAATTTTTTTACCAACAGGGTATTTACGAACTGGAATTCCCTTTCAAACAATGTCGTGTCTGCTACTAGTGTTAATTATTTTAAAAACAAATATGACAATTTTATAACCAGTGTCGGATATGTTTAAATCTTATATGATGTTTTCTTTTAGTAGCTTTTGTCAATTTAATTATTATGTTTTGTATAATACTTGAGCAATAATAGGCCTTTGGCCTCTGCTCTTCTATTTTTGTAATAATAATAATAAAAATTATAGTCTTATGACTCACAAATCGGCAACATTTCGACAACATTAGTAAAATAACATTGTGAAATCGTTAGTAAAGCAAAGTTTTGAAATCGTTAGTAAAGTAACATTATAACGTTACTATAGACTATAGTCTTATGACTAACACGGTGTTCTAGAAAAACTTTGAAATGACATGACCACTTCCATTTTTTTTCTTTTTGGAATTTGTTATATGAGCTCTAATTAAAAGAATAAGACCAAAATTTAAAAATCGTTAGAGCCGTTTTTGAAAAAATGTGTTTTTTTGAAAATATCTTTGATATTTCACCCTAACATACTCGGTTTGACCTCCATGTCTCGGATTTTGATCAAACTTGGCATAGTGGACTATAGTACCTAAGCACCCCCACCAATTTTTATTTTCAAAATGGTTAATTCTTTCACTGTACACACCTATGCTCGGCTAGTTATGAGATTAACTAAAAGGTAAAAAAAACTGACCATGGATCCTCGTAGTTCAAGGTCCGGGTATTATAGAACCATCTGCAGTTAAATCTCATCAGCTCGTATTTGATAGATAATGTCAAAAGTTCATCTGCAGACTTTCTCACCATCAGGAACCAAAAGGCGATTCTTATAGTATGTTTTACAAGGATTCTGAATCTGTTTGCAAAGTTTAATGGTCTCGTTTCGTTTTTGAAGAAAAAGCAGAAAACAAAACGTCAAAATCCGTTTTAGGGTAAATTTGAACGTACGTAAAAAAAATTATTAGTAGTCTTACCAGATTCTACTTAGTATTAATGTATCGAAATTCATAATAAAATATTTGTTAAAGTTTCTATTTTATTATTTGAGAGCGTATTCATTCAACCAGAATTTATTAAATCCAGTTATACTGATGATGATTATAAGATGCAGAAGCTAGATCGGATATAATAGCACTACTTTTGGGAATTGCACAGGGCAGCATAGCTGGTCCAATACTTTTTATTTTATACACGAATGATATTATTGATATATTTGATGAATTGATGGAATTTCTAATAAACCAAGAAGATTTTGATCCAACATGCTACGCAGATGATACAAATGCTTTAATATATGCAAATACAGTGGAAGAACTTATAAGAAAAGCAAATATTGTCTCAAAAGCAATAAATAAATGGCTTTTAAAGAACAAGCAGGTTCAAAATGAAGAAAAAACAAATATTATAGCATTTACAACAAACAGATCGACTATAGAAATTGCATCAACTATTGAAATAAATAACATATTATTGAACGTATCTCACGTAACCAAATTTCTTGGAATGCAGATTGATAACACATTATCATGGGATTCACATATAAGATTGTGGTAAAACAATATTTTCACACTGTTCTTTAACTTTGGTTATGTTTACATTCTGTCAAATTACCCTAATTTAGGTGACCTTGACCATTTAGGGATATTTAATTAATAAGGAAATTAGGTTACCAATATATTTTGCTGGAACTACCTGTTCACCTGTTGTATTGTATCTTTGACATTCTAACCGATTCATACAGTTCTATTTTTATAACAGTCATCCTTAGGGATAAAATATTTATCTATTAATAAATATTATCCTGGTGATTAGGTAAGTCTTATTTAATTTATATTTTTATTAAATCCTAATTATTTATAATTAGTTTTAGTTTGGAACTTATTTATGTTCATACATAACATCGGTCACCTAACTCTGGGTATTTTGAAATTGCTTCCTACAATAAATGAACTCTGATCTACATTACTGATTTTCTTATACGAAACCACGACCCCCATTTGAACTATACGGCGCCCGGCATTCCTTTTTTCCCAGTTCAACATATCTGGCACTCACCGTGAGGCATAGAGACGTACTGTAGATACGTCCAAAGCTAGGGTATAAAAGAAAACAGTGGTAGTATTAGAGTATACAGTGAAAACAAAATGCCTATCGACCATTCACCAACCAATGGCAAGACGAGAAGTGGAAATTCATACAGAGGTCCTCGTAGAGAGCAATCACTCGACTTCTTGGGTTTTGAAGGTGGTTCAGAAGCATTGGCTTCTGCATTACCAACAACTACTGCAGTATCAACAACTTCCAGCCATGTCACCAGAGTACAACCCGTACTTACTGCTGGGATGTCAACAACTTCACTACAAGAGCAGCCGCCACCATTATCACCACAGGTTACACAACACCAACAAAATAATCAAGGTATTTATATTCCAATTTCACATTCACCTCCAACAATGGCAACTTTACCATCCAATGCAAGTGGCGTTGGGCCACAGAGATTTGAGCATACTACAAGTACTGGGGCAGTCCCTAGAAGAAATTATTCAGGAGCTAGTAGTAATTTAAGTTATAATTTACCTTATTATCATGTAGATTTGCCACATAGACCTCCTCCAGCTTATAGTAGCTTAAACGTAAACAACAATTTCCCTAGTTTACCTCCACAGGGTTATAACACAAATTCATATGTACAGGTACCACAAAATGCACAGCCCTGTATACCGGTACAAATCCCAAGTGCCGAAACACTTTCTAGCATTAAAAAATTGTTACCAGTGTTTTCTGAAAACGGTGAAATTCACCCTTGTGACTTTATAAATAGACGGGAAAAAACACTACAAAATTACAATATTCCATTTCATATGTTTTCACCAGAATTACCAGACCTATTTATCGGGCCTTCAAAGCACTGGATACAAGCACTATTATATAATTTTAATGATTTTAACGCATTTAAAAACAGTTTTATTGATAATTTTTGGGGATTTTCTCAACAAAACAAGGTTAAACTCCAACTTGATTTGGGAAAGTACAATAGAACTACCAGCTATTCGAACTACTTTTTGGGCCAAGTGTCAAAAGCTAGATTTTTAAACCCTCCATATTTAGAACGGGAACTTATAGCAATAATTAGTAGACACTTTCCTCCAACCATAAGTTGTTCTTTAATAGGAAGTAGATGTATAGCGGAAGTTTTAGAAAGGCTTCGTTTAGCGGATTCATTTGAAACGGTAAACATGAGACATTCTTCTTCTTCTTCTGCGCAACCTTCTTCGCAACCGGCAGTCGTTCCACATAGGAATTTCTCAAATAAAAATTTCAATAAAAATATTTCTCACATTCAAATCGATAATATCGATAACATTAGCGATAATATCGATAATTTAGAACAGAATGAGGGAAACTAATTTTTCCTAAAGATATAAGCAGTGTATCTTTAGGTAACATTTCCACAACTGCAAAACCTAACCTCACAAATTTTGTAAACAATCCCAAGAGTGAGTTACAAAAATGTGATTTTAACCATCAACCAATTTTAAGTGATATAAGTCGAACCCCTGTAATTACCATCAACATAAATCACACCAACTATCCTTGCTTAGTTGACAGTGGTAGCGAGTGTTGTGCTTTTTCTACAGTGGTAGAAAATTCTGTCACATCCATGTCTATTCCTATGTTTCCAGTAAATGGTAT
Source organism: Brachypterus glaber (assembly GCA_958510825.1). Classification (NCBI taxonomy): domain Eukaryota; kingdom Metazoa; phylum Arthropoda; class Insecta; order Coleoptera; family Kateretidae; genus Brachypterus; species Brachypterus glaber. The sequence continues at coordinate 21,824,789 of OY294047.1, read as the reverse complement.
TAGGGTTTCTGGAGCTTTTAGGAATAAAAACCGAAAAGTCACCCATCAGGCCCTAGTTTCATTTTCTTTAGAAGATGAGGTTTTTGATTTTGAGATGCTTTACATCCCAGACTTAGTCTTTCCAGTTATCCTGGGTTGTGATTTTCTAAGAACTTTTAAGGTAAGCATAAGTTTAGAACAAGAATGCATTTTTATAAAACATAATAATAAAGTATTAACCATCCCTGAAACTAAAACATTGCACACTTATACTGCCCTTGAAGATTCCCCTTTAACAAAAGTATGTGCTATATCAAAGTCCCCTCCTATTATGCAACCTGATCATTACTATCAAGTAAGTGATGAGGATATTGATGCTGTGGTTAGAGAGACTCCACTTTCTCCTGAACAAAAAGCTAAATTTAGACACTTACTTTGTAAGCATAAAAGTGTTTTTTCAGAAAAACCTGGTCTTACGTCTGAGTATGTCCATTCAATAACCCTTTTTGATTACACACCCTTTAATCAAAAGAGTTATCCCATTCCCATTGCACACAGGCCTGCTGTAGATGCTGAAATTCAGCGTATGCTGGACTTCAACATAATTGAACGTACTTCTTCATCTGCTTTTAGCAGCCCCCTATGTACCGCGGTCCGCAAAAACGGAACGGTAAGAGTTTGCCTTGATGCAAGGAAGCTTAACAGTGTAATGGAACCCGATACAGAACTCCCAAACAAAATTCAAGAGCTTTTGCAAACTTTACCTCCTGAAGTTCGTACTATTTCGAGTTTGGACATGACCAATGGCTACTGGCAAGTTCAGCTAAGGCCTGAGGACAGAAAATATACTGGATTTCTATATAATGGTAAATCGTATCATTTTAAAGTACTCCCTTTTGGTCTAAAGACCGCAGTTAGTAGTTTCACTCGGGCTATGTCCGTTATTTTAGGTCCAGAATTTTCCGAATTCATCCGTATTTACATAGATGATGTCCTTGTACTGAGCTCTGGGGTAGATGCGCACCTGCAACACTTAGATAGTGTGCTATCCAGATTTGCACAAACCGGATTTACACTACGGTTAAATAAGTGTAAATTTTTTAGGAAGGAAATTCAATTTTTAGGCTACATCCTTTCTGAAAGTGGCCTTCAAAGTGATTCTTCCAGGGTATCTGCTATAGTCAACTACCCAGTTCCACAAAATGTAAAACAATTACAGGCGTGGCTAGGGTTGACCAACTATGACAGGGTATTCTGTGAAAATTATGCTACTGTGGCAGAGCCCTTATTTTCCCTCCTGAGAAAAAAAACTAAATGGACTTGGGGTCCTGCTCAAGCCCAAGCATTTAATAACCTGAAAGAGCTGATTAAACAAGAAGTACTTTTGTTTCATCCAATATTCTCTCTCCCTTTCTGGGTACAATGTGACAGTTCTGATGTTGGCTTAGGTGCTCAGCTTTTTCAGATTGTTAATGGTCATAAAAAAGTAGTGGCATATGCCAGTAGAGTTCTTCTCCCCAGGGAGCGTGCCTATTGTTCCTCAGAAAAGGAGGCCCTCAGTGTAGTCTGGGCGCTCGAAAAATGGCGAGTTTTTTTAATCGGCCGTCATTTTTATTGCCTCAGCGACAACAGGGCATTAAGTTATCTTAATACCTGTCGTCTCCTCACACCTAGACTATCCCGTTGGTGCTTATCACTACAGGATTTTGATTTTACTATCAAGCATGTAGCCGGTAAAGACAATATTGTAGCCGATACTTTATCCAGGTATCCTAGTTCTAGGCTACCAACCCCTTATGATCGCTGCTTTAAAATATTAGGCCAAACCATACAGCTCGATAGTGTTTTCTGTAGAAATCTGAACTCCCTACCTGAAGACCAACGAAATGATTCCAAGCTTTTTCAAATTCGTGAAAAAGTCCAACAGGACCCAGAAGCTCACCCCAGATTTGTGATGCATGAAGATATACTTTACATCAGACAATCCGAAGGTGAGCCTTACCTACTTTGCGTTCCAAAAAATCGTATACCCGATTTTATTAGAGCCTATCATGCAGGCATGGGTCATTTTGGGGTTTTTAAGACCCATGCTGGAATTAAGCGAGAGGTATGGTGGCAAAATATGGCGCGAGATATTAAGCAAGAGCTAAAAGCATGCCAAATTTGCCAACTGGTAAAATCTGGTCCTTTGCCGAACCCACCGTTGAAAGCAATTATTCCAGAAGCTCCAGGAGAGCTTGTGGCACTCGATTTTTACGGGCCCTTGCCCCGATCACGTGGGTCCGTCGAATACATTTGCGTTGTACTCGACGTTTTTTCAAAATTTGTCACTCTTTACCCTCTGAAAAATGCAACTTGCAAAAATACGCTCAAAAAGCTTCAGGAGGATTATTTTATTAAATACTCAATCCCGAAAGCAATTTTGACGGACCACGGGACCCAATTCACGGCCGACCTTTGGTCCGCAACCCTCGAGCCTCTGGGCATAAAAGTCATAAAGTCTTCGGTGCGCCATCCGTGTAGTAATCCATCCGAACGTATAATGAAAGAGCTCTCTAGGCTCTTCCGAACATTTTGCCACGACCGACACACCAGGTGGGCCCTAGAAATTGATAAATTTGCGAATTTTCTCAATAACATAACGCACCTGTCCACTGGGTATTCCCCCAAAGAATTGCACCTGGGTGAATCCCCTGACTTACCACTTAGAGAAATATTAAATTTTCCGGTTGATACAAAAAACCTAGATAATCACGTAAAATTATATTTTGCAAAGGAGAGTTTGTTAAGTAGTGCCTTACGTCGAAACGCACACACCCATTCTAGGAAATTAGCTACATTTCATGTAGGTGATAAGGTATTACTTAGGGCAAACCCTACTTCGTCTGCAATAGAGGGACGAATAAAAAAATGGATGCTCCTCTATGAGGGCCCATATAAAATAAAAAAGATCATTGATCTATCAACATATATTTTAAGTAATCCTGAAGATGAAAATGAAAGAGGAATGTTTCATGCATGCCATTTGAAAAAGTATAACCCGGAGTCTGAACTTTGAAACAAACCTTCTACCTTACTTTTATAATCTTTTCTGTTTTGAGTTTATCCCGTAAACAGTTTTTTTTTTAGTAAAAAAAAAAAAAGCGTTAACGAGCTAAGGGGGGGTAGATGTGGTAAAACAATATTTTCACACTGTTCTTTAACTTTGGTTATGTTTACATTCTGTCAAATTACCCTAATTTAGGTGACCTTGACCATTTAGGGATATTTAATTAATAAGGAAATTAGGTTACCAATATATTTTGCTGGAACTACCTGTTCACCTGTTGTATTGTATCTTTGACATTCTAACCGATTCATACAGTTCTATTTTTATAACAGTCATCCTTAGGGATAAAATATTTATCTATTAATAAATATTATCCTGGTGATTAGGTAAGTCTTATTTAATTTATATTTTTATTAAATCCTAATTATTTATAATTAGTTTTAGTTTGGAACTTATTTATGTTCATACATAACATCGGTCACCTAACTCTGGGTATTTTGAAATTGCTTCCTACAATAAATGAACTCTGATCTACATTACTGATTTTCTTATACGAAACCACGACCCCCATTTGAACTATACGGCGCCCGGCATTCCTTTTTTCCCAGTTCAACATAAGATATGTTTGTCAGAAAATAAACAAGACAGTTTACAGTTTACGAGTTATGTCGAAGTATGTAAACCGAAAAACTTTAAAAAGAGTATATCATGCAAATTTGGAATCTCACATTAGATATGGTTTAATATGTTATGGAGGAAATAGGACAGGACTAGAAGATATTTTAATTATTCAGAAAAAAGCTATCAGAATACTTAGCTGTGTGGGACCCTTTGAGACTTGCCGCGGAAAATTTAAAGAAAACAAAATCCTAACTGTTTTTGGCACATACATTCAGGAATGTTTGCTGTTCTTTTTTAAAAATAGACACCTTTTTGATAAACACAAACCGCAGAGTGCCTATCCAAAACGCGAGGATAATTATAACTACCCAAAACACCGATTAGTTATCTTTGAGAAAGGACCAGAATACAGCTGTATCAAATTCTTTAATACACTACCTAAAAATCTCAGGAAAATAGAATCCCTCAAAACTTTTAAAACCGAGATATTCAACTTATTATTAGAAGCGGAACTATATAACATCAATGAGTACATGGAGTATATAGAAAGAAAGACATAGTAACATTTTAAATTTGACAATATTTCAGTTAAATTGCTTAATATTGAACTGTATATATTATTATATAATCTTTATTTTAGTATTTTGTGATATTCCCTGAAATAAATATTATTATTATTATTACTAATTTAACTTTATTGATAAGTAATCTGTCACATTTTTTGACAAAACTAATTTTATTGAAGCAGTGGTTCTCGACCAGATATTCTCGACTGTATCCAAAACTAATTTTGCCAAATATTTTGTTCAAAATAAACTCTTATGCCAATAATAAAAAAAAAACAGATAAAAGGTACTCGAAGGAAAAATTGTCATTGGTAAATCTAAAAGTAAAAAGTTTTTAGTAAGCTACAATAATAATAATTGGTATTATAATAAAAATTAAAAATTAAACCTTTTAAGAACTACTGTTTTAATAAATAAATAAATAAATAAATAAAAAAATACACTTGTCTACAAAATAAAATTACTACATTTAAATTTAATAAACTATGGGAAACATAATATACTTTAAACTAGAATATTGGACCATTATCAATGTTTGTATTATAAATTACTTAAGTTTAGGTCTTCTAGGTGTCTTTAATACTGCATAGAAGATGGTGCGATATTTAAGCATGTTCAAAGTTACCCTAAAACGAATTTTGACGTGAAGACGAAAGAGATAGTTAAAATATTCAAAGGATTTAGAATCCTTGTAAAATATACTATAGGAATCCCCTTTTGGTTAGTTAGAAAATTGGTTCATGATGGTGAGGAAGTCTGCAGATGAACTTTTGACATTATCTACCAAATGAGATGAGATTTAACTGCAAATGGTTCTATAATGTCCGGACCTTGAACTACGAGGATCCATGGTCAGCTTTTTTTACCTTTTAGTTAATCCGAGCATAGGTGTGTGTGTACCGGGTGTCCCAACAGGTTGTTTGAATTTTTTTTTGCAAAAAATAGCGTTAAATAGGAGCTTATTCAAAACCACTCCTTGCTTACCCACCCCCTTGAAACCACCCCCAACTTCTGTTTTTCAGATAGCACCCCACAATTCTTATTAAAGAATATGAAAGTGTATATTCTAAGGGGATTTAATTATTTATTAATAAAAGGGTGGTATTTAAAACAAAGTTGCGGGTGGTTCCAGGAGAGTGGGTTAATGTGAGTTGGTTTTGGATACATTAATCAATTTTCTTTTGGGTAAAATTTTACGTAGGTTTTTGGAAAATTTTCCGATGAAAAATATAGCTTGTGATCTAACGGGGTTGTACTTTGAAAGAAATCACTTCTAATACATGTTTAAATTTAAAATGAAATGTGCTTTCATATTCTTTAGTAAAAATAGAAGAGTGCTATTTAAAAAATAAGTTGGGGGTGGTCCCAAGAGGGTGGATAAATAAGGGGTAGTTTTGTAAATCTCAGTAAATTCTACTTTGAATCCTATTTAATCATATTTTTTAAAACTTTTTTATCTTTTTAAATAACGGAGATATAGACCCGTCTAAAACCTGGTGGGACATTGTTATTTGAAGCCCCTTAAAGGAATAAGATACCACTTATAATAAATGGTTGAATTCAAAATAAAATGTAATTACATTTTATCTGATAAAAAAGTGGGGGGTGCTATTTGAAAATCAGAGGTTGGGGGTCCACTATGGGCCAGGGCACCTTCGTTCTTGGTCAAGACTCGGCTTTTGGCCGTAATATCGTAAAAATTAGTAATAAGGGGTTTTCGAAGATGCTGAATCTGTTTGTAAAAATTCAAAATTTAAAATGACGGATCCAATATGGCGGCCAAATCTGTTAAAATTTATTGGATTCCAATGAAAATTGGTATTCAGGGGTTTTCGAGGATGCTGAAACCGAATTTGTTTGTAAAAATTCAAAATTTAAAATGGCGGATCCAATATGGCGGTCAAATCTGTTAAAATTTATTGGATTCTGATGAAAATTGGTATTCAGAGGTTTTTGAGGGTGCTGAAACCGAATCTGTTTGTAAAAATAAAAAATTTAAAATAACGGATCTAATATGGCAGCCAAATCTGTTAAAATTATTGGATTCTGATGAAAATTGGTACTCAGGGGTTTTTGAGAATGCTGAAACCGAATATGTTTTTAAAAATTTAATTTAATTCATTGCTTTTAATTTATATAGGTAATAAGTAAAAATAAACGTAATATTATTAAGTTTTATTTCCTTTAAAAAAAAGTATTTAAATCTTCATTTAAATCCTGACCTAAAACCTCAGATACATCCTCCTCATCACCCGACAGCTCCAATTGGTCTAAATAATCGAAACTTTTAAATAAAACAGGCAATTCTAACTGTTCTGGTTCCTCGTCACTGTTGGATTCTTCGGATTCTTCACCCATTTGAAATACTCTAAGTATATTTCTTACGTCCTCGGTCAGTTTTAAATTTTTCTTTTTCTTTATTTTTGATCTTAAGTTTATTGTATTGACGATAGGATCAGAGCTATCCATAGATCTGTAAAATATGTCATTAATATTGGCCGGCTAATTTTTTTTCTAAGATCCAATCTGTATCTTTTCTAATCTTTATTGCGCGACTCAGAAGCCTCCTCCGCAAGCATCCCAACAGGCAACATGCTCGTTTTAATAATGTCCGCGCCATGAATTAAGAATTTGTGAAGAGGGATATTCTTTAACAAAGATTTTAGCAGCCTCATCGCACAGTTGTTGAAATTTGCTTACATCGATGGAAAGATGTGATGATAGGGCAATTAATATAGTTTTAAAATTATAAATTAGTTTTGTGTTTAGTCCTAGGTTTACAGCAAATAACTCTGGGTTTTCAAACGCTTTTCTTGCTGTATTGCCGTTATTGGCAATAAAAAATAAATAAATAAATAAATAATCGAAACTTTTAAATAAAACATGCAATTCTAACTGTTCTGGTTCCTCGTCACTGTTGCATTCTTAGGATTCTTCACCCATTTGAAATACTGTAAGTATATGTCTTACGTCATCGGTCAGTTTTAAATTTTTCTTTTTCTTTATTTTTGATCTTAAGTTTATTGTATTGACGATAGGATCAGAGCTATCCATAGATCTGTAAAATATGTCCTTAATATTGGCCGGCTATTTTTTTTTCTAAGATCCAATCTGTATCTTTTCTAATCTTTATTGCGCGACTCAGAAGCCTCCTCCGCAAGCATCCCAACAGGCAACATGCTCGTTTTAATAATGTCCCAGCCATGAATTAAGAATTTGTGAAGAGGGATATTCTTTAACAAAGATTTTAGCAGCCTCATCGCACAGTTGTTGAAATTTGCTTACATCGATGGAAAGATGTGATGATAGAGCAATTAATATAGTTTTAAAATTATAAATTAGTTTTGTGTTTAGTCCTAGGTTTACAGCAAATAACTCTGGGTTTTCAAACGCTTTTCTTGCTGTATTGCCGTTATTGGCAATAAAAAATAAATAAATAAATAATCGAAACTTTTAAATAAAACATACAATTCTAACGGTTCTGGTTCCTCGTCACTGTTGCATTGTTAGGATTCTTCACCCATTTGAAATACTGTAAGTATATGTCTTACGTCATCGGTCAGTTTTAAATTTTTCTTTTTCTTTATTTTTGATCTTAAGTTTATTGTATTGACGATAGGATCAGAGCTATCCATAGATCTGTAAAATATGTCATTATTATTGGCCGGCTATTTTTTTTTCTAAGATCCAATCTGTATCTTTTCTAATCTTTATTGCGCGACTCAGAAGCCTCCTCCGCAAGCATCCCAACAGGCAACATGCTCGTTTTAATAATGTCCGATCCATGAATTAAGAATTTGTGAAGAGGGATATTCTTTAACAAAGATTTTAGCAGCCTCATCGCACAGTTGTTGAAATTTGCTTACATCGATGGAAAGATGTGATGATAGAGCAATTAATATAGTTTTAAAATTATAAATTAGTTTTGTGTTTAGTCCTAGGTTTACAGCAAATAACTCTGGGTTTTCAAACGCTTTTCTTGCTGTATTGCCGTTATTGGCGCTGCCAGCACCTCCAGGCTTAGGTTTATCCACCACAAGGCCCATTGTTTCCCAGAGTATAGCTTGTATTTCTCTTTTTCTATTTTCCAGTTTTTTTCTGGTTAGCTTCACCCACTGTTTTTCATTTTCGTAGCTTTATTCTGTAGGAAATGTGCAGACATGTTTCAAATAGTCTAATTCACGTGTGCAACGGTCTAATTCCATATTGGAGGAATTTTGGATTAGGTAAAAATAAGTCCTTGTTCTTGCTGTGCAGGTTAATGACATTTTAGGTGTGGCATGACAAATTGGACACGTTTGCATGGAATCGGTATCTGTGATAAAATGCAAATGCAAAGAAAAATGTATGTGAATCGAATGGTCATCATCTAATTTTATTTCCAAGACTGCACGATTTTGGCGATTGTGATAGTTGGTTATTCCACAATATTACGTTTTTTTCGGTCTGTAATCTTAACAGTATCAAAAAAAAAATTGATTACTTTGAGCGGTGTTTTCTTTATCTTGCTTAGCATATTTTTGTTTATAGGCGGATAACCCGGACATTCCATCAAACCCCCATGAACATAAAAATATACTTTCAAGGATTGTAACATTTTCAGTTTTCATATACTGTAGTATTACTTCAGTTTGCAGTTGTACTATTCTTTTTGTAGTACGATGAATAAGTGAAACTAAGCTAACTTCTGCTTTTTTGTCGGTTATTAAAACAGATTCTTTTGACGGCATGCACTCCATTTTAGCTAATCTGACATTATTATATGGTTGCCAAATATCGGCGCCACATAACTTACTTTCTAGCCTTATTTGTCGATGGCATTTCTTAGAAAGATAGTCTTCTAATAAAAATGACAATGATTCCAACGGTGTTTTTTTATTTTATTAATTGCATATTCATTAGTTTTATAATTTTTTTGGTTGTTCTGGATTATCTAAAATTATCTTTATAACTTTATACAAATTTTTATCACCCGTTTTTTTTCTGCGTGGCGGCAAGCCATTAATATCCTGTGGGGATCATGCTTTAAGCTATTGCTTATCGTTACAATTTCTTTGCGTTGGGAAGTAGGGGATTTTTGATCAAACTTTAAAACAGGGCGACCTTGGCGTGAACTTGATGGTTTTTCAGAAATACTTTCTTTCTCGTTAAAGATATTAACCTTAAACTCTGATTCCAACCACAAAGCATTTTCAGTTTCATATCTTTCTACTTTTCTATTTGCAGCCCTCAAATTTTCTTTTCTTTTAGATCTAATAAATCGTATATTTTGTCTTACCAAATCTATTTTTTCACTTTCCACGTTTGGACTTGTTAAAAAGTCAGTTGTTAAATCCACACTATTAGTTCTTGAAAGTTCATTAAGTACATCACTTTTGGTAGGCCATTCCATTTAAAAACTTTAAAACATTAAACAACCAAGCATCAGCAAAATATTGGAAGAAATATGCTAAAACATTAAAATCTGGAACTGTCTACTTTGAAAATCACTTTATAAATAAGCAAATTTAAAATTGCGTCAATTTAAAACCCTTTCGGTAATGGTAGTCTATTAACCCTGGATTACGGGTAATAGATAATTGTGCAAAAATTAAAAAAAAATAAATTAGATTTTTTCCGTTAATCCGGGATTTTTTACCTGTGCCACTATATTATACTTAAATATACAGAATTTAGCCAGGAAACCACCCTAATACACAATGCTATTAATTCCCTTCAGAAATACACCTCCCACTTAACTCCGTGCGTAAAATGGTTTTTATTATATCATATTCACTTTCAGCAACATCAAAAACCCAAATATAAGAACTTTCAAGAAAACTAACCCCCGTTCTTTAGGGGTGGAGTTAGATTTTTTTATTCTCAGATTCAGTTTTAGCGACTTTAAAAATCCCTTATTTATTTTTTCACGAAAATACTGTACTGCCGTGCTTTATTAAAAAATAATTATTTTAATTAAGCTCTGCATTATTACATACATTATAAATATTCAGGTTCGTCGGTTCTGTGATCAGTTTTAATATAATAACGTTAATTTAAAATCTTTTAGGAGAAAGCATTTTAAAGTACTTAAATTGATTCTTAGTATTATTGCTTCTGGTCAATAAATATACCCTTTGAGACATTGGGTTAGTTTACCTTAATAAACCTTGTTACGGCTAGATATAATCTTTTACCTAGAACTATAACTCTAAAATATTTACAGGTTGTTTATAAATATTTAATTCTTTAATCTTTCTTAACAGCAGGGGTGAAAATTAAGTGAAACTAACATTTAAAATATAATAGGATTTATTTTACCGGCGCCACAATTCTTACAATATCAACGGTTCTAACATTTAGATTTTACAATGTAAAGATAAGACTTTATTTTTAACAATAGACAAGTGTTTATCTTAGCAGGTATCATTTTTAACACCATTACTTATTCGTTAAGTACACTATTTCCAAAACAATTTAAGCTAGTGTACTTACGAATAAAACTTCTTGGAATTTCAGCCTGCATCTTGTTTTGACTGTCACTACTTTCAATTTAAATTATTTCTTTATTTTTTTTAAACCGTGTTATTTTCATAACACTATATTTCGGATTTCAATCTAATCTCTGACTGAATCTATCTGACTCTCACTATCTGAATAAAATGCAGCTGTATTTATAGGAAGTTTGTAATGCAGCCATTAATAAAAAAACTATAAATCTTAAAATCTAACAATTAATTAAAAACTATAAATGTCAAAAAATATATAAATATTATCTGGACTTTAAGGCGCCTATTTTTATTTCTAGCAATAACTAATGTAAAATATCACACAAGTTACGACCCAGTATTTTAATATCTATTGTCTGAAATAAACATGGTACCAAAACTGAATCATTAATGTCATCATATAGACAATTTATGATCCAATCCCTTCCCGGCATGGCTAGCAAAACCACCTGCTTTCAAACATCAATCACAAAAGTACCAACCAGCTCGTAAATTTAACTTCATAGCTATTGGCCAAATATAATTTGTGCTTAAAAACTAGGCGACACCAAGATACACCTTAGCCAATAAGAATAGGCCCTTTTAATACTTGCAAAATAAAATCTATTCTTTAAAATTATGTTACTCTTTTGAAAAAACAATATTTTCAGCATTTAGGATTTTTTAGTTATTACTTTTTTTTTTAAACAAATGAATTTAATTCCACTCATTACAATACTGTAAACATTTAAAAATATTCACCCTCCACCCCCGGTGATTTTTATTATTAGATTTAGTTTCCTCGACCCCAAAAACCCCTATATACCAAATTTGACGAAAATATTGAAAACATTAAAAAAATAACCCTCTTAGCCCCGCGGGGGTAAAGGTAAAAACCCCTCTAAATGTCAATTTTCAAATTTTTGTGAAAAAATATTGTGTTTTCCCCATTTGCCCCCCTTGCCCCATCCCAATCTTTACCAAAAACAGTCCCGATCGAGAACTTTTGGTAATATACGTGTATGCCAAATTTCAAGTCTCTACCTTAAAACGTTCTTTAGTTATCGTTCCCACAAGCTTTCCCGGATAGACCGACCGACCTGTAGACCGACAATTTTTTTTTGCTAGAAATTCATATATATATATATCCACATAAAATGAGATAAAACGCAAAAATACGCAAAAAAAAATTCTCACAATTACAAGGCTTTCCCAAACATTTTGAAGATTTTCAAAATGGGAAAGCAAAACGCGCAAAAATGCGCATATTGGCAATAAAGTACTTACTGTAGGCTACCAAATGACGTATGGTATTTAAAAATCGGTTGCGTTATGCAAAGTTATTTTACATTGGAAGTGAAAACTTTGCTTAAAATATTATGTTTCTGTTAATTTAAAAGTACACAGATCGGAAGAAATATTAATTAAATATGATATTTAATTAGTTTATACCTTTTTTAATCATTTTAATTTAAAACAGAACTTAAATGATTGCTTATTCAAAAGTATAGTATTTATTTTAACAATAAAAGCATTTAAAAAATATATGTTTTTTTTCTAGTTTAAACTCTTGTAGTAAACAAACGCTTTAATATAATGTAATAAAATTTTGAGAATAATTGGCCCTACTATTCCTTATTCGGTTGCCCTATTTACTTTTTGGAAATTCAAAAGTCAATTTTGTCGACTTTTTACCAAAAACGCAGGTCTTCTGGCCCATAGTGGGGTGGTTTCAAGAGGGTGGGTAAGCAAGGAGTGCTTTAGAATAAGTCAATTATAACGTTTTTTTTCTTCTACGAGACTCTTTTTGATGTTATTAAAAAAGAAGTAAGGCTAGCTCAATAATTATTTAATATAAAATAATAAGAATTAAAATTACAACCGAATGTTTTTAAAACGTTACATAATTTTTTTTAAGAAAGATATTGAACAGGGTCTTTACCAAATATATGATAATTAGGTTCTATTTGCGGTAATTAGATGGTTCATAGAATTTAGATATAAATGTAAAATCATAAAATTACACTTAGCTGGTTTCCTACGGATTGTCATCAATGGTAAATGCTCGATGCGGTTACGGAATATCCAGCTGGTGCAAAAAGCAGTCAATCGCCAATCTATGCGACACAAGTAGGCGAAAAGCAGGAACATACATCTATGGTTATACCAGTACTTAAGAAAGGTGAATCTCAAAATTTTGATAACTACCGTCCGATCGCAATTCCGTCCGTGTTTTCAAAAATTTTTGAAAAGGCATATTTGATACGTTTAGTAAGTTTCTTAGATAAATATAAAATTCTAATTAGTAATCAATTTGGATTTACAAAAAATCGCTCAACGACAGATGCGATACTGTCTTTTTATATTGAAATTCTAGAAAATTTTGAATCAAAACTTAAAACTGCTGGTATATTTTTTGACCTCACCAAAGCCTTCGACACCATAAATCATAAATTGTTGTTAAAAAAATTATATTCTTATGGAATTCGTGGAACAGCGTATAATTGGATAAAATCTTTTCTAATAGGGAGAAAACAATATGTTAAAGTAAGCAGCATGGGGATGTATACAAAATCAGAAACTAAACCTGTTTTGACTGGAGTTCCACAAGGTAGTATACTGGGTCCATTGCTGTTTATTATTTATATTAATGATATTGTAAACCATGTCGATAGCTCCCTTACTCTATTTGCGGATGACACAAACTCCATTGTAAAGGATACAGATATAAACCAATTAAGTCTAAAATCAAACGCTACCATTAACCAAATGACAGATTGGTGTAACAGCAATGGCCTTGTATTAAACTCAAACAAAACAGGTTTAATGCTTTTTTCTCCAAATCACTATAAGGCAGACTTCAGTATTTTAGTGAAAGCTTCAGGGCAGATAATTCAACAGAGCCAAAGTATTAAGTTTTTAGGAGTTACTTTAGACGAACATCTAACTTGGAAACCTCATGTTGAAAATATTGTCAAAAAATTGGCAAGTAAAAATTTTTCTATTTTTCAACTGAGAAAATATGTAAACTCCGAAACCTTGCTTACTTTTTACTATGGTTCTGTTAATTCTATTCTTAACTATGCCATTATTTGTTGGGGAAATAGCTCTGAAATTGAAAAGGTATTTACTCTCCAAAAGAGAATAATCAGAACTATGTTTACGTTGCCTATAAGACAATCATGCAGACAATATTTTAAAGATTATGGCATACTAACGGTTGCGTGTTTGTATATATATAGTCTGCTTGTGTACGTTAGAGAAAATATTAGTAATTTCGACACTTGTGGAGACATAAATAGATATGAAACCAGGAATTCAAAAAACCTTTATTTACCAAAAAAAAGACTGGTTCAAGTTAGTAAAGGTCCGCAGGCATTAGGTATCAGACTATATAACCATCTTCCAGATAGATTAAAAAGTATGAAAAGCTTCAAACAATTTAAGTGGCAAGTCAAATCACTACTTAAAGATTATGCATTTTATTCAGTTCAAGAATTTTTAACTACTGTGATATTGTAAATTATATATTATTATTATTATTATTTAATCCATGTTTTTACTATGTATATACTTTTGTACTTTTTTATACTTGTTTTACAAATTAATTTTTTTTTTTTTTTTTTTTTATATTTATATTTATATGTGACAAATTCCGATACCTTGTATTATTATTATTATTTAATCCATGTTTTTACTATGTATATACTTTTGTACTTTTTTATACTTGTTTTACAAATTAATTTATTTTTTTTTTCTTTTTATATTTATATCTATATGTGACAAATTCCGATACCTTGTAGGTCAAATGGAAATAAATAAATTATTATTATTATTATTATATAGACAAAACTGAGTAGCAGCGTACTTCTGAGGGTTTGTAACAAGATAACCAACAAAGCAAAAAGTCCAAATAAAACTCCAAAATATGAAACCCTAAAATATGAAAAATAGGTTAAGCACCTATTTATTTTCCAGCTACTAAAATAGTAATAAAATCAGAGACTTGCCTTTATTAATAAAGGGTCTTCGAAATATACCCAAAATCCAATATAATATGGAACATAAATCCTTTAAGTAACTAAAATTATAGCAAATATTATCTAGGAAAACTCACAGAAAAAATGTAACTTACTTGTAACTGAAAATCCGCAAAAGCAACAATCCAAACCAAACAAATATAAGGTCCTTAATGATAACAAAATATAGGCATAAAATTAATCCTTTTCACAAATGATTTTAGATCACAAAAATTTATGGCAGTTTATAAAGTTACAAAGTACTGAATAAAAAAAGGGACATTCTTAACTGAAAAGTTCACTAGCGACCAAATCGATAATAAATTATCGATAAATTATTGAACTAAATCAATAAATAATCCATTGTTCAACAGAGGGCAATATCGATAAGTACTTAACAACTTTACCGATAGACGTCGTTACTAATCATAACTTGTATAAAAATACGGCAATTGTACCAAAGATGGCGCAATGCTAAGCCGTAAATTTAAAACCGTTACACAATAAAATCTTCTTTGGCTCCCATTTAACGCTATTTTTTGCAATTTTTTTACCTTTTCAAATAACGGAGATATAGATTGTCAAGAACCTGGTAGGACACCCGGTATAGTGAACGAATGACCGTTTTGAAAAAAAATTGGCGGGAGTACTTAGGTACAATAGTGGTACCACTGTGCCAAGTTTGGTCAAAATCCGAGACATCGAGGTCAAACCAAGTACGTTAGCGTGAAATAAATATCAAAGATTTTTTTTAAAGAACACATTTTTTTCAAAAACGGCTCTAACGATTTTTAAAATTTTGGAATTATTTTTTTAATTAGAGCTCATATATACGATTCCCTTGAAGGCCAGAAAAGTGTGACAAAAATGCCGCTAAAAACGGGCAGCACTACATTGTAGTTGGTACCCAGGACGTTCAAAATCCACCTTCCGTCGAATCAGCTCATTTTTAAAAAAAAATCGAAAAGTAATCTCTTGGAAATTCGATTCTGAAATTACTGTATTTCGTGAGATCACCAACGCGTTCATTGTTGATTTCTCGGAAAACTTCTCGCTATGTTTACATTTTGGGAGAACCTTATAATCCAGAACTCGTTTTCCTACCGGTGCTATACACAACAAGTATTATTGAAATAAAGCTCGAGCTTCCAAAAGGGTATAATATTAATCAAGTATTCCATGACTTTTTGCTGGGTTGACATCACTAGTAAACAACTTCCGTGTTTACATTTGTTTTGACATTTAGTAAAAGTTAGGTTAGGAATGATCAGAAATATCCTAAGTACTGACGTCAGTACTTCATTACTGATTGTGGTGAACGGACGCTCTTACTTGTGCGAACTTTGTGAAATGGCGGCCCCATCCAGTAAAAAGTGTTCACATAGTGAAAATAGAATGAAAGTTTGTGCTCCTTGTGGCAAGAAAATTACTCTCGGAGTGAAAAATTATGGCAACTATCGGATAAGTGAGAAGAGTATTAAGCTTATTCGGTCCTTCCTGAATAAAAATTTTGACTTAGAAGATTCACGGTTCCCAACAAGTATTTGCGATACCTGTCGAAGAGCGCTCAGCGATCAAGGCGCGGAAAAACCAACCCGTATCCTGCTGCCCATGCCAGACTATGAAAGTATTATACTGCCGAAGGAAACAAGAGCCAATGCAGATATCTGTAACTGCTATATATGTCTCACTGGCAGATACACAGGGCACCCGAAAACAGTGAGAAGGAGAGGTAAGGCTCGAAATGCAAAAAATGAAATCACCGCGGAAAATGGATTATATGGAATTTCTCAAACGAATCGACTTGCTCCTAAGAAAAATTCTGTGAAAATAAAGAATTCAAGGAAATTGTGGAAACATGTCTTCAACAAATTGGCGTGGGTAAAAAACACTCTTGTAGCACCCGCACTGTTGAGGCTATGCGAAAGAATATAGAAGACCTGATGTTGGAGAAAGTTCCTGCAGCGGCTCAAGAGAAAATTGCTGCCAACGTTATTCATCAAAAGCTAAAGAACAATAATCTAACAACAAATAATTCAGTAAACAATGTGTCCTTGACACTTGCCACAGGGAGTCGACAAACCAAAATGGTCATTAATCCGACTGAGAAAAAGAATGTGTACTTCAGCTCTGAAATGTTGGATAATTTTCAGACAAATGTTGGAGCGTTAAAAAACCAGATGGGTAAGATAACCAATTTTTTGAGATCAGTTGCCGGTAGGAGTTCTGTAGCACCTGGATACGTACCCACATGTCGATGAGATCGAAATTATTCGAGGATATTTATCACGTGACTACAATGAATTTAGAAGCGGGGAAAAACGACGAAAAACAACCGAGAGGTGTAGTGTGGGCTAATGCTGAGGAACTTCTCGAGACTGTGGTAACAAAACGACAAATAGTAGGAAATTATATTGTGAAAATCATGTCCAAACTTTGGACAGAAAATGAGGGGTCTGGTGAGATCTCAGAATCAGATGACAGTGAAGAAAAGGAAGTTATACTCGAACGGTGGCAGCCTTGGAGCAAACGAAAAATATTCAAGCGTCAAGAGGTTGTTTTTGTTGTACATCGTACCTGACATAAAAGAGTCTTACAATTACATCAAGGTTTTGTTTGAACTCATAAAATTGAACAATATCAGTTTTAAATTTGTTGCCGATTTCAAACTTATTTTGATTGTTAACGGTCAACAAACCGCAACCGCAACTTATCCTTGCCCGTATTGTTTCATAACCTTGCAGAAAATGCGAGATTCCGAGTGCACCGGTAAAGCTCATACCAGTTCCAGTGATCACGAGCTGGATTCTTTTGAAGTGGGTGTAGATGAAATGAGCGGGTTAAAAACTTATGGACATATGAAGAAGGATTATTATACATTTTGTACTCTTGGAAACTTGAAAAAGAATGCAAAGTTCTGCAACAGCACAGTGAACCTCCCTCTTTTTGAAGAAAACGACGAGAAACTAGTCATTGAGAAATGCATTATCCCAGAATTGCACATCTTGCAGGGTTTCGTGAACCATTTGTTTTGGGATGGGTTAGTACCCTTACTGGGACGAGAAATTGCACTTCTTTGGCCAAAAAAACTCAATATAATTTCAAAAGGTTATCATGGTGAGATTTTCGAGGGGAACGCGTGCAGAAAGCTGTTGAGAGAAGCGGACGCTCTAGTAGATTCAAAGATCTACAGCGAAGTCGGATATTTCAAAATTGTTCCGTTCGTTAACGCTTTTAAGGCTATGGATAAGGTTGTAACTTCTTGCTTTAGTACGAAACTTGTGGGGAATGACTTGGAGATACTTATTGATGCCGTGAGTTCGGCTGTAAGTGCCACTGAAGTATCTCAAACCTTAAAACTTCATGTAGCAACAACGCTCATCAAGCAATGCTTACAATTTTTGTCTGGAAAGAGAGTTTTTGAAATATTGGACACGATATAAAATCAATTCAATGACGAATGTTAAGTACAGCGAGAATTTAAAAAAAGCAGTGGTTGAATTTTCTTCGGAACATGTTTGATTTTAATTATAAATTCCTTTCTCAGAATTATTTTTAATATTTGTATTTCAATAATATTATTATTTGCCTCTGTTTGACTCTTCTCGGTGAAAAGAATTGTAAATAATTTTGTTGATGTATTGGATATATCTGTATTATGTTTACAAAAAAATATATTAGAGAAATATAATCATTAATATGAATAAACGCAGTAGAAAACTGATTAATCCTTGTACTAACAAAAATTCGTAAATTGATCGCATCCATACACACACGCGCGCACATATGTGCGCTCGCATATATACGACCCACAACATACGTTCATTTTTTTTTCAAACTTTTGAGCATTTCGATATAGAATCAGTCAAATGTGGGCCGAGAAATGAACACTGAACGCGTAGCTGATCTCACGAAATACAGTAATTTCAGAATCGAATTTCCAAGAGATAAATTTTTAAATTTTTTGAAAAAATGAGCTGATCCGATTTGACGGAAGGTGGATTTTGAACGTCGAGGGTAACAACTACAATGTAGTGCTGCCCGTTTTTAGCGGCATTTTTGTCACACTTTTCTGGCCTTCAAGGGACCCATGCACATAACAAATTACAAAAAGAAAAAAATTAAAAGTTCTTCTAGAACAACGTGCTCAACGTTACTTATAAAAACATATAGTCTCACAATTCTGCAACATTTCGACAACATTTTTAAGATTTCCCAACCTAGCAAAGTACTAGAGTTACAATTCCGCAATATTTTGACAACATTAGTACTACTGTAGTAAAGCAACTCTGTAAAAAAGGTCCTGCTGAATCTTATCAAAATCCTATGGGATTTTTTACCAAGCTTAAATGGGCTTTGATAGTTTGCGTAGGATTTGATGAGGCCGAGAATGGTATTTTCGTAAAATTATAAAGGAATCAAAAACATGAAAACCTATCAAATTGATGGAATATAATATCGATATTTCCTAAAATTTTCTACTTTATTGATGAGATTTTCGTAAGATTTCATAGGATCGTTTACGTAAGATTGGGACTTTTTTTACAGTGAACGTTTGGAATAGTAAAGTAACGTTATAACTTTACCATAAACCAAGATAACAAACTAACTTATTTAAAAATCTAATACCTATATATTTTTTAAAGACAAGACTTATTGAATATATTTTTTGACAAAATATGTCCAAATAAATCATTTTTGTTGAAGATTTTTATGTGTATGGCCTGTATGACGTCATACTATTTCGTACGAAATAGTAGTATTAAATGTGACCTGATAGTATTTCAGATTCTAAGTAATATGATATACACAGCGTTTCAAAAGTCCGCCCCCTTTAACTTTTGAACGGCTTAAGATGTCAACTTGAAAGAGTGACCGCAAAAAAAGAGGTTTTTTAGCCTCTTTTTCAAACATCTGTAACTTAGATGGGAATTGATAAAATGTAACGTATAAGGGCTTAAAATTTTTGTCTGGTCATGAACTTGTGCGAAAAGCAAGATTTATTGTTCTAGAAGCTAAACATTCCCTTAAACAAAGGTTTAACTAGGGGTACTTGAATTGAATTTTATACAAAACTATCTTACATTTTATTAAGCATAACTGACTGGATCCCTCGGTTTTTCTTGAGATACTTTATGATTTACTGATTTTTTTAGTGCTTGGTGGGTAGTCTGACCCTCTTAAAGGGGTTAAAAAATAAAAAATTCAAAATATTTAAAAAACACATTTTTCTGTCATATAAAACATAAAAAACACGTAAAGGGGTATCACCCTGGGATTTGATAAAAATCCACCCCCATAAAGAGGGTTAAACTACCCCCAAGTACAAAAAAAAATAGTAAATCATAAAGTATCTCAAGAAAAATCGAGTTAAAGGGATCCAGTCAAGTACCCCTAGCTAAACCTTTGCTTAAGGGCATGTTTAGCTTCTAGAACATTTTATCAATTCCAATCGAAGTTACGAAGTACAGTAAAAAGTCGAAACCAAACTTTCTCACATTTTATTAAACATAACTGACTGGATCACTTTAACTCGAGTTTTCTTGAAATACTTTATGATTTACTACTTTTTTTGGTGCTTGGGGGGTAGTTTAACCCTCTTAAAGGGGTTAAAAAATAAAAAATTCAAAATATTAAAAAAAACACATTTTTCTGTCATATAAAACATAAAAAACACGTAAAGGGGTATTACCCTTGGATTCGATGAAAATCCACCCCCACAAAGAAGGTTAAACTACCCCCCGAGCACCGAAAAAAATAGTAAATCATAAAGTATCCCAAGAAAAATCGAGTTAAAGGGATAATAAAAAGTCAGTTATGTTTAATAAAATGTGAGAAAGTTTGGTATAAAATTCAATTCAAGTACCCCTAGTTAGCCCTTTGTTTAAGGGGATATTTAGCTTCTAGAACAATAAATCTTGCTTTTCGCACAAGTTCATGACCAGACAAAACTTTTGAGCCATTATACGTTACATTTTATCAATTCCAATCGAAGTTACAGGTGTTTGAAAAAGAGGCTAATTTTGCGGTCATTCTTTGGAACACATTAATAACATAACCGAAATAATTTTTTGGTATGTATTTAAAGGGGGCACAATCGAGACAGGGGGGCAAGGATTTTTTTTAATAGAAAGGGGGTCATGTGATACATCATTTTAAAGCTTATAAAATTCTCTATTTGCCTCCATATTATTTATTTTTTTAGAGAAAATTTTGAGGGTTGTTTTAAAGCCCCAAGAATAGGGATTTTCGTCAAAATTTCTTTAAAAAAATCAAACAATTTTTGAAAAATGGTTTTATTTCATCATGCAAATACATCAATTAAATTTAACTTTATTAATAATGATTTTTTAACATAACATATATTTTTATAAAAACATATCAAAATTTCTAATTTTATCTTAAATTGCACCTAGGTGCATATCACCTGTATGTGCAGATATAAATGTTTTTTTTTCTAATTTACTTAGGTATACAAAATATTGCACAACTTAAAATTATAGGTTTAAATAAAAATAAAAATACACTTAAAACTAATTAGTGTTTAAACACTTAAAGAAATTTTTTAAAGTCACACACATATTGTCTACAGTTTATTACAAACTTTGTGATGTTGTTTATTTGCTTAATTTTTGTTGGTAGGTCGTTGTAAAAGGCAGGCCCCAGATATATTATAAATCTTAACTGTGCAGATTTTGAGTTATACGAGGTTTCTATATTATCCTTAGTTTTATTTCTTGTTTCGTAATTGTGTTTTACTTTATTTTTTTCGCTTTTGTGTATATATTTACATACTTGTACGATATACAAGGTTCTTGCATTGTTTATTTCTGTGTTATATAAACTGGATGTAGGATACAGTTCTTTTTTAAACATAATTTTTAGTATACAGTTTTGGATTACATTTAAGTTTTTGATGGCATTTTCATAAAGGCCACCCCAAGCAAGTATACCATATAAGGAACTCCACTAATGACTTATAAATCAAAATTAACAAGGATCTATTTAGTATTTCTCTTAACTGGAAATTTTTAAAATAAGGAATCTGATTTTTCCACATAGATAAGTTATGTGATAATCTCATTTCAGTTTGGTATCAATTTTTATTCCCAAGTATTTACATTCTGTTTCCTGAATTTCGTAGTTGTTAATTTTGATTTTGTTAAAATTTGGTCTTGAATGGTTTGTAATGGAGAAGGCCATGTATGTTGTTTTGTCAGCATTAAGGGATAGTTTGAAAGTGTCAAGCCAGTCTTTTAGCATAGTTATCCTGATATCAATAATTCTTTTGCTGCTTTCCAAATGATGAATAAAACCGGGCCCAGTACAGTCCCTTGCGGGACTCCTATTTTAACTGATGTTCTATCGCTAAGTTCTTCCCTAATTTTCACATGTTGCATCCTCTCATTTAAATAGATTCTGAAGACACTCAACACAATGCCCCTGACTCCGTAGAATTCAAGAACTTCCAGAAGCATTTCATAAGGCACCGTGTCGAATGCCTTCGCTGGGTCCAAGAAAACTGCTTTATTTCCATTATTGAAGTTCTTTGTTACTTTTTTTACCAGGTCTATTATGGCATCATCGGTACATTTCCCTTTTTGAAATCCAAATTGTTGTTTTGATAGAAATTTGTTGGTTATGAAATAATTTTCGAGCTGATTTCTGAGTGTGCGTTTTCAAAGATTTTCGCAAGAACATTGATTAGGGTGATAGGTCTAAAATTTGTTATTTTATTTCTATTTTGAGATTTATGGGTTGGCGTTATTATAAATATCTTGAAATGTGTTGGTACTGATTCAGTTTTAAAAATAAGATTTATTATATGCTTGAGGGGGTCTAGTATAAATTGGTGTATGTGTTTTATAACTTTCACTGAAATTCCATCAGGTCTTGCAGAACTATTTGATTTTAGTTGTGAGATAAATTTTATTACATCATTGGTTAAAATTGGTGTCAAGTACATAGAAGACTGAGAAGTATGTGAATTTTTAATTTTTGTTTTTGGTTTAGGAATTTTCTCTGCCATTTTCTCACCAATGTTTGCGAAATATTGATTACAATAATTTTCCATCTCTTTATCGTTATTAAAGGGTTTATTTTCTGCATTATGGATTTTTATATTGTTGTTATTTTTTATACTACCGGAGTTGGTCGCTTCATTGTTTCATAAAGTTTCTTCATATTGTTTGTGTTATCGTTAATTTGGCTCTTATAATATTGATTTATTGAGTATATTTCTGTAAATTTTGAATTCATTATATTTTTCTTCTGTGTAGTTTTTGGTTCAGAGACCATAAGAAATCCAGGGTTTGATTTTTTTCTTGCCATTTTGAAGAGGTACCGATACCTGTGCATGTTCGATTATATTTTTTAACTCGTTCGTAAAAGTTTCTGTTGCTGATTCTGAATCTAGACAGTCCACAACTTTTTACCAATTTGTTTTATTTTGTGGCATTGGATGTTGGTTGTGTTTGTTTTTTTCTGTATTTTGGCTGTTATGTTTAGCATAACTGGGTAATGGTCTGTTAAGTCACTAATTATTACGTAAGGTGCATATTCGTATCGTCTTGTTTTATTTTTTGTTTTAAGCATGATATGATCGCCCCGAGGAAACATTGTTACCGGGCCGCCCATTTGTGCAAAAAAAGTTTGGCCTCTAAAAAAAGCTTTACCTCTGGCAGAAAATCGACGCCGCGCCCCCCTCGGAGTCCCGGGCCCTAGGGAATCTTTCCCCCCCATGAATATGATCTAAGCACGAGTCCTTATCATGTGTTACTCTCATCGGTGTAGTGATGAGAGGCATATAGCCATATGTCATTATGGTAGTTATGTAATTACGTAATTATTTACCAAGTTGTCTGATCTGTCTAGAAGGTTAATATCATATCACCTATAATATTTGTGTCACAATCTTCATTTGTTTCCAAGTATTTCTCAAAGTCATCTATAAATTCTTGTGTTACACAATCATGTGATCTATATAAAGCCAAGATAGATCTTCCATTGTAAAATGTATTTTGCTTACTGTAATTTTACTTTAGTACATGGTCTGTTATATTCATTTGTATTTCTGATTTTACAAATACTAAAGCACCATCGCATTTATTTATACATCCCTTGTTGTAATGCGTTTGGTATCCTGGAATATTAAAGTTGTTTGAGTTTTCTATGTACCAGGTTTCTATTAATATTATTATATCACATTTTTCTTGTAGTTTGTAAGTTTCAATGTAAACTAATAGATTGTCAAAATTTTGTCTTGCACTTCGTATGTTAAAATGTATTATAGAATAGAATAGAATAAAATAAAAATAAAATAGAATTTTTTAGTAAAAAAAAAATT
The DNA here is from genome assembly GCA_958510825.1 of Brachypterus glaber. Taxonomy (NCBI): domain Eukaryota; kingdom Metazoa; phylum Arthropoda; class Insecta; order Coleoptera; family Kateretidae; genus Brachypterus; species Brachypterus glaber. Next base: position 21,800,742 of record OY294047.1, on the reverse strand, counting down.
AAAAATGAAAACTCCAAAAAAAAAGTTTAAAAAAAATTAAAAGTAATATAGTCGAATAGAGAATTTTAAGCTTTAAAATGATGTATCACACGATCACCCTTTCCATTAAAAAAAATACCCCCCTTGCCCCCCTGTCTCCATTGTGCACCCTAAGTAAATCAAATATATACTAAAAAAATATTTGGGTTATGTTGTTTAAGTGTTTTAAATTTTATGTTGATATCTGAAGCCGTTTAAAAGTTAAAGGGAGACGCGGAATTTTGACACGCTCTGTATATTAATTATTGCACCGTGTGGTCCAAAAGCTACCACCCCTCTTAACTTTTGAACGAGTTGAGATATCGACTTCAAATGAACACTTAAGACAACCAAAATTATTTTTCGCATATTTTTGATATTTTCAGCTTTTAACATTTGGGCAGGGGGCATGCATGCCCCATGGGGACTCCCCATTGGGAAGACATTTTTTAAATGGAAAGGAGGTCGTACTATACATCATTTTAAAGCTTATAAAATTTTCTATTTAACTATAAATAATTTTATTTTTTTTTTTAATTTTTGATTTTTTTTTTTGCTAAAAATGCGACTTTTTAAGATTTTTTTTGTAAATTTTTATTTATATCAATTAAAATTAGTTTAAACGTACAATTTAGGTTTTTTGCAACATAAAATATTTTTTCAAAAATTCTTTGATTTTTTAAAGAAATTTTAACGAAAATAATTTTCAAACTTATTTTAAACCCCCAAAAAAATGTTTAAAAAAATTAAAAAATATATTGTTAAATAGAGAATTTCATAAGCTTTAAAATGATGTATCACACGACCCCCCTACCTACTTAAAAAAATCCCCCATACCCTCCTGCCCACATTTTAAGAGCTGAATATATCAAATATATTCGAAAATATAGTTGGGGTTGTCTTATTTATGTGTTCTAAATTTGAAGTCGATATATCAACTCGTTTAAAAGTTGAGAGGGAAGGAGTTGACTTTTCGACCGCACGATATATCGTTATACAGAGCGGTCCAAAAGTCACTCCCCCCTCTTAACTTTTGAACCAGTTGAGATATCGACTTCAAATTTGGAAATTTTAAATAAGACAACTTAAACTATCTTTTAGCATATATTTAATACTTTCAGCTCTTAAAATGTGGGCAGGGGGGCATGGGGGCACATTTTTTTTAATGGAAAGGGGGGTCGTGTAATACATCATTTTAAAGCTTATAAAATTCTCCATTTAACTTCATATTTTTAAATTAAAAAAAAAAATGGGTTTAAAATGGGGTTGAAAATGGGTATTAATGTCAAAATTCCTCTAAAAAAAACAAATAATTTTTTAAAAATGCCTAATTTCATCATAAAAAAATGTTAATTATACTTTTAAACTAGTTTTAGTTGACATAAATAAAAATTTATAAAAAAAAAACTTAAAAAATCGAATGTTTTAGCACAAAAAATTGAAAAATCGAAACCTTAAAAAACATTTTTTTTAAATTTAAAAATGTTAGTTTAAATAGAGAATTTTATAAGCTTTAAAATGATGTATCACACGACCTCCCTTTCCATTTAAAAAAATGTCCCCCCATGCCCCCCTGCTCACATTTTAAGAGCTGAAAATATCAAATATATGCTAAAAGATAGTTTAAGTTGTCTTATTTAAGAGTTCTAAAGTCGATGTCTCAACTCGTTCAAAAGTTAAAAGGGGCGGTGACTTTTGGACCGCACTGTATATTAACAAAAAAAATTATATATTAATTATTCCCACACTACAACAATGACAAATTTATAAAAAAAATGCCCTCATGTCATAATTAATTTTTAGGAAAATCTTCTTCACGGTGAACTTCTGAGGGGTGTTTTCCGAACTTGCGGCGAACTTTAGTTTTTCTTTATATTCTTGTTATTTATGTAGTAACTAACGAATCAAGAGCAAAATTAAAAAAATCTATCTGTTAGTTTTTTTTTAATTTAGATTTTTTTTATAAAAATCTGCACCTATTTAATTATTTGGCTATATCTCAGCTATTTCTAATTATAATAAAAATATTATTAAAAATAAAATAAAGACTGCTTAATAATCTACAAAAAAAGTAAATACATTTTTTTTATATCTTTTGCCGTTTTGTCACAATACGTGATTAAAGTTTGAAGTAAAACAAAAAAGTATAAATTCATTTTTATATTTATTAAAAATTATCTAGGAAGGCTTATTTTACTGTAAAATGTCAAATTGCATTTAAACACATTATTTCTTTTAATCAAGGTGGCTTGTGGAAATTTTTTAAAACTGACGTTTATTATTTTTTATGATAGTTTTCAATGTTAAGATTTAATGTATTTTTGTAAGAAAGTAGTTTTTTAAATAAAAATGAATTTAGATAATCATGAAACAAATAAAAAAATATTGTACACAGTTTGTTTTACAATAATCAAACAAAAACATTAAACCAGTTCCAAGTACATTATTTTGGTTACTAATAAAAAAAAATAGGTTATGATGATGTCCAAATGTCCAAAAGCATGTTTGTTGGGGCTCTCCATGACACTGTTGCATAAAAACCTGCCACTAAATAAATAAATTTATTAATAAATAAATAAAAATTTATTACCTATGCATAAAAAAAGTAATTAAGTAAATTTTTAACTTTTTTACTTTGAAAACTAAAATATAATAATTATTGAAAATAAAGTTTAGTGCCTTATAGACGGAAAACTATTAAAATCTATAAAGAAATTGCACTGCTCTACTACAGAATTTTCACAATCAATGAGAAAATCCCTACCAAAATGTCATATAGCTGCTATTTCACGCTTCTTTGCGATCATCAGTGAGCATATATTGGTATGGTGGCTTTCGCACTGACTGTTGAAAATTTTAAATACTTATTAAAAATAAGTATAACTGTATCGAGAGCGTACAAATTGGTGGCGCCATCTAATGTTTGCACAAAAGTACTACACATTAGATGTTGGCAGACCTGTAATCTGATAAGAATTATCTATATCTAGATACACAGGCGGACAAAATTTTTTTGTCTCGAAGCCAGCACCTAGTACCGACACGGCAAATCAAATTATAAATGAAAATAAAGTTTAGTGCCTTATAGACGGCAAACTATTAAAATCTATAAAGAAATTGCACTGCTCTACTACAGAGTTTTCACAATCAATGAGAAAATCCCTACCAAAATGTCATATAGCTGCTATTTCACGCTTCTTTGCGATCATCAGTGAGCATATATTGGTATAAGTATTTAAAATTTTCAACAGTCAGTGCGAAAGCCACCATACCAATATATGCTCACTGATGATCGCAAAGAAGCGTGAAATAGCAGCTATATGACATTTTGGTAGGGATTTTCTCATTGATTGTGAAAATTCTGTAGTAGAGCAATGCAATTTCTTTATAGATTTTAATAGTTTGCCGTCTATAAGGCACTAAACTTTATTTTCATTTATAATTTGATTTGCCGTGTCGGTACTAGGTGCTGGCTTCGAGACAAAAATTTTGTCCGCCTGTGTATCTAGATATAGATAATTCTTATCAGATTACAGGTCTGCCAACATCTAATGTGTAGTACTTTTGTTGCAAACATTAGATGGCGCCACCAATTTGTACGCTCTCGATACAGTTATACTTATTTTTAATAAGTATTTAAAATTTTCAACAGTCAGTGCGAAAGCCACCATACCAATATATGCTCACTGATGATCGCAAAGAAGCGTGAAATAGCAGCTATATGACATTTTGGTAGGGATTTTCTCATTGATTGTGAAAATTCTGTAGTAGAGCAGTGCAATTTCTTTATATATAATAATTAGTTACGGACATCAAAATTACTTTTAATAAAATTTTTGTAAAGCAAACAATGCACAATAATTTTCGATTAGTTTCATGATTATCTAAATTCATTTTTATTTAAAAAACTTCTTTCTTACAAAAATACATTAAATCTTAACATTATAAACAATCATAAAAAAATAAACAACTTTACGTCAGTTTTCAAATTTTGCTAGAAGCCACCTTAATTAAAAGAAATAATGTTTTTTAAGGTAATTTGACGTTTCACAGTAAAATAAGCCTCCCTAGATAATTTTTATAAATAGAAAGATGAATTTATACTTTTTTGTTTTACTTCAGACTTTAATCACGTATTGTAACAAAACGGAAAAAGATATAAAAAAATGGTATTTACTTTTTTTGTAGAAAATTAAGCAGTCTTTATTCTATTTTCAATCATATTTTTGTTATAATTGAAAATAGCTGAGATATAGACAAATAATTAAATAGGTGCAGATTTTTATAAAAAAATCTAAATAAAAAAAAACTAACCGATAGATTTTTTAAATTTTGGTCCTAAATCGTTGGTTACTACATAAATAACAAGAACATAAAGAAATACTAAAGTTCGCCGCAAGTTCGGAAAACACCCCTCAGAAGTGCTACGTGTCCTATCTTTCCAGACAGTAAATACATTTTTGGTAAAAAAAAGTTAAACGAGTTCGCTGCCACCGCCCACGGGCATGCACTCCTGGGTATCAATTCTGAACGTAGATGTGATAAATTTCCGGCGAAATTTTATTATCATATCACGCTTTTTTTACACATTTAAATATTTCGGTATTCACGAATTTCACGAATTTAGTTCGTTGCTAAGAGTTTTTGCTAATCACAAACGAGGAAAACGAGGAACGTTTATATAATATATAATATATAATATATTTTGTTAATTTTGCCTCAGTAAGTAAGGCTATTAAATGGATTTGTTCATTGTAAAAAATTACGTGGAGGCTCGTCGTTTTGGTTTTCAGCGTCTTGGAGATCTCCTAAAACCAGTATGGCCTCCAATACTTCATTTAACCTCTTGTGTACTGAATTATTAAATTCTGATAATAAAAAATATTTTTTCGTAAAAATAAGCTAAATATCTGAAAAGCAAAAGCGTTTGAAAACTTTTATATTTTAGACGAACAGAATAGTGGAAATGGACTACACACTTTTTGTCACACTTCCTTTGCCTTTCCTCACCTCTAGCAACTCCAGAACACTTCTGTGTATTCGTATGTATTATTAAACACGTTTGCGCATAAATATGTTCTACCAATCCCTTCTGCGCATGATATATTTGTATATCTTTGCCAGGACACTTTTGCGTATTCGTATGTATTATTAAACACGTTTGCGCATAAATATGTTTCACCAATCTTTACTGCACATGATATATTTGTATATCTTTGCCAGAACACTTTTGCGTATTCGTATGTATTATTAAACACGTTTGCGCATAAACATGTTCCACCAATCTTTACTACGCATGATATATTTGTATATCTTTGCCAGAACACTTTTGCGTATTCGTATGTATTATTAAACACTTTTGCACATAGATATGTTTTACCAATCCCTACTGCGCATAAAATATTTGTATATCTTTGGCAAAACACTTTTGCGTATTCGTATGTATTATTAAACACGTTTGCGCATAAATATGTTCCACCAATCTTTACTGCGCATGATATATTTGTATATATTTGCCAAAACACTTTTGCGTATTCGTATATATTAATAAACTCTTCTGCGCATACTTACGTTTGTCTAAGCAGTACTGCGCATCGTAACTGGTAACCGACAATTTTTTTTGCTTGATATGGCCATAAATCATTATTAAAATTTGCAAAATACAAGGCTTTGCCTATAAACTAATAAAAAGACTTTACAGTGGCGTGTATTTTGTTATTTTGCTAATATCTCCAGAAGCATTGGTGCTACAAAAAAAAATGGTTTTTACCTTTTTTTATGGTAAATTTTATTACCTTTCTATACATGCCAATTATAATTGAAAGATAAAAATTAAAAAAAAAATCCAAAAATTAACTTTTTTTGGCCCCTTTGACCACCTTCTCCCCTACCCACATACCCCAATTTAAATTCACACCGAGATATTCACTACGCAAATATACCCTCCAAATTTCAAATCGCTACGATTTGTCTTTCCCGAGTTATGGTGTTCACAGACCGACAGACAGACAGATAGACAGACAGACATTTTTTTAACATGGTCTCAAAAGTCTTAAAAACTTCGAAACCGTCGAGAAATGTGAAAAAATAGGAAAAAAAAATTGAAAAAAATGTGTATTTCAATACTAATTTTAGAATTCTAAAATATGTATCATACCATGGTATGTATTTGTAATAATAGGGCATACCTAATAATGCAATTTATTGTATGATTTCTTTTTAAACAGTACTATGATACAAAAAAAGGAAATAATATAAAATGTATAGCTTTTACCTTTTACCTTTTATTTTTATTCATTTTAGGACTCAAAATAAACTAAGATTTTTTTGGTTTTTTTAACGGTCGCACTGTTTACTTAGTTTACGCATGTTTCATAAAAATTATGATTGATGGATATGGTTGTGCCTTAAAATCCTGTAACATATTAGTTTACAAACATAATATAATGACGAAAACTGATACTTTTTAAATATTTTATACATTTTCTTATATAATTGGGTTTGTTACTTTGATACTCTGGCGACAAGAGGTTAAATCCATTCTTAATAAAAGTCTGACAGCTTCTGTCGCAGTGAAGTGATATGAACATACGTCTGGTCCTCAGTGATTTGAAAGTATCAGAACACCGCTTTCACTGATTTTCGGTGAATTTAGCTGAAGTGATATGATATCATATCACCTAAATGAGAATCGCTACCCTGGGCACATATTCTTGACTTTCGGGGAGTAGAACGACTGAGGTTGTGATCGTACTCTATTCGTTTCAACACTATGCGACATATTCTAACGTTGTTCTATCAGTGGTTCTACTCCCTGAAAGTCAAGAATACATACGCTAGGAAGCTAAATTGAGTTTTCGCATGATTAAAGTAACGCACCGGTCTGCGTCGCAAGCGTGGCAGCCAATACAAGCTGAAAACACCCGTATGGGTCCGGCGCACTAAACGGGTTATTACCTCCAATAACATTTTCGTTTTTGAGGGGATAATTTTTAAAAACAATAGGGATCTTCCCCTCATAGAACTTGGTTTTTCCTAAAAATTTCGAGTCGATCGGATATTTCGTTCTGGAGTTATCTTATCCACAAAAATCATGACATCGGACGGACATTTTCAGAGTTTCTTATTTTTTCATGAAAAATCCAAGATTTTCTTGTCCAGGATGTTTTTTAGCGATTTTGGGAAATTCGAAACTATAGTTACCGGCATACCATATAACAATATACTAGTGCTTACGCGCTGTGAATAGTATAATAACGTAGTGTCAAATTCTTTCGCAAAGGACCTTAGCTAATTAGACGACTGTATTCCGAGATAAAGCCATGCGTAAATGAAATATAGGGGAATACATGTTCCTAAAAATGAACCGTGATTAAAAAGTTGTATGAACATTTCCCTTTTGTATATATTGATGTTTCTGTGATAATGTAAGTTGAATAAAACAATCGTATAGCCAAACACAAAAAAAAATCGCATAAATTATGTTTATTTACTTTATACCTATATTTTTTTCTATACAATAGTAGAAAATTATATAATATACTATAAATTTACGTGATAAATAAAGTTTAAAAAATAATGTTTATAGTTTTATTTCCAAAATAGATAAAAATCTTGAAAATGCAGAAACATACCAGCATAATGAAGATTTTATTGGGAAAAACCTAGCTTATGAAAAGGGCTAGTTGCTAACTACCCTGGTAGAAATTTAACGTTAGAAACACGTTTTTCTAACGTTAGGAAAACGTATAAAACAACGTGTTTTAAATGTATAAATGTCCCGGTTTCTAAAGTTAGGAAACTAACGTTAGGCGACAAACATTCATCCAACGTTTAGCTAACGTTAGCTGACAGTGTTTCTAAGGTTAGATAAACGTTATTCTAACGTTAGGGGAAGGTGGTTTTAACGTTAAAATGCGTAAAAAAATAATAAAAACTCTGTTGGGGTTATTGAACCTTAAAAAACAGCTTTGGAGTCATTGACACCTATCTTTTAATTTTTGTTATTTAAATTAATTTCAATTAAAATTGTACATTTAAATAAAATTATTAAATTTTGTGTTATTGACCATTTAAAGATAGTTAACACATTTTAAATAATTTTACATTATTCAAGTGTACAATTTTAATTTTATATAAAAAAAATTAAAAACCTACAATTATTTATTAACAGAAAATTATTTTAAAATATTTTAAATATATACTTAACTAATTTAACTAACAAGATACAGATTTATCCTTAAAAATAAAAATTTATAAATTTCTACAAAAAAAAACAGAATATATTTTAGATTTTAAGCTTTCACGGCCATTAAGATATAAAGAACTTTCACTTTCGGGTTTAGACCGTGTTAATGGATTTTCACTTTCCGACGTTTCGTCTCTTACTACTAGAGACATCTTCAGGGATTAATCTGAAACTAAGTTAAACGTCGGAAAGTGAAAATCCATTAACACGGTCTAAACCCGAAAGTGAAAGTTCTTTATATACAGAATATATACTTATAGACAGGTACCTTAAATTATACACAGCGATCCAAAAGTCACCCCCTCTTAACTTTTAAACGAGTTGAGATATCGACTTCAAATTTAGAACACTTAAATAAGACAACTCATACTATCTTTTTGGATATATTCCATATTTTCAGCTTTTAAAATGCCGAATGGGGGCTGTGTGACACATAATTTTAAAGCTTATAACACTATCCCACAAAACGAAATTTTTGAAGCATACTTTTTTTCTAACATAACCTATCTCAAAGCATTTTTTCTCCTGATTCTGAATCTTTTTTCAGATTTGGGCTTTTCAAAGAGTTTTAGAAAAAAAAACACCTTTTCCCAAATGACTGTAGAATTTATTCTTATGAATATTTTTTAACCAAATTCGGGTCACTTATAAAAAAAGGATGTGCTTTTGAGACTTTGGAAGATTTTTTTAAATATCGACCCCCATTTTTTTACACTGAAAAAAATTATTTTTTTGCTGTCAATTTTCAAAGAATGGATTTTTTTTACGTAACCCCAATTAAAACATTTTGTATTTATCTGGATTTATTTTGCTTTTTGAATTTTAAATAGGGAGCTTCCAGAAGTGGCGCTAGGCGCTAGGTCAATTTTAAGTTTGTCAAGACGGAAATTTTAACACCGGTATGAGCGCTATTCAGCGAGCCGGAGCAGTACGTAGCTAGTCGTAGGTGTTTAAACTATAAAATATACAGTATTCGTTTATTAAATTAATGATTATACAAAAAAACAATGTATTTAGCTTAATTTTATCTACCAGCCTTAATGGCTTGCGTTAATAAATATATACCTTAACCTAAAAATAATGTAAATGTTTCTTACCTTTTTTTTTCTTTTGTATGCAGTCCTATCAACTTCTACTACGGACCAACAGTAATCACCCATCATAGCAGGATTTCCTTTTCCTTGATATCGCTTTTACATATTCGCAATTTGTTGGTGAAATCTTCCACCTTGCTCCTCACTGACGGCGCCGCGATTAGGTGGATTATATGTGAATGTAGAACATGTATTTTAAGGGACATTCTACATCCCATCAATCGGTAGTTTCTTATAAGAGATTTCCCCCGAGGTTCATAATTCTTTTTCCTTTTATTACCCAAAAACCCAGAGAGTTTAAATGAATGCCAAGCCAACTTCTCAGTCTTTGAAAGTTTTGACTCAAAATTCCTATCTTTAACAATTTTTCTGATTTGTGGTCCTACAAATACGCCCGCTTTAATTTTGGCTTCTGACAGCTTCGGGAACTTTTCTTTTAGGTACAAAAATGGTTCTCCTTCCTGTTTCAATGCCTTTACGAAATTTTTCATTAGTTCCAATTTAATATGTAGAGGGGGTCAACTAGTGGATTGTTCATAACATTATTACAACCTGGTGCAAACGTTTTTCTTTTTTCCAACTTTTTAATTTTGTAATGCTTTTTTACAGCTAGGCTATTCCATAAGCACAAAAAACAAGAATATTTAGTAAACCCTCCTTGCATTCCTAACAAAATTGCTACCATTTTCAAATCCCCACAAATCTGCCATTTGTGTTCTTCATACTTAATTTCGTCCAAAACTATTTTCATATTTTCATATGATTCTTTCATATTTGTAGAATACGCAATAAGAATTGAAGGCTTCTTGTTTCCATTGTGTAATAAAACAACCTTCAAATAGATTTTGAAGCATCTGCAAAAAGACGCCAATCGGATGCCTATTATATGGATGTTTAATCTGCATTTGGTCCATTAATCCTTGTATGTTATTACAATAACGAAGATCGTCCTTGGTGGGTGCCCAGAAACCTAATTGTATTTATATCTGATTGTTAATTTATTTTTTGTATAGTCAAAACTCGAGACCATAAGATTAACCATATCTTGTATATCTATTATGTATTATTATCTACCATAAGTCCACACAAGCCCTTAAGGACTTACGGGTATGGACACAATGTAGAACAAAATAATTGTAAAATTATTGACGAATAAATTTATTTATTTATTTCATAAAAGCGGGAAAACTTAAGCTCTCTGTAGGATTTTGGATAGCTCAGGTTACAATAAAACACAAATTACACTTTACTGCTCGGCTAACCACACAAGACTGACTCACTACAATTAAGTTTATACTTTTGGTACAATCTTATGTAATCGCTTTGTTCTTTATTTAATTTCAATACACTACATCTCTCCTTTGTTTTTTTAGATATATTTTTTTTTATAACAATTTATAACTTTAAAATGCACACAAGACTAGCACCAGCCTAGAATATTTAACTTGTTCTAAATTACAATCACTTATGACTACTTATGACTACTTAAGACTACTTATGACTAACTTATGACTAATGGTTAAATTATGTCGATAAAGTAAATGATTTTATAATCACTTTGCCTATCTAGATATTTAGTTTGTTTCGACTGAGGTCACAGTTACTATAATTTCCTTGTAATAATATAGTTTTGAATATTTTAGACAATTTTATTTAGAACTTTTTTGTAGTTGATCTATCACATACTTCCCATTTCCCTTTTTTTTCATAACATCCCAAGGTGGACACGATTTCTTTTCTTTGATCTTATTCCTAATAGGTATATGTGAAAACGTTTCTGTTAATGTTGCTTGGTTTGCCTATATATCTGACAAGAAAGATTTTATTTCCGTCTATTGTTTTGGGTGTTTGAAGGAAGAAGTGAACTGTTTTCAGATTACAGGAGGAACGCATATGAACTGGTTCACTATTAACGAGAATATCGATAAGGACGTTTTGAACTAATGGAATAGTAAATTATTGGTGACATTTTTTATGACGTAAAATTTAGTGGTTTCATTTTATTGTTTACTATAACTTTAGATTTAAAAGAATGATTAATAGTATTTCGCTACCATAAGCCATCAAGATTTTATAAGACTATTTTCCATGTTTGCTTTTGCTCCCGGAATCTATTAGCATTTTAGCTTCTACTAAGCCTAATAAACAAGTTATAGTTTCATCCTTATCAATGTAGAAAACGTAGTCGACCTTATTTTCTGAGTTAGACTATTCTCCTATAGTATGAATACCGGACCCACTAAACATGAAACATAGAAACCACCTTTATACAATATTTTATTTAAATAGCATGACATACATTTAAACCTTTTTAAATGTTGCATTTAAATAAGCCAGTAAACATGGATTTGTTATATTTAAAAATATTGTATTAATGTTGCATTTAAATAAGATAATTTGTATTGTTTGTTACTTTTAAAACGTTAAGGCAACCTTGTATTTGTATATGCATTAAGATGTTGTTAATATAAACGTGTTATTGTATTTCAATATTAGAAACCCTTTAAAATGACTTAACATTTGTTGCATATTTTCTTGGGACGATTTCCTTGGCGTCATGCTATAGTTGGCGCCACATATTGTTTCCTACCACTAAAATACTTGTAAACACTATAAGGTCTCTTAAGGAATAATGTACGTTATAGTAACGGAAAAACAAAGTTTATAACCAGTTTTCGGTTAACCGGTTGCTGAAGGTACCTCAGACCGGTTCTCGGTTAAAACTCGAAAGCAAAACCGGTTTGTACCAGATAATATAATTGTTACAATATCAAGATATTTACGAAACATTATTAAAAGTATCGTGGCAATATTTAGCTGAGGTTGTGCTTTATTAAAATGGTAATATTTTAATGTAGCCCTACATAATCTTAAGGTCGTGAGTTACATAAACATTTGTTTTTTTTTTTTTTTTGTAATGTAGCACAGGAGGACGTTTGCGGACGTGACAACATTGCATATACATTATTTTTATTTAGATGTAAACGTTACCGGATAACATTTTATTGTAGATGTAAAATTGTTGCATAGCATAGCATTTATTACAGGTTTGGAATATAAAGAAATATGTGATGTTTTACGTAGAACGTTCTTAGAAGGTTTTAAGACATCCAATGGATACCGTTTTAATCATACGAAAGCTTCTATGATCATTCTAAAAAAACTTGCAGAATATGCCCAGCATCTTCTTATAAATTTCAAGACTATCTAACCCAATTTATGATCTGTCAAATCTAAAGTAGTCAATACCCAGAACAGTGACCTGTGTGTAATGACACTGTGTGGTACAAAAAGATGTCTTAAACTATTATATAATAGACAACATTTAAAATTCAGGAATATTAACATTTTCCTGCATTAATTTGTTTGTATACAGGTACATACCTTTCTATGCTTACAATACAATCTTACATAGCCTACAAACACTAGACTTAATAAAATCGCCAATCACTAGACTTAGATCTATAATTCTAATCCAATAATACACGATGGGAATCACCAAACAATAAATGTATAATTTTTTATCGGCCACTATAGAATTACAACTCAAACATGTCCAAAATGTATTGCAGAACAGCGGCAAATTCCGATACCTTCTATCAGAACATTCTTAGAATATGTATAGCATAATTTCTAAGAACATTCTTAACAGAAATTTCTTAGAATATGCATTGGAGGAATGATATGAGAAACCTTTAAGGATATTTCATGCATTGATTATGCATTTTAAGCGCAAGTTTTAAGCATAATCATAGCATATCTAAAAGTTTATTCTTAGAATATTCCCAATAGAATAATTAGAGAATATTCTTAGATCATCGGTGCTATTTGGGGTATTCATACACATGTGCGTAAACGTAAACCCACACATATTCCCTGCTAACACATCCTTTAAAGAAGGAAACCTGTTAATTTTAATGTTTTATCCACTAAATTTTTATGGTTTTCTTAATAAAAGGCATAATTGTGGGAATAATAGCGTATGCAACTCGTCGCTTACCTTTTCCAATATACTCGATTTTTTCCTCGTAATGTACTCTCGTACACCAAAATTAGGTTCGAAAACTCGTTGCGTAATTTATCATTGATATACGGTTGCCTTTTATTACACTCTATGGTTTTTTTAATAAACTAACGCTTATGAAAGGTAATATAATAAAAGTAGAAAATTTAATATTTTGTTCCTTAATTAAAGTATTTCAGTATAAATATAATTTTATATGTTTTTAAAAGAACTAAGTTTTTGCGTTATTTGTAGGCGAAATATTCTTCATATTTAAACTTACTTTAGGTCGTATTTTGTTTGGGGACTCCTACGCACATAATATGTGATACCTACATGTACTGATGCCATATTGTGTGTCATACGTACTTACACATACTCACACACACACTTATATTTACATACACATGAAGGGGTGTTGGAATATCTATTATATAATCAACATAAATATTTTTTCTAAATTGTGAATACGCTTAGAATAGAAATGTTCTATTTTGACGGCGAATACTTTCTGTCCGTCCGTCAATACTATATTGTTTACATATGTTTTTTTTTTTAAAGTAAAATCGTTGTTGAGGGAAAATTAAGAAGAAGAACTACATGTTTATGTTTTTGCCTTAAACCTGTTTATGTTTTGTGCCTAAAACTTGTTTATTTTTTTTGTGCCTAAAACTTCTGGGGTTATATTTTGGCCTTTGCTACCAAAATATCTCAAACATTAATGTAAAATATAGAAGAATATTCTGGTCTTGCTGTTTACCCATAACAAACCTATAGGTTATTATATTATAATAAGTTAGTTTTGGACCAATAATACCTATTTATTATAGGCGTATCCTGGGGACTAGCGAGCTGTTTTTGACCATGGGCGTAGCATTAATTCAACACTGATTAGAAGCCACTACGGTGTACCGCAAGATGGTTGTCCCCCCTCTAGAACAATAATACTAAAACATGACAAAAGATGACTAATAGCTCGCAATTGCCCGGGCTCTGATTATAGGACTTGTGAAAATGTCCTCTTCCATTTTTCTCATCGCAGGCCGACTGAGCCCCTTCGACGTCAAATTGACAGTTTATTTTGCCTATAATTTATATAGATATAACGTATCTTTATGAACCTTTTTAAAATCATTTTGCGTAAATGGTTGTTTTGGCGAAATATTTTTTAAAATGTGACACTTCATATGTCAAACATGTTGCACCTACGTGCAGTGGGACATTACGACTGTAAGTAATGCCGTCAATTGAACTTGGTTTCGAAACCGATTTATTTTGGTTTATAACGATTCGTTATTAGCGACATATTATAATGAAGCTAAAATTATTAGTTCAGGCCTCAACCGTGAACATTGAAAGTTTTTTTTTTTTGCTAGGAATGGTGGCCCAGTGTATTGTGACCTATGGTCATTTGAACTTTAGTTCTGGTCCGTGACCGTATGGGATTTGTTCCTGCTGTTACAGTAGTAACTACTGTAGCTACTCGTAGTCATTCGGACTTTTAGTTCGGTATGTAACCTCTGCTTGAGCTTTAACCCTGACCGGTGGCCATGGTCGTTTGAACTTTTAGTTCTGGTCTATGACCTGCCAAAACTTGTTTAGGACAATGGCCGATGGCCCATGACTCATGGTCCTTTGAACTTTTAGTTCAGGTCCGTGACCCCTCTAAACCATGTTTAGGACTTTGGCCCATGGCCCATGACTCGTGGTCGTTTGAACTTTTAGTTCAGGTCTGTGACCTCTCTAAACCTTGTTTAGGACTTTGGCCCGTGGCCCATGACTCGTGGTCGTTTGAACTTTTAGTTCAGGTCTGTGACCTCTCTAAACCATGTTTAGGACTTTGGCCCATGGCCCATGACTCGTGGTCGTTTGAACTTTTAGTTCAGGTCTGTGACCTCTCTAAACCATGTTTAGGACTTTGGCCAGTGGCCCATGACTCGTGGTCGTTTGAACTTTTAGTTCAGGTCTGTGACCTCCCTAAACCATGTTTAGGACTTTGGCCAGTGGCCCATGACTCGTGGTCGTTCGAACTTTTGTTCAGGTCTGTGACCTCTCTAAACCATGTTTAGGACTTTGGCCAGTGGCCCATGACTCGTGGTCGTTCGAACTTTGTTCAGGTCTGTGACCTCTCTAAACCATGTTTAGGACTTTGGCCAGTGGCCCATGACTCGTGGTCGTTTGAACTTTTAGTTCAGGTCTGTGACCTCTCCGAAACTTATTTCGGTACTACACTAGGAATCTAGTTAGTTTAAATACATCTCTACTAAACGTGTTGGGTATTTACGATCTAATGCTGAATTAACTAGCCAACAAATAAATATATCATATGTAAACTAACACCTGCTTAGTAAAGCCCATAACGTACGAATATCTTTAATTTCATAAAAATTCTATGTAAATTTTATTCGAACATTGTTTATTTAAAATAACATAATTATGTAAGTAAAGTGATTTCAATTCATTCTTACACATATATACATATACACACACACATATATATACACACATATACACACATATACACACATACACATATATACATACATACATATAGTACTGTGATAGGTACTTACTATGAAATGAGCTAATATTACAGTGGTAATATTGTTATTTTCATCCTCGTTTCCACTGTAGGATTTTGGATAGCTCAGGTTACAATAAAACACAAATTACACTTTACTGCTCGGCTAACCACACAAGACTGACTCACTACAATTAAGTTTATACTTTTGGTACAATCTTATGTAATCGCTTTGTTCTTTATTTAATTTCAATACACTACACTCTCGATTACAGTATACAGTAATCTTTGTGTCTTTTTTTAGTAGGTTAAACTGTTTTAGCCTTGAACCCAAAAGTTCCGATTTTTCTTTACATAATCCCAAGTCTCGCACCAAACTATCCAGGTCATCTTGCTCTAACAAATAAATTTAATTATAGTCAAATGGCAAATCTTGAGATGTCGCAGTCATATACTCCCCCATTTCAATATCTTCAGATTCTTCATTTACATTTTCGTTTATTTCAATATCTTGTTCTTCCATTTCAATATCTTGCTTCAAAACATTAGGATAAACAACGTTACATTTGCCTTTCCAATTTGGCCCACGTCCAATCTTGGTTAAACAAAAATAGCAATATTAAGCTGGACAAGCGCAATAAAGTAGTAAATTCCATAAACAAATTTTACAACAACAGAAATTTAAAAGTAGACAGTTTATTATTAAATACAATTAAAAAAACATTAAATTAAAAAAAAAACAAGATATCATAATTTGTAAGGCGGACAAGGGGAATACAACTGTTATTCTTGACAGGACAGAATATTTTAGAAAAGCATCTGAGCTCCTTAACGATACTAATACTTACATTAAACTTGAAAAAGATCCAACAAAAACAATTCAAAACAAAAACAAAAAATTAATAGACAAGTTACTTAAATTAAAACTAATAGACATTGCGCTAGCCAAAAAATTGAAACATGACAACAATAACAGTTGTTTTCCCAAAATGTATTTTTTACCAAAAATACATAAAAAGGGGATTCCCCTTAGACCTATTTTAAGCTTTATCGACTCCCCAATTTACGGGTTATCCAAATTTATAACTCAGTTTTTAAATTTTGCTTTTACTAAAGACAATTATTATGTTAAAGACTCTTTTGAATTTGTAAAATCTATTGAAAATGTTAAAATTCCTAGCGGATATATTCTTGTGTCTTTGGATGTAGTATCGCCTTTTACAAATATTCCCATAGACCTAACCATAGACCTTATAAAAAATAGATGGCATCTTATAGAAGATAATTGCCCTTTTTCTTTAGATACTTTTATAGAAATTTTAACTTTTATTTTCGATAGTAGCTATTTTAACCACAACGGTACATTTTATAAACAAATCTTTGGACTTGGGATGGGTAACAATATGTCACCAATTTGCTCTGACATTGTCATGTCCGAAGCGCAAAATAAGAGTATTCAAGCCCTTAATTTTGTACTTCCTTTTTTTAAGCGATACGTAGACGATATTTTTACTAGCATTCCCAAAGATAAAGTCGACTATATTTTAAAAGTATTCATTAGTTTTCACCCCAAAATAAAATACACTACAAAGATAGAAAATAATAATCAATTACCATTTTTAGACACTTTAGTCATTCGAAATAACGAAAACATATTACAAACCGATTGGTACCATAAGCCCTCTTTTTCTGAAAGATTCCTTAATTTCCACTCAAAACACTCCTTCAAACAAAAAATTAATATTATTTATAACCTCAAACAACGTGCCATTAAATTATCAAATCCACAATTCCAGGAAAAAAAAATTAAATTGATCAGGTCATATCTAACAAAAAAAGATTACCCTCCTAGCCTAATTAATAGAATCTTAAAAAAACCGTTAGATGCCAATACACGTCCCCAAGTCCCACCTGATAGAAACACTAAATACTTTAAAATTCCCTATGTCCCTCAACTTTCAGAAAATCTAAGCAGAATTTTACAGTCTGAAGTTACAAAAATAGCGTTTAAAAATGAAAATTCCATAAAGTCATTTTATTCTAACTTAAAAACAAAAACTCCCACAGAATATGAAGCTAATGTCATTTATAAAATTCCTTGTCTAGACTGTAATTCCATGTATATTGGCCAAACCGGCCGATATTTGAAATCGAGACTTGTTGAGCATCAACGTGACTGCAAAAAAATTAGAGAAAACCCCCAAAAAACTGCTTTAACTCAACATTCTTTTAATAATCACTATAAGTTTAATTTTGAAAATGTACAGATTTTAAGTAGACAGTCAATCGAGAAAAAAAGTGTTTTTCAAGAAATGATTTGTATTAAAAAATTTAATAATAGTGTAAATAAAAGGACACGACTTGAAATTTCTTATCTACATGTTTGTTTATTTTCTTGTATTTCAAATACCCATTATGTATTATATATTTATTATTTCAATCCTTAATTCTTATATTTTAACGAAGAAAACGTAACTTACTGTAAGTACCATATTTTTTACCTTTTTATTGCTTATACTGATGATAATTCCACGTTAATATAAATATTTGTTCTTATACGATGTTTTATTAAATGAACCCGTATTTTAAATGTTTTTATTTCTATGTTTAGATTATAATGCATAGTTTAATATAATTAATCAATGTCTTTTTTGTCTGCAAAACAATTTTAAACATTTTTTTTTATTGCATATAAAAAAAGAATCATATTTTATTATTTTATTAACCAATTTTTAAACTTATATTGTTTTCTTTCTGGCTCTTTGAATTGTTAAAAAGTTATAACATAATTGTTACATTTCTTGTAGTGTGCCTTTTGAAGAAGTTGGAATAAAGCCAACGAAACGTCGGCAGTTTTAGTAAAAAAACGTTTTTTAATATAAATAACCCTAATTCGTGGTTATAAGGTTTATGCCACAAAGCAGGAGTTAAAAACTGAATAGAGTTATTATTCATTTTTATGTAACATGAATTACAACACTTGTTGGGTGTCCAGTCCTTTTCCAAATTTAGAACTCTTCGTCCAAATACCCGTAAGAATGACTTTTTTGTTAATTCTGAAATTGGACGTAAATGTTTATAGCTTTCATAACTTCCACAAACATAACAGAACTTTTCCGTAGAATTTAAACAAGGCATAATGACATTAAGGCATTAAATAATGAATATACAAGTTATGTTATCATTATATTTTAATTTAACTAATGGAGGGATTAAAAAAATATCGAAATTACCGGGATTAAAATAAATGAATTATAATTCAAATATTTTAATTATAATTCATTTATTTTAATTCCGGTAATCCCGGTAATTATAATTATTAATAATTACCTGAAAAAAGTTTGTAAGATTAGGCTAGTTAACATAAACGAACAAATTAAATGTAATTACCTGAATTACCTGAAATAAAGTATTAAATATTTTTATATACCTGTTAGAAATAATTTTTCTAACACAAATAAACACGGCAAAGAAGCGCCACGTTTAGTTTTACGGCATATGTACTATTCCGACACTCTCGAGAGTGCTCCTACCATGCATATTGGTGTTAAACTTTTAAAAATTCAAAAAGCAAAATGAAGCCAGATAAATAGAGAATGTTTTAATATGGGTAACGTAAAAAAATCCATCTTTTACAATTTGACAGCAAAAAAAATTTTTTTCAGTGTAAAGAAAATGGAGGTCAAATGGACATTTAAAAAAATCTTCCAAAGTCCTAAAAGCACATCCTTTTTTATAAGTGGCCCGAATTTGATTAAAAAATATTCATAAAAGCAAATTCTACAGACATTTATTTTTTTTTTCTACAGGGTATATAAAAACTGTGCGGTCGTAGCCCAAATCTGGAAACAGATTTGAAATCAGAAGAAAAAATGCTTCAAGATATGTCAAAAAAAAGTATATTTTCTCTGTGGGACAGTGTAAGCAGAGTTGATACTTTTACACAGTGATCCCCGGATATGATTAGGTTTTAAAGAAAGGGCATCAGAAACAAACAAGGGATCTTGGTATTACAAGATATCGACATTATAGATCCATTAACAGTTATATCGCGTTTTCATATGTTTGGAAGATATTGGTAAAAACTCTTCAGGAGGCATCACGATCAACACCAACTACTTAAAAGAAAAATAAAAAATTGATTCTTATGGTATTTTTTGTACATATTCTAACAGCATTTGGCATATTTACATATCGTTCACAATTTTTGAGAAAAAAGCATTAAACTACAATTTTAGTGCAATGGTTGGACTGGTATAATACCTTTACTTTAATGACTATTATATAAAAGTAAAAAAGTATAATAGAAAATTTAATGAAATTTTATCCTATTTGCCTTAAAGACAATATTTCTGTATCAATTTTTACCACCTCAGGGTGCTTTAAGTTGGCCAGTATATTATATTTTAGGATTCCCAAAGGGTAACACCGATATCATAGTGAACACTATCATAATTATTTAAGTATTTGCATGCTTAGCAAGTTTGCTTTGATTACAGAAATCATAGTTTTTGGGGTCGCTAAGCTTAACTATTCTTATCTTACACATGTGTTAGGTATATATTAGTATTATAACTACTAAAAGGAATACAAAAAAATATAAAACAATTTAAAAACACGATTTTATTGTTCATGGGAAGCATAGCGTAGTGGCTAGCGCGTGACATAGCAAGCCAGCTAGCGTGATTTTGATTCTCACTGGCGCCGATTTGCCTTTTTCAGTTAATTAAAAATTGAAATTTGGCGATAAGTGAAACGGACACTGCCTATAAAAACTGGTTCGAAAGTCAGTATAAGCCAGTGGTTTCCTCTACTACTAACCCACACAAGTCCAGGACTTAGGGGATGCCTAATTAAGTAGAATAGTACGAGGTTAAAAAACATGTTTGTATGTATTGTAATTATTTAAATTCTTTTTCTTGTTCTTTATAAAATATATTATATTTTTTAGTATTATTGTAATTTTAATTTTCATATTTAATAATTTTATACTTGTTTTTATATTGTGACGTAGTTAAAATTAAGGGTAAAGGTCACTTTATCTCGGGGGGTCTCAGGGTTTTTGGTTTGGCCAAGGCAAAAAAGTAAAACTTGAAAAAAACGGTTTATGTGAAGCAGTATATTTTCTCAATATCTAAAATCTAACAAAAATATGTATAAAAATAATCAATCTAAATTATGTTTAAATAAAGATAAATATTACTAAATAGGTACATACCTAACACTGGTATTATTTAACAACCACTAAGTTGTAGATTTTAGGTATAATGCGGATTTCAGTTCACTGTAAACGAAGCGAAGGTTCTAACGTAAATAAAATGATTATGGAAGCACAGGATTCAAAAAAACTAAAGGAAGTTTTTTTTAATACTGAAATGATAAACAGTGGTAGCAACTTAAATATGCGAATTGCGCGTGAAATTCAAATTTAAATAGTTTAGTATTTATTCCGGTTCAACTGCTCCCGAACACCTTATTATGATTTTTTTTTAAATTACGAGGAGGTGTTGTAAGTTTTTATGTGACTAGCGTGAAAAGTTCCACGCTCTGCTACACCCAGTAGGTCCTCTAATACGAACGTATGAGGGCTTACCCGTTTTTTAATTTTATATGGACCCTCAAATAGTAACATGAATTTTTTAGTTTGTGATTTTAAAAGCGAAGAAACTGGATTTGCTAATAATAGAACAACGTCCCCCACCTGGAATTCCTTATAAGGGTGTCCAGGATGCTTTAGCCTTCGGTGTGCAGCTTTTCCCAGTAAAGTCTCCCTAGCCAAATACAATTTAACATGATTATCCGCGGTTTTTTATGTTTCTAAAATGGGTTTTGGAGACTGACCAGTTTGTAACTCGACGGGAGAAAAACCTGTCGATCCATGAGTTAAATTATTTAAGAATTCCACAAACTTTGGTACTTCCAACGCCCATCTAGTATGTTTTTCATAGCAATAAACACGAAATAATCTTCCCAATTCTCGCATTATTCTTTCTGAGGGGTTTGCTGCAGGGTGACTCACTGAGCAATGTATATTTTTTATTTTTAAACGCTCCAACTCAAATTCCCATAGCTCAGAAGTGAATTGGGAGCCGTGGTCTGTTAATAGGCTATGCGGCTTAGGGAATTTACTGAAATGTTCTGTTTTTAATCTGTTTAAAACAGCTTCAGATGTGGCCTTCAAAGGATATAAAGAAACGTATTTGGTAAACACATCAACTACAACGCATAAATAAGTACAACCCCCAACTGAACAATGTAACGGCCCGTACAAATCGAGGGCTAGTAACTCGTTAGGCCGCTCCGGAAGCACGGTTCGCAAAAAAGGTCAAATAAAATAAAAAATTGCCCAAGAACTTTGGAAATAAAATTTGATTCCTGGCCCTTTCCTTAAATAGGAAAAGCAAAAATTAAAAAATTTCAACGACAATTTTTTTTTATCGCACTTTTTTGTTTCGAGTATTATAAAATAGATACACGCTGATTTATAATTTTCCCAATTCACCAATATTTGCTACAGTTTACTTTTTTCTGCTTAAACTTTTTACCTGTAACTCAAGAATTAAATTTTAAATAATAATAAATAAATAGGACCCCCGTGGGGGGGCTTAAAGAGGACGAAAGCCTAAACTTTTAAATTTTCCTGGGTTTATCTTGTATGCTCTATTTATATACCAATATAAGCTATTCTAGTAGTATATTAAATATTTTTTTTAAATAAGGGGGTTTGGGGGGCCTCGAGCCAATTTTCAGATTTTTTTTTAATATACAAAAAATATTATAATATAAATATTTTCTAGATATTGTAAAAGAGTGTTTAAAAGGTCGGTTTGGGGGTTAATTATTATACAATATATAATATATCATATATATTATTATATATTATATTATATATTATTATTATTATCATATATTATTATAAAAAAGATATATAATAATAATATTATTATGTACGCGTACGTGCCAAATTTGGTTTATATTTCTCCTGAAAGTTGTTAAAGAAGTCTCTTATAACAGACTTACTATATCTAATAATTATATATACATAATTATGTACACAAAATTTCTATAATACATTATGCCTAAAACTTTAAGATCTCTACTCTCTATTATGTTTATTTACCCAGCTTTAAAAAAAAAATATTTTTGCTTTTTTTTTGTACTTTTATATTTCAATTTTGTTTAATACAAAATATAATTTCCACTTATTACTTTATTTGCTTTTAATTTATTGCCTTTCCTTTGGAATTAAAAAATCCCTTCAAACCTTTCAAAAAAAATTGATTGGTAAAGTAAGTTTTAAAATGTTTTTTCTTTTTCTTCCGATCGTCTGATATCTCTTCTTTAAGCCGAAAGTAGAGATTTTAAAGTTTTAGGCATAATGTATTATAGAAATATTATGTACATAATTATGTATGTATAATTATTAGATAAAGTAAGTCTCTTATAAGAGACTTCTTTAACAACTTTCAGGAAAATATAAACCAAATTTGGCACGTACGCGTATATAATAATATTATTATATATCTTTTTTATATTAATATATAATAATAATAACAATATTTAATATAATATATAATAATATATATTATATATTATATAATAATTTTCCCCCAAACCGACATTTTAAACACTCTTACAATATCTAGAAAATATTTATAATATTATAATATTTTTTGTACATTAAAATTCTAAAAAAAAATCTGAAAATTAGCTCGAAACCCCCCAAACCCTCCTATTTAAAAAAAATATTTAATATACTACTAGAATAGCTTATATTGGTATATAAATAGAGCATACAAGATAAACCCAGGAAAATTTAAAAATTTAGGCTTTCGTCCTCTTTAAGCCCCCCAAGGGGGTCCTATTTGTTAGATATTATTTAAAATTTAATTTTTGAGTCACAGGTAAAAAGTTTAAGCAGAAAAAAGTAAACTGTAGCGAATATTGGTAAATTGGGAAAATTATAAATCAGCGTGTATCTATTCTATAATACTCAAAACAAAAAAGTGCGATAAAAAAAAATTTTGTCGTTGAAATTTTTTAATTTTTGCTTTTTCTATTTAAGGAAAGGGCCAGGAATCAAATTTTATTTTCAAAGTTCTTGGGCAATTTTTTATTTTATTTGACCTTTTTTGCGAACCGTGGAAGGATACTTTGCATAGGGGGATGCGGTAAAGTACAAACTTTAGCTCGTTGACAGATATCACAAGCCCTTTTAACTCGAGAATGCATGTTTTACCACCAGACTTCGTGACGTAACGTACACCAAGTCTTGTAGACCCTGAAATGCCCGATAGCAAGATGAAAAATATTAATAATATTATCTAGTTCTGCATCAGGAATACATAAATAGGCATTATTAAATTCGCCTTTATTTAAATATAGTGAGTTATTATGAATTATGTATTTCTGATGCTCAAATGCCAAAGGATTTTGTAACGCCTCTATTATTTGAGATAATTTTCCATCTTGACGTTGTTTAGTGGCTAACCTTGTAATAAAGTGGTGAATTTTTTCACTTACCTCTCGGTCAGATTTTAACGACAAAATTTTGAATACCTTATCGGACGGTGAAGCTATGCGGGGAGCAGGGTGTCTGGAAAGAATGTCTGGTATAATGTTTTGCTTGCCAGAAATAAAATTTACACAGTAGTTATATTCAAATTCAAATTTCAAAAGGCTTTCCGAGCAAGTAAACACGCCATTTATTAACTGCCCAAACACAAGCTAACGTCTCTTTTTCCGGGACGTCATCGATCTAATAAAAGTCGATTCGCATACGCAATAATGCGTTTTTTTCCTCCAACCATTTGCGTTAACGTAGCCCCCAGCGGGTAATCAGAACAATCAGTTTGAACGTAATATTTTTCGTTGTGCCTTGGATGATATAACAAAGTTTCTTTACCAATGGCTTGCTTCAAAGACTCAAACGCATTTTGTTGCTGAAGTGCCCAGTGCCACTTGCTATTATTTCGCAGCAAAGCTACTAAAGGCTCAGACATAGCTGCAAAGTTTGTACAAAAAGCTTGGTCAAAGTTACAAAGGCTCAAAAAGGCTTGAAGAGCTTTTTTATCTATCGGCACTGGAAACTGCACGGCTTTAAGATGAGCAAATGGGATTGGGTAAGCTTTAACATGAATAGTGTTGCCGCCTAAGGCCTATCGTCTCGCTATCGCCTCGTTATCGTTGAACAGAACGATAGCGAGAGGTGGAAAAATATCGTATCGTTGTAACGATAACGAGAGGCCTCTCGCCCGTAACGAGACCGAAGCGAGAGCGATAACTATCGTACAGTTAAAGACAGTCGAATGTTGAAGCCACCTAAAATCAGATAAACATATTTGACACAAACGTCATTATTTAATTTTGAAATTTAATGATTTTTAAAATGCAAATATATTCTTTAATAGGCATTATGGAGCATACATTAGCCCATTATAAAAAGCTTTTATCTTTTAAAATCGTATCGCAGGCAGAAACTGCTTTAACCTTATCCTATTTTTATAGCACTCACTACTAACAGCAGCTCTGCCCTTTTTGCCTTCTTTTAAATTACCCCTCGTATTAGTCAGATACTACCGTACTTACTACAAAGTTAATTAGGTACTTAGTGCAACTGCCAGGAGTTCATATTTTTATATCTGCTATAAAAATAGGGTAATGTTGAAGCAGTTTCTGCCTGCGATACGATTTAAAAAGATAAAAGCCTTTTATAATGGTCACATTTATGCAGCAAAATATCACTTTACGAAGATATATGCATTTTAGTAATTTTTGACATATTTTTTTTAAATGTGACATTTGAGTCAAATTCTATTAACTAATATTAGATGCCTGAAATATTCAACTTTTACGCTGGAACGATAAGTATCGTCAGTCAGTTTAATGTCGTGATAATATTCGAATGTTCAGAATGTATCAGAAAAAGCATCTTTAGATATATATTTAAAAGCTCAGTTATTTGATCTGGATATAAATCTGCCTCCGACACCACAGATTTTAAATCAAAGAGACTGCAGTCTAACAATTCCTGGTTATTTGTAATTTTAATCTTTAAACAATTTCTATTGATAGCTTGCATCTTAAATTTGGGAGGTTCTATTGGGGCATACTCATGATTTAAATATACTTCATTTATTTTTAAATTATAATTTGGAAAAAAATAGTTTTTTCTTTAAAATCAAATTTGGCCTGTACAGTTCTAAGCCAATCTATGCCAATAATAACCGGATACGAGAGTTCTGGGATTAGCATGAACTCGTGTTGAAAGTTATGTTTATTTATTTCAAAAGGCAACAAAATTTGGTTTGTTATAGTGCGCCGCGCGCCACGAAATGCTCACGTGACTCGGACACCACTAACTGCAAAGCTGGGAATTGTATTGTCAAATGATTTAACCTGGTCCCACACAGATGCCGCTACTGCACAGATCTGAACCTGTATCCAATAGGGCTGGAAATTCTATTCCAAAAATAGTAATTAAAATAGAGGGAACATGAAAAACTTCAGTGTGTATGAAATCACAGTCATCATTTAACAAACTATCTTTGGGGTTGTTATCAATAGGTGGCCCTTTAGATATAACCGCGACGATTTTATAGAAAATCTTATTTACACAAAATAATAATGTGTGTAATTTTATAATTTTAAATGTACCTATATAATAAAACATTTTAAACTGATCGTCTTTTATTAATATTTACATTTAATAAATCACAGAATTGTTTGAATTAATCTTGTTGTGATTTTTTTAATGTGAAAAAAAAGTCTTGTACTTATTATGCAATTTTGGCGATATTCAAGTTTGTAGCAAAATAAAATTAACCAATCAATCCCTGATTTTTATATCTAGCACATTTAATTATAAAATTGCATATCACCAAAATAGCACAATGTCAGCCTAAAAAAAGGAAAAAAGAATACCAAAAACTAGGCCTGGTCAATGAACCAATTAAAGGTCAATGACCCTGTAAATTTTTTATATAAAAGGTCAATAACCCTGTAAATTTTTTAAATTAAAGTTAGATTTTTACGTACTTCTAACGTATTTCTAACTTAAAAATCTAACGTTAGATTTTTACGTACTTCTAACGTATTTCTAACTTAAAAATCTAACGTTTGAAACTAACGTTAGTTTCTAACGTTAAAAACCGGGACATTTGTACATAATTTATAACGTACTTTTATACAGTTTTCTAACGTTAGAAAAACGTTATTCTAACGTTAAATTTCTACCAGGGTAGATTCTGATGCTATGAGCGTGACACACATGCTATGGGCCGTTCTGAGACGTCTTTCATCTTGTGAGACAACATGGCTGATATTCCATTTAGAGATGCATCCGTTGTTAAAATTATGGGGAGACTGGGGTCAAAATGAACCAAAACAGTCTCTTAAGCTAAAATCTTTTTGATTTCCTTAAAGGCCGCTTCGCAGGAGTCGTTCCACTCCATGATACTATTTTTTTTAACAAGTCAAAAAAAAATGTAGATAGATTTCAGTTGTTAAGTGTTTATTATGCTAATGTTCATTCTGTCCTTTCGTATTGTATTTTAGTTTGGGGTACGTGTAAGGAGATTAATAGACTGCTAGTAATACAAAAGAGAATTATAAGACTGATATTTAATGTAAAACCTCAAGATTCATGTAAAGAATTCTTCAAATGTCATAAAATTTTAACTGTGCCGTCAATTTATTTATTTAAACTTTTATTTTTAGCAAAAAAGATACATTAAAGAAAACCAATTTTAATCATGATTATCCCACAAGAAACAGAGATTTATTACTTTTACCTAAATATTTTTAAAAAGAAACTTAAAGTTTTTCTTATTATAATTGTTTTTATAGTTTGAAGGATTTTACTGAATTCTGCAAAAAATAATATGTATTATGTATATTGCTAGCGCATCTATATTTATTATACAATCTGTTTTTTTGTTTTTTGTATTTTTTTATATTTTTCAGGCATTGTATACTTGTATAGAAATGTGCTTTATTTTATTTGACGTGTCTAATCTATTGTAAAATAGCTTATGGACTAATAAAGATTATCTTATCTTATCTTATCTTATGGGTCTCAAAATATTAATGGCATTTGGAATGAAACGATTATAAAAATTAATCATACCTAAAAACGATCTAACTTCAGTAACAAGTGGGCATAGATGCTTTTAAAATTGCTTCTACACGCTTCTCAGTCTTCATCAATGAGAGTTGATACAATGACCTAAATATTCACAATTCTCCTTAAAAAATTCACATTTATCTAATCTCAAAGTCAAACCTGCTTCTTTTAACTTAGATAAAACCTTATTTAACACCTCCATGTGCTCTGCCTCATTTCCCCTTAAATAATTATGTCATCAAGAAAATTACAACAATACTCAATACCAGATAATAACTGCTCAATATGTTTCTGAAAAATAAAAGATGCTACTTTTATGCCAAATGGGAGCCGAAGGCATCTGTAAAGCCCCTTTAGTGTTGACCACGTTAAAATCTTACTCGATTCTTCATCTACCTCGAATTGCATATATGCCCTAGACAAATCTAACTTAGTAAATTTTTTTCCTCCCCGTAACTTAGAAAAAATCTCCTCTATACGAGGTAGTGGGTATTGTGAGTCCATGAGAAATTTATTTACCGTTGATTTATAGTCCGTGCATATGTGTAGCTCTCCTGACTCCTTAGAAACCAAAACCAGGGGACTGGCCCATTCACTAGTAGGCACACTGGTTATAACCCCCTGTTGTTCTAATTTATCAAGTTCTTCATCTAAGTGTTTACGAAACATTAAAGGTACATTTCTGGATTTAAAAAAAATGGATGTACTGTCTTTTTTTTTAATGTAATTTTATTTTATTGTGCTTAAATTTTCCCAATTTATTAGTAAAAACCTCTGGATACATACTTATTAACTTCTTTACATTATCCTCACCAGACAATACCATGTTTGTCATTAAAATGGACATTCCAAACTGGTCCATGAAGTTCCTCCCCAGAATGCATGCTCCAGCGTTTTCTATAACATATAATTTTACAAGTTTATACTTATTACAATATTTAAAAATACCCTCTTGACTTAAATAGGGAACTGTTGTATGCTCTAAATATTACGTCATCTTTATATAGTTTATATTTATTAAAATATTAAGTTAATTGCTGACACCGAGTTACCTGTGTCTAAGTCAAAAGAAAATTCTATGTTATCAACTAGAACTTCTATACAAAATCTATTTTTACCATATTTAGTAGCTTCTACATTAAACAATTCCCCATTTAAAACCGCATTTGAATTACAATTATTGACACTAAGCACATTTTTATTCTTAACAACGGACAAGTCTGCTTCAGCCGTACTAGGGCTTTTGTTTTTATTACAAAGTTTTTTATTTACCTCGGTATACCATAGGTCTTGAACTGTATTTTCTTCCGTAACCTGATTAATATGCTTGCTTCGGCATGCTCGGGCCAAATGGCCCTTTTGCTTACATTTTGAGCAAACATAATTAAGATATTTACACCGACCTGAGTGACTTTTCGAACAACTTTGACATTGTTTTGAAGTGTTGGCGGCCATTGTTGATTTTGAGGAGCGCCTATGTGCAGCTCTTTATGCAACGTTTTCCCAAGCTGGACATTTCTACTCCAGACACTCACCAGAGCTAAGGAAAACACCCTGGTATTGGAAGCTCAAGCTGGACAGGAGACATGTTACCAATCTATGTAGGATGAGAAGTGGCCATTTATTAACAAAAGCACACTTACATAGAATGAATCAAGTGCAGGACCCAAGCTGTATATGTGGAGAGGTAGAAGACCTACAGCATATCATACTAGAATGTCCCATGTACTACGTGCCAAGAGCCTCGCTTCTAAACGCATTGTCAACGATTCTATCACAGCCAACAAATCTAGTTTGTATCCTAACTGATCCCTCTACCACAGTAGCCAAGGCCTTGCGGGAATTTGTAGACGCTATAGGAAGGTGCTTATAGATGTTTGTAGAATATTGTATAGTTAGTAGTTAGAACTCTTTATCCGCTTGCCGCTAAGCAAATTTGGAAAAAAACATTTTTATAGTAAAAGTTTATTTTAGTCGGAACCTAACCCGTTTTGAAAGTGGCGGAAATGTAAAATCGCCAAGAAAAAATATAGAAGAAGAAGAAGAAGATGCAACGTTTTGGCAAACTGCTCATGTGCACGCGCATGCGCTGACCGTTTTTCAATGTTATTTTATATAAAAAAAAAAATTACACAAAAAAAAACACCAAACAAACGCCAAACCAACGTTAACGTAAACCAAGGCCCCCTCATTTAAAAAAAGGCCAAACCAAGAAAAAACCAAAACAATCTCCTGCATAGAGAGCTGCATTTAGGCGCTTGTTGATTTTGATTTTCGGTCCTGCGCCGTTGCCATGTCGGGGCGTTCCAGCCATGCGATGATGCCGCTTGAGACGACTTTTGGCGGGAATGTTGAAATTTCGCCCTTTTGACGTAATTGACCGCTGCGCCTCCCTCATGACTTCGTTCTCTGCTTTTCGCCAACTCAATCAATTTTTCCAGGGTCGTGTCGTCGTTTTCTTCACAAATCCGTTCGTAGACGTAGTTCTTCTGAAGTCCCGTGATAAATTTGATTTTTAATACCGTTTTGAGCGAAGTCCCGAACTTGCATTCGCTGGCTGCGTGACATAAGCGTGCGTAGTACTCGGCTATTGACTCGCTCCCCTCTTGATAGATCTCCATGAACTTTCGGCATTCTGTCCATAGGACTACTTTTTTGCCATAATGATCGGATAAAATCACTATCAGTTCTTCAAATGATTTCGCTGCAGGATTCTCCGGGAAGCATAAGTCCCGACATAACTTATAGGTGGACGTACCGATCACGCTTAATAAAGTAGGAACTTGAAATTCGGCTTTTACTTGGTTCGCTTTAAAGTAATGTGTTAAACGCTCGCTGTATATGACCCAATCATCTGTTTCGGTGTTAAAAATTTCAACCCAAACAGTACTCGACGCCATTTTGGGATCCGACCACGCCTAATTTTTTTAACTAAAATTCCGAAACTTTCGCTCTCTAAAACCTTAAACCGTATTTTAATCGTCGCCAAGTTGTAATATCTGAGTGGTAAAAGGTCTTTAGGCAAATAGAGACACGAATAATAGCTTTAACTAATATCACAGTTTATTGAAGAAGACGTTAGTATTTACAGTAACATTGTATATCGTAACCGAGAGCAGACTGACGAGCAGGGGGGGCCAGCCTTAAGTAGGTGACCTTGCAACACAGCTAAAAATGGCCGCCATAGCATCGCAATTTACGTGCTAGATGTCGCTAGCGTTAATTTTTGTAATTTTTAACAGATAGGTTTCTTTTATTTTTTCATGTAAAGCTTTACATTTATCCTGATAGATGGCATCGTATTAAAAATAATAATAAATTAAAAAATAGTAAATATTTTAAGATAATATTATTAAGAATGATTCTATATTGCATATTGACCATATTTAAAACAAAATCCCATTGAAAGTATTAGACTTACTTTGTTGTAAAAATATATATATATATATAAAAAGCGGGGGTTTCCGTGTTTCTAACCTCAAAAAATCTAAATCTTGGATTGGTGTGCGACGAAAAATTTTAATAACTTTGGAAAAGGTAATTATTTGAATAAATATACGTACACAACAATTAAAACTAAATAATAATTATGCTTTCATGTGTTTTTAGTGTTTTTGAAACCAATCAATGGCTATTAACCAACGAGCCACACTCTTAAGGAGGGTCGAAAGTTTATGTCAGCAAAGCTTTTAAAAGTGAGTAATTGATATACAAAACAATTAAATAAAATATTAATTATGCTTTCATGCGTTTTTAGTGTTTTTGGAAACAGTCAGTGGCGATTTTTCAATTAGTATTACGAGTATGTACCCCAGTTTTAGTTTTAACTCATGTGGGTAAAAACTCCCCCCCCCCCCCAGCGAGATATATTAGCATAGAAAATTTCTATTAGAAATACCTTCAAAGTTATATTTTTGGTGAATGCGCAATTTTTTTCCTTATGGATGCCCCTTCTCCCCTTAAAATGAAATTAATCCGCCCCTGCCAATATCCATACAGAGTGATATTTAGTGTACGCACTGTGACGTGCGATTCGTATACGAGAATATATTCACTTATAAAACGGTGTATAATAATAATATTATAATTATTTTTATGTTGTAAAAGCTGAGGGTGATAAAAAAAACAATTTTCGGATTTCGTCCAGTAAAATATTTTCATTGATTTGATAAAAAATTATTCTTTATGTATAGGTAATTAACAATTATTCTTGTATGTACTTTTTTTAAATGAAATAAATTGTTTTATTTTTGTTTTGCATTTTTATTTTATTCTTTTATTACTTTGAATGGAGAATTCAAAGTAATAATTAAAACACGTTGAAGGACAATGACGCTGCCCAGCGGTATGTCTGCAAAAATGCAGGCAAACCGCTCGACGGTGTCATTGTCCTTCAACCTGTTTTAATTAACAATTTTATTAAGGATTTGAAATTGGCGCCATCTCTATTACTTAAAATTTCCGCTAGATGTCACTAGGGGTTTTTACAGAAACCGACTATACCGACAATAGTCCGCAATTTACGTGCTAGATGGCGCCAGCAACCTTTTTGTAATCTGTGTTGCCTACGTTTAACACGGAAGCTAAAGTTCTTATATATATTTTCTTTGCTGACGAGCTGGCCGTCTCCAGGCTTGACGGGAACTTCGGGTGGGTCACGTGGTGCTGTCGCGCGTGTGCGTACCAAAGTACCACTTTATTACTAAGGCTGCTTGTGCTGTCCATCACAGTATTATAAATGGGGGGTTTTCATTTAAGATTTTAAAGTTAGGGTGGTTGGACCCTGATAGCACAAACATTCAAGAATATTCTAAGATGTTTCTAAGAATATTCTTTCCTTCTTAGAATGTTCTAAGAATATTCGTAGAACAAAGTGTGCTATTAGGCTAGATAAGAGGTAAAACATGCAGGCCAATTTATTGGAATATTGTCTATACTTTTAAATATTAAAAAATCTTCACAAATTATAAATATATGTATTTGTAGTCGTATTTTTATACTTTATAACTTTTATGTATTTTTTTTTACTTTAAAAAATGTTGGGCTCCCCCTGGGATTTTGAAAAATTGTAGCCTATATACAGTAGTTTCGAATTTCCCAAAATCACCAAAAAATTAAACTTTTTTTTGTGGGCTGGTGTAATTATTAATAATTATGGTTAATTAATTAATTAATAGTTTATAAATTAAATATTAATAATAAACAAGCGGTGAATATAGGTAATTCCATTATACAGTATATTATGCACAGTAAATGGTATATTGCATTTCCCAAATAGGTAGGTACTTAAAAACAATAATTTTCAAAAATTTTTTTTAAAAAAATACAATTAAAAAAAAAAGATCTTTTTTGAAAAAGGAAAAATTATTAAAAAAAAAATAAAAAAAAAGTTAAAAAAAAACCTAAGCCCCCATAAACAAAAAAAAAAGTTTAACCCCCCAAAACTTTTTTAGTTTTTGGGGGGATTACTTTCAAAAACAATATTATAAAACTTGATTTTTTCTATTTTCGATCGGATTATATCGTTCTTCCACTTAACCTCTAAAAACCTGTATGAATTATAATAATAAATAGAATATATAATATCCCAGGTAGCAAGGGATGTTATATTACAAGAAATTAATATCACTTTTGGGTGTATTTTTAAACTAAATCATAACATCACATAATATTGAAAAATAACATGTATTTAACATCACATTTGCAACGTAACACGTGTGACGTGACAACCATGTTATTTAATAACAAATATTTACCAACGCTGTGAATATATCGCATGTCACATATTGACGTGGCTTTCACGTGAATGTCATGTTATTTTGCTTCTCACCGACGTTCGAAGCAAAAAAATCGATATAAGATGATGTTGATAGAGTAAATTATTATAAGGAAATTGTATACACATTATACGATTTCCAATGGATAGGGGGCTCTGCCGGACTTCTCAAGACCACGGACACGGATTAAAGGAATATATTCTCCGCTTAATCTGCAATTTCGTATTTAGAATCTTTTTCAATCTGTGATTGTTTCAATTACTGATTGATTTTAAATCCGATTTTTTTATAGCGTTTTTAATGGTTTTAATTTAGAAAAAGCTAATGTCCTAAAATATTATTTAAATATTAAAGTATCAGTAAAGGGCATCCATAAGATATTAGATATAACAGGAATGTGGATTTATGATGTCACAAACACGTTATTTTCGGGATGTCATTGTGTGATGTTATTAGGGGCGGACTTAGGACATCCCCACCATGCTACATTCTTGTTAAATGAGACTACAATCTTAACATCACATGTCACATATTAACGTGACTTTCACGTGAATGTCATGTTATTTTGCTACCCGGGTATATAACAATAGAAAATATTTTACCTAATGAAAAGCAAAAAAAAAAAAACTAAATATATACAGTTATAATAGTAACTATATATATAAAAGTAATGAAATTACCTGAAAAAATGTACAATAGATAATGAAAAAAAAAAGTTTAAGAAACAAAACAAAACAAAAATAATAATAGTGAAAAAGAAACAATAATTGTTTGTGTGGCAACAGAAAAAAAAGAAGTAATAATAATTATATGTATATTACAGGGATTGACGAAGTTTAAATCTTTATTGCTGTGTTTGATACAAGTAATATTTAATTTTACTGCGAAATGAGGAAACTGTCAGAGTTCTGAAACTTGGTTCAAGCGAGTTATACAGAATTGTTGACGTATAGGTGAACTACGCTTAAATCCAGCAGTCGAATGCCAAGGTATGGTCAAATTGTTTTGAAAACGTACGTTACGAATATGAACATAATTTCTAAAAATTAATTTTTCTCTCAGGTATGCTGGTGTTGATGTGTTTATGAGTTTATGTATAAAAACTAAATAATTAAAAATGTGCGTATTTTCCATATTTAGCCATTTAAGACGCTTAAAATAGGCCGAAATGTGATAAAATTTTCTAATATTGTGAATATATCTGTAGCAGTTATTTTGAGCTTTCTGTATTCGATTTTTTTTAAACTTATCGAGACATGGGTAGTACACTAGATTACAATAACTAAAGACAGAGAGCACAAGAGATTCACACAGTTGTTTTTTGATGTTCGAGCTTAAAAAGTCTTTATTTGCATACAGCATTTTTAATCTGATGTAAGTGTTTTGCAAAAGTTTATTTATGTGATCGGTTAATTTTAACTTCTCATCTAGTATGACACCTAATATCTTTATCTTTTCTGAAAAAAATAGAGGAATATTATTAACATGCATATTCAGAAAACTTTTTATGCTTTCACGCTGCGTTTCAGGGAAAAATAATATTGATACCGTTTTGCTAGCATTTAATTTAAGATTATGTCTTTTTGAATATCTTAATATAGATTCGAGATCTCGATTTATGTTTGCACTAATATCTTCGGTTGTTTTTGGATTAAAAGTGTAAACATATACAGAGTCATCTGCATAGCCCTGTATATGTTCATTTGTGCAATCAAAAATGACGGCAATATAAACTAAGAACAATAATGGGCCTAGAATTAATCCCTGCGGTACCCCAGATATAATATTTGACGGATTGGATTTTTTGTTATCCACAGTTACAATTTGATATCGGTCAGTTAAGTATGAGTAAAAAAGACTTAGGTCCACTTGCACCAACTTTTGGTAAGGGATTATCTCAGCTAAACCGAGTTTAAGTTAAAAATGCTGCGTTCTGATTGGTCAGCCGTCAATTTAATCCAAGTTTAAAGTTAAACCATCATTGGTGCAAGTGGCCCTTATTGAAAGATCATCAAAGCCAAAAAAGTGTAGTTTTGCACAAAGCAAATCTGGGTCAATTGTGTCGAAGGCTTTTGAAAAATCAAGCGATATAACAACTGATGCTAGTTTTTTGTCCAAGTTACTAATAATTTTGTCAAATAAATTTAATAGTGCAGTAGATGTACTATACCCCTGGCGAAACCCAGACTGATCCTTTGGAAAAAGATTATTTTCGTTAAAATATTTTATTACCTGGAGGGCGATGATTTTTTCAAAGACATTTGACACAATATTTAATGGGCTGATAGGTCTGAGATCAGAAGTACACTCTGGTTTATTTATTTTAGTTAGTGGACATATTAAAGAACCCTTCCAATTTTTAGGAAAGTACCCAGCCTCTATACAGCAGTTAATGTGGGTGATGTGGTTTATAATGACCGGCGAACACAATTTAACCATTTGTAGGGAAATTTTATCAAGACCACTGGCATTTGACTTAAGAGAACATATAGCAGTTTAATATCTTCGCTTGTGGCTAATTTTAAACTAAACTTTAAATCATTTTTAAATAAGTTAGAGCTGTAAAAATTTATATTTTCAGCACAGTCATTAGATCTAGTAAAAACAGATCTAAAATAATCATTAATTTTGTTAGGATCTTTTAAATTTGAAGGTATGTCCCTAAATTTATTTTTAGACTTAATGTTAAGTTCATCAAGACCTTTCCACATTTCGTTAGGTGACTTAGCTTTTAATGAATTTAGATATGCAGCTTTTTCGGTATTAAGTGAAGTCCTTGCAAAATTACGCATCACCTTATAGTTTTCCCAATTTTCGGTAGAATTGTTATTTTTGAACTTTTTAAAGGCCTTATCGCGTTCGCTAAATATGGCTTTTAGGTTTGGCGTTAACCAAGGAGTACGGGGTTTACTGATTCTTTTGGTTTCTATGGGCGCATAAGAATCAAATAAAAAATTTATATAATTAGTTAATAGTTCTACTTTTTCATCCAGATCGTTAGTATAGTAAATATTATCCCACGGTAAACGGTTAAGATCATCATTAAAACGCTGCCTCTCAAAATTTTTAAAATTACGAAAAGTTAAATATTTTTGTTTAAAAACTTCCATAGGTACATCAATACTGCAACTGACCAACTTATGATCAGATATTAAGTCGGCATTTAAAACTTCACATTGTAAAATTTTGTCAGATCAATTTACAAATAACGGATCAAGTAGCCTAGACGTTTTATTTGTCACACGAGTTGCCTCGTTTACAAGTTGCGAAAAACCAAAAGATTCAAGACAATCTGACAAAGGATTATGAAGGTTAAACAGATTTATATTAAAATCTCCTAATATTACAACATTATTATACCTGGGAACAATATCTGATAACAAATCGTCAATAAATTCTACACAATTGAACATTTTAGTTTTTGGGGGTCGATAAAAAGCTCCTAAAATTAAGTTATCTTTTTTTAGTTTAACTTCAATACAAATATACTCTAAACCGCTACTATTTTCAATCGTACGTAAATTAATTTTTTCATACTTAATAGAACTATGAACGTAAAAGCCTACACCGCCACCGCGCTTTCCTAGACCACGATCCCTACGTATAAAATTATAACCTGGTACATCAACAATTTCTGTTGGTATGATATCGGAAAGCCAAGTTTCAGTAACTGCGAATATATGATAAGATTGTACGCTGTTATAAAATTCGTCAAAACCAGTGAAAAAAGACCTAACCTATAATACTATTCTTGCCCAGCAGAGATTAATACTAATTATAAAACATTTTTTGATCAATAAAAATATTGTTTAAATTGTAGTATTCAAAATAAAATTTCGTATAAAAATGGTGTGAAATAAGCTATATCTCAAAAACAAAAGCTAGTAGAACTAGCACACTTATAGCGTGTTGGGTCTACATTGACTGACATAAAGTTTATCCCAATAGCTTTAATAATAAGAGATGGATAAAAATATTAAATGGACAAATTTTAGATTTTGGAAAAGCACTTTATTCTTTTTAAATTGTATAAGCTTCTTATCAGAAAGAAAATAAATAAAAATAACATGTGAATATGATTTTGTAAAATGAAATTTTGTAAATAATAGTAAATAAAGAAATATAATAATAAAAAAAATAATAACTCCAAAAAATTATTAATTTGTCTTAGCTGGGACACCCGGTATACAGTTTTATAAAAAAGAAAAATGGATAAAAGTAAGGACATGACATGCTCGCATAACAACATAGTACATCACGGCATCGCATTCTTATGTTTTATGTTCTTATGCAAGCTTCTGGATAAGTGTCTATTCACAAGCTCTCATAAGAACATAAAACATAATGCGATGCCGTGATTGGCTTGCTGGGCCGCCATGTAGGATCACTTCATCTGTACTTGGTCCGTTTTTGCTCTGGTTTTCGTTTTTTTCTTCCATTCGGGTAGCACCACACAACAAATGAAAATCGAAAATTTCCCCTCTTTTCCTCTTAAGCTTAGGGATACGAGATTTGGAATTTCATTTTATAAGGTTCCGGTGCCGGAGCTTAAAAAATATATGTAGAAGCCTTCATTAAAATTTTTTGATTTAGGCAGGTGTCAGTAGAATAGAATTTTATAAATAATGTTTTATAAATAGGATTTAAAACCCTAATTCCCATTAAAAATCTAAAAAATATATTTATCTATTAAATAAAATACTAAGGTAAGAAAATTATGTATTATCTTAGCAATAATATAAGAGGATTTAAAAGCATTTTTTGAACTGAAGTATAGTCACACATATAGCACCAGCTCACATCACCTCACAAACGAGTAACTATTTACTTTCCTCAATTGACCTTCCAATAAGCTCAAGCCATTTTACTCTATTTTGTTTCTATTTTCTAAAGTAAAATATTTTTGTAAACATAATATATGTAATGTTTATGGACAGGGTAGAGGTGAGAGGGTTTTTAATGCGATACATTAACACAATTAGTTATCCTAATATCACAGTTTATTGCCGACATATAGTTATCCGGGAATACATATAACATAGCTTACTAAGGCGGAAGCTCGAACTGGCGTGCGCCGCGTGCCGACTTGACTTAGCGGTTTTGACGCATGCGCGTCGGTACATTACACCCCCGGGCTAATTCCGGAATATACCCGAAAGAATTTCTTAAGTATTTCACTTAAACCTAGATCTTAAATATTTCAGCTTAATCTAATAAGAATACACACTGTAATTTAAAATGTTTTAACTACCTAAATAAAAGTTTTCTTTATACACAGTGCTTCATTTATCCTTTCTGTAAAGTAATAATATATGGTTTCTTACAAGATTAATTTAAATTAATTTAGTTATAGAAAATTACCAATTTGAATGTCCGTGTCCAAAAGGTAGCCTGGACTCTGGAGTTATGCAACTTAAAGTTCTATTTACCTTTTGTACACTGAAATTCATGTAATTTGCAATGTTCTATAATATTTTTTTCTTTCAGGTTTCTTAATGTGCTTATTTTGATTTATTTAACCATTGTAGCCCCAAACTCGTGGTTTTTCCCTTTTTTTACGCGAAACCCTCGATTTTGTGCGACGATGGTTATTATCCTGTAAACTCCTATTTTATGTAAAATAGTAAATATTAGTTTTAAGGTATTTTTTTTTTATTTATTTTAAGTCAAAACTAATACTTATTTTAGCTTTATGATTAAAACTTGTATTTTTGTATTCACGTATACTAATCTATAAAATCTGTAATAAAATCTCTAAATCTATTTGGCTTTTTTATTTCCCTTTTAGTTCTACTAGAATCTATATTTTTTTTATTATTTTCCGGGTTTTCATTTTCAGGTAATAATTTTTCAGGTATTAATTTTTCAGGTAAAGTATTCACACATCCCTTCCCCTCTCCCTTTTTATTTTTAGGTGGAACCTTTTCAGACTTCTTACCCTGTAGGCTGGGTCCTGCCTCCTGGGAGTTTTCCGGGTGAATGCGCTCCTGCTGTCCAGATATCCGTGAATCATGTTCGTTTATTTTTAGCTTTTCCCTCTTTCTCGGGCTGCTACGTCCAGCATTTCCTTCGAAATCTTCTTCTGGGTCATTTTGCCTTGCATTTTCTTCGAAATTTCTTTCTGTGTCGTCCTTTTCCTGAATATTCCCCTGTTCTGACTTTCCCTTTTTGTCCGTGTCTCTGGGAAATTCGTAAAATGTTGCGTATTTACGTTTTTCTTCGAAATTTGTCCTTTTTTGTGTTATCTCGCTCCTTATCGGTGGTTTTTCTTGTTTTTCTTCGCGTCTTATTATTTGGTTTATACTTCTTTTCCATATTTTTCCGTTGTCTAACATACAGTTGTACACGGAACTGCCAATTTTCTCTATAATTTCGGCTTTTGTCCATTTTCTCCTGTTAGGTATTCTATAATCTGTGACCATAACCTTTTCTCCAACTTCTAAGTTTCTGATTCTCCCTTTATGATATTTTTTTTGTCTTTCTTGTTCTTTTTGGTGATTTATTGTTGTTATATTGTTTTCTACCATATTTGGTCCTGGTTTTTCCCTCAGTAAATCTAACCTTGATCGTAATTCTCGTCCTAGCATTAATTTTGCTGGGGTTTCTTTGGTTCCACAGTGTGGGGTTATTCTGTATGAGAATAAATACTCAGAAACGATCATATTTAGAGATTTACCTTTGTTTTTCGGATCCAAAAGTCTCGTCTTTAGGTTTCTTTTGAAAGTTCCCACGCTATTTTCAGCGGCGCCGTTGCTGGCGGGATTTGCTACTGGTGATGTTATGTGCTCTATTCCGTTTCGTCTGAAAAACTTCTGCACATTCTCGGCCATAAATTGGGTACCCTGGTCTGACGTGACCTTGACTGGAAATCCAAATCTTGATACCAATTCCTTTAATTTTTCTTCGGTTTCTAGTGACGTCATAGTTTTCACTGGAAAAACTTCGACCCACTTAGAAAAACTATCTGTGACAATCAAAAATCTCTGGTTATTGATTGGGCCTAGGTAATCCATATTTATTTTACTCCATGGTTTTTTTTCTATTTTCCATGGTGTAAGTATGCTTTTTGGTGGTAACTTACTATTTTGAAGGCAATATTCGCAGCTTTTACAGGTTTTTTCAATATCCTTGTCCAGACTTGGCCAATACAAGTAAGATCTTGCGAGATTCTTAGATTTAACAATCCCAAAATGGTGACTGTGGATTTCTTCCAATAATTGTCTTCTTAAAGTCGTTGGAATGACTATTCTATAGCCAACCATTAAAATTCCGTTTTCCACCACCAATTCATCTCTTCTGTTTTTATAATTTTTAAGTTCCTCCCTGATATTTGTTGGCCATTTATTTTTCTTCACATATTCTATTATTTCTTGCAAATTTTCGTCTTTTTCTGTTTCTTCTCTCACATTTTGATTATTCAAGGGCCATTCTTCAATCTGCTCGGTGAAGTTTAGATATTCTCCTTTATCTTCTTCTTCTTTTGCTATTTTTACTGGTAGTCGGCTTAGAAAATCTGAAACTAAGTTAGATTTTCCGCTCACATGTTTTATTTCGTAATCAAAATTTGATAAGAAAGCTGCATATCTCTGTAATCTGTTCGCGTACATTACAGGTAATTTCTTGTCGTGTCTAAACATGCCTACGACTGTTTTTGCATCGCATTTTATGGTAAATTTTAAACCTTGGAGATAGGGATAAAACTTTTGCAACGCATAATATATACTTAACGCTTCTAAGTGAACAATGGGGTATAAAGCTTCGCTTTTTTGTAAGGTTCTTGAAATGAACGCTATAGGCCTTTCCGTCCCCCTAATTAAATGCGCCAAACAGGCAGCGATTCCTTTTTCACTCGCGTCTACGGTAAGAATTACGGGATGCTCGGGATTGAAATGAACAAGTACCGAATCTGATGTAATTATCTTTTTTACCGTCTCGAAACTTTTTTCGCATTCTTTATTCCAATTGAATTTTTTATCTTTTTTTAATAGGTCATAAATAGGCTTTAATATGCTCACAGAGTTGGGTATGAATTTTCCATAATATTGAATTAACCCCAAAAATGCTCTGGTCTCCGTTAAATTCGTTGGGCTAGGTGCTTTTAAAATAGCTTCTACCTTTTTTTTACTTTTCGAAATGCCCTCTTTGTCAATTTTATGTCCTAAAAATTCTAAATTGTCACTAAAAAATTTACATTTCTCTTTTTTTAAAGTGAGCCCTGCCTCCCTGAACCTGTCGAGTACTTTGTAAAGGTTTTTTTTATGGTCCTCATCGTTTTTTCCTGTGATAATAATATCATCGAGGAAGACGGCTACCCCCTCTATATCGCAAAGCAAAGATTCTATATTTTTTTTGGAAAGCAAAAGACGCTATTTTTATACCGAAGGGCAAGCGATGGACCCTATAAAGCCCCCTGTGACTATTCCAGGTTAATATCTTACTGGCCTCATCATCGACCTCGAATTGCAAATACGCTCTGTTCATATCGAGTTTGGAAAACTTTTTTCCCCCTGACAATTTTGAAAAAATTTCCTCGTGTCTAGGTAATGGGTATTGCATTTCTGCTAGGGATTTATTTACCGTGGTTTTATAGTCAGCGCATAAACGTAGTTCACCTGATGCCTTCATCACACAAACTAAAGCCGTACTCCACTCTGTTGTTGACGTTTTTGATATGACTCCCTCAGCTTCTAGCCTTGAAAGTTCTTCGTCAAGCTTTTTTCTATAAGCTAGTGGGACGTTGCGTGCTTTGACAAAAACAGGAACCGCATCTTTCTTCAAATGAAGCTTGATTTTTGCGTGCTTAAATTTGCCTAGTTTACCACTGAATACCTCCGGAAAATCTGCTATAATGGACTCGGGTTTTGCCGTAGATGATGCTGACGAAACATGATTCACTGATCCTAGACATACATGGAATTCATCCAGCCAGTTTCGTCCCAAGATGCAACATCCAGCTTTATCTACAACATACAATTTTATATTTTTACATTTGTTTTCAAAAGTTATATTGACATAAAAATATCCCACCGGTTTAAAAACAGTGTTATTGTATGACCTTAAGGTCAAATTGTCAAATTTTAGCTTATATTTACCAAATTTCTTGTTATAAACGTCGATCGGGATAGCACTTATACTCGCCCCCGTATCTATATGAAAATTATGAATTTTTTTGTCAATAGTTACATCCACTTTAAACCTATTAATACCTGTCTCGTTATTTACCTGTTTACATTGATTAACACTCACATTGTTACAAACATTGTCAACATTACATAAGTCCGTGCCCAAATACCACATTCCTTCGTTGTTTTCGCTAGAATTTCCACTAGAATCATCTTCCTGACCATTCTCTACGTAATTAAATTTTTTCTTCCAACATCGCTTGGCCTGATGCCCTTTTGAACCACAAATTTTGCACGAAAATTTGTTAAACTTGCGTTTGTTGTTGAAGTTATTGTTTTGGACAGCCATGTTTGTCCTCTTGTCAAACTGATGCTTCGGTTCCGTCCGGTTATCGTCGTACGCTTTCGCTGGCCTTGTCGAGCCGTGTACGTTGCCGGTTGGTCTCGCTGCTGACGTTGGTCCCACGTGACCGTAATCTCGTCGCTTATTCGTCGAATCAAACCTGCGCCTGCTCACGTAGTTAATATTTACTTCGTCATCATGCTGCCTCTCTTTTGACTTTGCAATTTCCAGAATTTTCGTCAGGCTAGTGTCTTCTTTCTCTTCCGCTACTCTATCATATGTCTTTCCTTTTCTCATCCCCGTAATGAATTTTATTTTCAAAATGTCCTTTAAATTACCGCCGAAATTGCATTCGCTGGCGGCTCCACACAAACGTGCGTAATAATCGCTAATTTTCTTACCGTCACCCTGAGAAATATCCATAAATTTAGTTCGTTCTTTCCAAACCGAAACTTTTTTATTAAAATGTTCCAACAATAACTCGTTCAACTGTTCAAAGGATTTGTCACTTGGTTTGTCCGGAAAACACAGATCGCGGCATAGTTTATAGGTTTTCGTTCCCATTAAACTTAGCAACATAGGTACACGTACCTCATTTTTTACGGAGAAAGCGTTGAAATGATGCTGCAACCGTTCGCTGTAGATTTCCCAATCGATTTCCTCACAATTGAACTCGTCCATCTTCGAAGATAACGCGGAAGCCATCTTGCTGGTTATGCGCGAGGTTCACAAAACTTTTTTTTGTTTTAATCTCACAATCCTGTCGCCATGTAATGTTTATGGACAGGGTAGAGGTGAGAGGGTTTTTAATGCGATACATTAACACAATTAGTTATCCTAATATCACAGTTTATTGCCGACATATAGTTATCCGGGAATACATATAACATAGCTTACTAAGGCGGAAGCTCGAACTGGCGTGCGCCGC
This sequence comes from Brachypterus glaber, assembly GCA_958510825.1. Taxonomy (NCBI): domain Eukaryota; kingdom Metazoa; phylum Arthropoda; class Insecta; order Coleoptera; family Kateretidae; genus Brachypterus; species Brachypterus glaber. The sequence continues at coordinate 21,756,564 of OY294047.1, read as the reverse complement.
GTGCCGACTTGACTTAGCGGTTTTGACGCATGCGCGTCGGTACATTACAATATATATTATATAAAAATATTTTAAAACCTTGTGATATGGAGAATTTTGGTCGACTATATAGTAAGGCTGCTCTTTTTGCGGAATTATCATAAATTATTAAATTTAATTCTACTTGCCTTAAATTAAGCTAGGGAGCAGAAATAATACGTTGTTCAATTTCTATAAAAGAAGGAAACCTATAGCTTAAGGGAAGAATAGGGACTACTTTAAGAATTGTTGTACAAAAAAATTATCTGTGCCTTAAAACAGTGGTTTGGAAGTCGCTATAAGCCGGTGGTCCACAGAAGGTAGTATGCACTATCATAGTGGGTATAATGGGCATTTGGTCTGCGTGCAAGTGATATTATTAGGCATTACTGTGCACAGTACCACATGGGGTATTATCACCCTTCAATGCAACTTTGCCAACTCTTAAAATTAAAATTTAATGTAGTAATATTATGTAATAAATATACTTAATTACATAAGATTATAGTTTATTTTTATAATAATAATTTAGTAAGATTTATATTCAATAACCACGAATTACAAAATAATAGCGTAAGATTGGAACACGAGGCTAGAATTACTAATAATTTTCTTAAATTTCAAAAAAATATAATTAATTTAAAACTATAAAAAGTATTCATATTATTTGTTCAGTCCTTATTTTTCTTTTAAATTGGGATCTATAAGTCATGTGATTCGTCATTAAATGTTGGCCATCTCCTGAGTGTAAATAATCGCCCTTGTACTATAGTATATTATATTGTAACGTAAGATGGCGACCGATGCGGACGTTACCTTCCTAACAGCAAACTTAAAACGATTAAATAAAGACGAACTAGTTAACTTAATAGTGAAAAAATGTGTTCCATCCACCCTTAATATCGCAATGAGTGAGGCAACACAAGCAAAGCTGACTAATATGGTAAATATCCACCTAAATTCACCGAAAAACTTGGACCAAACACCAAATGACGTCACACAAGCTAACCTGGAAAAATATCAACATGAAAACTCCCAACAAGCCAAACTGATGTACCATCTAGAGAAAAGAATTTCTGAGCAGGAGTTGCTCATTGACCTGCTACGTAAAGAAAATTTATCTCTGGAAAAGGAAATTAAAAGTCCAAATCAACAGGTTGAAGGTAGGCAACACATTAAACACGCTAGTCAACCAGAGGTTCCCAAAATGGATATCACGAAACAAAATAAATACAAAAAATCAAATCAAGAAGACCAACAAGCAAAAAATAGGGAAAATGATCCTGATTCTTGGCAAATACCACGCTACAACAGAAAAAACACAAGAAAAACTAACAACGCTATAATAGGAACAGCCGAGTCAGACGCTGGTTTTACTGCCGCTGATAATTTGTGGGCAGAGGACGCAGTGACATGACGTCTGACAGTTTGCAAAAACATCTAAATAAACATCTCCCAAATATTAAATTTGATATAGAGGAGATTCGTAAACACGATAAAAACCTAAGCAGAACTAAAGCATTTAAAGTAGGATTTAACTATAGTTGTTTAAATGAAGTATTTGTGCAAAGTGTCTGGCCTGAGAATGTGATCGTAAAGAAATTTGATTTTTTTCGAGCCAAGAGAAACGAAACCGAGAACTAAGTTAAATTTAGATAACACAGCATCCAGAGATCAGGTAAACACACCACTAACAGACCAGAATACTCTAGATATATTTCATATCAATATACAGTGTCTACGTAACAAACTTTTAGTGGTCGAGGACCAAATACTAAACAATATAAAAATAAAAAATGGTTTTGTCTGCATAACTGAACACTGGCTGACTGACTGTGAATTTGAAATAATTAATTTATGTGGTTTTGCTCTTGTGGCCAGCTATTGTAGAAAAATTAATACTCATGGTGGGGTATGTATATTTGCTAGTAACCCTATTTCTCAGTGCTGTACTGTGAGGGAGGATTTAATGAATCTTTCATCAGAGCTGCACTGTGAAATATGTGCTATAGAGTTTAAAAAACAAAACCTAAAATATCTTATAATAACTGTCTATAGATCCTCATCAATAAATAATTTAGACCAATTTTTTCTTATTCTTACAGAACTTCTAAACAAAGCATCATCATTTAAGGGGGATATTGTGATAAACGGAGATTTTAACATACATTTTAATACAAATAACGTTAACACAACCAAAATGTTGGATAATATGCTTTCTTATGGCCTCATTCAGACTATAACTGCCCCTACCAGGAACAATGCATGTCTGGACAATATTTTCACAAATTTACCACAAAACTATTACTCAGCAGATGTCTTAACTTTAAATATTTCAGATCATAATGGTGTTATAATAAAAATCAAACATAACCAAAAACATGCAAAAAAAAAAGGATTATCACAAGACCCATTACACCTGCCGGACTGGAAACTATGTATCAGTTAATCAGTGATGAAAACTGGAACTTTGTAACAGGTAATAATATAGATACTGAAGCTAAATTTGATCTTTTTCTGGGGAAAATAACCAATGCCATGCAAGTTGCCTTCCCAGAAAAAACAAAAACCCTAGTAGAGTCCCAGACTAAATCTGTTGTTAAATGGTTCAACGAAAATATTAGAAATATGCGCGAGACATTGACATTTATGTCAGAAGTTTCTAGACAAATTAATGATCCTAATATTACTGCTCTTACAAAAAAATATAGAATAAAATACAAAATAGCAATTGAAGAAGTTAAAACTAAAGCTCACAATAAATATATAAGCTCAGCAGAAAATAAACAGAAGGCAACTTGGATGGTAGTAAACAGTAATAAACCAAAAAAACTAAAATCTAATGATACTAAGATAAGTGCTGATGACTTCAATAACTTTTTTGTAAATATACCCACTACTATAGCCTCATGTCCATGATAGCGAATTTATTAATGCAAATTATAATGTCTTTAGATGTGACCGGGTTAAAACCGCTTTAGCTAAAATTGATATACAGCACCCCCCACTTTGCTTTTCATTTTTACTTGACCTCATGTAAAAGAATGTAAATTGGTTAAAAAACTGGTCTATAATTTTAAAAAGGCAAATTTCACTAAAATGCGTGACATGTTAGCCAACACAAGTTGGGAAATTGTTTTAGACTGTGAGAATGTTAATGCTGCTACAGATAATTTTTATAATATTCTCTATAAAGTGCTTGATTCTTGTGTTCCAAAAAAATATACTTTCACCAGCAAATATCCATGTTGGTTTACTCGACAAATAGTTAACAAGTTAAAAGAAAAGGATAGGTATCATAGGTTATATAAAAGTACAAACAATTTATTTTATAAACAGAGGTTCAATGACTTACGCAGCGAAACAAAAAAACTTATAAAAACTGCGTATAATATTTATTTGTTATCGGTACAGCAGTCTATAAAAAGTGATTCAAAATTTTTTTGGTCCTATATCAAAAATAAAAAAGGTAACACTAGTATTCCCCAGGAAATGTCTTTCAACAATAACAAGTACACTGGTGCACAAAATATTTGTAACAAATTTGCTCAATACTTTGGATCAGTTTTCTTGCCTGAAACCTTAGATTCTGCACCTTTTGACTCTTTGTATATTAATCCACGTAACGTTTTAAATATAAGTGAGGATGATATTAAAAGAGCTCTTAATAAGCTAAAACCTAATAAAGCCACGGGACCCGATAATATACCGGCTAATATTTATAAAAAGTTTACTGACTCATTTATGGAACCACTATTTTTCATTTTTAATTTGTCAACAAAAACTGGTATCTACCCTGATAAATGGAAAGTTTCCAAGATATCGCCCATTTTTAAAAAAGGAACTAAAAATAAAATAGAAAACTATCGCCCAGTTGCTATTTTAAACTCGGTATCCAAGATTTTTGAAATTATTTTATATGAATTAATTTATAACAGTGTTAAACCTTACATAAATATTCATCAACATGGCTTTATGCCCAACCGTTCTACGGCAACAAACTTGGTAAATTTAGTGCAAGACGCCAACGAAGCTTTACATAATAATTTCCAATTAGATATAATTTACATGGATATGACAAAAGCATTTGACAAATTAGACCACCAACTTTTGATAAACCATTTAATATCGCTTTTACCTCCATTTTTAATCAAGTTAATTGCGTCGTATCTAACTGACAGAAAATGTTTTGTTGTTTTAAATAATTTAATGTCAAAGTATTTTTTACAAACATCAGGCGTTCCTCAAGGATCAAACCTTGGCCCATTATTGTTTCTATTGTTTATAAACTCTCTGCCAGATGTAATTAAATATGCCCTATACTTATTATTTGCGGATGATCTGAAAATTTATAAAGTAATTACTTGCATTGAAGATTGCATCAAGTTGCAAACAGATCTTAACTCAGTAATAAAATGGTGTATTGAAAATAAGTTAAATTTAAATGTATCCAAGTGTTCAGTTATGTCAATGCACAAGAAGAAACAACCAATAATTTTTGATTACAAAATGGGTAGTGAAAGTTTAAACCGGGTAACTGAAGTTAAAGATTTAGGAATAACATTCGAGTGTGAACTAACATTTAAAAATCATATGGACAATGTGGTTAATTCTTGCTTGCAAATGTATGGTTTTATAGTACGAAGTACGAAAGACTTTAATAACCTTGATAGCATAATAAATTTATTTAATAGTTTGGTCAAGAGTAAATTGGATTATTGCGCGGTAGTTTGGTCCCCATTATATGATACTCATATAGAGCAATTGGAGAAAGTTCAGAAAAAGTTCCTGAAATATTTGGATTTTAAAGACACAGGTATTTATAACCACAGGGCCAATTACAATGATCTTTTAAGTAAATACAACTTTGTGTCACTAAAACAACGTAGATCCAATATTACAGTTATATTTTTGCATAAACTTTTAAATAATAAACAGGACAATCCTGAATTTTTAAGAAGATTACCATTTCGTGTACCAGTCACTTCAACTAGAAATGATAATTTATTTTACATACCACCAGCAAGAACTAACCAGTATAAAATGTCTCCGCTTTACCAATTATGCCACTTAGGGAATGCTGTCAATGTTCATATAGATTTTTTTAATGTTAGAATTTCTAAATTTAAGCAATTCATTGTTAGTTTAGATTTAAGCATTTGAAAATTTATTTAAATTTAGATTTGTATATATGTATATATTTTGACCTACCCTGTAATTGGGTCCATTAGGACCTGTATGGATTTGTATATAAATAAATAAATAAATAAAACAAATACCTCATACGAACTCGAATTATCTTGATTACCTTGATCACACTGTAATTGACCCAGAAAGACACAAATTTAGCTTCAAAGAAGTGACAACTTCTGAGATTGAGGCTATAATAAAAAGTTTAAAAAACAGTAACTGTCCAGACATTTACGGTTTAAATACAACAATATTGAAAGTCATATGTTAAGAGATTAAAAAACCTTTAACATGTCTATTTAATGAATGTATAAATTCTGGAATATACCCTCAATCTCTAAAAACATCTAGAGTTGTGCCTGTACACAAAAAGGGTCGCGTGATGATCCTTCAAACTATAGGCCTATATCGATAACACCATTATTATCCAAAGTATTTGAAAAAGCACTTAAAAAGCAATTTGTTGAGTATTTTGAACAAAATGGTTTGTTTAATGCGTCACAGTTTGGTTTTAGAGAAGCCAAATCTACAACTGATGCATTAAATGAACTATTGAGTACAATAACGGAGGGTTTCGAATCCGGTGACTATGTAGGCACGATCCTATGCGACCTGTCAAAGGTATTTGACTGCGTTGATCCTCACATGGTAGCGGAGAAGTTGAGATGTTATGGCTTCTGTGATAAAAGTATTAACTTGCTTTTGTCATTCATGTTGCGTCGGGTGCAGGTGGTAGTTGTCAATGGCGTTACATTTAAGCCCCTAATACTGTTAATCGGCGTCGCTCAGGGCTCCGTACTCGGTCCAGTAATCTTCTTAAGCTATGTTAATGACATTGACAAATGCTCACCTGACACTGAAGTTATACTCTTTGCGGACGACACAACAATGCGAAAGAAGCATAAGATCTTGATTTCTCTATTAAACATACTAAAACAGGCGCAGGAAAATGCTAATGACTGGTTCTCAGCAAACAAACTCAGTCTTAACATGTCGAAGACCGAAGTAATGGTATTCAGTCTCCGGGATTGTGGTGACTTTGTGAATCCAGACTCAGTCCGCTTTCTAGGGGTTTATCTTGACAGCGGGACAAACATGTCGATTTTGTGTCAAAAAAAGTTGTAAAAAACATTTATGCTTTGCGTAATCTGGTGGGTATAGTTTCGAGCGATGTCCTAAGAACGGTATATTTTTCCAATGTACACAGTCATTTATCTTATGCTCTCATCACTTGGGGTCATGCTACCTCAACAGAGAGACTGTCCAAAAGTCCAAACGAAGAGCTATAAGAATAATTGGCAAGTTACCATATAGAGAGGATTGCAGTGGTATTTTTAAAACCCTTAAAATCCTTACTTTTCCCTCTATGTATATCTTAGAATGTCTTTTACATGTAAGAAAAAATATTTCAAACTACACGACAAATAGTGATATTCATACATACCCAACACGTCTAAAAACGGTATTAATTACTACGGTCCCACTGCCTACAATTAGCTGCCCGCAAGGGTAAAATCCCTTCCTCTAAAACTTTTTAAATCAAACATTATTTTTTTTTAATATCTAAATGTCTGTTTAAAATTGATGATGTAATTAATTGTCTTAACCAAATGTGATATATGTTAAGTTATTATTATTGTCTACTATTACTGTACTATTTATTATTGTATTTTACGAGTGTAAGTTTTCTCTGAAAACATTAACACGATTTGAAACTATTAAACTATTAAACTATTAAACTATTAAACTATAGTATATTAGGAATTATCTTCATTTTCGAAATGTTGATTAAATTAACCTTTTAATTCTTGTTTTAACCCAATATAGTATTTATGTGCAAAAATATATGTGTAGAATACTAAAAATATGAAAGCTCTTCTCCCATTCATAGCATGGTTCTCTAAAATGAAAATAAGTCGTTTATTGCAGTATAAAAATGATCAATTATTATTAAAAATTTACCTTTTCACAATATTATTGTATTCCATGAGTGCAGATTTATTTTTAGGCTGTGTAGAATAATTTTAATTAAATATTGAATGTTGAGATCCTATTTAGTACATTAATGTATTTTATCACTTTTTACACCAAAATATACTTTACATTTGTATTACGTTAAGAAATTAAACATTTTTTAAATTAATTTAAAATTTGATAGATGTCCAAAATTACAAAATTTAAATGTCAGAAATTATTTCTGGGGCTGCCAAAGTAAGACAGAGCGCGTTTCTTTTTGACAAAATTGCGGTACTTTAGCCAAAAAAAAATTCATGTATCGTACCCCTAAGCTTAAGGGTAATCGAGGGGAAGTGCGATGCTCTTTTTTTGTGTGGCGCTACCCGAAAGGAGAAAAGCTAAGTCCAAAAACCGAAAACTAATGAAAGAGAACGAAAGAACAAAATAAGACTAAGATGAAGTGACTCTACCGCCATGTATCTTGTAAGCGAATCACGACATCGCATTGTTATGTCTTATGTTCTTATGCGACCTTGTTAATAGGCACTTAAACAGAATGAAACTTACCGTTTTTTACTGATTCACTATGTATTTCAGCCATCTCATCTTCTATTGATTTCACACTTGGTGAGGACAACTGTATAAGGGCCCGTGTAAATGTGTGAATCTAAAAAACAATTATATATACATATTTTAATATGGTTTTATAGGTTCACCTTGTATTTAAAATAGGATCCGAAATTTTAAGGGGTGATTCTACATCATAAAATATGGCAAAAAGTTTCTATAAACATGTCTATACTATGATCCGTTAATACGTGATAGTGACTCATATTGAAAGTATGGACCGCGCGGGGAACGAAACGTACAAAGATAGACCAAGTATAGGCGTTGCAGTGAAGGAAGCGTAAAGCGAAAGGCGCTTTAAGCATGAGTCTATCACGTATAAACGAATTATATTATAAAAAATGCGTCTTAAGGGAGTTAACACAAGCAACAAATTAGGTGAAAAAATAGACAATCAATCGATAATTATACTTTTTATCTACTTTTTTACCTATTTTGTTGCTTGGGAAGACTCTTTGAAAGGGAACGGGGGTGTCAGTAAAAATTATAAATTATAAAATGTTTATTGGATCAAGTTTTTAACAATGATCTAAGCCTAAGTTACGGATTTGTTGCAAAATTTTATTGCACACGGCGTTCACTAAATCCTCTAAACAAAAAAAAATAGAGATGGACAACTATAGGCAATAACCGGTTTTCGGTTAACATGTTGCGGAAATTACCTCAGACAGGTTTTTGGTTAAAACACGGAAGCAATAACCGGTTAAGAACCGGTTTAAAACTTAAAGCAAAATTTCTTTACTTTTTGTAAAAAAATGTTATGTAACAAATGGGGTGGGGGTCTTGAAAATGTTACGTAGTACTTGAACGTTCCCAAAGTAGCTAAAATAGGTATTCGGTTTTTATTTAATAAGTCAGATTATGTATTTTGTTAGTTACCAAAATGGCGGTTATGGTTATGATTGGTCATAGATTGGTTAAAATAATAACCAAATGCTATAACCGCTCTCAGAGCACGGTCACAGATTTTAATTCCAATTGGTTCAACCGCACGTAACCAAAGCATTCCGAAATCCCAAACCTATGACCAAAATTACATTAAAAAAATACACAGAAAAAAGTTTGCGGCAAATAACTGAACCCTTAATTAGGTATTGTTTATACAGGACTATGTATGTAAAAATACTTACGACAATTAACTTCGTAGTTATTTTAATTGTTTTTGTAGATTTTATCAGCTATAACTGCTATCAAATGTCTAGATTGCCTTTTTAGGTACCATGCCACAGGCTAAAAAAAAGAAAAGTATAATGAACCTTTGTAGGTCTGTACAAACTGTTTAAACTTACCCCTTTTGACAACAAGCACTTCTGCTAAAAAATAGATTAGATTAGTAAAGAATTACGTCAATTTCGACTTTTAAGCACAAACGAATCACCTTTTTTGTCAAAAATAATTTAAATGTCAAAATATTCTAGCTCTATTTTAAAAACACTGACAATCTCCCGAAGTATATTGAAAAACTGTTGAACAGTTACTGTTCCCAACTCAAATTATTTTATACCTGGGTACCCCCGCCAAATCCAGATAGCAATACAGTCGATATTTTAGAATATAACAATGTAATTTGGAGCCCACGGTTTATCAGAGACGCTCAGTTGCTTGAAGCCGTGCAGCGCAGACTTACCAAATGGGTTCGTGGTCTTTATAATACTTAATATCATGAGCGTCTTGCTATACTCAATTTCCCTCAACTTAGTGCTAGAAGGCAACGCGGCGACATGATTCAAACATAGAGAATAATACACGACACGTACTCTGTCAATCTGAATCACTTATTTACCTTAGCCAATGACAGACGACTTCGTGGACACAGCTTTAAACTTGTGCGCGAAAACTTTAGAACTTCTACGCGACAGCAGTTCTTACCCAATCGTGTTTTTAACCTTTGGAACTCTCTCCCGTAGGATGTTGTTAGTGCACCGTCAATCAACACTTTTAAAAATCTATATGACGTCTGGCTAGCGAACTATATAATTTAATTTTCCACTTATTAATTAAATTTTAATAACTGTCCCTCTTGAATGTATACCAAACTTACTTACTTTTTGTATCTTTATATAGCTTTTTTGTATCTTTACATAGCGTTCTTCCTAATTTTAATTTTCATACTTATAATGGTCCCTTCAAATACTTTTATATCAAATTTAACTTGATCAGTTGTTCACTTTTATATTTTTAAATTATTTAATAGCTTTATACTTGGGCATAATAGGATTTCCTCTGCCCTAAATTTATAATAATATTAATAAATAATAATAATAATATTTCTGTGACCGCTTATGTAAAAGTCGACTGTATTAATACAGTCGATTTTAGCAATTGCGTACTGCATTTATTCCGTTTTTACTTGCGTTTTTACGTTCCTTTACGTTTTTACGTTGTATTTGTAAATAGGGCTTTAACCATGTAACTATTTATTTTTTAATATTTTTTTAAAGGTTTTTTCTTCAAAATTGATGAAATTTTCAATATTTTTAAAAAATTAATTTTGGAAGTTTTACACAAGAAGGTCAAAAGAGTTAATACATGATGTATTATCGTGTTAAGACTAATTATTTATCATTTGTATGTAAAATTTTCAATATTTATGCACAACATAATAAAAATTTCAATAATTTTGAAGAAAAAAACATCTTCAAAAAAAAATATTAAAAAATAAATAGTAACACTGTTAAATAGAATTTTAAGGTCATTTTAAAGACCTATTTTGACCTTTTTGTGTAAAATTTCCAAAATTAATTTTTTAAAAATATTCAAAATTTCATCAATTTTGAAGAAAAAACCTTAAAAAAAATATTAAAAAATAAATAGTTACGTGGTTAAAGCCCTATTTACAAATACGACGTAAAAACGTAAAGGAACGTAAAAACGCGAGTAAAAACGCAATAAATGCAGTACGCTATTTGGTTCATTTCAAGGTTGGCTAAAATTGAACCAATCAGCGTACTGCATTTCTTGCGTTTTTACGTCGTAGGTATTTGTAAATAGGTCCTAAATAGAGAAGTTTTAAATGACGTATCACAAGACCTACCGAATAAAAAATAAAAAAATATGACAAATGATAGTATTTGTTGTTTGATATACATATTCCAAATTTAAAGTTTATATCTCGCCCCGTTTAAAATTTACGAGGGATACCATTTAAAAGAATAACCCTGTAATAGTACTATTATTAACACGTTGGCTACCACCCGTAATCTTCTCTTTCTAACATGTATAAAATCTTATATGGAAAAAATATTGAGAGTCGCCGGTGACTCTCGTGGTAGCCAACGTGTTAAACACCCTGCTTACTCTATCTGAATAAGGAATACCCAGAAAAGTCATTGTTTACTCTGGCTAGGTGCAAGGTGCACCGTGCAACGTGAAAGAAAAGCGATTGAAACAATGGCTTTTAATACTATTAAATTTTGTAAAATCTATTAAAAAAATACCTAAAGATGTGTAAAAATATAAATATTTTAGACTAGATATATGTAAATGCATT
>OY294047.1:21619880-21745083 GCA_958510825.1 Brachypterus glaber | reverse complement strand
TTATGGTGTAATAAATTATGGTGTAGACGCTAAGTGAAAGTGAATTTAGGGCCCTTTGCAAGGGTTTAGCATAATTAATTGCAGTTTTTATTTTTTTAACCTAAAAATAAACATAAACATTGGATATTTTACTTAATTTTACCAAGTGCAAAGTCAAGATGACACCCTAGTGATGAATAAAAAGTGATTTGTAATAATTTTGGTTGTGAGTTTTAAAAAACAATAAGTTTATAAACAAAATAACAATATTTGGACATAACCTTAAAAAATTAATCTTTTATTAAATAAAAATAAATAAAATTTTTTGGGATCCACGGAGGATCGAACCCCGGCCGCCTGCGTGGCGAGTGGACGCGGTTTCCTCTACACTACCAAGGACTTGTAATATTGTGGAATTAAAACTGGTACATGTTGAACAATTAGTGTAGTGCACCTTCACCAAAATGGGTCCACCCAAAAAAGATCCAGACAAGGGAAGGAAGAACTCGGAAAACATACAGGAAGATTCAGGAGAAGGGAGAAGTAGAACAAGTTCGATGTCTTCCAATATAGGCTACATTTCTATAATCAGCAATAAAGATGAAAAACTAGAAACGTCCCCTACCACATCCACAAGAAGAAAGAGAGTAAGCGATAGTCCAAAAAGTGAAGAAGAAATTTCTGAAGATAAGCGCGCATCAATAGAAGACAGTTTTTCATTGGCGTTTGAACTTCTTAAATCAATATCAACAAAAGCTAGTGGTATTAAAAGAGAAAATTATGCACAAGAAAGAGTTCAAATTCAAAGTATTGCTTCAAAGCTTAGCAAAGTACTAAAGGGCATAAAAAACGGAGGACACAAATTAGTTGCTGACAAACGTACATTGGCCCAGAATGAAGTTGTAGAAGAATTAAAACAGGTACAAACTTTGCTTAGAACGCAAATTAAAGCTCATGGTACTTTGGTTAACGAAGTCAAAGATCTAAAAGCAGCAGGTTCTGTCCCTCCCACCGTTACATATGGTCAAGTTGCTTCAAGGAATGTCGCTGCTACAGTAGCTATGCCAACAGGCAAGAAAGCAATAACCAAGAAGTCTTACCGTGTACTTCTAAAATCAGAGGACCCAACAGTAACTTCCGATCTGTTAAAGGACAAAATCTTAAAAGATATTAAACCCAGTAAACTTGGTTTAATACGTCCACGAGTATACAAAAATTGGGAAGGGGTTATAATAGAATCAGATAACGATAAAACTACTGAAATTACAAATGCTAGGGAAATAAAAGACCTCAATGTTCAGGTTTCGCATTTTGACAAACTAAGACCAAGAATGGCAATTTTTAACGTACCCTCATATATTGATGAACACGACCTTGAGGCTGCTATAAAGGACGAAAATTTTCCTGGAATTGATATTGGCTTAATCAAACCGGCTTATAAGTTTGGAAAGCGTAACTTGCATTATGTTCACTGGGTAGTTGAAACTGATCCAAAAGCAAGAGCGGCCTTACTATCAAGAGGAAAGATTGGAATTCGGTGGCATTCGTGTGATGTTAAGGATCGTGTATCAGTATCACAATGTTATAGATGCCTAAAATTTGGACACATTGCAAATAAGTGTGACCCAACTAAACACCAACCAGCTTGTAGATTTTGTCTTGAAACGCACGAGTCTAAAGAGTGTCCTAGAAAAGATAAGCCGAAAGAAGCTGTTTGTACCCTTTGCACAAGTTACAATACAAAGAGGAATAAAAATGATGATGTAAGACATCTAGCAGGTTCCAACTCATGTGGAGTAATTAAGCGAAGACTGCAGGAGCAGACAGAAAGCACTGATTACGGTTCAACAATTCAGCAACAAGGATGGGGTATAGAATTTCCAGCACAATGTTCTTAGACAAGTTAAAAGTCGGTCAGGTCAACTTGCAGAAGTCGCGAAATTTTACCACAGAGATGATTACCACAGCTGTTGACATGAACCTAGACATTCTTTTAGTTCAGGAGCCCTACAGGAAGAAAGGTAGCAACGGATTGTATTATATACCCCATTGCACAAACTACCAAGTCTATGCGAGTACAGATAATGACTTCAGAGCTGCCATAATAGTTTTGAATCCCACTATAACAGGAATTATGGTACGGCAATGTACCTCGAATAAACAATGTGTAGTAAGAATTAAATGCCTAGACTCCCTATTAACTATTATTTCCGCCTACTGGCCTCCAGTAAATTGTCAAAATGATATAGCTCCTGATTTAGAACTATTTGAGCAAGCAATCTCTTCTACAACAGACCCATTTATTCTAGTAGGTGTAGACACGAACGCGAGAAATAGACTATGGAATTCAGAAAGAAATGATGCTAGAGGGGAAGAAGTTGCTATGATTTTTTCGGACGGGAATCTCCATATAATTAACGAACCGGGACATCCATTCACGTTTTCCAATCATCAGGGAGATAGTAATATCGATGTTACTCTTACTACTGACCTAGGGATTCGTAGAGTAAGTGACTGGCGAGTTCATGCCTACAGCACAGGTAGTGACCACAGGCTAATATCGTTTAAAGTAGCTCTTAACAATTCTAATATCCCTAACTTTAAATGGGTCCAATCTAAAACAAATTTAGATCGGAATTTAGCACTAGATATGGCGACAAGAGGGATAGAAGATATTGAAGAATATCTGCCTACTCAAAACAGCCTTTCTATTGAGGCAGCAGCAGAAAGGTTTACCGACCTGCTTCAAAACATAACTGAAACGTGTTTCAAAAAAAGGAAACTATTTATAAAAAAGCCAACATGGTGGAACGATCAGGCCGAAAAGTCTAAAAGAAAACTTCATTCTGCAAGGAAAGCCTACCAACAAGCTAGGGGAGAAGACCGAGTAAGACTATTAGCCATTTACGAACAGGAAAAAGAGACACATACCGCAAAGATTGAAAGTATAAGAATAAAGTCGTGGAATAATTTTGTTGCAAATGAGCTTAATACGTCTCCATGGAGCCTTCCTTATAAATTGGCCTCAAAGAAGCATGCATATGGATCAGTTGAATCTACCATAGAAGTAAGAGAAGGTGAATATACGCTGGAAAGAGAAGATACTGCAAAAGCCATAATTGACAAGTGGGTAAAAGAAGATAAGGAGAACGAAGACACAGATGAACAAACAGAGTTAAGACTTAGATCAAGATATATTACCACTGAAGACTCACCAATCAGAGAAGTTACTACAGAAGAAATCATGTTCTATATAAGAGGTTTAAAAAATAAAAAATCTCCAGGACCGGATAATATTCCTTCAGTCTTGCTCAAGGTACTTGCTCCCGCTATTGTAGAATTCTTGGTTCTTCTATTTAACAGCTGCTTTAAAACTGGATACTTTCCAAAGATATGGAAAAAGGGCAAGATTGTTGTTATTCGGAAGGCGGGCAGCACAAAAGAAGGTTTGGATGGTTGCAGGCCTATCACCCTACTTTCTTTCATAGGTAAAATCCTGGAAAAAGCAATCAAAACCAGATTAGAAGAAACTCCGAACATATATGGGAATAACCAGCATGGTTTTGTAAGGGGCCGCAGTACCGTCAGTGCATGTAGGGCTACTCTAAATGCCATTGAAGCTCAGGATGGTAAACACATAGTGGTAGTTTTGCTGGATATAAAGGGAGCATTTGATAATCTTTGGTGGCCCACGATTAAAAACGCTCTCGCAGAATCAAATGTTCCAAATTATATACTTAAGATACTTAAGAACTACCTCAAAGATCGGGAGACAAGCTTAGAATATGGAGGTGCTAAAGTGACAAAGACAAATGAAAAGGGTTGCGCGCAAGGATCAGGAATGGGCCCTTCACTTTGGAATTCTGGTCTTAAGCCTCTTCTTGGTATTCCTCTTGAGTTTGGAGAGATCGTAGCATATGCGGACGACTTAGCCTATGTTGTCAGCGGACATTCAAGAGACCAGCTGGAAGAAAGGGCTAACGCAGTCCTGGAACGCATTACCGCATGGGCATCAACCAACAAACTTGAGTTTTCCAGAGAGAAAAGTTGCTTTATTCATCTTGGTCCAAAACTAGTAAGAAAACCGGCTATAAGATTATACGGTAGAATTATAAAGCGGGTCGAAGAAGCAAGATATCTTGGCATAATCTTAGACAGAAAACGCAATTTTACTCCACACATTAAGTATGCAGCCGAAAAAGCAAAAAGTACATTTCTACAGCTTAAAAGCCTAACTAGAGCACTGTATAACCCACCAGAAAATTCTTTGAGAAAAATTTATGAAAAAGCCACCATTCCAGTCATGAGCTATGGGTATGAGATTTGGGGAAACTTTTCACATTACGCTAGGGCAAAAACCGCCATTAATAGCGTAAGTGGCACTTGCTCCAGAGTTATAGCTGGTACGTACGCTTCGACCTCTTATCAAGCAGCATGTGTATTGGCAAAGATCCCGCCACTGAACATTAAACTCAAGGAACTAAAGGCAAAGAAAGATTTTAGAAGAAGGGAAATAGCAACACATGGAGGTTTAGTTTTGGAGCCAGGGATGCACTGGAGTGATGCTAAGACTTTACTTGAAGTGGAAACCACGCGAATTTGGCAAGAAGTATGGGACGAGGCTGATGAAGGCAGAGTAACACATCAACTTTTTTCCAATATCTCAAGAAGATTACAGGCTACTTTTAATATGGATAGGGAAATAGCACAAATATTTACAGGACATGGACATTTTAAGACTCATCTTTACAGAGTAGGCAAAGAGCGGGATGGTAACTGTGAGTTATGTAATGTTCCAGATGATCCCATACATAGAATTGTAGAGTGTGTTCTTTTTGATCAGCAAAGACAAATAGTAAGACTTGATTGGACCGATTCAAGTTGACTCTGTGGTGTACGATTTGCAAGATCTGGGAAGGTTGGATGTTCTGAAGGACTTCATAGCAGAAGAATTTCGATTAGGAACTCAAGCATAGAACAAGGGGCTCAAGTGCTCAAGTGCGATGTTAGTTTTGTCATGTGTTAGTGTAACTGTAGGAACATAAAGGAGGGTTATGGTACCTCCTGCGGTATATCCGCGAACATTAAGTAGTGGGGTGGGGTCTAGTTTCTCCTGAAAAGGACAAATTATGTACTGTACCTGTCTCCACGAACTCAAATAAAATTATTTTAAGGCATTTTGTAATGAAAATGAAATATATTGTAATTTATTTAATAAAGAAATTTCAAAACATTGCTACTCAGGTAGCAAAAAGGAAAGAGGGATACATTTGAGAGCAGACCTGGTAGTCGGCTTCACCGCTACCGGGGGGTGGTTGGCATTGTATGGGGCCCTCCTCCCCCTCTTTCCTTTTTTTTTTGTCTGTCTGTCTGTCTGTCTGTCTGTCTGTCTGTCTGTCTGTCTGTCTGTCTGTCTGTCTGTCTGTCTGTCTGTCTGTCTGTCTGTCTGTCTGTCTGTCTGTCTGTCTGTCTGTCTGTCTGTCTGTCTGTCTGTCTGTCTGTCTGTCTGTCTGTCTGTCTGTCTGTCTGTCTGTCTGTCTGTCTGTCTGTCTGTCTGTCTGTCTGTCTGTCTGTCTGTCTGTCTGTCTGTCTGTCTGTCTGTCTGTCTGTCTGTCTGTCTGTCTGTCTGTCTGTCTGTCTGTCTGTCTGTCTGTCTGTCTGTCTGTCTGTCTGTCTGTCTGTCTGTCTGTCTGTCTGTCTGTCTGTCTGTCTGTCTGTCTGTCTGTCTGTCTGTCTGTCTGTCTGTCTGTCTGTCTGTCTGTCTGTCTGTCTGTCTGTCTGTCTGTCTGTCTGTCTGTCTGTCTGTCTGTCTGTCTGTCTGTCTGTCTGTCTGTCTGTCTGTCTGTCTGTCTGTCTGTCTGTCTGTCTGTCTGTCTGTCTGTCTGTCTGTCTGTCTGTCTGTCTGTCTGTCTGTCTGTCTGTCTGTCTGTCTGTCTGTCTGTCTGTCTGTCTGTCTGTCTGTCTGTCTGTCTGTCTGTCTGTCTGTCTGTCTGTCTGTCTGTCTGTCTGTCTGTCTGTCTGTCTGTCTGTCTGTCTGTCTGTCTGTCTGTCTGTCTGTCTGTCTGTCTGTCTGTCTGTCTGTCTGTCTGTCTGTCTGTCTGTCTGTCTGTCTGTCTGTCTGTCTGTCTGTCTGTCTGTCTGTCTGTCTGTCTGTCTGTCTGTCTGTCTGTCTGTCTGTCTGTCTGTCTGTCTGTCTGTCTGTCTGTCTGTCTGTCTGTCTGTCTGTCTGTCTGTCTGTCTGTCTGTCTGTCTGTCTGTCTGTCTGTCTGTCTGTCTGTCTGTCTGTCTGTCTGTCTGTCTGTCTGTCTGTCTGTCTGTCTGTCTGTCTGTCTGTCTGTCTGTCTGTCTGTCTGTCTGTCTGTCTGTCTGTCTGTCTGTCTGTCTGTCTGTCTGTCTGTCTGTCTGTCTGTCTGTCTGTCTGTCTGTCTGTCTGTCTGTCTGTCTGTCTGTCTGTCTGTCTGTCTGTCTGTCTGTCTGTCTGTCTGTCTGTCTGTCTGTCTGTCTGTCTGTCTGTCTGTCTGTCTGTCTGTCTGTCTGTCTGTCTGTCTGTCTGTCTGTCTGTCTGTCTGTCTGTCTGTCTGTCTGTCTGTCTGTCTGTCTGTCTGTCTGTCTGTCTGTCTGTCTGTCTGTCTGTCTGTCTGTCTGTCTGTCTGTCTGTCTGTCTGTCTGTCTGTCTGTCTGTCTGTCTGTCTGTCTGTCTGTCTGTCTGTCTGTCTGTCTGTCTGTCTGTCTGTCTGTCTGTCTGTCTGTCTGTCTGTCTGTCTGTCTGTCTGTCTGTCTGTCTGTCTGTCTGTCTGTCTGTCTGTCTGTCTGTCTGTCTGTCTGTCTGTCTGTCTGTCTGTCTGTCTGTCTGTCTGTCTGTCTGTCTGTCTGTCTGTCTGTCTGTCTGTCTGTCTGTCTGTCTGTCTGTCTGTCTGTCTGTCTGTCTGTCTGTCTGTCTGTCTGTCTGTCTGTCTGTCTGTCTGTCTGTCTGTCTGTCTGTCTGTCTGTCTGTCTGTCTGTCTGTCTGTCTGTCTGTCTGTCTGTCTGTCTGTCTGTCTGTCTGTCTGTCTGTCTGTCTGTCTGTCTGTCTGTCTGTCTGTCTGTCTGTCTGTCTGTCTGTCTGTCTGTCTGTCTGTCTGTCTGTCTGTCTGTCTGTCTGTCTGTCTGTCTGTCTGTCTGTCTGTCTGTCTGTCTGTCTGTCTGTCTGTCTGTCTGTCTGTCTGTCTGTCTGTCTGTCTGTCTGTCTGTCTGTCTGTCTGTCTGTCTGTCTGTCTGTCTGTCTGTCTGTCTGTCTGTCTGTCTGTCTGTCTGTCTGTCTGTCTGTCTGTCTGTCTGTCTGTCTGTCTGTCTGTCTGTCTGTCTGTCTGTCTGTCTGTCTGTCTGTCTGTCTGTCTGTCTGTCTGTCTGTCTGTCTGTCTGTCTGTCTGTCTGTCTGTCTGTCTGTCTGTCTGTCTGTCTGTCTGTCTGTCTGTCTGTCTGTCTGTCTGTCTGTCTGTCTGTCTGTCTGTCTGTCTGTCTGTCTGTCTGTCTGTCTGTCTGTCTGTCTGTCTGTCTGTCTGTCTGTCTGTCTGTCTGTCTGTCTGTCTGTCTGTCTGTCTGTCTGTCTGTCTGTCTGTCTGTCTGTCTGTCTGTCTGTCTGTCTGTCTGTCTGTCTGTCTGTCTGTCTGTCTGTCTGTCTGTCTGTCTGTCTGTCTGTCTGTCTGTCTGTCTGTCTGTCTGTCTGTCTGTCTGTCTGTCTGTCTGTCTGTCTGTCTGTCTGTCTGTCTGTCTGTCTGTCTGTCTGTCTGTCTGTCTGTCTGTCTGTCTGTCTGTCTGTCTGTCTGTCTGTCTGTCTGTCTGTCTGTCTGTCTGTCTGTCTGTCTGTCTGTCTGTCTGTCTGTCTGTCTGTCTGTCTGTCTGTCTGTCTGTCTGTCTGTCTGTCTGTCTGTCTGTCTGTCTGTCTGTCTGTCTGTCTGTCTGTCTGTCTGTCTGTCTGTCTGTCTGTCTGTCTGTCTGTCTGTCTGTCTGTCTGTCTGTCTGTCTGTCTGTCTGTCTGTCTGTCTGTCTGTCTGTCTGTCTGTCTGTCTGTCTGTCTGTCTGTCTGTCTGTCTGTCTGTCTGTCTGTCTGTCTGTCTGTCTGTCTGTCTGTCTGTCTGTCTGTCTGTCTGTCTGTCTGTCTGTCTGTCTGTCTGTCTGTCTGTCTGTCTGTCTGTCTGTCTGTCTGTCTGTCTGTCTGTCTGTCTGTCTGTCTGTCTGTCTGTCTGTCTGTCTGTCTGTCTGTCTGTCTGTCTGTCTGTCTGTCTGTCTGTCTGTCTGTCTGTCTGTCTGTCTGTCTGTCTGTCTGTCTGTCTGTCTGTCTGTCTGTCTGTCTGTCTGTCTGTCTGTCTGTCTGTCTGTCTGTCTGTCTGTCTGTCTGTCTGTCTGTCTGTCTGTCTGTCTGTCTGTCTGTCTGTCTGTCTGTCTGTCTGTCTGTCTGTCTGTCTGTCTGTCTGTCTGTCTGTCTGTCTGTCTGTCTGTCTGTCTGTCTGTCTGTCTGTCTGTCTGTCTGTCTGTCTGTCTGTCTGTCTGTCTGTCTGTCTGTCTGTCTGTCTGTCTGTCTGTCTGTCTGTCTGTCTGTCTGTCTGTCTGTCTGTCTGTCTGTCTGTCTGTCTGTCTGTCTGTCTGTCTGTCTGTCTGTCTGTCTGTCTGTCTGTCTGTCTGTCTGTCTGTCTGTCTGTCTGTCTGTCTGTCTGTCTGTCTGTCTGTCTGTCTGTCTGTCTGTCTGTCTGTCTGTCTGTCTGTCTGTCTGTCTGTCTGTCTGTCTGTCTGTCTGTCTGTCTGTCTGTCTGTCTGTCTGTCTGTCTGTCTGTCTGTCTGTTAAATA
Source organism: Brachypterus glaber (assembly GCA_958510825.1). Taxonomy (NCBI): domain Eukaryota; kingdom Metazoa; phylum Arthropoda; class Insecta; order Coleoptera; family Kateretidae; genus Brachypterus; species Brachypterus glaber. The sequence goes on along the minus strand of OY294047.1, from coordinate 21,736,280 downwards.
ATTTAAGTACAAAAAGTTGTGATGGGATAGACAATGGTTCGAGTGCGTCTAGGATAGAGGGAGGGTTACGGTACCTCCCGCGGCTTCGCCGCAAATTCTTAAGCGGGTTAGGGCCTTCCTGAAGGTATTGTACCTACCTCGCTCAAATGTCACTTGTGTCATTAATAAAGGCTATGTGTTATTAAAGCTGCAATGCAGCAAAAGGAAAGGGTTATAATTTTGCAGAGGACCGGGTAGACAGCTTCACTGCTATCCGGGGGTGGTTGGCCATCATGGTTCGCCATGGTGGGGTACCTTCAGTACTGGGCTCCCCCCTTTCCTTTTTTTTGTCTGTCTGTCTGTCTGTCTGTCTGTCTGTCTGTCTGTCTGTCTGTCTGTCTGTCTGTCTGTCTGTCTGTCTGTCTGTCTGTCTGTCTGTCTGTCTGTCTGTCTGTCTGTCTGTCTGTCTGTCTGTCTGTCTGTCTGTCTGTCTGTCTGTCTGTCTGTCTGTCTGTCTGTCTGTCTGTCTGTCTGTCTGTCTGTCTGTCTGTCTGTCTGTCTGTCTGTCTGTCTGTCTGTCTGTCTGTCTGTCTGTCTGTCTGTCTGTCTGTCTGTCTGTCTGTCTGTCTGTCTGTCTGTCTGTCTGTCTGTCTGTCTGTCTGTCTGTCTGTCTGTCTGTCTGTCTGTCTGTCTGTCTGTCTGTCTGTCTGTCTGTCTGTCTGTCTGTCTGTCTGTCTGTCTGTCTGTCTGTCTGTCTGTCTGTCTGTCTGTCTGTCTGTCTGTCTGTCTGTCTGTCTGTCTGTCTGTCTGTCTGTCTGTCTGTCTGTCTGTCTGTCTGTCTGTCTGTCTGTCTGTCTGTCTGTCTGTCTGTCTGTCTGTCTGTCTGTCTGTCTGTCTGTCTGTCTGTCTGTCTGTCTGTCTGTCTGTCTGTCTGTCTGTCTGTCTGTCTGTCTGTCTGTCTGTCTGTCTGTCTGTCTGTCTGTCTGTCTGTCTGTCTGTCTGTCTGTCTGTCTGTCTGTCTGTCTGTCTGTCTGTCTGTCTGTCTGTCTGTCTGTCTGTCTGTCTGTCTGTCTGTCTGTCTGTCTGTCTGTCTGTCTGTCTGTCTGTCTGTCTGTCTGTCTGTCTGTCTGTCTGTCTGTCTGTCTGTCTGTCTGTCTGTCTGTCTGTCTGTCTGTCTGTCTGTCTGTCTGTCTGTCTGTCTGTCTGTCTGTCTGTCTGTCTGTCTGTCTGTCTGTCTGTCTGTCTGTCTGTCTGTCTGTCTGTCTGTCTGTCTGTCTGTCTGTCTGTCTGTCTGTCTGTCTGTCTGTCTGTCTGTCTGTCTGTCTGTCTGTCTGTCTGTCTGTCTGTCTGTCTGTCTGTCTGTCTGTCTGTCTGTCTGTCTGTCTGTCTGTCTGTCTGTCTGTCTGTCTGTCTGTCTGTCTGTCTGTCTGTCTGTCTGTCTGTCTGTCTGTCTGTCTGTCTGTCTGTCTGTCTGTCTGTCTGTCTGTCTGTCTGTCTGTCTGTCTGTCTGTCTGTCTGTCTGTCTGTCTGTCTGTCTGTCTGTCTGTCTGTCTGTCTGTCTGTCTGTCTGTCTGTCTGTCTGTCTGTCTGTCTGTCTGTCTGTCTGTCTGTCTGTCTGTCTGTCTGTCTGTCTGTCTGTCTGTCTGTCTGTCTGTCTGTCTGTCTGTCTGTCTGTCTGTCTGTCTGTCTGTCTGTCTGTCTGTCTGTCTGTCTGTCTGTCTGTCTGTCTGTCTGTCTGTCTGTCTGTCTGTCTGTCTGTCTGTCTGTCTGTCTGTCTGTCTGTCTGTCTGTCTGTCTGTCTGTCTGTCTGTCTGTCTGTCTGTCTGTCTGTCTGTCTGTCTGTCTGTCTGTCTGTCTGTCTGTCTGTCTGTCTGTCTGTCTGTCTGTCTGTCTGTCTGTCTGTCTGTCTGTCTGTCTGTCTGTCTGTCTGTCTGTCTGTCTGTCTGTCTGTCTGTCTGTCTGTCTGTCTGTCTGTCTGTCTGTCTGTCTGTCTGTCTGTCTGTCTGTCTGTCTGTCTGTCTGTCTGTCTGTCTGTCTGTCTGTCTGTCTGTCTGTCTGTCTGTCTGTCTGTCTGTCTGTCTGTCTGTCTGTCTGTCTGTCTGTCTGTCTGTCTGTCTGTCTGTCTGTCTGTCTGTCTGTCTGTCTGTCTGTCTGTCTGTCTGTCTGTCTGTCTGTCTGTCTGTCTGTCTGTCTGTCTGTCTGTCTGTCTGTCTGTCTGTCTGTCTGTCTGTCTGTCTGTCTGTCTGTCTGTCTGTCTGTCTGTCTGTCTGTCTGTCTGTCTGTCTGTCTGTCTGTCTGTCTGTCTGTCTGTCTGTCTGTCTGTCTGTCTGTCTGTCTGTCTGTCTGTCTGTCTGTCTGTCTGTCTGTCTGTCTGTCTGTCTGTCTGTCTGTCTGTCTGTCTGTCTGTCTGTCTGTCTGTCTGTCTGTCTGTCTGTCTGTCTGTCTGTCTGTCTGTCTGTCTGTCTGTCTGTCTGTCTGTCTGTCTGTCTGTCTGTCTGTCTGTCTGTCTGTCTGTCTGTCTGTCTGTCTGTCTGTCTGTCTGTCTGTCTGTCTGTCTGTCTGTCTGTCTGTCTGTCTGTCTGTCTGTCTGTCTGTCTGTCTGTCTGTCTGTCTGTCTGTCTGTCTGTCTGTCTGTCTGTCTGTCTGTCTGTCTGTCTGTCTGTCTGTCTGTCTGTCTGTCTGTCTGTCTGTCTGTCTGTCTGTCTGTCTGTCTGTCTGTCTGTCTGTCTGTCTGTCTGTCTGTCTGTCTGTCTGTCTGTCTGTCTGTCTGTCTGTCTGTCTGTCTGTCTGTCTGTCTGTCTGTCTGTCTGTCTGTCTGTCTGTCTGTCTGTCTGTCTGTCTGTCTGTCTGTCTGTCTGTCTGTCTGTCTGTCTGTCTGTCTGTCTGTCTGTCTGTCTGTCTGTCTGTCTGTCTGTCTGTCTGTCTGTCTGTCTGTCTGTCTGTCTGTCTGTCTGTCTGTCTGTCTGTCTGTCTGTCTGTCTGTCTGTCTGTCTGTCTGTCTGTCTGTCTGTCTGTCTGTCTGTCTGTCTGTCTGTCTGTCTGTCTGTCTGTCTGTCTGTCTGTCTGTCTGTCTGTCTGTCTGTCTGTCTGTCTGTCTGTCTGTCTGTCTGTCTGTCTGTCTGTCTGTCTGTCTGTCTGTCTGTCTGTCTGTCTGTCTGTCTGTCTGTCTGTCTGTCTGTCTGTCTGTCTGTCTGTCTGTCTGTCTGTCTGTCTGTCTGTCTGTCTGTCTGTCTGTCTGTCTGTCTGTCTGTCTGTCTGTCTGTCTGTCTGTCTGTCTGTCTGTCTGTCTGTCTGTCTGTCTGTCTGTCTGTCTGTCTGTCTGTCTGTCTGTCTGTCTGTCTGTCTGTCTGTCTGTCTGTCTGTCTGTCTGTCTGTCTGTCTGTCTGTCTGTCTGTCTGTCTGTCTGTCTGTCTGTCTGTCTGTCTGTCTGTCTGTCTGTCTGTCTGTCTGTCTGTCTGTCTGTCTGTCTGTCTGTCTGTCTGTCTGTCTGTCTGTCTGTCTGTCTGTCTGTCTGTCTGTCTGTCTGTCTGTCTGTCTGTCTGTCTGTCTGTCTGTCTGTCTGTCTGTCTGTCTGTCTGTCTGTCTGTCTGTCTGTCTGTCTGTCTGTCTGTCTGTCTGTCTGTCTGTCTGTCTGTCTGTCTGTCTGTCTGTCTGTCTGTCTGTCTGTCTGTCTGTCTGTCTGTCTGTCTGTCTGTCTGTCTGTCTGTCTGTCTGTCTGTCTGTCTGTCTGTCTGTCTGTCTGTCTGTCTGTCTGTCTGTCTGTCTGTCTGTCTGTCTGTCTGTCTGTCTGTCTGTCTGTCTGTCTGTCTGTCTGTCTGTCTGTCTGTCTGTCTGTCTGTCTGTCTGTCTGTCTGTCTGTCTGTCTGTCTGTCTGTCTGTCTGTCTGTCTGTCTGTCTGTCTGTCTGTCTGTCTGTCTGTCTGTCTGTCTGTCTGTCTGTCTGTCTGTCTGTCTGTCTGTCTGTCTGTCTGTCTGTCTGTCTGTCTGTCTGTCTGTCTGTCTGTCTGTCTGTCTGTCTGTCTGTCTGTCTGTCTGTCTGTCTGTCTGTCTGTCTGTCTGTCTGTCTGTCTGTCTGTCTGTCTGTCTGTCTGTCTGTCTGTCTGTCTGTCTGTCTGTCTGTCTGTCTGTCTGTCTGTCTGTCTGTCTGTCTGTCTGTCTGTCTGTCTGTCTGTCTGTCTGTCTGTCTGTCTGTCTGTCTCCCTTTCCTTTTTTTTTTTTGTCTGTCTGTCTGTCTGTCTGTCTGTCTGTCTGTCTGTCTGTCTGTCTGTCTGTCTGTCTGTCTGTCTGTCTGTCTGTCTGTCTGTCTGTCTGTCTGTCTGTCTGTCTGTCTGTCTGTCTGTCTGTCTGTCTGTCTGTCTGTCTGTCTGTCTGTCTGTCTGTCTGTCTGTCTGTCTGTCTGTCTGTCTGTCTGTCTGTCTGTCTGTCTGTCTGTCTGTCTGTCTGTCTGTCTGTCTGTCTGTCTGTCTGTCTGTCTGTCTGTCTGTCTGTCTGTCTGTCTGTCTGTCTGTCTGTCTGTCTGTCTGTCTGTCTGTCTGTCTGTCTGTCTGTCTGTCTGTCTGTCTGTCTGTCTGTCTGTCTGTCTGTCTGTCTGTCTGTCTGTCTGTCTGTCTGTCTGTCTGTCTGTCTGTCTGTCTGTCTGTCTGTCTGTCTGTCTGTCTGTCTGTCTGTCTGTCTGTCTGTCTGTCTGTCTGTCTGTCTGTCTGTCTGTCTGTCTGTCTGTCTGTCTGTCTGTCTGTCTGTCTGTCTGTCTGTCTGTCTGTCTGTCTGTCTGTCTGTCTGTCTGTCTGTCTGTCTGTCTGTCTGTCTGTCTGTCTGTCTGTCTGTCTGTCTGTCTGTCTGTCTGTCTGTCTGTCTGTCTGTCTGTCTGTCTGTCTGTCTGTCTGTCTGTCTGTCTGTCTGTCTGTCTGTCTGTCTGTCTGTCTGTCTGTCTGTCTGTCTGTCTGTCTGTCTGTCTGTCTGTCTGTCTGTCTGTCTGTCTGTCTGTCTGTCTGTCTAAGGGTATTTTCCTAAGGTGTGGAAAAAAGGTAAAGTTGTTTTAATACCAAAAGCTGGAAAAAGCGGAAAAAATCCAGATGACTGTAGGCCAATAACTCTGTTGTCACTTCTTGGTAAGCTACTAGAGAAGGTAATCAAGTCTAGACTTGAAGACGATCAGGAGATGCCATATGGAGAGAGACAATTCGGGTTTGTCGAAGGCAGAAGCACAATATCAGCTATTGAAGCCACTCGGCGCATTTGATAATGTGTGGTGGCCAACCATTATTAACTCTCTGGCAGAAGACGGAATCCCAAACGAACTTTTAATGCTGTTCAAAAGTTATCTGGAAGACCGAGTTTCTACCCTGGAATATGCTGGAGTTGAAGTCAGTAAAAAGCTCGAAAAAGGTTGTGCTCAGGGTCAGTGTCCGGACCTTCTTTATGGAATAAAGCCCTTAAAAAACTTTTAAATATTCCACTTGAATTTGGTGAATTATACGCGTATGCTGATGACGTTGGTTATGTGGTAAGCGGTGATACCCGAACTCAATTAGAAATAAGGGCTAATTCGGACTTAGAGAAAATTACTATCTGGGCCAATCAAAACAAACTCCAGTTTTCCAGGGAAAAAATCAAAGTATATTTTGTTTGGAAAAAAATTGGTTAGAGCTCCTGCATTAAGGCTATATGGTCGGATAATAGGTAGAGTAGAGGAGGCCAAACATCTCGGCATTATAATCGACTCAAGAAGGAATTTCGCTGCCCACATAAAATACATAACAGATAAAGCCAAGGCCTCCTTTCATTGCATAAGATCTCTTACCAAAATGCTTTTCAACCCACCAGAAGAAGCACTTCGGACCATTTATGAACGCGCAACTATTCCTTTGGTCACTTATGGTATTGATTTATGGGAGCTTTCGTAAATAATGCCAGGTCCAAGAAGGCACTAGGTAGTGTCAGCGGCTTATGTGCTCGGGTTATCTCAGGCACCTACAATTCTACCTCTTACCAAGCTTCATGTGTTTTGGCTCAAATCCCCCCACTTTACATTAAACTGCAAGAAATTATATTCTGGAAGGCTATCGCAAAAGGAGAGGCTGTGAGATACGGAGAAGCTGAGTCAGGCCAGACAAAATCGGAAAACCAACGACTGGTAAGACTGGAGACTATTAGGAGATGGCAAGAAGATTGGGACAACGCAGACACTGGTAGGACTACACACAAGTTCTTTCCTAATATTGACCAACGACTTAAGTTAGACCTTAAACTTGATAAGGAACTTGTTCAGGTACTCACCGGTCATGGCCACTTTAGGGTACACCTTAAACGGGTAGGGAAATCTGAGTCCAGTGATTGTCCTACGTGTGGTCCAAACATTGAAGACAATCCAATTCACAGAATTGAATCATGTATATTGTTCAACCAACAACGAGCTGACGTGGTTCAAGTCTTGGGACATGATATTAATATTGGGCGGTTGGTTGAAGAGCTATGTGAAGTTGGTGAATTGGATCTCCTAAAAAACTTTATACTTCCAGAGGACAGAGTTTTGCAAGCAGAAGATGTGTAATAGTGTGTGCGGAAATCGTGTTAGTGAAAGTGAGCAGTGTTCTAGTGAGAGGGTTTATGTGTAAAGAAGATTTTACGGGAGGGTTACGGTACCTCCCGCGGCGTGGCCGCAAATTTTAAGTGGGTTAGGGCCTTTCCGAAGGTATTGTACCTACCTCGCTCTTATATATTGTGTGAAATTTAATAATAAAGGAAACCCCTAAACAATAGCTGCAATGCAGCAAAAAGGAAAGGGCATTAAAATTTGAAAGAGACCGGATAGTTAGCTTCACTGCTCTCCGGGGGTGGTGGCCACCATGGTCTTTATACATGATGGGGTACCTTCAGTGCTGGGCTCTCCCCTTTCCTTTTTTTTTTTTTGTCTGTCTGTCTGTCTGTCTGTCTGTCTGTCTGTCTGTCTGTCTGTCTGTCTGTCTGTCTGTCTGTCTGTCTGTCTGTCTGTCTGTCTGTCTGTCTGTCTGTCTGTCTGTCTGTCTGTCTGTCTGTCTGTCTGTCTGTCTGTCTGTCTGTCTGTCTGTCTGTCTGTCTGTCTGTCTGTCTGTCTGTCTGTCTGTCTGTCTGTCTGTCTGTCTGTCTGTCTGTCTGTCTGTCTGTCTGTCTGTCTGTCTGTCTGTCTGTCTGTCTGTCTGTCTGTCTGTCTGTCTGTCTGTCTGTCTGTCTGTCTGTCTGTCTGTCTGTCTGTCTGTCTGTCTGTCTGTCTGTCTGTCTGTCTGTCTGTCTGTCTGTCTGTCTGTCTGTCTGTCTGTCTGTCTGTCTGTCTGTCTGTCTGTCTGTCTGTCTGTCTGTCTGTCTGTCTGTCTGTCTGTCTGTCTGTCTGTCTGTCTGTCTGTCTGTCTGTCTGTCTGTCTGTCTGTCTGTCTGTCTGTCTGTCTGTCTGTCTGTCTGTCTGTCTGTCTGTCTGTCTGTCTGTCTGTCTGTCTGTCTGTCTGTCTGTCTGTCTGTCTGTCTGTCTGTCTGTCTGTCTGTCTGTCTGTCTGTCTGTCTGTCTGTCTGTCTGTCTGTCTGTCTGTCTGTCTGTCTGTCTGTCTGTCTGTCTGTCTGTCTGTCTGTCTGTCTGTCTGTCTGTCTGTCTGTCTGTCTGTCTGTCTGTCTGTCTGTCTGTCTGTCTGTCTGTCTGTCTGTCTGTCTGTCTGTCTGTCTGTCTGTCTGTCTGTCTGTCTGTCTGTCTGTCTGTCTGTCTGTCTGTCTGTCTGTCTGTCTGTCTGTCTGTCTGTCTGTCTGTCTGTCTGTCTGTCTGTCTGTCTGTCTGTCTGTCTGTCTGTCTGTCTGTCTGTCTGTCTGTCTGTCTGTCTGTCTGTCTGTCTGTCTGTCTGTCTGTCTGTCTGTCTGTCTGTCTGTCTGTCTGTCTGTCTGTCTGTCTGTCTGTCTGTCTGTCTGTCTGTCTGTCTGTCTGTCTGTCTGTCTGTCTGTCTGTCTGTCTGTCTGTCTGTCTGTCTGTCTGTCTGTCTGTCTGTCTGTCTGTCTGTCTGTCTGTCTGTCTGTCTGTCTGTCTGTCTGTCTGTCTGTCTGTCTGTCTGTCTGTCTGTCTGTCTGTCTGTCTGTCTGTCTGTCTGTCTGTCTGTCTGTCTGTCTGTCTGTCTGTCTGTCTGTCTGTCTGTCTGTCTGTCTGTCTGTCTGTCTGTCTGTCTGTCTGTCTGTCTGTCTGTCTGTCTGTCTGTCTGTCTGTCTGTCTGTCTGTCTGTCTGTCTGTCTGTCTGTCTGTCTGTCTGTCTGTCTGTCTGTCTGTCTGTCTGTCTGTCTGTCTGTCTGTCTGTCTGTCTGTCTGTCTGTCTGTCTGTCTGTCTGTCTGTCTGTCTGTCTGTCTGTCTGTCTGTCTGTCTGTCTGTCTGTCTGTCTGTCTGTCTGTCTGTCTGTCTGTCTGTCTGTCTGTCTGTCTGTCTGTCTGTCTGTCTGTCTGTCTGTCTGTCTGTCTGTCTGTCTGTCTGTCTGTCTGTCTGTCTGTCTGTCTGTCTGTCTGTCTGTCTGTCTGTCTGTCTGTCTGTCTGTCTGTCTGTCTGTCTGTCTGTCTGTCTGTCTGTCTGTCTGTCTGTCTGTCTGTCTGTCTGTCTGTCTGTCTGTCTGTCTGTCTGTCTGTCTGTCTGTCTGTCTGTCTGTCTGTCTGTCTGTCTGTCTGTCTGTCTGTCTGTCTGTCTGTCTGTCTGTCTGTCTGTCTGTCTGTCTGTCTGTCTGTCTGTCTGTCTGTCTGTCTGTCTGTCTGTCTGTCTGTCTGTCTGTCTGTCTGTCTGTCTGTCTGTCTGTCTGTCTGTCTGTCTGTCTGTCTGTCTGTCTGTCTGTCTGTCTGTCTGTCTGTCTGTCTGTCTGTCTGTCTGTCTGTCTGTCTGTCTGTCTGTCTGTCTGTCTGTCTGTCTGTCTGTCTGTCTGTCTGTCTGTCTGTCTGTCTGTCTGTCTGTCTGTCTGTCTGTCTGTCTGTCTGTCTGTCTGTCTGTCTGTCTGTCTGTCTGTCTGTCTGTCTGTCTGTCTGTCTGTCTGTCTGTCTGTCTGTCTGTCTGTCTGTCTGTCTGTCTGTCTGTCTGTCTGTCTGTCTGTCTGTCTGTCTGTCTGTCTGTCTGTCTGTCTGTCTGTCTGTCTGTCTGTCTGTCTGTCTGTCTGTCTGTCTGTCTGTCTGTCTGTCTGTCTGTCTGTCTGTCTGTCTGTCTGTCTGTCTGTCTGTCTGTCTGTCTGTCTGTCTGTCTGTCTGTCTGTCTGTCTGTCTGTCTGTCTGTCTGTCTGTCTGTCTGTCTGTCTGTCTGTCTGTCTGTCTGTCTGTCTGTCTGTCTGTCTGTCTGTCTGTCTGTCTGTCTGTCTGTCTGTCTGTCTGTCTGTCTGTCTGTCTGTCTGTCTGTCTGTCTGTCTGTCTGTCTGTCTGTCTGTCTGTCTGTCTGTCTGTCTGTCTGTCTGTCTGTCTGTCTGTCTGTCTGTCTGTCTGTCTGTCTGTCTGTCTGTCTGTCTGTCTGTCTGTCTGTCTGTCTGTCTGTCTGTCTGTCTGTCTGTCTGTCTGTCTGTCTGTCTGTCTGTCTGTCTGTCTGTCTGTCTGTCTGTCTGTCTGTCTGTCTGTCTGTCTGTCTGTCTGTCTGTCTGTCTGTCTGTCTGTCTGTCTGTCTGTCTGTCTGTCTGTCTGTCTGTCTGTCTGTCTGTCTGTCTGTCTGTCTGTCTGTCTGTCTGTCTGTCTGTCTGTCTGTCTGTCTGTCTGTCTGTCTGTCTGTCTGTCTGTCTGTCTGTCTGTCTGTCTGTCTGTCTGTCTGTCTGTCTGTCTGTCTGTCTGTCTGTCTGTCTGTCTGTCTGTCTGTCTGTCTGTCTGTCTGTCTGTCTGTCTGTCTGTCTGTCTGTCTGTCTGTCTGTCTGTCTGTCTGTCTGTCTGTCTGTCTGTCTGTCTGTCTGTCTGTCTGTCTGTCTGTCTGTCTGTCTGTCTGTCTGTCTGTCTGTCTGTCTGTCTGTCTGTCTGTCTGTCTGTCTGTCTGTCTGTCTGTCTGTCTGTCTGTCTGTCTGTCTGTCTGTCTGTCTGTCTGTCTGTCTGTCTGTCTGTCTGTCTGTCTGTCTGTCTGTCTGTCTGTCTGTCTGTCTGTCTGTCTGTCTGTCTGTCTGTCTGTCTGTCTGTCTGTCTGTCTGTCTGTCTGTCTGTCTGTCTGTCTGTCTGTCTGTCTGTCTGTCTGTCTGTCTGTCTGTCTGTCTGTCTGTCTGTCTGTCTGTCTGTCTGTCTGTCTGTCTGTCTGTCTGTCTGTCTGTCTGTCTGTCTGTCTGTCTGTCTGTCTGTCTGTCTGTCTGTCTGTCTGTCTGTCTGTCTGTCTGTCTGTCTGTCTGTCTGTCTGTCTGTCTGTCTGTCTGTCTGTCTGTCTGTCTGTCTGTCTGTCTGTCTGTCTGTCTGTCTGTCTGTCTGTCTGTCTGTCTGTCTGTCTGTCTGTCTGTCTGTCTGTCTGTCTGTCTGTCTGTCTGTCTGTCTGTCTGTCTGTCTGTCTGTCTGTCTGTCTGTCTGTCTGTCTGTCTGTCTGTCTGTCTGTCTGTCTGTCTGTCTGTCTGTCTGTCTGTCTGTCTGTCTGTCTGTCTGTCTGTCTGTCTGTCTGTCTGTCTGTCTGTCTGTCTGTCTGTCTGTCTGTCTGTCTGTCTGTCTGTCTGTCTGTCTGTCTGTCTGTCTGTCTGTCTGTCTGTCTGTCTGTCTGTCTGTCTGTCTGTCTGTCTGTCTGTCTGTCTGTCTGTCTGTCTGTCTGTCTGTCTGTCTGTCTGTCTGTCTGTCTGTCTGTCTGTCTGTCTGTCTGTCTGTCTGTCTGTCTGTCTGTCTGTCTGTCTGTCTGTCTGTCTGTCTGTCTGTCTGTCTGTCTGTCTGTCTGTCTGTCTGTCTGTCTGTCTGTCTGTCTGTCTGTCTGTCTGTCTGTCTGTCTGTCTGTCTGTCTGTCTGTCTGTCTGTCTGTCTGTCTGTCTGTCTGTCTGTCTGTCTGTCTGTCTGTCTGTCTGTCTGTCTGTCTGTCTGTCTGTCTGTCTGTCTGTCTGTCTGTCTGTCTGTCTGTCTGTCTGTCTGTCTGTCTGTCTGTCTGTCTGTCTGTCTGTCTGTCTGTCTGTCTGTCTGTCTGTCTGTCTGTCTGTCTGTCTGTCTGTCTGTCTGTCTGTCTGTCTGTCTGTCTGTCTGTCTGTCTGTCTGTCTGTCTGTCTGTCTGTCTGTCTGTCTGTCTGTCTGTCTGTCTGTCTGTCTGTCTGTCTGTCTGTCTGTCTGTCTGTCTGTCTGTCTGTCTGTCTGTCTGTCTGTCTGTCTGTCTGTCTGTCTGTCTGTCTGTCTGTCTGTCTGTCTGTCTGTCTGTCTGTCTGTCTGTCTGTCTGTCTGTCTGTCTGTCTGTCTGTCTGTCTGTCTGTCTGTCTGTCTGTCTGTCTGTCTGTCTGTCTGTCTGTCTGTCTGTCTGTCTGTCTGTCTGTCTGTCTGTCTGTCTGTCTGTCTGTCTGTCTGTCTGTCTGTCTGTCTGTCTGTCTGTCTGTCTGTCTGTCTGTCTGTCTGTCTGTCTGTCTGTCTGTCTGTCTGTCTGTCTGTCTGTCTGTCTGTCTGTCTGTCTGTCTGTCTGTCTGTCTGTCTGTCTGTCTGTCTGTCTGTCTGTCTGTCTGTCTGTCTGTCTGTCTGTCTGTCTGTCTGTCTGTCTGTCTGTCTGTCTGTCTGTCTGTCTGTCTGTCTGTCTGTCTGTCTGTCTGTCTGTCTGTCTGTCTGTCTGTCTGTCTGTCTGTCTGTCTGTCTGTCTGTCTGTCTGTCTGTCTGTCTGTCTGTCTGTCTGTCTGTCTGTCTGTCTGTCTGTCTGTCTGTCTGTCTGTCTGTCTGTCTGTCTGTCTGTCTGTCTGTCTGTCTGTCTGTCTGTCTGTCTGTCTGTCTGTCTGTCTGTCTGTCTGTCTGTCTGTCTGTCTGTCTGTCTGTCTGTCTGTCTGTCTGTCTGTCTGTCTGTCTGTCTGTCTGTCTGTCTGTCTGTCTGTCTGTCTGTCTGTCTGTCTGTCTGTCTGTCTGTCTGTCTGTCTGTCTGTCTGTCTGTCTGTCTGTCTGTCTGTCTGTCTGTCTGTCTGTCTGTCTGTCTGTCTGTCTGTCTGTCTGTCTGTCTGTCTGTCTGTCTGTCTGTCTGTCTGTCTGTCTGTCTGTCTGTCTGTCTGTCTGTCTGTCTGTCTGTCTGTCTGTCTGTCTGTCTGTCTGTCTGTCTGTCTGTCTGTCTGTCTGTCTGTCTGTCTGTCTGTCTGTCTGTCTGTCTGTCTGTCTGTCTGTCTGTCTGTCTGTCTGTCTGTCTGTCTGTCTGTCTGTCTGTCTGTCTGTCTGTCTGTCTGTCTGTCTGTCTGTCTGTCTGTCTGTCTGTCTGTCTGTCTGTCTGTCTGTCTGTCTGTCTGTCTGTCTGTCTGTCTGTCTGTCTGTCTGTCTGTCTGTCTGTCTGTCTGTCTGTCTGTCTGTCTGTCTGTCTGTCTGTCTGTCTGTCTGTCTGTCTGTCTGTCTGTCTGTCTGTCTGTCTGTCTGTCTGTCTGTCTGTCTGTCTGTCTGTCTGTCTGTCTGTCTGTCTGTCTGTCTGTCTGTCTGTCTGTCTGTCTGTCTGTCTGTCTGTCTGTCTGTCTGTCTGTCTGTCTGTCTGTCTGTCTGTCTGTCTGTCTGTCTGTCTGTCTGTCTGTCTGTCTGTCTGTCTGTCTGTCTGTCTGTCTGTCTGTCTGTCTGTCTGTCTGTCTGTCTGTCTGTCTGTCTGTCTGTCTGTCTGTCTGTCTGTCTGTCTGTCTGTCTGTCTGTCTGTCTGTCTGTCTGTCTGTCTGTCTGTCTGTCTGTCTGTCTGTCTGTCTGTCTGTCTGTCTGTCTGTCTGTCTGTCTGTCTGTCTGTCTGTCTGTCTGTCTGTCTGTCTGTCTGTCTGTCTGTCTGTCTGTCTGTCTGTCTGTCTGTCTGTCTGTCTGTCTGTCTGTCTGTCTGTCTGTCTGTCTGTCTGTCTGTCTGTCTGTCTGTCTGTCTGTCTGTCTGTCTGTCTGTCTGTCTGTCTGTCTGTCTGTCTGTCTGTCTGTCTGTCTGTCTGTCTGTCTGTCTGTCTGTCTGTCTGTCTGTCTGTCTGTCTGTCTGTCTGTCTGTCTGTCTGTCTGTCTGTCTGTCTGTCTGTCTGTCTGTCTGTCTGTCTGTCTGTCTGTCTGTCTGTCTGTCTGTCTGTCTGTCTGTCTGTCTGTCTGTCTGTCTGTCTGTCTGTCTGTCTGTCTGTCTGTCTGTCTGTCTGTCTGTCTGTCTGTCTGTCTGTCTGTCTGTCTGTCTGTCTGTCTGTCTGTCTGTCTGTCTGTCTGTCTGTCTGTCTGTCTGTCTGTCTGTCTGTCTGTCTGTCTGTCTGTCTGTCTGTCTGTCTGTCTGTCTGTCTGTCTGTCTGTCTGTCTGTCTGTCTGTCTGTCTGTCTGTCTGTCTGTCTGTCTGTCTGTCTGTCTGTCTGTCTGTCTGTCTGTCTGTCTGTCTGTCTGTCTGTCTGTCTGTCTGTCTGTCTGTCTGTCTGTCTGTCTGTCTGTCTGTCTGTCTGTCTGTCTGTCTGTCTGTCTGTCTGTCTGTCTGTCTGTCTGTCTGTCTGTCTGTCTGTCTGTCTGTCTGTCTGTCTGTCTGTCTGTCTGTCTGTCTGTCTGTCTGTCTGTCTGTCTGTCTGTCTGTCTGTCTGTCTGTCTGTCTGTCTGTCTGTCTGTCTGTCTGTCTGTCTGTCTGTCTGTCTGTCTGTCTGTCTGTCTGTCTAAGGGTATTTTCCTAAGGTGTGGAAAAAAGGTAAAGTTGTTTTAATACCAAAAGCTGGAAAAAGCGGAAAAAATCCAGATGACTGTAGGCCAATAACTCTGTTGTCACTTCTTGGTAAGCTACTAGAGAAGGTAATCAAGTCTAGACTTGAAGACGATCAGGAGATGCCATATGGAGAGAGACAATTCGGGTTTGTCGAAGGCAGAAGCACAATATCAGCTATTGAAGCCACTCTGCAAGCCGTCGACAACCAACCGTACAAATATAAAGCCCTTGTAATGCTGGATATTAAAGGCGCATTTGATAATGTGTGGTGGCCAACCATTATTAACTCTCTGGCAGAAGACGGAATCCCAAACGAACTTTTAATGCTGTTCAAAAGTTATCTGGAAGACCGAGTTTCTACCCTGGAATATGCTGGAGTTGAAGTCAGTAAAAAGCTCGAAAAAGGTTGTGCTCAGGGGTCAGTGTCCGGACCTTCTTTATGGAATAAAGCCCTTAAAAAACTTTTAAATATTCCACTTGAATTTGGTGAATTATACGCGTATGCTGATGACGTTGGTTATGTGGTAAGCGGTGATACCCGAACTCAATTAGAAATAAGGGCTAATTCGGACTTAGAGAAAATTACTATCTGGGCCAATCAAAACAAACTCCAGTTTTCCAGGGAAAAATCAAAGTATATTTTGTTTGGAAAAAAATTGGTTAGAGCTCCTGCATTAAGGCTATATGGTCGGATAATAGGTAGAGTAGAGGAGGCCAAACATCTCGGCATTATAATCGACTCAAGAAGGAATTTCGCTGCCCACATAAAATACATAACAGATAAAGCCAAGGCCTCCTTTCATTGCATAAGATCTCTTACCAAAATGCTTTTCAACCCACCAGAAGAAGCACTTCGGACCATTTATGAACGCGCAACTATTCCTTTGGTCACTTATGGTATTGATTTATGGGGAGCTTTCGTAAATAATGCCAGGTCCAAGAAGGCACTAGGTAGTGTCAGCGGCTTATGTGCTCGGGTTATCTCAGGCACCTACAATTCTACCTCTTACCAAGCTTCATGTGTTTTGGCTCAAATCCCCCCACTTTACATTAAACTGCAAGAAATTATATTCTGGAAGGCTATCGCAAAAGGAGAGGCTGTGAGATACGGAGAAGCTGAGTCAGGCCAGACAAAATCGGAAAACCAACGACTGGTAAGACTGGAGACTATTAGGAGATGGCAAGAAGATTGGGACAACGCAGACACTGGTAGGACTACACACAAGTTCTTTCCTAATATTGACCAACGACTTAAGTTAGACCTTAAACTTGATAAGGAACTTGTTCAGGTACTCACCGGTCATGGCCACTTTAGGGTACACCTTAAACGGGTAGGGAAATCTGAGTCCAGTGATTGTCCTACGTGTGGTCCAAACATTGAAGACAATCCAATTCACAGAATTGAATCATGTATATTGTTCAACCAACAACGAGCTGACGTGGTTCAAGTCTTGGGACATGATATTAATATTGGGCGGTTGGTTGAAGAGCTATGTGAAGTTGGTGAATTGGATCTCCTAAAAAACTTTATACTTCCAGAGGACAGAGTTTTGCAAGCAGAAGATGTGTAATAGTGTGTGCGGAAATCGTGTTAGTGAAAGTGAGCAGTGTTCTAGTGAGAGGGTTTATGTGTAAAGAAGATTTTACGGGAGGGTTACGGTACCTCCCGCGGCGTGGCCGCAAATTTTAAGTGGGTTAGGGCCTTTCCGAAGGTATTGTACCTACCTCGCTCTTATATATTGTGTGAAATTTAATAATAAAGGAAACCCCTAAACAATAGCTGCAATGCAGCAAAAAGGAAAGGGCATTAAAATTTGAAAGAGACCGGATAGTTAGCTTCACTGCTCTCCGGGGGTGGTGGCCACCATGGTCTTTATACATGATGGGGTACCTTCAGTGCTGGGCTCTCCCCTTTCCTTTTTTTTTTTTTGTCTGTCTGTCTGTCTGTCTGTCTGTCTGTCTGTCTGTCTGTCTGTCTGTCTGTCTGTCTGTCTGTCTGTCTGTCTGTCTGTCTGTCTGTCTGTCTGTCTGTCTGTCTGTCTGTCTGTCTGTCTGTCTGTCTGTCTGTCTGTCTGTCTGTCTGTCTGTCTGTCTGTCTGTCTGTCTGTCTGTCTGTCTGTCTGTCTGTCTGTCTGTCTGTCTGTCTGTCTGTCTGTCTGTCTGTCTGTCTGTCTGTCTGTCTGTCTGTCTGTCTGTCTGTCTGTCTGTCTGTCTGTCTGTCTGTCTGTCTGTCTGTCTGTCTGTCTGTCTGTCTGTCTGTCTGTCTGTCTGTCTGTCTGTCTGTCTGTCTGTCTGTCTGTCTGTCTGTCTGTCTGTCTGTCTGTCTGTCTGTCTGTCTGTCTGTCTGTCTGTCTGTCTGTCTGTCTGTCTGTCTGTCTGTCTGTCTGTCTGTCTGTCTGTCTGTCTGTCTGTCTGTCTGTCTGTCTGTCTGTCTGTCTGTCTGTCTGTCTGTCTGTCTGTCTGTCTGTCTGTCTGTCTGTCTGTCTGTCTGTCTGTCTGTCTGTCTGTCTGTCTGTCTGTCTGTCTGTCTGTCTGTCTGTCTGTCTGTCTGTCTGTCTGTCTGTCTGTCTGTCTGTCTGTCTGTCTGTCTGTCTGTCTGTCTGTCTGTCTGTCTGTCTGTCTGTCTGTCTGTCTGTCTGTCTGTCTGTCTGTCTGTCTGTCTGTCTGTCTGTCTGTCTGTCTGTCTGTCTGTCTGTCTGTCTGTCTGTCTGTCTGTCTGTCTGTCTGTCTGTCTGTCTGTCTGTCTGTCTGTCTGTCTGTCTGTCTGTCTGTCTGTCTGTCTGTCTGTCTGTCTGTCTGTCTGTCTGTCTGTCTGTCTGTCTGTCTGTCTGTCTGTCTGTCTGTCTGTCTGTCTGTCTGTCTGTCTGTCTGTCTGTCTGTCTGTCTGTCTGTCTGTCTGTCTGTCTGTCTGTCTGTCTGTCTGTCTGTCTGTCTGTCTGTCTGTCTGTCTGTCTGTCTGTCTGTCTGTCTGTCTGTCTGTCTGTCTGTCTGTCTGTCTGTCTGTCTGTCTGTCTGTCTGTCTGTCTGTCTGTCTGTCTGTCTGTCTGTCTGTCTGTCTGTCTGTCTGTCTGTCTGTCTGTCTGTCTGTCTGTCTGTCTGTCTGTCTGTCTGTCTGTCTGTCTGTCTGTCTGTCTGTCTGTCTGTCTGTCTGTCTGTCTGTCTGTCTGTCTGTCTGTCTGTCTGTCTGTCTGTCTGTCTGTCTGTCTGTCTGTCTGTCTGTCTGTCTGTCTGTCTGTCTGTCTGTCTGTCTGTCTGTCTGTCTGTCTGTCTGTCTGTCTGTCTGTCTGTCTGTCTGTCTGTCTGTCTGTCTGTCTGTCTGTCTGTCTGTCTGTCTGTCTGTCTGTCTGTCTGTCTGTCTGTCTGTCTGTCTGTCTGTCTGTCTGTCTGTCTGTCTGTCTGTCTGTCTGTCTGTCTGTCTGTCTGTCTGTCTGTCTGTCTGTCTGTCTGTCTGTCTGTCTGTCTGTCTGTCTGTCTGTCTGTCTGTCTGTCTGTCTGTCTGTCTGTCTGTCTGTCTGTCTGTCTGTCTGTCTGTCTGTCTGTCTGTCTGTCTGTCTGTCTGTCTGTCTGTCTGTCTGTCTGTCTGTCTGTCTGTCTGTCTGTCTGTCTGTCTGTCTGTCTGTCTGTCTGTCTGTCTGTCTGTCTGTCTGTCTGTCTGTCTGTCTGTCTGTCTGTCTGTCTGTCTGTCTGTCTGTCTGTCTGTCTGTCTGTCTGTCTGTCTGTCTGTCTGTCTGTCTGTGTCAGAATTGCAGGGTAGTATTGTTATTCTTTTCAGTTCTTTTAACAGTGTAGTACTTAAAAATAATTATATCTTTTGCTTGTAATGTGTTAATAAACATATAGTTAGATAGTGCTAGTGTTATCTGGCTCTTTTTTAAGGGTTTTGAGTGAAATTAGTGAACCTTTAAATTTCTAACCCCAAAGTAAACAAACAAACAAATAATAGTTTTAATAAACGGGAAAGGACCCATTTAAAAGCTTTTTAAATACTTAAAAATTGCAAGTGGAGTGCAGAATTGTTTAAATAAACTAATAAAAAAGTGGAATTAAATAATTGTTAAATATAATAAACATAACCTTAAATTTTTGACAGTTTGACAAATAAAAATAATAAAAAAAGTTTTTGGTGTCGTCGGGACTCGATCCGTGGCCTTCCCGGGCGATGTACTCGTAGTCGTACGTCGTATCCAGCAGACCACGGAGACTCTTGTTTTCCATAGAATTTTAACTTCTACTTACGGTGGAATTTATTATTTTTTAAATGGCGGACCCAGTTCATAAGGACCCTGAACCACCGGACGGTCAGGGAAAAGCAGATAATATAGCAAGTGCATCCCACGAAACAAATACGATAATTGTTGCCGACTTAGATGATAGCTTCTCACCTGCAACTGGAACCAAGCGAAGAAGGAAAGATGGCACTCCTCCTTCACGTAAAGAAAAAGCTAATCTTTCATCAAAGTTAGGGGAAGTGTTTAATATTACAAAAAGCATGGAATCCAAAAACCACGGCCTGCGAAGGGAAAACTATCTCGAAGTCAGAACAGCGATGCAAAGTATGATTCAAAAATTAAATTCAGCTATTACGGAAGTTTATGGTCAAATTGTGTGTCAAGTCCTAAGCTCCCAGGGTAGTTTGTTAGACGAAATGAAACAGATTAAAGAAGCCATAAGTAATCACAGCAAGGTTCAGGAGGAAGCTATAAAGGAAGTGAAAAGTACAATAGGAACCAACAACACTATGCCTACCACCCAAGCCTATAGTCAAATTGCTGCCAGAAACGCGGTTCCCCGAGTCGGTATGCCCACTGGCAAGAACGCTGTTCCCAAAAAAACGTATAGAGTTCTCTTGCAACCGGAAGATCCAAATACTACAGCAGAACAACTAAAGGATAAGGTGATTAAAGGTATTGTACCAAGCAAACTAGGACTGGAAAGACCGAGAATCTACAAAAATAGAGATGGTATAGTCATCGAGACAGAAAACGATAAAACGTTAGAAATTATGAACGCTGAAGAAATTAAAAATCTTAAAGTCAAAACATCCAAACTGGATAAACTTAAACCGAGACTGGCTATCTTTAATGTTCCGGTGGATATATCTGAAGGCGACTTGGAAGCAGCAATAAAAAATGAAAATTTTCCGGACACCGACATAGGGACAATACGACCTGTTTACAAGTTCGGGAAGCGGGATAGGCATTATGTGCACTGGGTGGTGGAAGCCGACCCTAGAGCAAGAGCTGCGCTAATTGCACGGGAAAAAATAGGTCTGCAATGGCACACGTGTGGAGTTAGGGACCACGTACAGGTATCCCAATGCTATAGATGCCTCAAGTTTGGACACATCGCCTCCAAATGCGAGCCTGATAAGCACGTTCCGGCATGTAGGTTCTGTCTGGATAAGCATGAGTCTAAAACTTGTCCGAAAAAGGACAAACCCGATGAAGCTGTTTGCGTTTTATGTACGACCTACAACAAAAACAAAAACACCAAAGAGGATGTCAAACACTCCGCAGGATCAACCAAATGTGGAGTGATAAAAAGGAGGTTGCAGGAACAGGTGGAAAATACGGATTACGGAACTAACTGATCGCAGTTCCAACTGGGCAGGAACACTAAAAATTGGACAAGTGAATCTACAGAAGTCCCAAACAGCAACCTCCGACATGATCACTTCGGCTATTGACATGAAAATCGACATCTTACTAATCCAGGAGCCCTACAGAAAGAAAGGTAATAGCGAATCCTATTTTATACCCCACTGCAGTAAGTACAGAGTATACGCTAGCACTGATAACGACTTTAGAGCTGCAGTCATCATATTTAATCCTACAATAGACGGCATGTTAGTAAAACAGTATACGTCAAATACCCAATGCGTTGTTAGAGTTAAGTGTGGTGATTCTGTTTTAACAGTTATTTCTGCCTACTGGCCCCCAGTTAATTGCCAGAGAGATATTACAACAGACTTGGAAAACTTGGAAAACGCACTAAGTCGAACAACGGATCCTTTGGTGATTCTTGGAGCTGATGCTAATGCAGCAAATACTTTGTGGCACTCTAACGCAAACGATCTCAGGGGAAA
Source organism: Brachypterus glaber (assembly GCA_958510825.1). Classification (NCBI taxonomy): domain Eukaryota; kingdom Metazoa; phylum Arthropoda; class Insecta; order Coleoptera; family Kateretidae; genus Brachypterus; species Brachypterus glaber. Next base: position 21,716,463 of record OY294047.1, on the reverse strand, counting down.
TGATGTTGCAGAATTTTTGGCTGGTAAAGATCTACACATCGTAAACCAACCAGGTTATCCTAGTACATTTAACAACCACCAAGGAAGTAGCAACATCGACATTACTGCAACGAGTGATTTAGGAATGCACAAGATCACAAACTGGCGAGTTCATGCTGATTGCACAGGGAGTGACCATCGACTTATTACTTTCGATATAATTTGTAACCAGGCACCTAACAAGAGATACACATGGGTCAGAAGCAAAACTAATCTTGATGACAACCTTGCAACTGATATGGCTGTTCGAGGAATAGACATGATTGAAGGTACGTTTCCAATCGATAATATAGAGGATTTAGATCGAGCAGCTGCTAGCCTTACTACCCTGCTTGGAAATATATCTGACACCTGCTTTCGCAAAAGGAAACTATTTGCATGCAAACCAACCTGGTGGAACGACCAAACAGAAGAAAGTAAAAGAAGACTGCACTCAGCTCGTAAAGCTTATCAAAGAGCCAGAGATGAAAACAGAGACAGGCTTAGGGTGTTGTATGAAGAAGCAAAAGCAGCCCACTCACTAAAAATAGAAAGTGTCAGGTTAAAGTCGTGGAATAATTTTGTTTCCAGTGAACTTAATACTTCACCGTGGAGCCTACCATACAAACTTGCTAGAAAAAAAGTAGGCTATAGATCTGTTGACTCCACTGTTGAAATAGAAAATGGGCATTATACGGAAAACCGAGAGGAAACAGCAAAAAGGATCATCGATAAGTGGGTAAAGGACGATAAGGAAGAAGAAGATAGCGATCAACAGACAGAGTTAAGGCTCAGGGCTAGATACGTTACCACTACTGAAGAAGATATTAGGCAAGTTACCTCAGATGAGGTTAAACTCTTAATAAGAAATCTTAATAATAAGAAAGCCCCGGGACCCGATAATATACCTGTCGTACTACTTAAAGCCCTGCGCCCGGTTATTGCGGATTTTCTAGCAAGGTTGTTTAATTGCTGTCTGCAGCTTGGTCACTTTCCAAAAATATGGAAGGAAGGGAAAATTATTATGATTAGAAAACCTGGTAGTAATAAACAGGGATTAGACGGCTGCAGGCCAATAACTTTGCTGTCCTTTATAGGCAAATTATTAGAGAGAATAATTAAGAGTAGACTCGAGGAAACCCGGAATCTCTTTGGCACAAATCAGCATGGTTTTGTTACAGGTAGGAACACTATCACAGCTTGTAGAGCCACTCTTGCCGCTTTGGATGCGCATCAAAATAAGCACAAGATTGTGGTTTTGTTGGATATAATGGGCGCATTTGATAATGTATGGTGGCCAACAATTATCAACTCCCTGGCCGAATCAAATATTCCCAACGCCATACTAAAAATAATAAAAAGCTATTTTAGACACCGTGTATCCAAGCTGCTTTACGGAGGGGTAGAAATCAGCAAGTCTATCGAAAGAGGGTGCGGTCAAGGTTCTGTAATGGGTCCCACTTTGTGGAATTCTGCTTTGAAGAAACTTTTAGCAATACCTCTTATGTACGGCGAAATCGTGGCTTATGCGGATGACTTGGCTTACGTGGTCAGTGCTAACTCTAGGGATCAGTTAGAGTCCAGGGCTAACGAGGACATTGCACGCATTACCGATTGGGCAACAGAAAATAAACTTATATTTTCAAAGGAAAAATCATGTTATATACACTATGGACCCAAATTAGTACGCAGACCTTCCATACGGCTCTATGGCAGTATTATCAAAAGAGTAGAACAAGCAAGATATCTCGGCATCGTACTGGATAATAAACGTAATTTTTGTGCGCATATAAAGCAAGCTGCTGAAAAGGCTAAGGCCTCCTTCTTGCAAATGAAATTGCTCACAAAATCACTGTACAATCCTCCTGAAACAGCACTCCGCACAATTTACGATCGAGCCATTATTCCCATGGTAAATTACGGATATGAGATATGGGGAGATTACTCCACCTATGCTAGAGCCAAAATAGCCCTAAACAGTGTAAGTGGCACTTGTTCCAGAATAATAGCAGGCACTTACTGCTCAGCATCATACCACGCAGCTTGCGTACTAGCCAAAGTCCCACCATTACCAATAACCCTATCAGAACTGGATGCTAAAAGACGTCACAGAAAAAGGCAGCATGCCACACACGGAAATTTACATATAGAACCAGCAACATCCAGAACCGAGGTAAAAAGGCAGCTTACCATCGAAACTCTACGACAATGGCAAGTTGACTGGGATGATGTAAATCAGGGACGAGTAACTCACAGATTTTTTCCAAACATTGAAAGAAGATTTAATATGAACTTTAGACTCGACAGAGAACTGACTCAAGTTCTGACAGGACATGGTCATTTTAGAGCGCATCTTAAAAGGTTGGGTAAAATAGAAAGTGGTGATTGTTTAGAATGTGATGCAGAAGATAATCCAATACATCGACTTTTGGACTGTCGTTTGTTTGATCAGCAAAGGGACTCTATCCTAAGACTTGTAGGCGTAATTGAAGTAGACACAATTGTTGAAGATCTACAGGCCCTGGGTCACTTAGATTTATTAAAAAACTTTATGTTAGAAGAACTTAGGATAAGGCGATAGTGTAGTGTTCCTTTCAAGTGTTTAAACTCAAGTTAGGGTCATTCCGTTTATGTTCGTGTTAATATATTAGTGGCGAGCACTTGTACTTTAAGTTTGGGAGGGTTATGGTACCTCCCGCGGCTTTACGCCGCAATTTTAAGTTGTGGGATGGGGCCTTGTCTGTCCTAAAGGGACAGGCAAGGTACTGTACCTGTCTCCACCGTCTCAAATTAAATAACTAAGGCTTTTTGTAAATTGTAAATCACTATGTAATAAAGATATGTAAAAAAAAAAAACAAATGCTACATACGTAGCAAAAAAGGAAAGAGGATTAAATTTGAGAGCAGACTGGGTAGTCGGCCTCACCGCTACCTGGGGGTGGTTTGGCTATGTATGGGGCCCTCCTCCCCTCTTTCCTTTTTTTTTTTTTTTTTTGTCTGTCTGTCTGTCTGTCTGTCTGTCTGTCTGTCTGTCTGTCTGTCTGTCTGTCTGTCTGTCTGTCTGTCTGTCTGTCTGTCTGTCTGTCTGTCTGTCTGTCTGTCTGTCTGTCTGTCTGTCTGTCTGTCTGTCTGTCTGTCTGTCTGTCTGTCTGTCTGTCTGTCTGTCTGTCTGTCTGTCTGTCTGTCTGTCTGTCTGTCTGTCTGTCTGTCTGTCTGTCTGTCTGTCTGTCTGTCTGTCTGTCTGTCTGTCTGTCTGTCTGTCTGTCTGTCTGTCTGTCTGTCTGTCTGTCTGTCTGTCTGTCTGTCTGTCTGTCTGTCTGTCTGTCTGTCTGTCTGTCTGTCTGTCTGTCTGTCTGTCTGTCTGTCTGTCTGTCTGTCTGTCTGTCTGTCTGTCTGTCTGTCTGTCTGTCTGTCTGTCTGTCTGTCTGTCTGTCTGTCTGTCTGTCTGTCTGTCTGGCTGGCTGGCTGGCTGGCTGGCTGGCTGGCTGGCTGTCTGTCTGTCTGTCTGTCTGTCTGTCTGTCTGTCTGTCTGTCTGTCTGTCTGTCTGTCTGTCTGTCTGTCTGTCTGTCTGTCTGTCTGTCTGTCTGTCTGTCTGTCTGTCTGTCTGTCTGTCTGTCTGTCTGTCTGTCTGTCTGTCTGTCTGTCTGTCTGTCTGTCTGTCTGTCTGTCTGTCTGTCTGTCTGTCTGTCTGTCTGTCTGTCTGTCTGTCTGTCTGTCTGTCTGTCTGTCTGTCTGTCTGTCTGTCTGTCTGTCTGTCTGTCTGTCTGTCTGTCTGTCTGTCTGTCTGTCTGTCTGTCTGTCTGTCTGTCTGTCTGTCTGTCTGTCTGTCTGTCTGTCTGTCTGTCTGTCTGTCTGTCTGTCTGTCTGTCTGTCTGTCTGTCTGTCTGTCTGTCTGTCTGTCTGTCTGTCTGTCTGTCTGTCTGTCTGTCTGTCTGTCTGTCTGTCTGTCTGTCTGTCTGTCTGTCTGTCTGTCTGTCTGTCTGTCTGTCTGTCTGTCTGTCTGTCTGTCTGTCTGTCTGTCTGTCTGTCTGTCTGTCTGTCTGTCTGTCTGTCTGTCTGTCTGTCTGTCTGTCTGTCTGTCTGTCTGTCTGTCTGTCTGTCTGTCTGTCTGTCTGTCTGTCTGTCTGTCTGTCTGTCTGTCTGTCTGTCTGTCTGTCTGTCTGTCTGTCTGTCTGTCTGTCTGTCTGTCTGTCTGTCTGTCTGTCTGTCTGTCTGTCTGTCTGTCTGTCTGTCTGTCTGTCTGTCTGTCTGTCTGTCTGTCTGTCTGTCTGTCTGTCTGTCTGTCTGTCTGTCTGTCTGTCTGTCTGTCTGTCTGTCTGTCTGTCTGTCTGTCTGTCTGTCTGTCTGTCTGTCTGTCTGTCTGTCTGTCTGTCTGTCTGTCTGTCTGTCTGTCTGTCTGTCTGTCTGTCTGTCTGTCTGTCTGTCTGTCTGTCTGTCTGTCTGTCTGTCTGTCTGTCTGTCTGTCTGTCTGTCTGTCTGTCTGTCTGTCTGTCTGTCTGTCTGTCTGTCTGTCTGTCTGTCTGTCTGTCTGTCTGTCTGTCTGTCTGTCTGTCTGTCTGTCTGTCTGTCTGTCTGTCTGTCTGTCTGTCTGTCTGTCTGTCTGTCTGTCTGTCTGTCTGTCTGTCTGTCTGTCTGTCTGTCTGTCTGTCTGTCTGTCTGTCTGTCTGTCTGTCTGTCTGTCTGTCTGTCTGTCTGTCTGTCTGTCTGTCTGTCTGTCTGTCTGTCTGTCTGTCTGTCTGTCTGTCTGTCTGTCTGTCTGTCTGTCTGTCTGTCTGTCTGTCTGTCTGTCTGTCTGTCTGTCTGTCTGTCTGTCTGTCTGTCTGTCTGTCTGTCTGTCTGTCTGTCTGTCTGTCTGTCTGTCTGTCTGTCTGTCTGTCTGTCTGTCTGTCTGTCTGTCTGTCTGTCTGTCTGTCTGTCTGTCTGTCTGTCTGTCTGTCTGTCTGTCTGTCTGTCTGTCTGTCTGTCTGTCTGTCTGTCTGTCTGTCTGTCTGTCTGTCTGTCTGTCTGTCTGTCTGTCTGTCTGTCTGTCTGTCTGTCTGTCTGTCTGTCTGTCTGTCTGTCTGTCTGTCTGTCTGTCTGTCTGTCTGTCTGTCTGTCTGTCTGTCTGTCTGTCTGTCTGTCTGTCTGTCTGTCTGTCTGTCTGTCTGTCTGTCTGTCTGTCTGTCTGTCTGTCTGTCTGTCTGTCTGTCTGTCTGTCTGTCTGTCTGTCTGTCTGTCTGTCTGTCTGTCTGTCTGTCTGTCTGTCTGTCTGTCTGTCTGTCTGTCTGTCTGTCTGTCTGTCTGTCTGTCTGTCTGTCTGTCTGTCTGTCTGTCTGTCTGTCTGTCTGTCTGTCTGTCTGTCTGTCTGTCTGTCTGTCTGTCTGTCTGTCTGTCTGTCTGTCTGTCTGTCTGTCTGTCTGTCTGTCTGTCTGTCTGTCTGTCTGTCTGTCTGTCTGTCTGTCTGTCTGTCTGTCTGTCTGTCTGTCTGTCTGTCTGTCTGTCTGTCTGTCTGTCTGTCTGTCTGTCTGTCTGTCTGTCTGTCTGTCTGTCTGTCTGTCTGTCTGTCTGTCTGTCTGTCTGTCTGTCTGTCTGTCTGTCTGTCTGTCTGTCTGTCTGTCTGTCTGTCTGTCTGTCTGTCTGTCTGTCTGTCTGTCTGTCTGTCTGTCTGTCTGTCTGTCTGTCTGTCTGTCTGTCTGTCTGTCTGTCTGTCTGTCTGTCTGTCTGTCTGTCTGTCTGTCTGTCTGTCTGTCTGTCTGTCTGTCTGTCTGTCTGTCTGTCTGTCTGTCTGTCTGTCTGTCTGTCTGTCTGTCTGTCTGTCTGTCTGTCTGTCTGTCTGTCTGTCTGTCTGTCTGTCTGTCTGTCTGTCTGTCTGTCTGTCTGTCTGTCTGTCTGTCTGTCTGTCTGTCTGTCTGTCTGTCTGTCTGTCTGTCTGTCTGTCTGTCTGTCTGTCTGTCTGTCTGTCTGTCTGTCTGTCTGTCTGTCTGTCTGTCTGTCTGTCTGTCTGTCTGTCTGTCTGTCTGTCTGTCTGTCTGTCTGTCTGTCTGTCTGTCTGTCTGTCTGTCTGTCTGTCTGTCTGTCTGTCTGTCTGTCTGTCTGTCTGTCTGTCTGTCTGTCTGTCTGTCTGTCTGTCTGTCTGTCTGTCTGTCTGTCTGTCTGTCTGTCTGTCTGTCTGTCTGTCTGTCTGTCTGTCTGTCTGTCTGTCTGTCTGTCTGTCTGTCTGTCTGTCTGTCTGTCTGTCTGTCTGTCTGTCTGTCTGTCTGTCTGTCTGTCTGTCTGTCTGTCTGTCTGTCTGTCTGTCTGTCTGTCTGTCTGTCTGTCTGTCTGTCTGTCTGTCTGTCTGTCTGTCTGTCTGTCTGTCTGTCTGTCTGTCTGTCTGTCTGTCTGTCTGTCTGTCTGTCTGTCTGTCTGTCTGTCTGTCTGTCTGTCTGTCTGTCTGTCTGTCTGTCTGTCTGTCTGTCTGTCTGTCTGTCTGTCTGTCTGTCTGTCTGTCTGTCTGTCTGTCTGTCTGTCTGTCTGTCTGTCTGTCTGTCTGTCTGTCTGTCTGTCTGTCTGTCTGTCTGTCTGTCTGTCTGTCTGTCTGTCTGTCTGTCTGTCTGTCTGTCTGTCTGTCTGTCTGTCTGTCTGTCTGTCTGTCTGTCTGTCTGTCTGTCTGTCTGTCTGTCTGTCTGTCTGTCTGTCTGTCTGTCTGTCTGTCTGTCTGTCTGTCTGTCTGTCTGTCTGTCTGTCTGTCTGTCTGTCTGTCTGTCTGTCTGTCTGTCTGTCTGTCTGTCTGTCTGTCTGTCTGTCTGTCTGTCTGTCTGTCTGTCTGTCTGTCTGTCTGTCTGTCTGTCTGTCTGTCTGTCTGTCTGTCTGTCTGTCTGTCTGTCTGTCTGTCTGTCTGTCTGTCTGTCTGTCTGTCTGTCTGTCTGTCTGTCTGTCTGTCTGTCTGTCTGTCTGTCTGTCTGTCTGTCTGTCTGTCTGTCTGTCTGTCTGTCTGTCTGTCTGTCTGTCTGTCTGTCTGTCTGTCTGTCTGTCTGTCTGTCTGTCTGTCTGTCTGTCTGTCTGTCTGTCTGTCTGTCTGTCTGTCTGTCTGTCTGTCTGTCTGTCTGTCTGTCTGTCTGTCTGTCTGTCTGTCTGTCTGTCTGTCTGTCTGTCTGTCTGTCTGTCTGTCTGTCTGTCTGTCTGTCTGTCTGTCTGTCTGTCTGTCTGTCTGTCTGTCTGTCTGTCTGTCTGTCTGTCTGTCTGTCTGTCTGTCTGTCTGTCTGTCTGTCTGTCTGTCTGTCTGTCTGTCTGTCTGTCTGTCTGTCTGTCTGTCTGTCTGTCTGTCTGTCTGTCTGTCTGTCTGTCTGTCTGTCTGTCTGTCTGTCTGTCTGTCTGTCTGTCTGTCTGTCTGTCTGTCTGTCTGTCTGTCTGTCTGTCTGTCTGTCTGTCTGTCTGTCTGTCTGTCTGTCTGTCTGTCTGTCTGTCTGTCTGTCTGTCTGTCTGTCTGTCTGTCTGTCTGTCTGTCTGTCTGTCTGTCTGTCTGTCTGTCTGTCTGTCTGTCTGTCTGTCTGTCTGTCTGTCTGTCTGTCTGTCTGTCTGTCTGTCTGTCTGTCTGTCTGTCTGTCTGTCTGTCTGTCTGTCTGTCTGTCTGTCTGTCTGTCTGTCTGTCTGTCTGTCTGTCTGTCTGTCTGTCTGTCTGTCTGTCTGTCTGTCTGTCTGTCTGTCTGTCTGTCTGTCTGTCTGTCTGTCTGTCTGTCTGTCTGTCTGTCTGTCTGTCTGTCTGTCTGTCTGTCTGTCTGTCTGTCTGTCTGTCTGTCTGTCTGTCTGTCTGTCTGTCTGTCTGTCTGTCTGTCTGTCTGTCTGTCTGTCTGTCTGTCTGTCTGTCTGTCTGTCTGTCTGTCTGTCTGTCTGTCTGTCTGTCTGTCTGTCTGTCTGTCTGTCTGTCTGTCTGTCTGTCTGTCTGTCTGTCTGTCTGTCTGTCTGTCTGTCTGTCTGTCTGTCTGTCTGTCTGTCTGTCTGTCTGTCTGTCTGTCTGTCTGTCTGTCTGTCTGTCTGTCTGTCTGTCTGTCTGTCTGTCTGTCTGTCTGTCTGTCTGTCTGTCTGTCTGTCTGTCTGTCTGTCTGTCTGTCTGTCTGTCTGTCTGTCTGTCTGTCTGTCTGTCTGTCTGTCTGTCTGTCTGTCTGTCTGTCTGTCTGTCTGTCTGTCTGTCTGTCTGTCTGTCTGTCTGTCTGTCTGTCTGTCTGTCTGTCTGTCTGTCTGTCTGTCTGTCTGTCTGTCTGTCTGTCTGTCTGTCTGTCTGTCTGTCTGTCTGTCTGTCTGTCTGTCTGTCTGTCTGTCTGTCTGTCTGTCTGTCTGTCTGTCTGTCTGTCTGTCTGTCTGTCTGTCTGTCTGTCTGTCTGTCTGTCTGTCTGTCTGTCTGTCTGTCTGTCTGTCTGTCTGTCTGTCTGTCTGTCTGTCTGTCTGTCTGTCTGTCTGTCTGTCTGTCTGTCTGTCTGTCTGTCTGTCTGTCTGTCTGTCTGTCTGTCTGTCTGTCTGTCTGTCTGTCTGTCTGTCTGTCTGTCTGTCTGTCTGTCTGTCTGTCTGTCTGTCTGTCTGTCTGTCTGTCTGTCTGTCTGTCTGTCTGTCTGTCTGTCTGTCTGTCTGTCTGTCTGTCTGTCTGTCTGTCTGTCTGTCTGTCTGTCTGTCTGTCTGTCTGTCTGTCTGTCTGTCTGTCTGTCTGTCTGTCTGTCTGTCTGTCTGTCTGTCTGTCTGTCTGTCTGTCTGTCTGTCTGTCTGTCTGTCTGTCTGTCTGTCTGTCTGTCTGTCTGTCTGTCTGTCTGTCTGTCTGTCTGTCTGTCTGTCTGTCTGTCTGTCTGTCTGTCTGTCTGTCTGTCTGTCTGTCTGTCTGTCTGTCTGTCTGTCTGTCTGTCTGTCTGTCTGTCTGTCTGTCTGTCTGTCTGTCTGTCTGTCTGTCTGTCTGTCTGTCTGTCTGTCTGTCTGTCTGTCTGTCTGTCTGTCTGTCTGTCTGTCTGTCTGTCTGTCTGTCTGTCTGTCTGTCTGTCTGTCTGTCTGTCTGTCTGTCTGTCTGTCTGTCTGTCTGTCTGTCTGTCTGTCTGTCTGTCTGTCTGTCTGTCTGTCTGTCTGTCTGTCTGTCTGTCTGTCTGTCTGTCTGTCTGTCTGTCTGTCTGTCTGTCTGTCTGTCTGTCTGTCTGTCTGTCTGTCTGTCTGTCTGTCTGTCTGTCTGTCTGTCTGTCTGTCTGTCTGTCTGTCTGTCTGTCTGTCTGTCTGTCTGTCTGTCTGTCTGTCTGTCTGTCTGTCTGTCTGTCTGTCTGTCTGTCTGTCTGTCTGTCTGTCTGTCTGTCTGTCTGTCTGTCTGTCTCTATCTGTCTCTCTCTGTTTACTGTCTATGACAGTCTGTCTGTCTGTCTTTTTGGGGTCTGGGTGTGGCTATTTGTTTAATACCGTATATTGCCACCTCGACTCTCAATGACTGCTTGTCACGTCAGCTGTGTAAGGCGAGCATTATCTTGCATAAAAATTAATCTCCTCACACGTCGTCGTCTAGGCAGTACAATCGGTCGTAAAATTTGTTCGAAATAGCGTCTAGCAGTCAAATTTCCGCGAACAATCACCAGCGGAGTCCTCCACGATCGCGAGACGCCGCCCCATACCATTACCGGTCCACCGTTAAAAGCAGCAACCGGGCGAGTAAAATTTTGTTGAAAACGTTCCCTTTGACGCCGCCAAACTTGGGGCCTTCGGTCGTTACCGTACAGACTAAATCGTGACTCGTCTGTGAACAAAACAGTACCCCATTGTCTAAAAGTCCACTGCTCATGTTGGTTGGCGTACGCCAAACGAGCTCTACGATGTTTGTCTGTTAACATTGGTACACGAACGGGATGTCTTGCTCCCAACCCCGTTTCACGGAGACGGTTGATCACCGTTCGGTAGGAGATGTTTTGCGCCCGTTGTCCTCTTTGTCGCTGTTGTTGTTGTCGATTAGGAAAGTTCTGCGCAACGATATTCGCATGTCGCACGTCGAACACAACGAACGATTGCCCGATCATCCCTACGAATAGTCACACGAGCTCGACCTTGCCCCGGCCGTCGACGGTGTTCAGCGGTTTCTTGGTATCGCGCATAAGCCCAAGATACGACTGATGTGCTTACACCCAACCTATCGCCGATACTGCGATAGGTGTAACCCTCTTCAACAAGAGTCACTAAATGGGCAACTTCCGGCTCAGTTAAATACCGCCTGACCATGATAAAAAATTAAAAAACAATAAAAGTGTTGAAAAAAACTTTTGTTAATTTTTTTTACAAAAAAAAAAGAGTAGTTTTGAATAAAAACTGTTTTTAAACACGTTATGAAGTTTGCAGAAAATATCGAAAATCAAGCTTATGAATGTGTGTAAATCGAGTTCGGGGTATCAACTTTTTAATTAAATGTTCAGTTCAGATTAGCATAATTATGGAATGTAAAGGCCGAATCGTGTCAGAAACGACTAGATATTGTTTTCTTAAATATCCAGCAACTTAATAAAATTAAAAAAAAATCATTATTTAACGGCCGGCATGTACGTTACCCAAAGCGTACCACGTGGAGGTTGCACGGTCGGATTTACGCTTCTTGTGCATTACTAGGGTGGTCCTTATATATTTTTATTTTTTAAAAATTTCCATTTAGGCGTAACTAGAAAATTCTGAAAATATGAGAGTAATCAAACTTCTCTAAGGCCCCTAAAATTCGTAATATTACCCATAAATCGTAAAAAATCGTTGAAAATTGTCTTTAACTCTTATATAAATAAAACATTTAAAGTGCTTGAAATGTCATTTTTTTTTCTTTTGAGCATACAAAATTATGTGCCCAATTTCAAAATAATTAAAAGATTCTAACCCGTGCCGATAATCCTCCAAAGTTGCCCCTAACACTAAAATTTACGCATGTCTACCATAAATGTGAGTCAAAGGGTAAACAAACATTTTAAAAATATATCAGATCGTACTGAATTTGTAGAAGAATAAAAACACCTGGAAAAAATAAAAAAAAAATAAAATGTTTGTTTACCGTTTGACTTACATTTACGGTAGAAATTCATAAAAAATATAAGATTCACCCTAGTAAATGCACAAGAAGCGTAAATCCGTACAACCTCCACGTGGTACGCTTTGGGTAACGCAAATGCCGGCCGTTAAATAATAAAAATTGAAACCTTATCAGAAACAACTAGATATTGTTTTATGAAATGTACAGCAACTTTTCCAAAAGAAAAAAAAAATCAAATTTTTTGAAAAATTTTTTTATTTTTTTTTTATTTTTTTTTCCTTAAATTTAAGCGATATCTGATGTAATATTGTGGGAAAAGTCGAAGTAAAAATCTTTTTTTTTTCATTTTGATAATGATTACGGAGTGTTTAGTGTTCCTTTAATTCTTTTTAAAAGTTTGATCATTTGGAACAGAAAATCGGTTCCATGGATCAACTTGTAAATTTACAGGGTTATTGTGGATACCCTAAGCTGTAAAAATTACACTCAACATTATTCGATTCATCAAAAAGTCCAAACACTCCGTAATCATTATCAAAATGAAAAAAAAAAAGATTTTTACTTCGACTTTTCCCACAATATTACATCAGATATCGCTTAAATTTAAGGAAAAAAAAATAAAAAAAAAAAATCAAATTTTTTGAAAAAATTTTTTATTTTTTTTTTATTTTTTTTTCCTTAAATTTAAGCGATATCTGATGTAATATTGTGGGAAAAGTCGAAGTAAAAATCTTTTTTTTTTCATTTTGATAATGATTACGGAGTGTTTAGTGTTCCTTTAATTCTTTTTAAAAGTTTGATCATTTGGAACAGAAAATCGGTTCCATGGATCAACTTGTAAATTTACAGGGTTATTGTGGATACCCTAAGCTGTAAAAATTACACTCAACATTATTCGATTCATCAAAATTTGTAAATAATCCGTAGATTTTCTAAAAAACAGTAAAAAGTCATTTTTTTTTTCAGTTTTTTAAATTAATGTAAAGGATGAAAAAAAAAAATCTTTAAAAACCATGGTGGGTGCTTATAGACAATTCATTCAAGTTTTTAAAACCGCCCTTTGATTTACTGTGCGGTCATTAGTTGCTGAGATGATCAAAAATAAAAGGATCCTTTTTCATTAAAAGTCGAATATCTCAGCAAAAAATCGATGTAGAAAAAATAAAAAATATCAAATTAGAACTGAATAAACAAGCTACCTGACCTTTGCATTGGTTTAATTGAAAAAAAAAATTAAGACTGGGGACCAAAAAAAAAAAAATGGAATTTTTTTATCTCACTTTATTTCCTATGGTTGCGCGATAACCGTATCTAACAAAAAAAATGCCAAAAGATCTCAAAACCAGAAACTTAAAGCTTTAACATTCTTTTTTTTTTAATCTCCATACGACCATTTTTCACTGGGATACAGCCTTTCAGAAATCACAAAAAAATTGGGATTTTTTTTTGTTCCCTTAATTCTTTCCAGTAGTGTATATTCTACGTAATTAAAAATGGCACCAACAATTTGCTAGGTAAAGTCACCTCCAAAGCTTTAGGTATTCTAAAAATCGGTGGAACCCATAAATAAAATTACACCAGTATTTCCTAAGTTTAAGAATTTCCTTGTTGAGATCCCCATTAATAGTGCTGTAAAACCGGTTTTCCAGCCCTACAGAAGAATACCTATTCCGTTGGAAGAAAAAGTAAACTCAAAACTAGAGGAGTTACTACATTCGGACATAATTGAAGAGGTCTATGGTTCATCAGAATGGGTTTCAGCTATGGTGCCTGTTTTAAAAAGTAACAGTGATGTAAGAATTTGCGTGGACATGAGGGCAGCCAATAAAGCAATAATTAGAGAAAATCACCCCCTCCCAACAATGAACGAACTGCTTCCGAAGCTTGGAAATGCCCAAATATTTTCTAGGTTAGACATTAAAAACGCATCCCACCAGATAGAGATCTCACCAAATACACGATTCATTGCCACATTTATAAGCAACAAGGGTATTTTTAGGTATAAAAGACTGATGTTTGGGATATGGTGTGCCCCTGAGATTTTTCAAAAAATATTAGAACGTATTCTAATAAAATGTGAAGGCTGTGTTAACTTTATTGATGACATTCTCGTATTTAGATCAGATATATTAGAACACAACACGAGATTAAGAATTATTTTGGAAGTTCTAAGTGACAATAATGTTTTGCTTAATAAGGAAAAATGTGTATTTGGCATAAAAACGGTTCACTTCTTAAGACACTCTTTATCTATAGACAGAGTAAAACCTCTCGACAGCTACGTAGGTGTCATAAAAACTTTCAAAGCACCTAAAACAATAGACGAGATTCAAAGCTTTTTAGGCCTCGTCAACTACATAGACAAATGGATGCCAAACCTAGCAACATTACCTGAACCGTTTCGGCAAATCGTCATGTGAGGATTATGGTGTTCTATATCCAAAAACCATACTTTTGGGAAATTGACTTTGAATGTTTGAAACACAAAATCGCTTAATTTTTCACCCATAATAACCAATTATAGCATGTTACCGCAAACTTCGGACCATGCTTTGTCTTTGCCATTGCAGGGAGAGAGTGTATAAACCATAACTATCCAATAATTTAGAGAACAAAAATAGTCAATTTTGGTTATAGAACAAAGAAAGTATAATCTTTAAAAATACTTGGATATGGAATAAAAAATCCAAAATAAAGTAAGCTGCTTTTTGCAATTTTATTCGTTCACACAAAAATGTAAGGGTGACACACATCTCTATTTATCACATCTCCACTCGCGCACATCTCTACTCACACACATTTCTACTCACACACATCTCTACTCACACACAACTCTGCTCAAACACATCACTACTCAAACACATCACTACTCACACATCTCTACTCACACATATCTCTACTCACACACATCTCTACTCATTGTCATATACTTTGACATTTATTTGATTGAAACTAGGATACAATGTCAGAACAAAGCACTAACTTTTCGTAGATTAGCTTATAAGTTTATTTATTGAATACAAAGTTTACCTAATTCCATGTTACTATAAGTAGTAATATACCTCATAATAAATTTTGGTGGCAATAAACAAACTTATAAGCTGAATTACAGAAAAAGATATTAAATTAATTTAGATTAGCGCTTTGTTTCGCCATGGTATCCTAGTTCTAATTAAATAAATGTCAAAGTATATGACAATGAGTAGAGATGTGTGTGAGTAGAGATATGTGTGAGTAGAGATATGTGTGAGTAGAGATGTGTTTAAGTAGAGTTGTGTGTGAGTAGAGCTGAGTGTGATTAGAGATGTGTGCGTAGGTCTTACTATAATTGTGGAAACTTAAGTGTGAATAGGCCTGAACTGTGGCGACTTACATGCGTTGACACAATTTTAAAGACGAATGAAAAATAATAAATAATTTTATTAAAAATATGTTAAAACTATATTAAATTTTTATATAAAATAATTGGATTTGTTAAAGATTTTAAACTTATTGCACTTAAGTTACGGTTTCCTCCAAAATTCACAGTCGCTGACGACTGCGACCGGGTAGCCGCGACCAGGTCGTTACGACCCTACCTGTTTTCCTCGGTCTCGCCAGTCGCCATTCTGTTATCTGGCCATTTTATAAAGAGTTGTTTTTTTTGCGAGTTTATGCCTTTCAATCAGTATGAATATCTCTAAAAAGTCGGTTCTTTTAATGTTTTTGAATTATCAAGCGGAAGAAGATAATCTCCTCCTCTTATTAACATTACATCATTAAGAAAATAGTTCTTCCAACAAAATAATACTATTCCCTATAGCCCTAGGTTCATTAAAATCAAAAACAAAATAAAATTCAAAAAAAAAACAATCCCAGCCTTGAACTTTGAATAATCAGCCTATGGTCCAAATTTGAGGCGTTCTTGTGTTATCGTGGGCACAAATTTCCCGGACACAGACCGACATACTAACAGACGCCAAACTAACGTTAACGTAAACCAAGGCCCACTCATTACAAAAAAAGTCCAAACCAAGAAAAAACCAAAACAAAACCCTGCACAGAGAGCTGCATTTAGGAGCTTGTAAACATTGGGGATATAGACCAAAATAGCGTAGCGTATTTGCTATCCAGTGCCTATGATATTGAACAAAGATGCTCTGAAATTTGGATATAGACTGTTATGGTATACACTTTTAGAAGGATATCGAACAAACTTGCACCAAAATCTTGGTTATTAAACAAGTTAGCTCCTGTATCAGCACGGATAAAGGACAAGCGCATTTTCCTGATTTCAACGATATTTATAACTCCATACCCCCCAAAAACGGATATAGAACACTATAATCCTCACATGACGAAATATTAAGATTAAAATTAGAAAAACATGCAAATATCGAGAAGCACTGGAAGATTAAACACCAAGATGCGTTTCAAAAAATTAAACAAAGCCTTTCACAAATAAAAGTTTTAGGGTATTATAACACTACGGACAAGACCCAAGTAATTGCAGACGCTAGTCCAGTGGCATTAGGATGCATATTAATTCAAATTGACCACAGAGGGCCTCGTATTATTGCCTACGGAAATAAAAGCCTAACAGAGTACGAAAAAAGATATTGCCAGATAGAAAAAGAGGCTTTGGCTCTGGTGTGGGCAGTGGAGCACTTTAAAGTGTGTCTGTATGGTAAAGAAGAGTTTGAACTAATAACGGACCACAAACCTCTGGAAGTGATTTTTGGACCAAAATCTAAACCTAATGCTCGAATATGGGTCTTACGCCTTCAATCCTACAACTTTAAAGTAGTCTACTGATCTGGCAAATCAAATATCGCTGACCCATTATCAAGACTTTGCCCTACAGCTTCCCCTACACATTTTGATGAAGAAACCGTCCTTTAACTAATAGAATACTCACGTCCCATAGCAGTCTAACTACGTGAAATTAAAAATCATACAGAAGTGGATGAAGAATTTACAAAAGTAAAAAAAGGGATATTCGAGAATAATTGGAATAAATGTGTAAGTGTATACCAAATCTTTCAATCTGAACTATGTTACCACAATGGCATTTTATTACGAAGGACCAAAATTTTAATACCAACTAAATTACGTCAACGTGTACTAGAAGCTGCACACGAAGGACACCCGGGAATCGTAGCGATGAAAAACCGCCTTCGTACAAAAGTATGGTGGCCCAAGATAGATAATGATGCGGAAAGATTAGTCAAGGCATGCACCTACCCCCCCCCTTAATCCTATGAAACGACGGAAATTACCAGCATATCCCTGGGCAGATGTCGCTGTCGATTATTTAGGGCCACTACCTAGTAACGAATATTTATTTGTAATCGTGGATTACTTCAGCCTGTATAAAGAAATAAAAATAACCAAAGATATAACATCAAAGAAAACAATCGACATTATGCAGGAAATATTTTCAAGATTAGGATTCCCGACATATATTACTGCCGATAATGGTAGACAATTTGTAAGCCAAGAATTTAAAAACTTTTGTAAGGAATTAGGAATAACCTTATGTATCATACCATACCAAACACAGCAAAATGGAGAAGTAGAAAGACAAAATAGAGACATATTAAAAAGAATTAAAATAGGTCACGCTCTCAAAAAAGATTGGAAAAAGGAGTTGTTGGACTTTTTACCTACCTAGTAATGTATAATAGTACCCCACACTCTACCACAGGGAAAACACCCTCAGACTTATTTTTTAAAAGACAATTCAAGGATAAAATCCCGAGCTTACAAGACGCAGAAAACAATATAGATGGAGAAGTAAGAGACAGAGACCAAACGGAGAAACAAAAAGGTAAGGATTATAGCGACAGAAAAAGAAAAGCAGATAGTGACATTTTAAAAGAAGGTCTATTTAAAAAATATAATAAGAGAAAACAAGACTTGTCCAAATTTCAATCCAACTCCCCATACCATTATAAAGAAAACAGGAGGTGATGTAAATGTTAGGAATAAAGAGACGGGTCAAGATTATAGAAGAAATGTAATCCATCTTAAAAAGAAGGAAGGGGAATGGGAACTATGTAATAAATCTACAAAAGATCCTAAATAAATCTTGGTTGAACAATCAAAATCATTCAGTATATTGCCATAAGGAAAATGTATTTATAACAAACGTAACTGTGATTGCGTACCTGAACCAAAGAAACTAAATATTTAGACTGACATAATTGCATTTATGTAATCATTTATCCTCACATCGTAATCTAGCCATTAGTCATAAGTTAGTTATAAGTTATTCATAAGTTAGTCATAAGTTAGTCATAAGTTAGTACAAGTTCAATATTTAAGGTTGCTACTAGTTAAGTGCCATTTAGGGTTACAAACTGTTGTAAAAATAAATCTAAAAAAACAAAGGAGAGATGTAGTGTATTGAAATTAAATAAAGAGCAAAGCGATTACATAAGATTGTACCAAAAGAATAAACTTGACTGAGTGAGTCAGTCTTGTGTGATTAGCCGAGCAGTGAGAAGTGATCTGTGTTTCATTATAACCCAAGCTATCTAAAATCCTACACTATGCAAAAAAGCACACTTTAGTCACTTTTTTTTACCAATTTGGACGTTTTACTATTGCGATTTTTCTTTCTTAAATTTTTAAAATAAATTATGGGACTAAATAGTTTTTCTTCGTAAATCTGTAATAATTTTAGCGTAATTTTGTTTAATATATGAATAGAATATAAAAATTACTCATATTTTACCAATTTTTTAATATTTTTTTTAACTAAATTAAAAAAAACGAGCCAGTAGAAATTCATGAAATTTTTACAGTAATTATCAGTATGTATAAGGATAATAACCCATAATAGATTAGGTTGAATCTCTCAATTTTGTATGCTCTGTGAATTATTTTCGTGAATTTTGGCAAAATTTTAAAAATAAATCGGCCATATTTATTCCGCCATTTTGAATTTTAAGTTTTTAGGCATTGGTATATTAATATTAGCAAAAGAAGCCTTTATGGAAAATTTCAGCTAAATCGGACATTTTTCAAAAAAAATTGAACCACCCTAATGTCGCAAATTTTTATTTTGAATTTTTTCACTATTTTTTTCGTAATCAGCGGTGCTAAAAATGGCCCTATGAAAAAAAGCAGACTTTTGTCACTTTTTTTTTTGGGACCACCGTGCGCTGTCGTCTCAAGGAATTCCCTGTAGCGGTTGCAACCAGCTTTATGAATGGACAACGGGTGATAAACCAGGCCTTGCTGGGTATGTATTCTCGGGCTCGAGAGAACGCATTCCCGGGAGAAAGGTAATGTGGGTTGCATATTCTTTCTCTCGAAACGCAAAACTACTTATTCTTGAACTTCACTTCGCACGAAAATTGAGGAACTACTTCTACTACTCGGGATCGTGAGAAGCGGTCGTTCACGGAAATTTTGACATATAAGTTAGTCGCGCCCATTCGAACATAACCCTATTTTTGCTTTGGTTTTGTGTTTTTAATTTGAATACCGTTTTGTTTTATAATAGTTAGTCGTAATTAATAAAAGATTTTTTATATTTATAAATTATTATACATATTATGATAATAATAATATAATGGATGATTTGGAAATTGTGGGGCTGTTGCCCTTTTGGGAGATCTGCAAGATCTTGCCACGCCTTTCTTGCGTCCTGAATAAAATTTTAAAGTATTTTTTTTTCGTTGACGCAGATCTTTTTCTGTTTTTATTCTCATTTTCAGTGATTTCTTACACATTAATTTTTAGATATTAATTATAAGTAAGTAAGTAAGTAAGTAAGTAATTTATTGTATCAAAAAAATACAACTGGTAAAGAGCTCAACAAAGTTGATTTTCAGCTCCCACCTTAAGAATACAAAAATATTATTACTAAAATTTAATTTAAAATTAAATTACTCTGCGAAAAATAGCTATTGTTAGGAACGACAGAACTAGTTATTCCTTTGCATATTCAAAATATTAAGTTTTACATTTGTTTTAAATATACAGGGTGATTCGCCTAGATAATCTAAAAACTCATTTAAGGTAGTAGGTGCATTGTAGGCAAAACAACCTGTAAATTTACTTGTCTTATGCCTAGGAATATCATATCTATTCGTTCTTATATTTATACTATGTATATCGGAACGTTTAATAAGTAACTCATATAGATAATCGGGAGTTCTTGACTTCTCTATATTAAAGACACCTTGTGCAAATAAAAATTTCATGCGATTCTCTATTTTTAGTTCATTATGATTATTAATTGATGGGGTTACATGATTTCCAAAAGGAATATTGCAGATACATCTAAAGCAGGAGTTTTGAATTTTTTGAAGTTTGTTTTTTTCTCCATGGTTAAAAAATTATAATAAACCGAACAACAATATTCAATGTGCGGATAGATTAGAGATTTTACTAGTTTTAGCTTTAAATGTTCGGGTAAGATATGTTTAAACTGGTATATGGATTTTAAAATGCAAAAGCATTTTTTATAAATATGTTTTACATGGTAATCAAAACTTAAATACGAATCAACAAAAACTCCTAGATTTTTTGCATTATTTACAAATTGTATAACTGAATTATTAATTAAAATTTGAATTTTATCTAAATTAACTTTATTTACTAAATTTCTATTTCCGATACACATAGCAACCGATTTGTTAGGGTTAATTTTTAGCCCATTTCTTGTACACCAACTAGCAAATTTACCTAATTCTAAATTTAATATTTTAGTAGTTTCTTTTACTTTAGAGATTTTACAAGAAATATATATTTGAATATCGTCGGCATACATATGAACTATACATATAATAAATACATCAGGCAAATCGATAAGGAATATTGAAAATAATGTGGGAGAAAGTATACCCCCTTGAGGCACACCACTCTTTGTGAAAAGAATGTTTGATTCCATATTATTAAACTTGACTATTTGTGACCTATATTTTAAATAGTTTTCAAACCATTTAAGCTCATTATCTTTTATATTAATATAATTAAGTTTTGAGAGCATTAAATCAAAATCTACCAAGTCGAAAGCTTTGGTCTGGTCTAGTAATACCAAAAAAGTTATCAGAGAGTCATCAATATAAGAACTTATATCATTTAAGACTTTAGTTAGGGCCGTGTTCGTGCTATAACCGGCTCTAAAACCAGATTGTATTTTAGGTATTATTTTATGCGATTCTAAATATTTTATTAGTCTTTCAGATATTATTTTTTCTAATATTTTCAATAAAATTGATGTGATACTTATTGGTCGTAAATCTTTAAAGTCTTTGGGTTTATTAATTTTTGGCAATAATAATAATAATAATAATAATAATATTTATTGTAATAAAGCCTATTTTACAATAAATATGCATAGTATGCACGTAAATAAGTCTAGCTTATTTGTGTGTGCAGTGTAAAATTTAAATAATATATTAAACTAAAAACTAAACTAGACTAACCTAATGTATAACAACTAATAAAAATAAAGACAAAGATACAAAACAAAAACAATCAAAAAAGTAAATAAATAAATTAAAAACTAAAACATACAAATAAAATTAAATTAACATAAAATAAGACTTAAAAATACATAACTAGATAAATAAATTAAAAATCAAAATTACATATAAAATTAAAATTAAATACATAAAAAGGCTTAAAAGGTACTACATTTTGTTAATTAAGTAAGTTGAGTGACTAAGTATTTTAGATTTTTTTGTGCAATTGTTTGACTAGAAATTGTTTATTGGTAAGCATTTTTTAATTCTATTAGGTTATTAGAATATTGTCTAGGTTGTTGTAATATATAATGTTTGCAGGTTTTTTTAAATGATTTAGTAACTAATATGTTTTTTATATTTTCAGGTAGGTCGTTATAAGCTTTAGGACCCAGATAATTAACGTTACGTTGACCAATGGTTTTGTGCACCTTTGGTATAGGTAAGTATTTATTTCTTCTTGTATTTACTAATTTAAATTCTTTTTTTTCAGCATGTGTATGAATCAAGAGACTTAGGTGATACAATTGTCTACAATCCATCTTTCTTGATAGTTGGAAAAGCTCATCGGAAGGGTAAGTTATAGGGGTATTATAAATTATTTTAAGTATCCTTTTTTGTGCAGTTTCCAAGTCATTTAAATGGTTATTATATACTCCACCCCAGCCAAGAATTCCATATCTCAAATGTGATTCTACAAGTGCGTCGTATACAGTATTTAATTGTGATATTGATAAGATTGGTTTTAATATTTTGAAATAGTGAATAAGACATCTTATCTTTTTTGTGACATAATGCACTTGCAGGTCCCATCTAAGATGTGGGTCTATTGTTATACCCAAAAACTTGACAGAATCTGCCAATCCGATAACGAAATCAGTGTCAGAAGTCTTAAAATTTAAAGTGGTGTACATTGGGAGACTTTTTGTATATGAGCCGAAAGCCATGAAATAAGTTTTTTCTATATTTATTGTTAAAATATTATGATCAAACCAATTTTTGATTAAATTAAAATCTTGTTCAATTAAATTTTTTAATAATTCCCATGTAGGACCACAATAAAAAATGGTGGTATCATCAGCAAAGCTGATAAGTTTACCTTTAGTTAATACCCTAAATAAATTGTTTATATAAATTATAAATAATATTGGTCCCAATATAGTACCCTGAGGTACTCCATACTTGGGTGACATTGGCTCACTTAAACTGTTTCCTATTTTTACTATTTGTTTTCTTTCTTTCAGATAGGCCGTAAAGAGTTTCAGAAGGGTACCTCTTATTCCAATATCTGCTAAAGTGCTAAGTAACTTTTCGTGACTAACCGTATCAAAAGCTTTAGCAAGGTCCAAAAATATGCAGATGGCTGGTAATCCCTTGTCTATTGCATAATAAATATCTTTCAATAGGGTTATTATAGCATTTTGAGTAGATTTACCCCTCTGAAATCCGTACTGCCTATCTGAAATTATCTTATTTTTTTTAATAAAACTGTCTAGCCTAGTTTTAAGAAGGGATTCAAATATTTTAGTAAAATTAGTAATTAAAGAGATTGGTCTGAAATTTATAGGATCTAGTTTGTCACCCTTTTTAAATATTGGTATAACAATAGACGTTTTAAAAGCTGTTGGGCAATCACCAGTTTCAAAAATTTTATTCATTAGTTTCGATAGAGGGTAGGCAATAGAATCTGCGATTTGTTTTACTGTATGACTATCGATTTGATCTGTACCTGAAGATTTTTTATTTTTTAGTCTTTTTATTGTCAGTTTTACTTCTTCAGTACATGTGGGTAATAAGAACATTGAGTTATTTATATTTAATCTATTTTCTTTATAATTTTTTGACTGTTTTATTTTTTTAGCTAATTTTTCCCCCATTGAAATATAATGTTTATTAAAAACATTTGCTATTTTTTCTTTATTTGTTATTATTTCAGCGCCCTTTCGAATTTCTTTTATTACATTGTTACTTGCCTGTTTATTTTTAAGACTATTTATTGTATCCCACATGTCTTTGTTGTTTGAAGAACAATTAATTTTTTTTTATAAAAATCATTTTTAGCTTTTTTTAATAGACTATTAACTTTATTTCTAAAAGCATTATACTCTATTTTTAAATTAATGTCTTGAGTCTCATTGTAGTTAGCTAATAGTTTATCTCTGTGGTTAATGGATTTTATGAGACCTTGTGTTATCCATGGCTTGCGTTTCCTATTTTCTTTTTTAATTTTTTTAAAGATTGTGTTTTTATCTATTTTATTTTTTATTATATTAATAATATTTTCTGTTACAGGTTCCAAGTCACCATCAATAAGTTCATCCCAATTAACATGCTGTAAATCTTTATTTAGTTCTTTATAATTTATTTGTTTAATAAAGTTTTTATTTAAATTTGTTTGTTTTATTTCATTTTTAAATATAAGTTGAGTAACTACCGGGTAATGGTCTGTGATATTTGTTTTTATGATAACAGGCAAAACACAGTCATATAAATCATTAGCAGATTTTAAAAAAATGTGATCAATGCAGGATTCTTCTTTGTCTTTTTGTCGCGTTATACCATTTATTAGTGATTTAAAACCATATTCCCCCATTATGTCCAAATACTCTCCGGAAGTACCTAAAGGGTCTCTTATGTTAATATTAAGATCACCTGTAAAAATATAATTATCTGCTTTTGATATATGTGAACTAAAATAAGAATCGAGATCTATTAAAAATTCGGGTAGGTTAATGCCGTGTAGTCTGTATATACCGATAACATTTATAGTGCACTTATCAGAGTATTTGATTTTTACATTTAGAATTTTACACTGGTTTATATTATCTATTTTACAAGTATAATCTAAATTGTCTTTTAAAAACATTATTACACCATCATTTTGGTTAAACGTACCTTCATTATATATTACTGAATAACCATCCAACTCAATATAGTTAATATTAACTTGCCAAGTTTCTGTTAATACGATGCATTCAAATTTCTCAGAAAATTGGTCTAAGAATACCTCTAACTAGGCTAAGTTTTTATTTATACTACGAATATTGAGCTGTAAGATTTTAAAGTTGTTGCTGAGTCCATTTATTTTAAAAACTTCGTTGCATTCATATGCATTTTGCAAAATGTCTGTTCCAATATTCTCTATGTTTGCATCAAACTTACTTATAAAAGGGTCCATTTGTGGACAAATTACTAATAAATATTTAAAATTAAATGTAGATACCTTTTACTCTCATTTAAAAATTAACCTAAAATATATAAATAAGTTAAAATTGTTATTAAGCCTAAGAATAATTTAAAACTATTTTAAAATAGACTAGAAAGTCTCGCAGAAAGTTAAAAGTTATTGCCCTTTTGTTTGAGATGACGACTGTGATGTAGCTCTGGTGATCTTGCGGGTTACTGTGGTATGAATTTTGTCGGTCGTTGATTTTACGGTTTGGCCTTTTTCCTCAATTTGTTTTGACTTTTTCGTTTCTTTAATTTGTACTTGTGGCTCGTTAACTTCTTCTTCCAGAGACAAATTAAGCTCTTTTGCTAAGAGTTGCTGTCTTGCTTGAGGATTTGGGGTCGATGGGGCACTAGGTATTTTGTGAGGCTGTTCTGGGAAGTTATTTTTATAATTGCTTTGCTGGTTTTCTAAATCCTTTATGGTGTAGGTATCTTCTCCAATTATTAATTTATTACCCTTAATTTTCGCCCTTAAACCCTTGGCAGTTGCCTCTTTTTTATGTTTGCTTAAAATTTTGTTCGCAGCTAAATCTTCAGGACAGAGATCCGGATTAATGTAGATTGATTTGCCTTTTAATTTATGACCGTTTTTCAATATAAGCACTTTTTTCTGATAGGAAATAAGTTCGACAAGAATTGGTGCAGTGAGGCTGTTTTTCGGACCTAACTTATAGATATCGTTAATATCGGGTATTTCAATGATTATGTTCAAGTTAGTACGAAAAAACCTTATTATGCAATTTATTAAATCTTCGTCTTCATTGAGTTTTACCCCAAAAATTACTAAATTGTTTTTCCTGATTTTTCGTTGAAGCGCAATATTAGTTTCAATTAACTTTGTATTTTGGTCCTCAAGCTCCGTAATCCTACTTTCATACCCATCCAGGACTTTTTGTATATCTGTTCTTAGCCCGGTTATTTGTGATGTTACTTCTATTTTTATTTCGCTACTTTCGTTTTTTAAGTTTGTGTTCAATTTTTCAAAAATACTACTTATAAAAGCCTTTTGTGATTCGCTGAAGTCAACCATTTTAATAAATAGGCTATTTCTACTTTTTTATATTGTACACTATAGTGTATGGTCCCCTTTATGCCATGTACTTTATCAGTTCACACGTAGATAACGAATATTGTGACGTGCGTTTGTTTTGATTTGTTGTTTATATTGTAATTCGTTGTCGTGGGTGGTTTATAATGTTTATGGTTAATATTTATGTTTATTAATTTATCCCCAGTAAGTTTAGATTTAATTGTTGCTTTTTACCAGAGAAAAACTAGTTAAAATATAGTAAGTACCTGGAGACGATGTTATTAAGGCAACCACACACTATGATTAATGGCTTGACACATGCGATTTTCCATACTTCTGGTATTAATCCGCTATGAATAGATTTATTAAAAATAACTCTGACCGTGTTTAAACAATATGGCATTATAAGGTTTAACATTTTGGCGTTAATATTGTAGAAAACCATAAGCATTCGACTTGACTGCATTCAAATTTTTTGTAATGTCGTTTTCTGAAATTTCAGTGAGATTAAACTTTATTGCTTCATCAAAAAAACTGTTATTATTAAAAGGATCCTTGAAGTTTTGATCTATTTGGGAGTCGCCAGCAGCTTCTATGAAGTACTTATTTATTTTGTTTAAGTCGTCTATTTCTTGAGGTAACTCATTAAGTGTTTTTTTAAAGGGATTATATATACCCCAAGACTTTAAGTTGCCCCATAATTCCTTAGGATTATTTTTGGATTTTTCATACGAGTAATTCATATAAGCCACTTTTTCTCTTTTAATAGCTGTAGTAATATAATTTTTTAAATCAAGGTAAAAGTTTTTGTCTGCTTGATTTTGTACGCAAATATTTTTTATGTGCCTTATTTTTTGTTTTAATCTTCTTGTATATTATATGTAAGGTTTTTTAATTTCTCCTTTAAATTTTGGTTTTACTAAGGGCGCATGCTTGTCAAATAGCTTAATTATACTTTCATTTAATGTTAATGCCTGATAATTTATATTTTCGATTGAATTTATACTATTCCAATCTATTGCCAACGCATCGCTATTAAATTTAACAGAGTCAAAAATTTTATAGCTTCTAAAATAGCCATCGGAGTTATGAGGAGTTGGACAAGAAATATTTACTTTGCATGTTATTAAATTATGATCACTTAAATTAAGCAAATCCGTTGTCTCAATATCCTCATAACTCAAACCGTTACTTAGACAAATAACATCTATAAGTGATTCTTTGGATCTTGTTATACAGGTTGGTTCAGTAACAATTTGGGATAAATTAAAGCTATTAGTAAAATTGTTAAAATACTTGGTATGATTATGGTCCGCATCTAACATATTTATATTGATATCACCCATTAATATTATGTAATCCACTTGTACAAAAATATCTTCTACCACAGCACACAATCTATCTAGCATTTTCACGCCTTGTCCAGGCTTGTATACTACACCTATTCCGACTTTTACACCGCTTAAATTCACTGTTATCCACAATTGCTCGAAGTCATTCATCGTATTTTTAAAATGTATCTTATAGTTTAGATGGTTTTTTATATAAAATTCAACACTTCCTCCCCGAGTAGGTCTATCACTCCGAACAAGATTATAACCTGGAATTGCGACATAGTTTGAGTCCATATCAGGGGTTAACCATGTTTCACACATTCCTATAATATCACAGTTTTTTTCTTCAAATATGTCTTTATAGTCAGACAGTTTTGACATAATTGAGCGTGTACGACATAATTGAGCGTGTAACAATTATTCAAACCACAGAAACTTGTTTACAAATAATGAAAATAATTACAGCCTGCGCACGCAAACTCGTTTCGCATAATCTGATTGGTTAAAATCCGCTAAAATACTTGGCAACGCTGCAGCCGGCTGCAGAGATCCCATCACGCTCACTAATGTTCAAGAATAGCATTTTTTAACTTTGGGAAACTTTTATATGATATGATCAGTTCTCTTCCTACAAAAATTGTTCACGTTCTCTCGAGCCCGAGAATAGATACTCAGGGTATGTATTCTCGGGCTCGAGAGAACGCATTCCCGGGAGAAAGGTAGTGTGGGTTGCATATTCTTTCTCTCGAAACGCAAAACTACTTATTCTTGAACTTCACTTCGCACGAAAATTGAGGAACTTTACTTCTACTACTCGGGATCGTGAGAAGCGGTCGTTCACGGAAATTTTGACATATAAGTTAGTCGCGCGCATTCGAACATAACCCTATTTTTGCTTTGGTTTTGTGTTGTTAATTTGAATACCGTTTTGTTTTATAATAGTTAATCGTAATTAATAAAAGATTTTTAATATTTATAAATTATTATACATTATTATACATATATATGTATAATATTATAATAATAATAATATAACGATGGACGATTTGGAAATTGTGGGGGCTGTTGCCCTTTTGGGAGATCTGCAAGATGCGGAAGATCAAATGGAGAACGAATAACGGGAAGTGTTGGCTAGGGCTGACCCTTTCCAACTTTCCAACAAAAAAATTATAGTGAATTCAGGGCTAAACAGCCCACTATTGACAAGGGGGTTGTCCTGAATAAAATTTTAAAGTATTTTTTTTTTGTTAGCTGCTGGTGGGCGCAGATCTTTTTCTGTTTTTATTCTCATTTCTTACACATTAATTTTTAGATATTATAAAAATTATTCAAACCACAGAAACTTGTTTACAAATAATGAAAATAATTACAGCCTGCGCACGCAAACTAGTTTCGCATAATCTGATTGGTTAAAATCCGCTAAAATACTTGGCAAAGCTGCAGCCGGCTGCAGAGATCCCATCACGCTCACTAATGTTTAAGAATAGCATTTTTTTACTTTGGGGAACTTTTATATAATATGATCAGTTCCCTTCCTACGAAAATTGTTCACGTTCTCTCGAGCCCGAGAATAGATACCCTGAGCTGTTCAGAGGTTAACACAATTAACGCAGGTGAGAGTATATATTTTCTAAGCCATGTTCTTGTCATTCCAAGTTTCCGTGTTATCCATATCTTTTCTAGATTTGGATTTTTCCTACACTTCTAAGTCCTTTTCCTGGTATCTTAAATATTTTGATATTTTAGGATATGACCAACTGCAGTAGCACGAAACACCTTCAGGGTACCGCCGTCAAGTGTACTCACTACGTGGGTAGATTTCGAGGTCTTTGTTCATAATTTTTATTTTCAGCAATTTTTGGTCCAGGGAACAGGGTCGGAAATGAAAACGTTTGTCATGGTCCACTTAAATTGATGACTGGGACTTTTTGTAGTTGGTCAATCGACAGTTCGATCCCGCACTTTCAACACCTGCTGTTCTGCAAAAGGTTATGGAGAAGTTTCCCATAAATGTTCGAGCTTTCTGATGGGTTTTGATCGTAGTATCAACGTTGCTTTTAGGTTTTTGTGAAATCAGGTTCAGATGGTTCTTTCTTTCGAAGAAACTCGGGTGAAATCGGGGGTCGGCCCCTGCTACAGCCGCGAATGTTGAGTCAAGTCCAGCGGTTTTTGTTGCTGTTATCCCAGACTTTTCTAGAATGTTGACTGTGGTTTATTTTTCCACAGACACGGTGTTCCTTGACCAAAGTTTTCCAAGGTTATGGTTCTTGACAGTAACATGCTGGTTGTTTTAGAGGTTTTACCGGAAAAAAAATAGTTTTTTCTAGTTACCACACGTTTTCAAGCGAACACACATCTCAGGGGCGCTTTGGGGCAAGAAATTTGTATGTATCAGGCTTTGCTACACTTTTACTTAGGCGACGTAGTGTGTATTGCAAACAACGTATTCTTTGGTTTTAAGAATTTAGTTAGAGATGTTATTTTGATAGTTAATTAGTTTTTCGTTGTTGAGACGAGTCTGAAACGTTGTAGGTTGCTAAATAATAGTAATAGAGTATTTAAACGTGCTTGACTTTGAAGAAGGGGGCTTTTCAGTGAAAATGGCCGAGGTTACCTGCAGGTATCCACAGATTGAGAGATTTTTCGACCAATAAACATCGCGGATTGTTTGAGGTACAAAACTTTGATGACATCCGAGGTTATATTTTACAAATTTTTCACTTGCGGATTGATTTGTTTTTGGGTTTCTTTGTTGATTTTCAAGAGCTGCATTGTAATATTATCAGATGAGTCTTCATCCTCACCCGCAGTTTCTACCATACCAGTAGGGTTATGTGTTACAGAAGTAGTTTTTGCGTTTCAGAAGTATTTTTTGTTCCCTGGTTTTCTGCTTTCCCCTTATTTTAAGAGCATTTTATGTCCAAACTTTTTCTAGCTTGGTAGAGCTAGTCGCTGCTGCTTGTTAAGGGCTGTTAACTGAGGGGCATGGGAAAGACAACATCTTAACAGATCCTGTGTTAAAGTTCTAAGGGAAAATTGAAGAATTGTAAGTTTGAAGTTTTGCCATAAAGTTTCCTGATTAATATAAGTGACTTATTAGATTGAAATTTTAGCGTTAACGTTTATGTAGGTTTGTTTATGCTATTATTTATTATAATTGTCTAAATTAGATAAAAAACTATGCCTTCGATAACTCTCTAACTTAGCATATAGCGAATTTAAATTAACGAAAACAAAATGAGCGATAGTGGACTGCGTAGGTTGGGGGTGTAAAATAAGCGTGTAGAAAGGGAAAGAGGGATGTCACTACCTTGGTTTGATGCAGCTGATGTTCCCGTGCACAGGGCTGGATTCTTCCTGATGATGATGTAGTGAGGATAAAAATGGTGCTTGGAAACGATAATATTTAACGGCCACGAATAGGTTTTCCGACAAATATTTGTAACAACTTTTCGAATATTAAACGACGATTTTAAACGATACCGACATCTTTCACGAACGATTTTATAGTTACTCTTTCGACATTTTACAACCAACTCTTGCTTCGCGGCAAATTAACCTAACCTAATATATGCGCATGATTCAAAAAATACCAACTTGATAATAGTTAATCAAAAAATCACTAACGATTTGAATTTCAAAATAACGTATAAAAAAATATAATTAGGTAAATTAAACATACCACCGGCCAAAATATCATGATTGCGCATGATTCAAAAAATACCAACTTGATAATAGTTAATCAAAAAATCACTAACGATTTGAATTTCAAAATAACGTATAAAAAAATATAATTAGGTAAATTAAACATACCACCGGCCAAAATATCACCCGGATATTTTAACCATAAAAAAAATATACCAAATACCAAAAAATACGATTTCCGAAAAAAAATAAAAAAATAGCGAATTACCCGATTCCGAAAATAAAAAAAATAAATTTCAAGTTCAAAAAATACAAGATCATTAGTCTTCTCCATCTGGGAGAGGACATCATTTTTGAGTAGGCCTCTGCAATAGGCCATCCTTGGTTTTGACAGTCACATTTCGAATAACTCCGTCAGAGCCAGGATGCACCTCGGAAACACGAGCTAAACGCCACTGAAGTGGGGGAATGTTATCCTCCTTAATAAGAACCAAACGACCAACCTCAATAGGGTTAGTATTCGAATTCCATTTATGGCGTAGCATCATAGAATTCAAATAATCACGATGCCAAATAGACCAAAATTCTCTATGCATACGCTGTATCATTTGCCATCGGGAAAACCGATTTAGCTTAAATTCAAGCAAATCATCTTCAGGGACGCTATTCAAAGGCGCCAAGGTCAAGAAATGGCCTGGAGTCAAAGCCGCAATATCGTTAGGATCCGACGAAGTGCTCGAAATTGGGCGCGAATTACAAACCGCTTCTATTAAAGTCAAAACGGTATAAAGCTCCTCGTAAGTGAGCTTTTGATCCCCGATTACACGAATTAAATGTTTTTTACAACTTTTAACCGCAGCTTCCCAAATACCTCCCTGGAACGGTGCGCTAGGTGTGATAAATTTCCATGATATACATTCATCCTTAGCTACGTTTTCCATCAACGAAATAAGCTCTCCGTGAGCAGCTTTGAAGTTTGTGGCATTATCCGAGTACAAACAGCTAAATTTTCCACGACGCGACACAAACCGTTTTAAGGCGACCAAAAAACATTCAGACAAAAGGTCTGTTGCCAATTCTAAATGTATTGCCTTCGTAGACATACATACAAAAACACAAATATAAGCTTTAAGAAGCTTAGCATTACGAAGCTTACTAGCTTTTATATAAACCGCACCGGAAAAGTCAACGCCCGTATGCGCAAATGCTTTAATCGATTGGGTTACCCTAGGAACGGGTAAGTTTCCCATAAGAGGCTCTAATGGCTTTGGGTTTATTCGAAAGCATGTTTGACATTTTGAAATCACACGAAAAATTGCCCTTTTGGATGATAATATCCAATATCTTTGAAGCAATAAGTATTGGCATGCTTGCAATCCAGGGTGCAAATAAACTTTATGCACCTCTTCGATTAAACGGCCGACGAGCTTGTGTTTACTGGGTAACAATATTGGAAACTTTTGTTCGTACAATAACTTCGAATTTACAAGTCTACCACCGACCCTACACATACCGTCCTTATCGAGAAATAAACAAAGTTTGCGCATAGGCTTAGAACACAATTTATTATTTTTAATATTATCAATTTCTGTTGCGAACGATACACTTTGAACGTGTTTAACTAACACTAACAATGCTAAATATAATTCATTTTTTGTAAAGTGATCAGAAGTGTGTTTTTTACCTTTTAAACAATTTATGAAACGAATTACATAGGCTAATATACGATTTATTTTGGCTAATGACGAAAATCTCTCCAATAAATGATCAAAAATATTTTCTGCGACGATATTTATTAAAGTAATTTTCCTGGTTTCGACAGTTAAGTCCAGGTCATCTTCAGGCAACTGTTTTAGAGGCGAAAATAATAATTCCTGAGAGTTTAGCCACAAAGGTCCGGAAAACCATAACGAATTATTAACTAATTGTGACGGAAAAATGCCCCGGCTCGACAAATCCGCAGGGTTGTCCGCACTTTTAACGTAATTAAAACAGTCCGGACTAACATTTTCCTGTATTTTTGCCACACGATTGGCCACGAAACTTTGCCAACGATCTGCCAGACTTTTTATCCAGCACAGAGCGACTGCTGAGTCGCTCCAGGCATAAATCTTGTCGAACTTTATATACGAAGAACAACAGTCAATGACGTATTTAATTAAATCGGACAACAGTACCGCGGCCTGCAATTCAAGACGCGGAATGGAGACCGTTTTTAACGGGGAAACTTTGGATTTAGCTGTGACTAGTTTCGACGAATAATTATTTTCCTTATCTAAAATGCGAAAATAGATAACTGCGGAAAATCCTTTTAAACTGGCATCCGAGAAACCATGAATTTCACACGATTTATATTCCTTTTCTAATAAAAAACGATTGATTTCGATTGACGATAATAAGGGTAGTTCTTGCATGAACTTACTCCACTGAGAGGCCAAATCCTCTGGAAGTGGATCATCCCAAGCTAACCCACGAACCCATAAATGCTGCATAAAACTTTTTGCATAAAAAACAACACAATTGACCCACCCTAATGGATCCCAAATTTTACTAATTTCTTTTGTAAATATTTTACAATCCGACGAAACTTTATAACTAAACCGATCCGATTTAGGTAACCAACCGAGACCTAAAACTTTTACGAATGGATCATTATCAAACGATACTGAAATTTGTTGCTCAGACTCTGGAATATTTTTTAACAACCCCGGCTCGTTTAAAACCCATTTATGCAATTTAAATTGACCCATTGCTAGTAACGAAATAAGTTCTTTTTGCATTTGCAATCCCGACTCTAAGTTCGGAACGCCAGTACAACAATCATCTACGAAAATATCCTTTTGAAGTACCGCAGCTGCTAGCGGAAAGTTGAGATTCTCATCCTCCGCTAGTTGTTGAATAGTGCGCAGCGCTTGAAAAGGACTACTAGCTAAACCGTACACGACTGTATTCAACCTATATTCACGAATAGGTTCTTCTGGGGAAAATCTCCACAAAATTATCTGGTAGCCACGATGCGACGGGTGTATCTCAATATTACGGTACATCTGACGCAAATCAGCGACAAGGACAATAGGGTGTAAACGAAAAGTTAATAATATAGAACAAATGTCCTTTTGCAATTTTGGACCTACTAATAAAGTATCATTTAGCGATAACCCGTTGCGGTCTTTTTGACCTGCGTCAAATACCACTCGAAACCCCTTAGGGGGTGAAAGGGTATCATCTGAAATTTCACTATTTTTCTTTACAGCAAAATGTGGAATATAATAACTTTTTGATATTACTGCTGTATCCGAAATTAACGACATATGACCGGCATTTAAGTAGTCAGTCATAAAATTATTATATGCAGCACGAAAATTAGGTTCTTTATTTAAACGACGTTCTAAAAAATATAAACGACGCAAAGCAGGAGCTTTGCTATTTTCAAAAATTGGCTCTGCATCTTTGAAAGGTAGAGCGACCGAAAAACGACTCGAATTGGTCCGAAAATAATTATTATTAAACGAATTTTCACAGTCAATTTCTTCTTGTGACAGAGCTTTATGATTAGGAATCTCCTCAATTTGCCAAAATTTCTGCAAAGTTCTATCGAGTGAACTTTCAAGAGAGATAAACGAATTTAACGAATTTACATTTTCCGAATTAGTTGAAGCCCTTCCTAACAAAACATACCCGAAAATAGTATTTAATGCGGTAGGTTCATGAGTACCACCGGTGATAGTACCATCCAGGATGATCCAACCATAGACATCCCCACCCAATAGCATATCCACGGGACCGGGATTGTTAAAATCTGGATCAGCCATGTCAAAAGTCACCATGGATTGAGGCATATTCGAACAAATATTAGGCATAACGACTGCCTCTAAATTTATTTCTCGATTACCCTGTATAGTGCATTTTACGACACCTTTTGATTTCATGAAAACACCGCCCAGACCCTGAATATTTTTATTAGGTGAATGGCGTAAATTGAGACCCAAACGTCTAGTACAATTCTCGGTAATTAGTGTAGCTTGCGAAGCAGTATCCAAAATACAACGAACCTTTTGAACTCTACCAAACCCATCTAAAATACCGACTTGAGCTGTTCTCAACAAAACTGTATAATTTTTCGACTCAGTCAATAGGGTAGTCGACTGCCCGGAACCCTTCCCTACGATAGGAGCATTCGAGCTACTTTGCCCTGACGAATTTACTATTGCAGCGTTACCTGTCGAATTTGTAACGCCCTGATTCGATTTGCCAAAATGCAACATTTTGTGATGATTCCCACCACAATGGCATTTTATCGGCGAAGTGCATCCCTGCACCGAATGTGAGCTTTCAAGACATATTAAGCATAGGTAATTTCTTTTTACAAACTGAAATCTTTCGTAATGAGTCATTTTATCGAAAGTGCGGCAGAGATTTAACTTATGGACGTTGTTACACAACAAGCAACCAGTATTTCTATTAAAATTATTATTCGAAGTATCGACGACAAATGACGCTGGAGAGTTTTGTTTTGCTTTATATGGCGAAAACGAGTTTGATTTTTGTTTATTAGGATAAGAGCATACTTTTTTACCCGAAAGTGCTTCAATATTTTCTAACGATTTACAATGATTTGTTAAAAAGACTTTTAATTCATCAAAAGAAGGCAAATCATCCTTTACAAAGCTTTCTTCAAATTTTGTACATATGCTAGTATCCAATTTTTTAAAAATCATATCAAACAATACAAAACTCCACTTACACTGGGAGATTTAGCTCAGTGGTCAATGGCATCGATATAGCCTGACACTGATCTAATGATCGTGAGTTCAAACCTCACTGGCGCCGATTGCCTTTTTCAGTTAATTAATAATTGAAATTTGGCGAAGGCGTACTCCCTAGATATATTGGTTCGAAAGTCAATTAAAGCCGGTGGTTCCCTCTACTACTAGCCCACACAAGTCCTGGACTTAGGGGATGCTTAATTAAGTAGAATAGTACGAGGTTAAAAACAAACAAACATAAACACTATCCCACAAAACGAAATTTTTGAAGCATACTTTTTTTCTAACATAACCTATCTTAAAGCATTTTTTCTCCTGATTCTGAATCTTTTTTCAGATTTGGGCTACGACCGCACAGTTTTTATATACAGAGTGTTTTAGAAAAAACAAACACCTTTTAATGAAATTCGGGTCACTTATAAAAAAAGGATGTGCTTTTAAGACTTTGGAAGATTTTTTTAAATATCGACCCCCATTTTTTTTACACTGAAAAAAAATATTTTTTTTACTGTCAAATTTTCAAAAGATGGATTTTTTTTTCGTAATCCCAATTAAAACATTCTCTATTTATCTGGCTTTATTTTGCTTTTTAAATTTTTAATAGGGAGCTTCCAGAAGTGGCGCTACATCAATTTTATGTGCGTCAAGACGGAAATTTTAACACCGGTATGAGCGCTATTCAGCGAGCAGGAGCAGTACGTAGCTAGTCGTAGGTGTTTAAACTATAAAATATACAGTATTCGTTTATTAAATAAATGATTATACAAAAAAACAATGTATTTAGCTTAATTTTTTTCTACCAGCCTTATTGGCTTGCGTTAACAAATATATATCTTATCCTAAAAATAATGTAAATGTTTCTTACCTTTTTTTTCTTTTGTATGCAGTTCTATCAACTTCTACTACGGACCAACAGTAATCACCCATCATAACAGGATTTCAATTTTCCTGATATCGCTTTTCCATATTCGCAATTTGTTGGTGAAATCTTTCACCTTGCTCCTCACTGACGGCACCGAGATTAGGTGGAAAGTAATCCAGATGTGAATGTAGAAAATGTATTTTAAGGGACATTCTACATCCGAGCTACATAAATCTTTTCCCTTATAGGGGAACAGGGGGTGAGTCATTGGGCACAATGAATCATTGACTATAACTCTACCAATATTAGTTTTAGAAACGCCGCTTTCTAATGGCGCGCTAAGAAGACGTTTCTCTAGATAAAGAGTCAGTTGCCGGCAAACCTGCGTGGCGTATGTTGGAGCGAAGAGGTGGCTGCATAAAATAAATAATGAAAGTATTTTTTTTGTTAATCTGTTTATCAGGTATATTTGTACTACTTTTACGTAAATTCCAGTGTAATTTGGCATTTTTATATTCTTTATTAACTCTTAAAAAAGTGTGTTTACACAAATTTATCAGATATTTGGTATGTTTTTTTATGTACACTTTGAACTAGTCTGGTTACTGGGGGGACACAGTGAGTCAAAGACCGATTGGAAACAGTGGCTCATGATCTACTGTGCCTCAACTATGGTTAAATGTTCCTGTATATTTATAATTAAAATTATTGTAGAAATTTTGCTTTCCCATTTTTAAAATTTTCAAAATTTAGGAAAGCCCTAAATTCGTGAAAAAATTAAAAATTTTTTTTTTGCGTATTTTTGCGTTTTATGTCGATATAAATCAATTTCAAGCAAAAAAAATTGTTGGTCTATTGGTCGTTCTGTCCGGGAAATCTTGTGGGCACGATAACTTAAAAACGCTTTAAGCTAGAGACTTTGGCATACAGGTATGTTACCAAAAGTTCTCGCTCGGGATTGTTCACCAAAAACAATCCCGAGCGAGAACAATATTTACAAAAATTTTAAAATTTCATTATAGGGGTTTTTCATATTGCTGAAATCGAATCTGATAATAAAAAAAAATCTAACTCCGCCCCCGCAGGGGTGAGAGGGTAAATATTTTTCATATTTGAATGTGGGGGTTTTTAAGGTTGATAAAACTATATCTTAAAATTATTTTTTTCCAAATCCACCCCCTTAGGGGTGGTGATGATTTTTTTGAAAATTGGTTTATACAATATACAATTAATGTATACATTTAACATTGTTTTTCAGGGTCTTGATTTACGTTAGTTTCTTTTGACCTTTGTTTATTTTACTTACTTAACAGTTTCATTTTCAAGGTTTTGATTTACCTACGTTAATTAATTTTAAGTTTTGTTTTTTGTTACCAAAGAGTTTTATTTAAGTTTATTTATCTATGTAGGTATCTAAAATAAACATTTTTTTAATTAATAAATTGACTTAATTTATTTAAATATCACGATTAACTGTACCCTACACTGACTCACTGTACCCCTTGCAGTGATTCACTGTACCCCGTACTGGGGGCTCAGTGAATCAAATGACATACTGTCAAAAAAGTACTTGTAAAAAATCATGGTCTTTTTATTTTTAATTTAAACCTGCAAATTATGTTAGCTTAAAGATCAAAGAAACGTAGTATGAAAAAAAATCTGAGTTATTGTCAAAACTTTTAAAAATATGCGCTCTGAAAAAGTAAGTGACTCACTGTGCCCCCTGTTCCCCTATAACCCAAAAACCCAAGTTTAAATGAATGCCAGGCCAACTTCTCAGTCTGAAAGTTTTGACTCAAAATTCCTATCTTTAAAAATTTTTCTGATTTGTGGTCCTACAAATACGCCCGCTTTAATTTTGGCTTCTGGCAGCTTAGGGAACTTTTCTTTTAGGTACAAAAATGGTACTCCTTCCTGTTTCAATGCCTTTATGAAATTTTTCATTAGCCCCATTTTAATATGTAGAGGGGGTAATAGAATTTTTTTTGGGTCAACTAGTTCATAACATTATTACAACCTGGTGCAAACGTTTTTCTTTTTTTCCCACTTTTTAATTTTGTAATGCTTTTTTACAGCACAAAAAAACAAGAATATTTAGTAAACCTACCTTGCATTCCTAACAAAAATGCTACCATTTTCAAATCCCCACAAATCTGCCATTTGTGTTCCTCATACTTAATTTCATCCAAAGCTATTTTCATATTTTCATATGATTCTTTCATATTTGTAGAATACGCAATAGAAATTGAAGGCTTCTTAGCCTTGAACCCACAAGTTCAGATTTTTCTTTACATAATCCCAAGTCTCGCAACAAGCTATTCAGGTCATCTTGCTCTAACAAATGAATTTCATTATAGTCAAGGGGCAAATCTTGAGATGTCGCAGTCATATACTCCCCCATTTCAAAATCTTCAGATTCTTCATTTACATTTTCGTTTATTTCAATATCTTGTTCTTCCATTTCAATATCTTGCTTTAAAAGATTTGTGTTACATTTTCTTTTAATTTGGGCAACGTTACAGATTTTACATTAGGATAAACAACGTTACTTTTGCCTTTCCAATTTGGCCCACGCCCAATCTTGGTTAAACAAAAATAGCGATCTTCGTGGTGGTTATAAGGTTTATGCCACAATGCAGAAGTTAAAAACTTAATAGAGTTGTTATTCATTTTTATGTAACATGAATTACAACACTTGTTGGGTGTCCAGTCCTTTTCCAAATTTAGAATTCTTCGTCCAAATACCCGTAAGTATGACTTTTTTGTTAATTTTGAAATTGGACGTAAATATTTATAGCTTTCATAACTTCCACAAACATAGCAGAACTTTTCCGTAGAATTTAAACAAGGCATAATGACATTAAGGCATTAACTAATGAATATAGAAGTTATGTTATCATTATATATTTTAATTTAACTAATGGTGGGGTTAAAAAAATATCGAAATTACCGGGATTAAAATAAATGAATTATAAATCATTTATTTTAATTCCGGTAATCCCGGTTATTATAATTATTAATAATTACCTGAAATAAAGTTTGTAAGATTAGGCTAGTTAACATAAACGAACTCACTGGCGCCGATTGCCTTTTTCAGTTAATTAATAATTGAAATTTGGCGATGGCGTAGTCCCTAGATATATTGGTTCGAAAGTCAATTAAAGCCGGTGGTTCCCTCTACTACTAGCCCACACAAGTCCTGGACTTAGGGGATGCATAATTAACTAGAATAGTACGAGGTTAAAAACAAACAACAATTAAATGTAATTACCTGAATTACCTGAAATAAAGTATTAAATATTTTTATATACCTGTTAGAAATAATTTTTCTACACAAATAAACACGGCAAAGAAGCGCCATATTTAGTTTTAAGGCATATGTAGTTCCGACACGCTCGAGAGTGCTCCTACCATGCATATTGGTGTTAAACTTTCCTACACGAAGCACTGAAAATTAATGTAGCGCCACTTCTAGAAGCTCCCCATAAAAAATTCAAAAAGCAAAATGAAGCCAGATAAATAAAGAATGTTTTAATATGGGTAACGTAAAAAAAATCCATCTTTTAAAAATTTGTCAGCAAAAAAATTTTTTTTTTTCAGTGTAAAAAAAAATGGAGGTCAACATTTGAAAAAAATCTTTTAAAGTCTTAAAAGCACATCCTTTTTTTATAAGTGACCCGAATTTGATTAAAAAATATTCATAAAATAAATTCTACAGTCATTTGGAAAAAGGTGTTTTTTTTTCTAAAACACCCTGTATATAAAAACTGTGCGGTCGTAGCCCAAATCTGAAAACAGATTTGAAATCAGAAGAAAAAATGCTTCAAGATAAGATAAAATTATATTTTCTCTGTGGGACAGTGTTATCAACCGGCAATCCTAGAGAAGCTAGGGCTGCCGTATTTTCTTGTACGATATTTATTAAACTACGAAGGGCTGGTGCAGTATCTGGAATATGGTTTGGAAAATTACATATTTTATTCCAATATGCAGATACTAGCAACCTTTTATTTTGATAACGAGAAACGAGCTGATTATACGCAGTGGCGTAATTATTTCCTAACCGAACTGACTAAAAATTGATATTTTTCAATTGTAGATAACTGGTTACTGCAGTGAACTAACGATTGGAATAGCTCAAATCAACTGGTCCATTCACTTTGATTTCCATCAAAAATTGGAATATTTATTTTTGCTAATTTTATATTTTTCGAACTTGAACCTGTGTCCCTATTTGAACTTTCCCCGAAAAGTTCCGAAAATAAAACTTGAATACTACAATACGTTTCGTGAAACCTGGAACGTGTTTTAAATTCTTTTTCAATATCTTTCTTTTTATCCGCGGTAATAGCAACAGCGCCGCTGGAAATCAACTCCAGAATTTCTTCACTCTTTTTCTCGCAAACTTTAAATGCTAACTCTAACAAGTTCTGTTGAGCTTTGAACTCCGGGAGATGAGATACATCGGTCTTTGCTAAATATCCAACAACAAGAATTTTCTTTATACGACTTTTTATATAGAATTCGCGTTCATGTGACAGAATATTATATTGATCCATATTGGATGACACAGTCCAAATTTCAAATTGATAAATTTATACTGTAAACTTTTTTTTTGCAACGAACGATTTTTTGCTACTTTAAGTTTACAGAGTTTTTTATCGATAACCGACCGAACAATTTATACGAATTTAATAAAATTTAATATTTAAATAAACAATTTTTACGACGAGAGTCCAACGAACGAAATGACCCAAGATTATTTACTAAAAAATCAAATTAAACGAAACCCGAAAGGTACTTTAAATTCGGTGACGAAGAAACAAATATATGTCTAAATTAGATAAAAAACTATGCCTTCGATAACTCTCTAACTTAGCATATAGCGACTTTAAATTAACGAAAACAAAACGAGCGATAGTGGACTGCGTAGGTTGGGGGTGTAAAATAAGGATGTAGAAAGGGAAAGAGGGATGTCACTACCTTGGTTTGATGCAGCTGATGTTCCTGTGCACAGGGCTGGATTCTTCCTGATGATGATGTAGTGAGGATAAAAATGGTGCTTGGAAACGATAATATTTTACGGCCACGAATAGGTTTTCCGACAAATATTTGTAACAACTTTTCGAATATTAAACGACGATTTTAAACGATACCGACATCTTTCACGAACGATTTTATAGTTACTCTTTTGACATTTTACAACCAACTCTTGCTTCGCGGAAAATTAACCTAACCTAATATATGCGCATGATTCAAAAAATACCAACTTGATAATAGTTAATCAAAAAATCACTAACGATTTGAATTTCAAAATAACGTATAAAAAAATATAATTAGGTAAATTAAACAATAATACTATTTATGCTATTGGATTTTCCATGTTTTTATTTTTGATTTTTGTTGGTTTATTTGTTTAACAAAAGCACTTTCAAGTTGACGTCTGTGATCACAGGTAAATATTTTGTGGTTTTTGTTTTTGAAGTATTTTCTTTCGTGAAAGATTTCTTTGAAGTCAAACCACTAGTCCAGGCCACCACATTTATTTTTAAATCCTACCTTGATCTAATATCCTTTCAGATCTCTCCGTTCTCTTGACCCATAAACCCAACTACTGTAGGAAAAAAACTATTTCAGAATCATTACCAAAGGCAGTGTATCAGCGGTGGAGTGGTTAGTTTTCAGCCAATTGGAAAGATAAAAATTTTGTAAAAACTTGCTAGTGTTAACTAAGTTTGTGAGTAGGAAGAATTTTCGCTAACTCCATAAAAAAGGATTTTGGTTTACAGGTATTGCCGGTTGCTGGTATCCAATTAAGAGGTTTGGACTTTTTGCAGTGGATCAGAAAAATGTTGGAATCATATATTAGGTTTGATTGAGTTTTTCGATATTTTGTTATAGTTTAACAGATATTTAGGGTAGTTTAAAATTTAAAAAAATGGTTGTCATTTTTGGCATTGTTTGATTGAAAAGTGTGAAGGCAGAAATTCGGTCCAGTGAAACGTTGTTAGAGTATGAGGGGCGTAGGAAAAAAATAGGTACCCTTGAATGTTCACACTTGTTGTTTTGGTCTGATTCAAGTATAGGTGATTAAAGTAAGTGAAAATGTTATGGGCAAGATCACACCTAAGTTTTAAAGAGAGCAAAAAGGAGTCTTCTAAATCGAAATCTGCTAGAGAAATTTTAATTTTGTTGTTTTTTTGGTTTGGTTTTTGTCTTTTGGTTAACTTGTCACTGCAGGATTTTGGGCCAACGTCTGAGGGGCGCGCCCGGGCGTGGAAAAGTTTCATACATTTTTCAGGGTCACACAGTCCTCTGCACGGTTTTAGGTAAATGGTTGTGGTCAGGTCTTTCAATTAGCCCTGTAGTTCTGTTTTGTTTTTGTGGGCTCCTAGATTGTTTTCCTGTCGTTTTTTTACTTGTGTCTGCTTTAGGTTTGTTGTATAGCGAAGTCCGCTTGACCAGAAAAGGGGAGAAACAATTTAGTTTCAGATATTTTGGGAACTTTTCCAGCACGGTTTGTTTTTAGACTCAGATGTCACTGATTCAGAGAAACAAACCAAATTTAAGAATTTAAAAACAGGATTTAACATAGTTTCGAAAGGTTATATAAAACATTAATACTGCGAATTTTATTTTCATGTCATGGTTGTCCAAAACTGGAAAAAAATGTTTACCGAGATACCTAAAAGCTTTCAAGTATTGAGGGCTGTGGAAATCGGATGAGTTTCCATTCTGTCACCCATCTAACTTCAAGAGGGGCGTATAAAATGGATCCATTAATTATTCGTGATTTGGAATATAAATATTAAATCAAAAAAGTTGTCGTTAAAAATTAAAAATAATGTGTTGTGCAGTGTTCGTTTAGTTCGTTGAGCAGTGTATTAAAATAATAATAATAAATGTTCTTTATTGGCTGACCAATAGGCTAGGCTATTGACCGAAGTCCTTCCGCTCTTTACAATTTGTTTACAAAGTTGTTTCTTAATTTTATAATACAGTGTAACTTAAAAAAAAAAAAATATATATATATATATATATATATATATATATACACGGTGTCCCACGGTAGACAAATCAGTCAAACTGTGGCGTTATTAACAAAGATATCAACATGAAACTTTTACCAGTCAATATGGACCTAATTATCTTCAATTGACCCAAAACAAAAGTTTTCTACTCTTTTTTGGTTTTGAGCTAGAGCTCCACACATGCACTTTTAAAAGCATAACAATACTTTCAAATGGCAAAATTAAAAAAAGTAACAATTTTTCTTTATCATATAATAGTTTTTTTCGTTTGGACTTTGGACTAAAAACAATAATTTTCGATTTAAATTTTATAAAACCTTAAAAAAGGGCAATTGCATAATGGAATGACCCCGCTATGGCAAAAGAGTAGGATGCCTTGAAATTAAATTTTTTAAATAAGTCGTATATGATGACAATAAATGTCAAATTTGATTTTACATTATAATCAAAAAATTAACAAAGCAAGACTATTATAAAACCAAGTTTTGAATGCCAAAATGATAACTTTAGAAGTAAAGAAAGAAATTATTTTAACTTATGGAGAATGTGCTCAAAATTTAAGAGAAACAATGAGAAGAATAGTAGAAAAGTTCCCCGATGATAGTATTAGTTACTTTAGCGTACGAAGAACTGTTAATTTATTTTTGGATACTGGGGAAGTGAGGGACATAAAAAAAGTTTGCGAAAGTCCAGTAACCAAAGATCCTGAAACTATAACTATAATTCAAGAAGCTTTATTAATGATCCCCACATGTCTACAAGGATAATCGCAAGGGAACATAATTTATCACGCACATTATTAAAAATTCTAAATTACATCCGTATAAATTATGTCTCAATCAAGAGTTACATGGGAGGGGTTTTGAAAATAGGGTTCGATTTTGTGATGAACATTTGGAATTAACAGGGGATGATGAGGACTTTTCTACCAAAATTTTGTTTAGTGACGAATCTACATTTAAAAGCAATGGAGTTGTCAACAGGCATAACATGCATTATTGGTCTGTTGAAAATCCGCATTGGGTTAGGCATGTTGACAACCAGCGGATTTGGTCTTTAAATGTTTGGGGAGGGGTACTGGGGGATTCGGTTATTGGACCTTACTTTTTTAATGGACATCTAAATGGGAACATGTACCTAATTTTTTTGCGTGATGAATTACCGGAACTTTTTGAAGACGTACCACTAAATTTGCGAAATGACATAATTTTTATGCAGGATGGGGCTCCTGCTCATTATTTTCATGAGGTGAGGACTTTTTTGGATGAGACTTATAATACATGGATAGGTCGTGGTGGTCAAATTGCCTGGCCAGCAAGATCACCCGATTTATAACCCCGTGTGATTTTTTTTTGTGGGGATTTGTAAAGGACAGGGTTTACCGACAAGCTCCCACCACTCCTGAAAATATGCGTCAAAGAATCGTTGAAGCATTTAACGAAATAACACCGGTAATGCTTCAACGAGTCAGACATAATTTTGAAAGTAGGCTTTTTATGTGTATTCAGGAGGATGGGAGAA
This sequence comes from Brachypterus glaber, assembly GCA_958510825.1. NCBI lineage: Eukaryota > Metazoa > Arthropoda > Insecta > Coleoptera > Kateretidae > Brachypterus > Brachypterus glaber. The sequence goes on along the minus strand of OY294047.1, from coordinate 21,672,588 downwards.
CTTTTGAACATTTACGAAACGACTATGACTAACTACTTTACAAAAAGACAGATAGATACACAGACAGAGTCAGACATCTAAACAAAATTAAATTGCTTTATCGTGTTAAAAATGGGGGCTTCTTATGTAGACGATGTGGGGAAGAGGATCAATGCAGATACATATTAACTTGCTGCTTGATTTGAATCCATTTGAATCGTGGAAGACTCGCAAAGAATTAGAATTATTTGCTAATAATAAATTTTGTGAAATGGCATTTATATTCCCATGATTCTCTGAAGTTAGATGCGTAATTTTGACCTTTTTTCATCAGAACTGGAGTGATTTGGGAAAACCTAAGGACTAACATAGATTTATTTGAAATATTGTACAAAACAATTCTAATAACACTGAAAATATTCTAGAAAGGCGTAATATTTTGTAGATGTATGGAATTTGACACAATGATGAGTTAATTAATTCAAATATCATAAATACGTCTTGCGTTTCGCATATTAATAAATAATATTAATAATAACAATCAATTTGAAATTTTAACTTATGAGAATTATTCTTAGTATCATTTAACTTTTAATTCCAACCAAAATGTACGTAATTAATTACATAACAATAAATTAATTGACTAAATAACCCATAATATGACAGTTTTTTTCCTTTGTTCTTCTGTATTTGGTCTAATTTTGGTCTGGTTTGGTTCAAAAAAACAAAACAAACGACTAAGAACAAAAGCACGAAGTAGGACTAGATGAAGTGACCCTAATATGCAGGGCCGGACAGAGCCAGCCCGGGCCCCGGTGCAACTTTTTACTCGGGCCCCCATTTTTTCAAAACATAATTGTCCCATGCAGGCCTGCAGCTAATGCACTGAGGGCCGAAGCGGCGCCCCCATTCATTAACTAAGCGCCGCAGTCGAAATTTTTTCCAAATTATGTTAATTTCTGACTGTTTTATTTTCATAGTTCAGCAAGCTTAAGTATGTAAAAAATAATAAAGTCTTAGCGCCGCAGGCGAAATGTTTTTCAATTTTGATAGCTCTGGAGCCGCAGGCAATTTTTTTACAAATTTTAAGCTTTTGCAAGCTTGAACTAAAAAAAATACGTAGGTAAATTAGCCCTAGCGCCGCGGGCGAATTTTTTTACAAATTTTAAAACACTAGTAACAGTGCACTATTATTTTTTACAAAAATCCAAAAACTTCTGTCGCCGGGCCCCCTTCGAGCCCGGGCCCCGGGTAATCTGTACCCCCTGCACCCCCCTGAATCCGGCCCTGCTAATATGAACCAGCTGCAACTTCATGCAACTGCGAGGGAAGGGGGTTCTTTACAAGCTAATTAATTATGGTTTTTAAAATCTCATAATTATAAAACATGTTTTATCATAAGTTGTCCAATAGGTTTTATAATAACTTGCTTTACCAATACTTTTATTATGATATAGACTTGACTTTGTAAAAAAAACTGCTAGATTAATCTAAGATTAATCCAATCATACCAATTAAAAAATTTGATTGAGCGCAAAAAATCAAAATTTATTAGTAATTAAGTAATACACTCTGTAGTATAAAATACCCTAGTCCAGAAGGTCCTTACTAAGTCTAAGTAAAAATCTAATTTATAACATTAGATTTTACATTAATTTTTATCGTGAACGTCATATTTGCAAACATTTATTTTCATAGCATCCTCTCTTTTACATTAGCGGGGTCATTCCATAATGCACTTACCATTTTTTACCGTTTTCTAAAATTAAAAATTTAAATAGAAAACTATTGTTTTTAGTAAAAAAACTATCATATGATAAAGAAATGATATTATTTTTTTAAATTTTGGCGTTAAAAAATGTTATTATGCTAAAAAAAAATTCTGTTTGTTGCTCTAGCCTAAAAACAGAAAAAAGTACAACACTTTTTTCTGGGGTCAATGGAAGGTAACTAGGTCTATATTGACTGGTAAAAAATATATTTTAATAGCTTTGATAATAACGCCACAATTTGACTGATTTGTCTACCGTGGGACACCGTGTATATATATATCATGTTAATAGTTAAATTATAAAAAAAATTAAAGAAAAAAAAAATAAATTTATATGTTGTATTTAGTTGTTTAGTCTATTTTCTAAAAGTGTCTCCCAAATGGTTTGTCTGTTGTATTGTCGGTTCAGATTAGTTCCATGTTTTGTTTCTTAATTAAATTATTTATAATACAGTGTAACTTAATATATATATATATATATATATATATATATATATATATATATATATACAGCCTGTTCCAGAACTCGCGTACCGAAATTTGAGGGTATATTAAAAACCCTCAGGAAAATATGAAAACAATTTCAAAAAAAATCCATCTTCGTTCAATTCAAAAATAAGAACGCTTTAAGTGGACCAATACTGTTGCTGATTATGAATTACCATTAAAGGTTGAATTTGTAGCTATGGAAGCAAATTTAATTATTGCAGGTACATATTCTGTAGGTTGACATGGTGATTAATGTGACATAAATATTTTTTAATGTCATAAAAAAATATCAAAACTTTCATGATGTTTACTTCAGAAGAGTATTGCGAAATGCTAATTTTATATGGCGAGTGTGGCCGGAGTGCTTCAGCTACATCTGTAGAATATTCTATTCGTTTTCCCAATAGAGAACATCCTAGCAGAAATGTTATTTTAAGATTGGTGCAAAGGGCAAGAAATTCTGGAAATTTAACTCCAAACAAAAAAGAGATTGGAGGCGCTCCGCGAACTGCAAGAACTGTTGATAATGAAGAAGCTGTCATTCAGGCTTTTGAAGAAGAACCTGAAACAAGCCTTAGTATCGTGGCTAGAAATCTTGATATGTCTAAGACCTCTGTTCAACGAATTCTAAAAGGTGAAAAAATGCATCCCTTTCATTACACTCGAGTACAATGCTTGACACCGGAGGACTATCCTTTACGAGTCGAATTTTGCACATGGCTGTTGCAGAAACATCAAGAAAATGAAAACTTTGTAAAAAGCATTCTTTTTACGGATGAGTCTGGGTTTCAAAGAGATGTTTTTTTTTAATTCAAGGAATTCTCATGTTTGGGGACAGGAAAATCCCCATGCCTTTAGGCAAGGAAATCCCCAACGAAGGTTTTCCTTGAATATTTGGGCCGGAATATTGGGAGATGCTATAGTAAGTTATTTTGAGAAATAAACCACCATAAAATGCTTAAAATATTTGTTTTTAGGTTGGACCCCATCCTGGCAGATTGAATGGCGAAACCTACACTAACTTCTTAACTTAATATATGGCGTCTTCACCAAATTCTGTTGAAATAGTAATTAAATAAAAATAATTTTAATTTGTTTCATAATTTAATAATTATTACATGTTAAAAATTATTCTCAAACACATGTTGCAAAAAAGTTCTCAAAAAGTTTAGTATACACAGAAAAAATGTTTTCTTATAAATATATAGTTAATATATGGCGTCTTCACCAAATTCTGTTGAAATAGTAATTAAATAAAAATAATTTTAATTTGTTTCATAATTTAATAATTATTACATATTAAAAATTATTCTCAAACACATTTTGCAAAAAAGTTCTCAAAAAAGTTTAGTATACACAGAAAAAATGTTTTCTTAAATCAAGAATATTGTGATTCGTATATAACAATATTGTATATTTGTATATACCACGGTACAATCAAATTACATATATGTTTTAAAAACTATTGCAAAAAAGTATAATCACAAACATAAAAATGTTTGACGCTATTGCTTAAATATATTTTTTAGAATAGTTGTTTTAAGTGTGGTTTGTCAAGCGCGCCTAAATTATACAAAAAGTGTAATTACACACAGAGAACTGTTTCTTAAATCAAAATATATCACATTTTTTGTGTTATACCTAATTACAGATTTTATCTTGTTTCAAAAGTTGGCAAACAGTATACACACAGAAAAATGTTTCTTAAATCAAAAATATTGTTATATCACATTTGTTTTTTCTGTGTTATACCTAATTACATATTTTGTCTTGTTTCAAAAGTTAGCAAACAGTATACACACAGAAAAATGTTTCTTAACCCTTACCCCCCCGAGACTAAACTAATGATAATTTTTCGATTTAATTGTGTTTTTTGCTATACCTAAAAAAAAGAAAAAAAAATAAAAAATACATTTTTTTTTAGTTTCTGTTTCCTTTGAGTTTCAGGAGAGTGGTATTATACCGAATTAAATTTGAATATTTGTTTGCATACATAGAAAGTCTATAAAAGTATTTTGGATTAATATTACCTTAAAGAAACAATTAAGCAAAAAGTGTAATTACACACAGAGAAATGTTTCTTAAATCGAAAATATTGTTATATAACATTTTCTTTTTTCTGTGTTATACCTAATTGCACATTTTATCTTGTTTAAAAAGTTAGCACAAAGTATACACACAGAAAAATATTTATTAAATCAATAAATTGTTATATACACAAGTATTCTCAAACAGACTTTTTCTGTGTGTAGCAGTATTTTATTATTAATGTACTGAGAAAAAAAATATTTTAATAATAATATAATTGTATTTCTTTGTGTATTTATCTTAATTTATGTACAATTAAATTGCATATTTGTTTAGACTTTTTATATTATAACTAATTGTATATTTTATCTTGTTTCAAAAGTTAGCAAAAACTATACACACGGAAAAATATTTATTAAATCAAAAAATTTATATACAACAGTATTCTCAAGCAGACTTTTTCTGTGTGCAGCAGTATTTTATTATTAATGTACTGAGAAAAAAAATATTTTAATAATTCAATAATTTTATTTCTTTGTGTTTATATTTATCTTAATTTATTAATACACCGTACAATCAAATTGAATATTTGTTTCAAATTTAAAATACTATTGTTGCTATATTATAGCGAAAAAGTGAAAATATTTTACAAACACAGAAAAATAAAATCTTAAATCAAGAATATGCATTAACGGAGATTTTTATTTTAGTAATTATATACTTATAATTTAATACATTTTAATACAAAAAAATTACTGGGGAAAATGTACTATACCATTTACTATGAATATAATGAAAAAGTATTGCTTTTTGTGGAATATTTTTATTCGTTTCAAACTTTAATTTAAAATCTACACACACAAGATTTGATTTATTTCTAATCGGTTTTTGCAGCTCCTTAACAATTTTTTTTCTTCAGTTATGAGGGTTTTATTTTCTTAAATTATTAAAATCAACAATTCCAGATAACGGTATTTTAACATGACTTTCTGTCTTACTTTGTTCAATTTTTTCTAATCTATTATTTATATCTTTACTTGTACTATTTATTTTATCATGTAGCTCCTTAATTTTATTTTGTAAGGCAACTAACTCTTTATTTATATCTTTGCTAGTACTATTTAGTAGTAACTGTATGGAATCTTGTAATTCTTTTTTAAACACCTTTTCTCTTTCTCCCAGTGAATCTTTTAAAATTTTTATATTATCCATTGCATTTTTATAACAATTATCGACATACGATTTATTAGAACAATCGAGAGCATTTTTAGGTTGTAAAACATTAACCAATTTTCTATTTTTTACATTCACATTACCCTCAGAGTCTAAAGATAATACTTGAGGCTGAGGTCTTATATTTATAGGTTTTTCTGATGTCAAAGAAGAACGACCAAACTTATCAACACCCATTTTAAAAATAACTACTTTATACAACTATGTATGCATTTATTCATTAGCCTTTGTTACACTGAAAAAAAAGTTATATGAAAAATATACTTTTTATATTTTTTATTTAAAAATATAACACAAAAATAATAATTTAACAGCTCAGCCTAGGCTAAATTATAAAAATTTCATAACAATAAGTGAAAAGTATTTTATTATCAGTCAAAAAGTCAAATTGCATTCTAAAAGTACACACAGAAAGGTATTTTTATTTATTATACGTTTTCTTTGAATCCAAATGTCTAAAATTAAAGACATTTATACTAAAGTGTTTTTCTAAACAACTTTTACATAAGTCCGTCAGTCTGTATGTTATGTATTCTTGTTCGCATGATAAGTCAAGGAAGAACAATCCGATCAACTCAAAATTTTCAAGAAAAATCAAGGAAACTAAGCCTATTGAAAATATCAATGATTTAAACTTTATTATTTTATTTATATCTTTTTCCTTATTTTAGAAAAAAAAATGTTTTTATAAAAAAATTCACAAAAGGTGGAAAGTATTACTTTACAGCCATAACAGATAAGGTGTCGTTTACAGGGAAGATTGAAAATTGTGAATGTATTTGTCAAAATACAGAAAGTAGTTACAAAAAAAGTCGTTTTAAATTTTTATATGTATATTTATTAAACGGCTGTTATCTCGAAAACAGTACTAATTTAAAATTTTAATTTAAGGCTTAACTAGAAGATATGGAAGCCTCCAAAAAAGGTTTTGTAAACTAGTATTTACTTAAAAACATTTTACTATTTTAAGTAATTCAGAATGTAATGCTTCGAATTCAACGGTATATTCTCAACAGCTCTCATAATTTTTGGTATAAAGGATAAATAGATGTACAATTTTTTATATTTTAAAATTTTACTTTTTAACAAAATATATATATATATATATATATAAATAACGTAATATATAAAAATATTATCAAGTATATAAAATAAACATATAAACATACAAATGAATTAAAGTAATTTTTTTATTGAATTACTAAGTGCTTTATATAGAATCATGTAATATGCAATCATGTAATATACGTAAATTGTTTGCTGCTTTCAAACTCTATTTTTACATACATTTTAGAGTATATTCAGTATACAGTAGTTTAATCTTAAAAAATAAACGTTCAAATCAGTTATATCAATATTCTAAAAAATGTATTATTGTAACATATTTTTTACTATTAATATTTAACATATCTTTCCAAATTAAGGGGCTGTTTTGACTGACAAAAAAGTTAGCAGATAAAGATCTTATAGCAAAAAAAAGTTTAAAAATATAGTAAAAATTTATTTTAAGGTAGGAGCGTATCCTTTCTCTTTTCACTTTTTAATAGGTATCTTAACAGAGGTAACAACCAAACAAAATGTATCAGTGCTTATTCCTGAGCTTTTTGAGATCATACCCCAAATATCATTAAAAGTAACCTTTGATGCTTCTTGAAAACGAAGCCAACCCTCACCACGTTTGAAGTCCTTTGAGCAAAAGTTGAATCCAATTTGATCCGTAGGACTAACTCCCTCCGTTCCTTTTTGAATAATTTCATTAATGGCTTCTTTCATCCATAATACTGGTTCTTTATCGAGTGGTACTGGTTTTACGTTAAATTATATTGTTCTATATTGAAGATTAAACTTTTTAACTTCCTTTATAAAGTTTTTATTAATTTCAACCTTATCCATTTTAAATATTTTTAATAACAGCAACAGTGAGTGACTGAACAGAATAACTAGCTGAAATCTTCTCCTTTGCATATACTGGAAAAAAATATCAATTTTATTGTGAATGCTACACAAAAAAAAAAAGTTGAAATTTTTTAGATTTTTTGAATTTTATTTATATTTTTTTATAGTTTTTTAAAAAAAATTGGCAGCCTAAAACTAGACCTATGGTATAAAATATATGTAGCTTAAAGCGTTATCTTGGTCACAAATTTTCCAGACAGCCAGTCAAAATTTTTTTACTAAAGAAAGTCTTTCCTCGGTGAAAGTAATAGTTATAAGAAGATGATAATAAACAGCATTTAAAAAAAAATTCACTAATGTTGTACTGTTAAAACACTAAAAATCAGTGTCGTTTTAAGGATTTAGGTTATAACCACAAATTATTCTTAATCCTATCTTAACCTTATCTGAATTTTATCTTAATCATATCTGAATCTTATAGCTTATAAAAAGCTTGATAGTTTTAGAGTTCTCAATTTATAATCATGTCTCTGACATTCACCCTGTCAGGATATACAAGTCTCTTGTCACAAGAATATTACCCTCCAATAGAACTTGACCCTGATTATCAGTCTACCAAACTATAGGTCTGCGGTTCAAACCCGCAACAGCTGAGACTTTTTTAAAAAATTATTTTCTACAGCTCCCTAATTATAAATTATAATTTGTAATATATGCATACGATCTTGACCTTTTCAGATAACAAGGTTCTTTGGTAATATTATTTGAATAACAAGTTGTTTATTTTAACCGATTTGTCTGGCTAGGCAGTCCGGATCCTTGGACTCATTTACACCGCTAGGTGGCGAAACCCTCTGGTCATTGTCGTCAGCCGAAGAACAAAAAAAAATCCTGAAAAAAAAAATTTTTTTTTTAATTTTTTTTTTTCAGGATTTTTTTCAGGACTCGCTGATGTCTTCAGCTGAAGAGGTCCTCAGGTTAACACAGTGGGTTTAAAGCCCGCTAGCCCTACTACTACAGCGAAATGAATGCGGAGTTCTGTGCTGTTGAACTGATCGCCCCTAAAGGTTGCATTGTTACTGTCTATAGGCCGTATGATGGGGACTTTGTCACGTTTATGGAAAAGTTTGAACAAATGATGGATTTTCTATGAGGTATGAGGAAATGTAAATTTAAGAAAATAACTATTGTTGGTGACTGTAATGTCCATTTTGATGGATCATCAAATCACCCACGAGATCTACCTCGTTTTGAGTTGTTTAAGAGTCTGATTGGGTCATATAATTTAAATATTACTATATCAGATTTTACTAGAATAAAAAAACGATCCTCGTGCATCGACAATGTTCTAACAAATTATAGCAGCGAGGATGTGGGCACAGGTGTAATAGAACCATGTTTTTCGGATCACCTTGGCCAGTTTTTAGTTTTTAAAAATTCTCATAAACAAATCCCAAGCCCTATTCTTAAGCGTAAGATAGACAGGTCCGGATTGCTTTTATTTACAGAAAATATTTCAAAAGCCAATTGGCAAGTATTTAAACCTGGTAATAAACAGGATGTGGAAGTGCTTGCTAATGTCCTTATAAATACTTACAAAAAACAAAATGAAGAGTGTTTTCCTTTAACAAAATTCAAGGCCTCAAAAAATAACGTACCAGTTAAATGGCACAATCGGTTCTTACTGGATCTTAGAGATGCTGTCCACTACCAAAAAACAAAAGCCAACGCATATAAATTAGAAAAAGATAACCATAAATTTAAACTGTTAAGAAATGAATACAAAAAGCAAATAAAAAACCATAAAAAAAATGCACATGAAAATTTTATAAAAAATTCTTCCAATAAAGGTAGGGATACATGGAGGTTGATAGAATCTCTAAGACCCAGTAAGAAATCTAGGATTGACTCAGACATATCTAAAGACGAGTTCAATAATTTTTTTTCATCTGCTGCTAAGGACATAGTAAGCACGATACCCAACTCTGAAGTTAGTTTTAATAAATATTTGCATATGGCTCCAAAAAACAGAAATTCTTTTTTCTTGGAACCAGTAACCCCGAATGAGGTATACAATGCAATAATGTCCCTCAAAAACTCAAAGTCTACTGAAATATATGGACTTAGTGCCATACATGTAAAAAGCACAGCTGAATGCATTAAATTTCCCCTTACGGACCTGTTTAACTTATGTTTTGAGCAGGGAAAATTTCCTGAAAGCTTTAAGCTGGCCAAGGTGATTCCAATCCACAAGAAAGGAAGCCATAAAGATCCTAACAATTTTAGACCGATTTCAATTTTACCAATTTTCGGTAAAATTTTTGAATACTTAATAAAAAAACGAATTGTAACTTTTTTTGAAAAAAATAATGTTTTTAGTAATAGACAGTACGGATTTCGTAAAGATCGATCAACAATTTTAGCTATCCTAAAACTTCTTGAGGAAATCATTGAGGGCCTTGAGCAGGGAGAACTTGAAGCTCTAACTCTGTTCGACCTGACCAAGGCCTTCGACTGCTTCCCGCATCCTAAGCTGCTGGAAAAGTTGAAACATTTTGGCATCAGGGACTTATCACTTTCTTTATTGAAGTCTTATCTCTCAGACAGAAGGCAGTGTGTTTTTTTTAATAATTCTCTATCAGATCCTATATATCTTCTATATATCTTTATAGGTGTTCCTCAGGGCTCCATCCTAGGACCCATACTTTTTTTAATTTTCATAAACGACCTCCCCTTCTGTCTAGAGCCAGAGAAGACTTTATTTTTTGCTGATGATAGCACAAAATTAAATTCAAACAAGGATATTAATATGCTTAAAACATTATGTATAAATACTGAGAAAAAAATGGAGGATTGGTTTTACTCAAACAGTCTTAAACTAAACAAGGACAAAACACAAAAAATAATTATATCTTCAAAGAATAAAGTCACAAATAATAGTTGTGTTAAGCTCCTTGGTGTGGTGATTGACGATTCTTTAAAGTGGACAGGTCATATTGATTATCTAATACCAAAACTCTCAAAATCAATATTTTTAATAAGAGAATTAAAAAAATCAATGCATGAAAGTATTTTACTGACAACCTATTACGCAAACTTCCACTCACTTATGAGCTATGGTACTATCCTGTGGGGTAATAGCACAAATTCAGCCAAGATATTTTCACTGCAAAAAAGATGTATCAGAGTTATTGCTGGTGCGGATTACAATGAACATTGCCAGCCCTTTTTTATTTTATATGGTATTCTGCCGCTACCTTCAATCTATATACAGCAAACTCTTTTGGAAATTCACAAAAATTTTGATAAATTTGAAAAATTTACAAACCAACATAGTTATCCAACTAGCTCAGCTAGAAATTATTACCTTTTAAAAAATCACAGTTTTAAATATTGCATTTCAATTAATAACAGTCCAAACATCAAAATTTTCAATAAACTGTCTGACAGCTTTAAGGGCCTAAGTTCAGTTCAGTTCAGTTCAGTTCAGTTCGTTTATTGGTCTTTAAAGATGTAATATTACATATCGACAAGTCAGTATTTCTTATATCTAAAATAAATAAATGAATAGGAAACAATACATTAAAAAATAGGACAGACAAACAATAAAGATAAAATAAGTACAATTAAAATGACAAGTATAAATAAAAAAATATAAATAAAAAATATAAATAAATATAAATAAAAAAAAGCATAACAGCTCATATGAATAAAATAGGTCCACAATAATTATATAGCATATAACAATGAACAAATTAACAGACAAAAAAAATAAATAAATAAAATTATATTATAGGAGTTTCTTTATTGTTAATATAACAGTCCAACGAATAAAAACACTTTGAAATAAGGAATTTTTTTAAATTATTTTTAAAAATTGTTATTCTTGGTATTTGTTTTATCTTATCAGGTAATATATTATATAAATAACCTCCCGCGTATAATGGAGATATTTTATATTGTTCACGCCTAGGTTTTTTTAAGCATATTTTATATCCACCTCTGGTGTTATATCTATGTAACTGACTATTTTTAACTACGTTATCTGTCTGTGTGTGCATATACGTAAGTATTTTGTACAGATATATACTTGTTAGTGTTAGTAGCCCATGTTTTTTAAATGTTTCTTCGCATGACTCATTATATTTTAACCTGAATATCAGGCGAATAAATTTTTTTTGTGTGATAAATAGTCTCGATAAATCAACAGATTGTCCCCATATAATAATATTATTGCTTAATAAACTGTATACTGTGGCATAGTATATATTGAGTAATTGATATGAGTCAAGGTAAGATCTCAAAACCAAAAAAGTGTAAAATGTTTTATTAAGTTTTGTGCATAACATATCGATATGCTGATGATAATTTAATTTTTCATTAAGTATAGTGCCTAAAAATGTTGCGGACTTACTGATGGGAAGTTTTATTTCAGAAAGGTTTATATTGCTTAGAACAGGTTTTCTCAATTTTGGTGTAAATTCTACCGCTACTGTTTTACTAAGATTATTTATCAGGTGATTTTTGTTACAATAATCTATAAAACTATTTATTACTGCTTGTATTTTATTTTTTAGTTCGTCTACATTTTTCCCAAAAATTATAACTGTTTTATCATCAGCAAACATAAAAGATATTCCTTCTATAATATGATCTGGCAGATCGTTAACATATAACAAAAATAGTAGAGGACCTAATGTCCCACCTTGAGGTGTGCCTATATCAATCCCAAATAATTCCGACAAAAATTCTTCAATACTGATCGTTAAAAACCTATCTCTTACGTATGAAATTAACCACTTATTTATAGGGTCCCTAATTCCCATGAAATTTAACTTTTTTCCTAGAAAACCTGGATCTAGGGTGTCAAACGCTTTTGTTAGATCGAAAAATAGCCCTACCACATAATTATTATCATCTAATTGATCATGGATACATTGAACCAATTCAATAGAAGCCGTTTCTATGGAGAAATTTTTCCTAAATCCATGTTGTGATTTTGTGAGTAGGTTATTTTTGTCCAAGTAATTTACTATTTGCTCATAGACCGAACGTTCTATAATTTTCGATATATTGCTCAACACACATACCGCTCTGTAATTTTGAATTAGCATTGGATCTCCCTTTTTAAATACTGGCACCACTTTAGAGATTTTTAGTTTATCTGGGAATTTACCTAATATAACTGATCTATTTATTATTTCCGATAAGTAAGGAGAAATTTCTTCCGCGCAATTTTTTAAAAGTTTTGTTGAGATTTCATCTATGCCTGTTGAGTTTTTATTATTTAATTTATGTATGATGTTTTTCACATCATATTCATCTACAGGTTTAAAAAAAATTGAGGATTGATTTTTGTTGTAATAAGTGGTACATTTATTTAAAGGAAGGTCCAACGAAGTTACTAACTTTTTTAAATCATTTGCAAAATAATTTCCGAATAAGTTTGCGATTTCTTTTTTCTCTACAAATGTAGTGTTATTATAATTTAAAACAATTGGCTGATACAATTTAGTTTTTCCCAGTTTTTCGTTGGTTATTTCCCATAAGGTTTTAGTTTTATTTTTTGATTTGTTAATTTTTTGATTGACGTAATTTTGTTTTTCTATCATAATTTTTTTATTTAGATAATTTTTCTGTATTTTATATTGGTCGGTGTAAATATCACTGGTAATACTTTTCCTGGCCCAGTTAAGTTTTTTAAGGTTTTCTAATTCTAGTAAAAGTTCTGGAGAAAAATTAATCTTGAATTTGCCATTTTGATTAATGTGTTTTTTTGTAATTTTCTTGGGAAAAGCTATTTCATAACACCAATTAAAATGGTCAGAAAATGAACTAAATATTTTGTTTATATCGCTTTCGACTTGCCAAGATTGCATATCTGGTTTATCTTTATTAAATAATGTTTTGAATTCAGCTATTGAGTTTTCATTAATTTTTCTATATGAATGTAATCTTGTTTGTTTGTTACTTACTGTTGGAAAATTCCACTGCAAAAAAAGTCCTAGGTGATCTGATATTCCAGGATTAATTATCTTGCACGTAGCGTCAGTTATATTGTTTGTGGTTATGATATAATCAATACAAGTTTCAGTTATTTTTTCTTTATAGCGACCTATTCTAGTTATTTCCCTATTTGTAGAGATTAATTGATAACAATTTAAAAAGTCTATAAGTTGTATTTTATCTTGATCGTTCTTTTCATTATCTATATTGAAGTCCCCAGAAATGATAAAGGTGCTGAAATTTGTAAATAGATAATTGCAAAGGGCAGATAGTCTTTTAAAAAAACATTTTATATCACTATTTGGAGTTCTGTAAACTGAAATTATTGCAACCGTTTTTTTAAATATTATACCCGAGCATTCGAAACAAAATTCTGTTGATATATCTTGACAGTATTGTATTTTTTTACATAAAGTGTGAATTTCTGTTTTTACATAAATTGCAGAGCCACCCTTTCTTATTTCTTTATAAAAATAAGTTACTAATTTATAACCCGGTATACCTACAATTTTTATGTTATGCTCTTTAAGATAATGTTCATTTAAACAGATAAAATTTGGTACAAGTTGATTACATAATAATTCTAAAAGATTAGTTTTATTCATTAGGCTGTCAATATTAAGATGTAACATTTTCCATGATTTATTATAGTCTAAGGTATTTCTATTGTCTCCGGATGCAATAGGCGTGGGTATATAAAATTTTGGGTTTGGCTTATTTCTTCCGCTATGGATACATTTGGGGTATTTGCAAGGTCAATTTGGTATAATCGTGAATCAATGTGTTGTTGGTAGATGTCTATGCTAGATGATGAACTTAGGTTAGATTCTATGTTGATAGTTTCCTGAAAATTGTTTCCCCTTAAACCTACATCCATTCCCGTTCCCGTTGCTTGCGTCTCTTGAATCTGCAAAGTGTCCACTGTCATTGGTTTTTCGTCACATTTAATAAAAATTAGAGGTTTCACGTTTTGTTCAAGATAATGTATAATGTTTTTTAAATTTTGAGTTATTGGCTTAACAGATTTTTTTACTTTGTTTACTTCCCAGTAGTATATGTTTCCTTCGCATATTCTGTTAGCTTTTGTTATGGCTTCATTTAGTTTAACATTGTACTTATAAATATTTTCGTTGATATGTTCATCATTTTTGTAATATATTGAAGCAAAAATGATATTTTTATCCCCTAAATTCTTTATTTTTGCGCATATATCCTTAAAAGGTGGATAACCTCTTCCTTCAAAATTATTGTTGCCGGCTGTGATCACAATGAAGTCATTTTTTGTGAATTCTTTTGATAAATGTTCAATATTTTTAATTACTTCCTGCATAACTGCCCCTGGTTTAATAATTGATGTCACGAAGTGGGTCTCATGTAACATATTTCTTATGGCTGAGTTAATACCTTTACCAGTTTCATCCCCTAAGATTAATATTTTATTTTTTGGTTTATATTTAGGTGTTTTTCTTGGTATTTCGTCCATAACATTGGTGTTGGCAGATTTAGTTACTGCTGTTTTCTGTGTTAACTCGTGTATCTTGGTGGTACTGGTCCCTAAGCTAACTTGCGTTTGTTTTGTTTTGGTAAATTTTTGAGTGACGTCTGCGTGCTTGTATTTATCAGAGTTCTTGGGTATAGTTCAAAACAATTGGATGTTTCTTCAGACTGACCTTGGTTGGAGCGAAAATTTTTACTAAGCTCGTTATTTAACTTAGTTAGCTTATCTATTTCATTCTTGCATTTTTCTAATGTGTTCATTAATTCAATGGAATCTTGCATGGTCTTCTGGAGCAGTGCAGTTTCATCCTTAAAATAATATTATTATCCTTAACGTTTAATTGAGTGTTTAATCGACTGTTTTTTGCGGATAGTACGTCAATTTGGTTACTTTGGTCAGAACTAATTACGCTTAATCTTACCACATCGTCTATGTTTGCACTAAGTTCTTTTTTCAGGTCCAGGCAGTTTTGACAATCTGCTTTATTATTTAATTTATTTTCTAATGATAAAATAGTATTTTTAAGTCCATAAATTTCTTCTTTATAGTGCCCTTCCATATCAAATGCATCTGCTTGAAATAGAGTGCTGGTCCTTTTGATTTTTCTTAATGCTGAGTCTTTTTCTTCTATTTCACTTTTCATATTGTTTATTTTTGTATTTAGAATTTCCAAGTTTATTTCATATTCCATATGTTTACTTTGACAATTTTGAGAACATATAATAGTATTATTTTCTACAGGTTTTACGTTGCTATCAGATTTGATGCAACGACTATGAACTATTTTATGACAGATGATGCAACAGAGTATTCTGCTACCTTTTGTTTTACAGCAGCCTAAAGTTTCCATATTTAAAATAATTAATACTTGATGAATGTACTGTTGTGGAAAATGTTGGTTCTTTATTCTTGTGCGATCTTAGTTCAATTTCCTTATCAGTAGCTGATAATCACAACACAACGAAAATAAACAATGTATTTACTTGATTTTATACTTAAAAGTTTAAAATTTCCACAGCACTATTTAATTTTATGACACTAGAGAGTTATTTCACTACTTACACTTTTTTTAATATTAAAAATTGTTTGTATTTTCATGAATTTTGAATTACATTTCGGAGCGAAAAATTAAGATGATTACACGGGACATTCTACTAACAGAAGGCTTTTAAAAGGGCGGTCATTTCAATGCTGAAGAAATTCTGTTTTTATTCCGTTGCGGAATACTTGGACACCCTACCGAGCTTATTGGGACCATGAAACCAAATTGTAAGTGTTTTTTTTTTCTAATTATTATATGTTTTTTTTAATGTATCTTGAACTTAGAGTATTTTGACTGACATGTGTATAGATTATGTAATCTGGGAACACGAAATAAATCTTATCTTATCTTATCTTATCTTACTTAGAAATAAATAAATAAAATTCAGTTATTGTATTTTTATTTTATTAATTTGTATTAATAATTTTCTAGCCAGTAAATCAATTAAAAGATCTGAGTTTCTAATTTAAAAAAAACACTACATTCAGCGCGCTGAATGGAGTTGCAGCGGCAGTTTGTTGCTGCCGTCTAAGACGGGTATCATAAAACCACCGCCGGATGGAGTGACCCTATAAAAATAGAATATTTGATAGCCTCTGTCGGTTTTGTCAAAATATAATAACCTAAAAAGATTCTAAAGTTGAAAGTCTTAAACAATGCACGAGTCAACCATTTAAATGCAACCATAGTTACTAATAAGTACGGAAAAACTAATTTTTAGGTAATTTAACATCAGCAACAGGATTGGTCAGATTAAATAGCTTCCTTTTTAATTAGTATTGAAGATGGATTTTTTTTTAAATTTTTTTCATATTTTCCAGAGGGTTTTTAATATATCCTCAAATTTCGGTACGCGAGTTCTGGAACAGGCTGTATATATATATATATATATATATATATATATATATATATATATATATATATATATATATATATATATATATATATATATATATACGGAGCGGTCCAAAAGTCACCCCCCCTACCCTCTTAACTTTTGAACCAGTTGTAATATCGACTTCAAATTTGGAACTTTTAAATAAGACAACTTAAACTATCTTTTAGCATATATTTAATACTTTCAGCTCTTAAAATGTTGGCAGGGGGGCATGGGGGCACGTTTTTTTAAATGGAAAGGGGGGTCGTGTAATACACCATTTTAAAGCTTATAAAATTCTACATTTAACTCCATATTTTTAAATTAAAAAAAAAATTGGGTTTAAAATGGGGTTGAAAATGCGTATTAATGTCAAAATTCCTCTAAACAAAAACAAATAATTTTTTTAAAATGCCTAATTTCATCATAAAAAAATGTTAATTATACTTTTAAACTAATTTTAGTTGACTTAAATGAAAATTTATAAAAAAAAAAACTTAAAAAATCGAATGTTTTAGCACAAAAAATTGAAAAATTAAAACCTTAAAAAACATTTTTAAAAAATTAAAAAAATTAGTTTAAATAGAGAATTTTATAAGCTTTAAAATGATGTATCACAAGACCCCCCTTTCCATTAAAAAAAATATAAAATATATGCTAAAAGATAGTTTAAGTTTAAGAGTTCTAAATTTGAAGTCAATATCTCAACTCGTTCAATAGTTAAAAGGGGGGGGTGACTTTTGGACCGCACTGTATATATATCATGTTAATAGTTAAATTATAAAAAAAATTAAAGAAAAAAAACATAAATTTATATTTTG
This sequence comes from Brachypterus glaber, assembly GCA_958510825.1. NCBI lineage: Eukaryota > Metazoa > Arthropoda > Insecta > Coleoptera > Kateretidae > Brachypterus > Brachypterus glaber. The sequence goes on along the minus strand of OY294047.1, from coordinate 21,654,948 downwards.
TATTTAGTTGTTTAGTCTATTTTCTAAAAGTGTCTCCCAAATGGTTTTGTACTCTTGTCTGTTGTATTGTCGGTCTTCTTGTGCAATGCAGATTAGTTCCATGTTTTGTTCTGATTTACTGAACTTGTTTGTCATTTTTTCCATTCGCAAAGTAATTTTTGTTGTGTTATATAACAGTGTGTTGCTAGGGTTGTGTAATGTTAAATGCAGATTCTAGAATTTTCGATAGTGGGAGAGGGGAAGCCGGAACGGCCGTTTTTTGTGAAAAGCGCGGGTAGGGAGTTTTGGGGGTCAGCAATATGAACGTGTGCGCTTTGTTTTGTTTTCATAGGTGCGTAATTATATGAATTTATAGGGAAAGTTTTGTTTATTTACTACTAAATAATGCCAAAATTTGTTAAAAGTTATTAATTATCCTTTGGCGGAAGTGTGTGCGAATATTTTTCTTTAAGAATAAACTTTAAATAGAGAGTTGTTTTTTTTTATATTTCTTCACATCGCATTTACGTTATTGTTTGGAGTAGACTTAAAGATTCTTTTTTTATGAAGGATTTTCTTTGCACTAACTTAAAATAAATAGAAAATATTGTTATTTAATCTTTATTCAATATTAAAAGGAAATGGAAATAGGGATTTTAATTTTATTCTGTTCAAAAATACTTATAAAATTGATAGAAAATTATCTATCTTCGTTAAAATCAAATGGACAGGAAACAGTGTATAGCACTATTTCATCCTTCTTGGGAATCGTCAGCACTGTACATCTTGTATGTTGTTAATATTGAAATAAAAACGTTAGATAGATATAAAAGATATGGTGCCATCTATTGATGTGGTCACTATTATCTGTTCACTTGTTCCCAAAAGGCAAATCGCATTTAAAATGCGACGGACCTAAACCATGATATGTACCTTTAGCCGGTATTGCAGAGTTTAATAAATTAAGAATCGACAGTACAAATTGATATACTGTCAGTCGGTTATAAACCGAAAAAATATATAGAAAATTATCTATCTTCTATAGTTTTCTTTATATTTTTTCGGTTTATATTCGACTGCCAGTATATCAATTTGTACTGTCGATTCTTAATTTATTAAACTTATAAAACTGTATTCAGGGAAATTCAAGAGAATAAGGGCGAATGTTTTCTTTTATAAAATAAAATTATTTTATAAAACAAGGTTTTCTATATGTTTAAATAATCACAAGAACTGTGTAGTTAGTTTCATAAAGAAAAGTACGTGGGTATTTCTACAGTAATGAGTCCAGTAACTTTTTTATCACTAAATTACCAAAATTACTTAAAAATGAAAGAAAATGGTCTTTACGGTTTGTAAATGCAAAGAACAGACACTATATCGAAAAAGAAAAGGTTCCGTTTTTTACAGTCTACGTATGTTTATATATTATCTCCTGAAACCAAACGCTTTATCCGATATCGACGATTTTGATTAAGGTTTATATTATTTGGGAAATATTCTGGGCGACTTTAAGGTTGCAAAAAAAAACAAAATGGCGTCTGCTGGACGTCATTGTTTGTGTTGGGTATAAAATTAGAGGAAATTTTTCGTAGGTAACTAAATATTAAATTTGGTTCACAAAAAATCAAAATGGCGGCTGCCAAACGTAATTTTTTATGGCAAAATAAATAAAAATTAAAAAAGATATATCAAGTAAAGGATTTGTTTAGGTTACATTATATTACATTTGTTTGCAAGAAAACAAAAATGGCTGCTGGACTGTGTTTATGACCTACTGATTATTTTTTTTTAAAGATGGTATCAAATTAAAGGATTTTTTTGTGGCTTATTAAAAAAGGACGGCTCCTAATTATTAAAAAAAGGAATAAAAGCCAAAGATTTATTCATATTGATATGGGTTCAGGTTTATTGTTTTGAATAAATAAATATTTAAAAACTTGGTTTGTAGTGAAAAATTTTTATTATTTTTATTTTTAATAATTAAGACCGTAAACACCCTGTATATTTATTTAATAATACGCCATCTTAGATTCGCCATTTTGAACGTTAATGCATTGATATTATTTAGTTTTTTTAGATGCTTCCAAATTAATTTCGTAGACCTAATAAACTTTTATTTATTGTAGTAAAAAATTGTTTTTAATAATCCGTAATCTTAAATTCGGCATATTGAGTCACCATTTTGAATTTTATAATATTATTATCAGGTATATTTATTTTTAATGGTATCCAACCCCCAAAATGCTATTATTTAAAGAAAATTTAAACTTTAAAGAAAATGTCCGCCATATTTAATCCGCCATTTTGAATTTTTTTAAATTAACACGTGATTTGAAATCAGCACCCCAAAAATACATTAACAGGTAAAAAAACCTAATTAATGTTTCCAAAAAGTGTTTTCTGAAAATGTGTGGCAGAACGGCCTATGACGCTGGAAGAACGATCTATGACGCTGGAAGAACGATCTATGACGCTGGAAGAAAGATTTATGACGCTGGCAGAACGGACTATGACAATTTTTAAAATTTAAGGCCCCTTTCAACATAATAAAAGTATTTGATCTTAGTGTTGGTACATCGATTGTACTTTTCAATATTACTGTTAAAAATAATATAAGAATTTGATTGTTCTCTTCAGTTTGTAATAAATAAATAAAGTAATTTAAAACTTGACAGAACGGTTCCATGTAGTTGCAAAACAATAATTTATAACTCCCCAACCAAATGCAATATAGTGGAACTTTTTTTTTAATCGAATACTATATTAAGTGGTTATCATTTTCAGTCCTATCCAAAAAAAGTGTTTTCTGAAAATGTGTGGCAGAACGGCCTATGACGCTGAAAGAACGATCTATGACGCTGGAAGAACGATCTATGAGGCTAGAAGAACGATCTATGACGCTGGCAGAACGGACTATGACGATTTTTAAAATTTAAGGCCCCTTTCAACATAATAAAAGTATTTGATCTTAGTGTTGGTACATCGATTGTACTTTTCAATATTACTGTTAAAAATAATATAAGAATTTGATTGTTCTCTTCAGTGGGTAATAAATAAATAAAGTAATTTAAAACTTGACAGAACGGTTCCATGTAGTTGCAAAACAAAAATTTATAACTCCCCAACCAAATGCAATATAGTGGAATTTTTTTTTTAATCGAATACTATATTAAGTGGTTATCATTTTCAGTCCTATCAATGATATTTAATATTTAGTTTTTAAGTAATGGTAAATAAAAGATCACAATGCATAAAAATAGCGTTAAAAGTTTAAATCTATTAACCGAGAAATATGTGGGCGTATTACACCTTATTTCAATCTTATAAAGGCGTCCAAACTTTTTAACATAAAAAACCGCAAATACACCAAACAAAAAAAGTTTTCTTTGATAAAAATTAAATTTTTCATTTCAGACACGTAAAAAGTTTTTTTCCTATGAAAGCAAAATCTTACGTATTTTAATAAAAATAAACGAGTTAAACAATTAAGGCAAAAAAAAAAATAAAAAAATATGTATTATAATATTTTTCTGCCCGGATATGAAATTTGCCATTAGTGTAGCAACACCCACGTAAGTAAATAACATTTAAGGGTATTGAAATTGTTTATTTAAATTGTTTTAATTTTTCTATTTGACAATAAACTTTGTGGATATTTTCTTCCTAGTATTTGGTTAATTTTGGTTTGGGAACCTTTCTGTTATTTTGCAGAGAACTTTGCATTTTAAACATTTCTAACTAAACTAAACTTAGGTGCTTTTCTTGTTAAATTGAGTTAAGGAGTTTATCGCCAAGGTTCTCTGTAGAATATCTTACTTGATTTAACCAAACTATTTACCTGATCAAAATACAACCGGGCTATCTTGAGTAAAAGCAATTTTTACATTTACATTTATTTCTGCATAACTCAATGCTCATGTTATAGAATGTTATATGAAAACAACATGTTTAACTTGCTAATTATTTTCAATATTTATTCCTCAAAGGGTTTTAAATGATTTCAACCAATTTAAATTTAAATATATTATTTTTTATTATTGCAAATTTACCTGAATAACTTGTTATATATTTTGTTATATTCTTGCAAATTCACGTGGATAATTTGTCGTATATTTTTAACGAAGCAGTAATCTAAATGAGATAAATTAATGAAAGTTAACATGTCTTTAATCCTTTATTGCAGCTTAGCATTTCGAGCTTCCATTAGTTTAAACTTCGTATGGAAATACAAATTAGCCTAAAAAGGCTAGAGCTAAACATTAGGGACTCGAGCCTGATTATGTGAATACGGTACTGGTTCATGCGGCTGGTACACTTTTCTGGTAAAGTCCAGGGCCTGATTCTGTGGATACGGGACTGGTCCCCTTTCACTAATATCCCCGATTGAACAAGAATAGTTGTGCTGATTAAAATATGTCCTGTGGAGTCGACCTTTTAAATAAAATAAACCAATAAACACCTCAGTTAATAATAATAAAACAATATTCGTGTCGCTAAATAAACTTTAAATAATAATATTTAAAAACCTTTACAGCAAAGGACATTCTTGAGTCAGCATTGGGTTTGTTCAGTTTCAAGTAGTCAGTCTAAACAACATATTTTACGGTATAATTTTCAATTTATATATTTTAAATATTTAAAAAAATATGCTTTGTATTTAAGCTACCATATTTACCTAAACCAATTTGTCTTATACCTAAAATACCTAACCAAATCATATGTGCTCGTTAGATCTATCACAGTCTCTACGTATAATCACCATTATAACGTAATTTAATCAGTTATGCATAGGAATGAGTACTCCTTTATTTCTTGTGTGTTATGCCCCGATTCTGGGATGTCGTTGTGTTCATTTAGTGAAATTACAAAGTTTAAGATTTTTCTTTTATATGACCTTTACAGATGAATTGTTAAAAGGGTCACATTTTTGGCTGAATCATATTTAACTTTATAACTGTAATTTGGTTGTTTTTATGTAAACACTTTTTTTGTAGAATTCATGTTTTTTTTTAAGAAATGATTTTAAAGTATAACTTCTAACAGGTTTTCTAACGACCTCTCCTGTTAGCCGGCGCTATGAGGTCTAAATTTAACATTTTTACTATAGCAAATTTTTCTAAACACAAAAATCAGTGTTTATCAATTAAAGTCTTTTATTGAGAATTTAATATATCAGAAATGTTAAACTTATTTTTGTTGTTTTATTCAGACCTGTTTCCCGTCTCCATAACGCTCTTATCTTAGTCCTTTTTGAACATTAACGTAGGGGTCCTTGGCAAACAGTTTCGATTTTAAATATTTTACCACTAGACGTTCCCGCCAAAAGAAACTGTTTTTTTAAACAATCGGCCATTGTGTTTTGTTTGTTTTTTTTTTTGAATATTTTGGAGGTAAAGGGTCTGGTTACTACACCTTTAAAACTGTACTAAAAATATGGTTTTTAATTAATAACACAGGTACCCTTTAAGCTAGAGCGACCAGTTTTTGCATGTATACTAGTATTAATAAGGTCAATTAGTTTATGTTAATTTTTTTTTTATTTATCCAGAGGCGTGCCTAGACGGACAAAATGTGTGAGGCTTAACATATTTTTGCCTTAAACTTTTTATGTGATTTTTTTTAAAATTTTTGTAAAAAATATAGATTCCCTAAGTAAAAATTAAAAAAAAGTAATACAGCGTAAAACTATCATATATCAGCAACCGTTAACTAAAGGAAGTAACATTTTGTGCCACCAAAAATGTTAAAAGGCGTACTTTTAAATGAAGAACACTCTGCAGAAATAAAATATTATGAGTGTTTTTTTTGTTCCCCATTCAATATGTCCATATGCTCCCTTAGGGCACATTTCCGGACCATCTTTTATAAGAACGTTTTTTACATATTTTTGGATGGAGAATCACCTCTTAAATTTTGGCATGCCAGTTACCGATCACTCTGTATATAGTTCGTAATGGTATGAGACCCTGGCTGTTATTATATTGTATTTATGTCCTAACGATAAACTACTAACGTGAACACGCGGAACACGGAACGCGGTAGATATAAATATAACGTTCTAAAAATGTTATTTCAAATATTTATATATATATATATATATACAGAGCGGTCCAAAAGTCACCTCCCCCCCCTCTTAACTTTTGAACGAGTTGAGATATCGACTTCAAATTTAGAACTCTTAAATAGGACAACTTAAACTATCTTTTTTTGAGATTAGGATGGGCAGGAAGAAGTAAAAGGAATATAATTTAATTAGAATGCTATATTCGTATCTAAGCAAAGTTAAATCCTAACTAACTAATAAAGAGAACAAAATATTATATTGAACTATATTTCTAGTATTGACGAGGGAGATTGTTTATATTAACAACATTAACTCGAGAGGCCATGGCCGGCCACCTGCATCTTTTATTTGCTGACTTTTTGTTCATTTTTGTATAATATTAAATATAATTTCAATACTCCCACTCAAAAATGTAACAAATAATATAAAAATTTAAAAATTAAAACATTAAAAAAATATATAAAAAAAAATAACGGTAAAAAAAAAACTTATTTAAATAAGTAAAATAAAGCTTGATAAGAAAAACTTACTTTGTAAGAAAAATCTTAATAACATAAAAAAAAACTTATTATAAAAAAATAGAACAGTAAAAACTTTAGTTAACAAAAAAAAACTTATTTTTTAAGTAAAAAAAAAACTTATAATATAAAAAAAAACTTATGTTTAAGTAAAAAAAAAAATTGTACAAAAAAAAACTTTTATAAAGTAAAAAAAAAAACCTATTTTAGTCCCAACTTAACTCGAATGTAGTTAAATATAGATGCTGGTAGTGGCTTCGTAAAAGTGTCTGCAAGTTGTTCACCTGTAGGAAGATATTTAAGAGTTACATTATTTTTTGCAATTTGTTCTCTTGAAAAATGATATTTTATGTCAATATGTTTGGTTCTTTTGTGATTTGTTGGATTATTTGCTATGCAAATACATCCATTATTATCTTCAAATATAGGAATAGGTTCTGAAATGTCTAATCTAATGCTGGTTATTAATGATTTTAACCAGATGGGCTCCTTCACACCTTCGTAAAGGGCCATGTATTCAGCTTCCGTTGTTGATGCAGCTACTGAATTTTGCCTTTTAGAACACCATGATATCGTACAACTTTTAAAAGCCATAAATAAATAACCACTTGTACTTTTTCTGTCATGTTCATTTCCACCCCAGTCGGAATCCACAAAACCACTTATCATATTTACATAATTACCATTTTCATACGTTAATTTAAGATCAAGAGAACCTTTAATATACCTTAATACTCTTTTTAAATTTTTCCAAAGTTCTGGATTGTTTTTAGCCTGATATCTACTTAAAATATTAACTGTTATACACAAATCGGGACGTGTACATAGCATAGCATACATTAAGCAGCCAATTAAGTTTCTACAGGGAGCATCACAATATTCATCACTATTTAACGCCTCCAAATCTAATTTATTTGCAAGAGGAGTGAGCACAGCTTTACAATCAGCCATGTTATATTTATTTAAAATTGATTTTAAGTAAAGTGATTGATCTAAAGTAATTTTATTCTCACTTCTTTGAATTCTGATTCCTAAAAAAAAGTTTAATTTCTTTTAAATCTGTCATTTTAAATTTCTTAATAAGGTATGATTTAAAACCTTTAATAACATTTTCATCCTTTGTCGCTATTAAAGCATCGTCAACGTATATAACCACATAAATATTTTTATCAGTACTACCCTTGTCTAAATAGTATAAACACTGGTCCACTGATGAACTTTTAAAATTACATTCCCTTAAAGTTTTATCAAAAAGTTCATACCAACATCTTGACGATTGTTTTAACCCATATAATGACTTGTGTAATTTACATACTTGATTGTTTTCGGCTGTTAACCCTTCTGGAACTCGCATATAAATTTCTTCTTTTAACACTCCATTTAGAAATGCAGTTTTAACGTCCATATGATGAACTAATAAACCAAATTGATTAGCATAAGCTAATAAAAATCTAAATGTTGTTATGCGAGCTACAGGAGCAAATGTTTCATTGTAGTCAAACAAATATTGTTGACTAAAACCCTTTGCAACAAGTCTTGCCTTATATTTTATAGGGTTGCCTTTTTCGTCAATTTTTATTGTAAATACCCATTTACAATCAACTATATTTTTATTTGTTGGTTTTTTTACTAATGACCAAGTTTTATTTATTATAAGTGAATTTATTTCCTCCTTTATTGCAAGCTCCCACTGATTCCGATCATCCCTTGTTTTAATTTCACCGTAATTTTTAGGAATTGAATTTATGGGAATGCTTGCGGATATTAATATAGTATTTATATTAAAATCAAGATCTTCATTGTATGAAGGTTTTGGAAGATTTTTAATTCTTTCACTTTTTCTAATATGTGGTTCTATACCTATTTCCGACATCCGAGACGACATCTCATTATTAGGCTCAAATCCTGCTAAGTTTTCTGAATTTAAGTCAGTTTTATTAGCTTTTGGCTCTGAGACTATGTTACTTTTTATGAGTCTAGTGATTTTAAAATTTGTTTCATCAAATATAACATCACGAGCTGTAATAAATCTTTCCATTTGTACATCCCACACCTTGTAACCATTTGGTTCGTACACCACTAGTATACCTTTGTATGACTTATCATCAAATTTGGTTTTTCTAGTTTTATTATGTACGTAAACGGTAGAACCAAAAACTTTTAAATATTGTAAACTAGGCTTTTTATTATGCCAAAGTTCATATGGCGTTTTATTAATAATTATTGCTGAGGTAGGTAGTAGATTTATTAGGTAGGTGGCAGTTAATACTACCTCACCCCAAAATATTTTCTCTAAATCTGCCCCAATAATCATACTACGCGCCTTTTCAGTTATAGTGCGATTCATACGTTCAGCTAAGTTCTTCTTCTTCTTCTTCTTCTTCTTCTTCTTCTTCTTCTTCTTCTTCTTCTTCTTCTTCTTCTTCTTCTTCTTCTTCTTCTTCTTCTTCTTCTTCTTCTTCTTCTTCTTCTTCTTCTTCTTCTTCTTCTTCTTCTTCTTCTTCTTCTTCTTCTTCTTCTTCTTCTTCTTCTTCTTCTTCTTCTTCTTCTTCTTCTTCTTCTTCTTCTTCTTCTTCTTCTTCTTCTTCTTCTTCTTCTTCTTCTTCTTCTTCTTCTTCTTCTTCTTCTTCTTCTTCTTCTTCTTCTTCTTCTTCTTCTTCTTCTTCTTCTTCTTCTTCGATTTTTGGCTTTGTATTTTACATTTCAGCCATTGGGTTGCATGGTGGTTACATCAGTAATTAGGAGTAGTGAGAGCCAGATGTATACGACTAACGACCAAAAATTATAGAAATTTTAAGGGAAAACAACAGTTTTGCTACAGTCAAAACAATACGAAAAAATAAATGATCTAACCTAAAAATACCAAACAAAGTGTAGCCAACTGTAGCAATATAAAAACTGGCTTTGGTTTATGAAGCTACGACTTTTTTTTAATAAATCAAACATTAAACTTTAGTGACTATAAAAAGTATATTGTGATTGTGTTTTAAAAGAAAGAAATCATCAGAGAAGACTTTTCACAGCAAGAGGATAACTTCGTTGCAACAGACGGAAAGGCATGGTACAAACCAGACGGTCCATTTCGTTTAAGTGTAACCGACGAGGACTGGTTGGATAGCCCTGGCAGCTCAAACCACAGATCTGAAGTGAGAGAGAGAGAGAGAGCTACGACTTTTCTAATTCGATTCTCAGAAAATTAATTTGACCAGTATTTTTTGCAATAAATCGTAGTTTCAATAATAGTGAAAAATCATTGCAGTAGTTTATGTGCGTTATTTTCCTGTAGTGATTAGACAATTTTTGTTTAATATTTCAAGTTTAATACTTATCCCGACCATTCTAATGCAAAAAAGTGTTTCAAAGTGTTGTGTACATTTTTTTACTTTATTATTTAATAAATCTTATAGTGATTCAATCGCTGTGGTTGATAATTTAAAAAAATCAGTGAAAACTTTTTGTTAAGATAAAAAACAAGGGTTGGGGAAATAGTTCGATGGCATCCAGCGGATAACTTAAATATTATTATTACCTAGGTGATAATGATATGTTTACTTCATGAAAACATGCCCCTATTTTACTACGGTAGGTAAGTTTAAAAAAACTTTTCTCATCGAGTGAATCTGGCAACGTTGGGAAGATTTCATACATATTTGCTACAAGGTCACCATTAATTTAGAGAATTTCACAGCGTGACATTGACGTACGGCTAAAAGGTACATTTTTTTCAAAAAAATCCCATTCTGAAACTGCTGCACATATTTTTTTAATTTTCACGGAAAATATTAGTTATACCATGAGCTATTCGTGTATTTTTTTTCCGACGCTACACGGTGTATATATATATATACAGGGTGTATTTGAAATAGCGTAGGAAATTTTAACAGATGATTCTACATGATAAAATATGACAAAAAGTTCCTATAAACATATGTCTAAAAATGCGTCATAAGGGGGCTACGCCCCTTTAAAATTGGCTAAAAAAATCGGTTTTTATTTAATAAATCAGGAACCCTTTGAAATATATCAACAAGGTTTTGCACGTCAACTAATCCTACCAAGGCCCGTTTTTATGTGTTATTTCCATGTAATTATTTCAACCAGGGGTGTGCGAAACGGGAGGGGGGGGCTTATCAGTTTTTTGTCCCAAACTTTTTTCTGTGTAACTTTTTTGCAATTTTATTTTTGAAATATGAATCCTCAGGTCAAAATACATAAAAAAGGTACTCTTGTTTTATGGAAAATTCCACAGATATAATTACATAAATAAGATTTCAGCTCCAAATTATTCTACTTTATAATTAATGTTAATAAAATGTTTTAAATTTTATTTTAATCTTTTTTAAAAATAAGAAATAGAAATCCCAAATGTAAGTGCGGCAATCGGTAGGATTCGCGGGACAATTTTTGTTTTGTGTGTGGAAAAGAAAAATTTAAGACTTTCTCTGATGAATTGAGTAGCCACAGATATTTGCTTCGGTTCCGCGAGTGTCCAACGTTGAAGAAATATCAACGGTGAATTCCAATTCATTGTGGACGAAACCTACATCTACATGAAGTTCATCTTAATATTTGTGTAAGTTAATGTTTTTTATGGACACCTTTGTATTTCCAATATAATTCCTTAAATTGTTTCTCTTAGTTTGGTGATTTTTAAGGTATATCATTTGTTGTCTGTCTAATTTTATAAAATATTATTTTTATTTTACATTTTTTAATATGTCTGTCCAACCTGATTCTGGTTCAAATAATAATGGAGATCTTCTAGAAAATAATAATAATGCACCTCTTCCTCAAGTTGAATATAGTTTAAATGAATTATTCGGGCTTATACCCATAGATTGGCAGTAGGTCAAGAAAATTTTTTAGTAACTGTTCATATTAAAAATAAATTAAGGGGTAAAGCTTCTAAGCTTATTAATTGTAGAAACGTTGTGACATGGAATTCGATTAGGCAATTACTTGTCAGTCATTTTGGCGATGCTCGTGATTTATCGGGATTAATACATGATTTGCAACATTTAAAACAAGGTTTTAATGAAACCGCTCTTTCATATATAAATAGAGTGCAAACATTAAATGCAAAGATTTATTCTGCTATAAACCAACAAAATTTAACTGCTGAACAAAAAAGTTCTCAGTACGACCTTATAGATTCTATGTGTTTAGATACTTTATTAACTGGACTCGATCCCAAAATTGAAGATATTGTTCGAGCCTCAAATCCTCAAAATTTAATTGACGCAATTGTTCGCGTTAAACGTGAACAACAGTTGCAATATTTAGAAACACAAAGATTACAAACTCTTAGACAAAATCGTCCTAATAACAATTTTAATCGCAATAATAACTCCAATTCAAGTTTTAGGCCTAACCAAAATTATAATAGAAGTAATTATACCAATTTCAATCGTCAACCAAATTCAGATTTTAATAACTACCCTAATACAAATACGAATTTTAATCGTCCAAATAATTTTAATAATAATGTTACGTGCAATTACTGTAAAAAACCGGGTCATTCCATAGAAAATTGTTTTAAAAAACAAAATGCACAAAGATATAATTCAAATAATAATAACTCCCAAAGAGTTTATCCTACAAATTTACCTCCTAACTCAACAAGGCAGCATCATTTAAACTCCCAGGAGAGTCAAGCCATAGCTGGCAGCTCGACTCAAGCCCTGACGTCCAGCCAGTTAGAACAGACTTTTTCAGACTTAACACAGACAGACTTAACACCTTAAATTTAATTTAAAAATTGCATATTACTAACTCTAAAAATCTTTTTTATATTAATGATTCGCAAAAAAAGTTTAAATATTTAATTGATAGTGGTGCAACAATTTTTATTTTAAGGCCTCATGTATTAAAACCTTCTGATATAATAAATAAAGAAAATATTGTAATTCAAGGTAATACAGATGAACTTATTACTATTAATAGCTCAGTATATCTTACATTTAATAATAATAATAATAATAATAATAATAATAATAATAATAATAATAATAATAATAATAATAAAACTGACCCACACAAGGTTTATGTTGTGGATCTAAATATAGATTATGATGGAATTATAGGCATGGATTTTTTGGAACATTATGATTGTTCTATTGATATTAAAAATAAAATTTTACATACTAAATACCAAGATATTCCTATGTATAAGGAATCTGAAAATAATATTATCACTTCTAATGGTTTACATGTTCCCAATGAGGAACCTAGGGATCTTTGAATAAAAATATTCCCAATACGGGATCTGTTAATAATATTCCCATTAAGGGATCTTTGAATAAAAATATTTCCAATACGGGATCTGTTAATAATATTCCCATTAAGGGATCTTTGAATAAAAATATTCCCAATACGGGATCTATTAATAATATTCCCATTAAGGGATCTTTGAATAAAAATATTCCCGGGATCTGTTAATAATATTCCTTTCGAAGGATATAAATAATCTTATATCCCAAATACGGGATATCTTAGCGAATGTATTCCCTTAAATAAAAAATCTGTCGGAAATAATAGTATTCCCTTAAGAGATAATTATATTAAAAATATTGGGATCAATATTCCCTTAAGTAATGAATTTTCTAGTAACGATAACTCTACAAATAATATTTTAGTTCCTAATAATAATAATTTTGTTCAAAAAAAAGGACCCGATTCATTTCCGAAAAAAGCTCCAGATATTCCAAATTTAATTTTAAATAAATCAGATAATTATATAAAAATTGAACCGCGATGTGAAAAAGTTTTCAAACTTAAGTGTAATTTGAAAAATACTGATGCAATTTGTAATAGTTTAAATTTTGAAAATGTAAGACTTGCTAAAGCTATTGTCCATGTTAATGAAAATGGTGAATTCTTAAGTACATTAGCTAATGTAATGTAATGGGAGGCGTAGCGTAGTGGCTAGCGCGTATGCATAGCAAGTCTACTATCGTGAGTTCGATTCTCACTGGGGCCGATTTGCCTTTTTCAGTTAATTAATAATTGAAATTTGTCGAAGGCGATAAGTGAAACGGACACTTCCTAGAAACTGGTTCGAAAGTCAGTATACGCCGGTGGTTCCCTCTACTACTAGCCCACACAAGTCCTGGACTTAGGGGATGCTTAATAAAGTAGAATAGTACGAGGTTAAACAAACATGTAATGTAAACATGTAATTCAAATGCTATTGAGAAATCTTTTATTTTACCTAGCGTAGTACTAGAGCCCCTTAATGTTGAGAATCTTTATTTAATTTATGATGTTAAAAACAATACTGTTGATTATTTTGACCTTGACCGTGTAAACAAAATAAAAGAGTCATTGAGATTAAGTCACCTGAATAATGAAGAGTCTGAAGCTGTTGTTGATATATGCACTGAATTTGCTGACATATTTTATTTTGATAATGAACCATTAACTTTTAAAAATCAAGTTAAACACAAAATAGATACAGGTGATTCCAGACCAATCTACGCAAAATCTTATCGGTACCCTTACGTACATAAAGAAGAAGTTAAAAGTCAAATTAAGAAAATGTTAGATCAAAAAATAATTCAACCCTCTATTTCACCTTGGTCTAGTCCTGTTTGGGTAGTCCCCAAGAAAATGGACGCATCTGGTAAACAAAAATGGCGAGTTGTTGTTGATTATAGGAAACTTAATGAAGTAACTACAGGTGACAGATATCCTTTGCCTAATATTTCGGATTTGTTAGACCAATTAGGAAAAAGTACTTATTTTACTGTTATTTATTTAGTTTCTGGTTTCCATCAAATTGAAATTGACCCCCCTGACATACCAAAAACAGCTTTCTCAGTAGAGAATGGTCATTATGAATTTACTCGTATGTTTCGGATTACGTAATGCCCCTTCGACTTTTCAGCGTGTTTTAGATAACGTCCTTTTAGGGCTTTTAAATGAAAGATGTTGTGTCTATATGGACGACATTATATTTTTTTCTGCTACGCTTAACGAACATATTTTAAGATTAAAAGAAGTATTTAGTCGTTTACGTAAATTTAACTTGAAAATACAATCAGATAAATGTGAGTTTTTACGCCGTGATTATCTTACCTTGAACATATAATTACTGAAAATGGCGTTAAGCCAAATCCTGAAAAGGTATCTTGTATTTTAAATTTAATTTAAACATTTAATACAACCTAATAATGAAAAAGAAATTAAAAGTTTTCTAGGATTAATCGGATATTACAGACGGTTTATTCCAATTTTTGTCAAAATAATAAAGCCTTTAACGAGGTTATTAAAGAAAGATATAAAATTTAATTTTAATTCAGAATGTATTGAAGCTTTTAATATATGTAAAAAACTTTTGACGTCTGCTCCAATTTTAAAGTATCCTGACTTCACACAAGATTTTGTACTCACTTGGGACCGGAGCGCATTCGCCATTGGTTCAGTTCTTTCTCAGGGTGTTATAGGCAAAGATTTGCCAATAGCCTATGCATCTAGGACATTAAGGTAAACAGAATGTCGATATTCTGTCATTGAACGAGAATTATTAGCTATAATATGGTCCGTAAATCATTTTAGACCTTATTTATTTGGTAGAAAATTTAAATTAGTTACTGACCATAAGCCTTTAACATGGCTTTTCTTAATTTCTGATCCTGGTTCACGTCTTTGCCGATGGAGGCTTAAATCAGAAGAGTATGATTATGAAATTATATATAAACCCGGTAAAATAAACAAAAACACTGATGCTTTAAGTAGGATTCATATGTCACTTGAAGAGTCGCTTATTATGACTTACGAATCATTACCAAATTTTAAAAATTTTGAAAATATGTTTGATGCTTTATTTAATACTGATATTGAATCTAAGAGCAATATAGAGATCATAAATGGTGATCTTTTCAGTTCTAAATTATCTTTAGCCCATTGTGTATCAAGAGATTTTCAAATGTCTCTTGGTATTGCGAAGCAATTTAATGAAAGGTTTAATAACGTAGATTATCTTAAATCTCTCAATAAAAAAATCGGTGATGTAGTATATTTATCAATAAACAATAGAAATGTTTACTATTTAATTACTAAAGAACATTATTATGACAAACCTACGTATAAAAATATGATATCAGCTTTAAATAGTTTGAAAATGACCCTTATTGCAAATAATGATTTTAATATTACAATACCTAAGATAGGATGCGGGTTAGATAAACTTAATTGGAATATTGTTTATAATTTAATTAAAATTATTTTACACGAAGAAAAATTTAGTATCAAAATTTACGATAACTCTAAAATCAATACATTTAAAATCTTTTATAATAATAATATTACATTATCAGATAATGAATCCGATAATGAATCTGTTCAAACAGAAATTTCACCTGAAACAATTGAAGAAAAATTTAACATTTTTCAAGGAAAATATCAATCTATTTCTCTTATCGATTATTCCAAAATTTCTTACTCCAACGAGCAATTATTAAGTAAACAACATAAAGATATAATTTCAGTTTTCCAACAAGGAAATATAGAAAATCTTCATGATAAAATAATTGAAGACTTTATTACCAATCATTTAGTATTGACCAGATTTGTTTAGTAGCTAGTACAAGTATACCTGGTAGGACTTATTATTTAATACCTGTTTCAAAAGTAACTGAAAACGCTATTAAACACATATTTAAACTTCTTTATGAACACAAAGAAAAATTTGACCCTAATAAAACATATTATGTTGAAAATGTAAAAAAGTTTATGGTTCCTGAAATACTCAGTTTTATTTTTGCCGATATTGAAATCAAATTTGTAATCTGTCAGGATATTATAACTCAGCCTGATTCTGATCAACAATTAATAATTGTATCTCAATATCACGATGATAAAAATAATTTACATCGAGGTATTAACGAAACATTTAGGCGCATTAGAGAAAAATATAATTGCCCAAATTAGAAAAATATATTAAGTCTTCTGAAATTTGTAATAAATCAAAAATAAATAGATAAAATAATGACCGACCATTAGTAATTACTGAAGTACCTAATATTCGGTTTGAAAGAATTAATATTGATATATTAGAGGTTCCAAAATCAATTTATATTTTAATTGTTAGAGATGAATTAACCAAATTCACTCAAGGTTATCACCTTAAAAATAAATCCGCAAAAGAAGTTGTTAATACACTTCTTATTTTTTTTTCAACATTTTGGTACTAACTTAAGAATTCATTGTGACTCTGGTGGAGAGTTTCACAATTACATTATGCGTGATTTTACAAATCTATATGACTTTAAATTAACATTTAGTTCTGTCGCTCATCCGCAATCGAATGATTCTGCGGAACGTTTTAATGCTACACTGACAGAAATATTTAGAGTATTTTTAAACGAATTTCCAAATCAATCCCCTTTAGACATTTTACTTAATGCAATTATTACCTATAATAACAGTAAATGTAAAACGACAGGTTTTACTCCTTACGAATTAGTATTCGGGCATACGGCATCTAGACCCCCTGAAAAACTGTATAATCAAACTGAATTAATTACTAAATACGTTCGTGACTTAAATAATAAAATTTCTTATAATTATAAAATTGCTAGAGTCAAAACAGCTCATGAAAAACAAAAAGCCAAAGAACGTTTTGATAGGCATGTTAAAGAAAAATCTCCCTTCCAAATAGGTCAAAAGCTATGGTTCAAAGAGTCTCAAATTGGGCATAAATTCAAAAATAAATATTTAAGACCTTATACAATCGAAGAAATATTAGAACCAAATTCTGCTGTAATTTATAATGAAAATAATAGAACACGCGTTAATTTTGCCGCTTAAAGCCTTATCATGATGGTGAAAATGAAATTACTGATATTAATAATATTGTTACAGGTCCATCTGGACAGTAATTCACAGTCAAAATTTGGAAAAATTCACCCTTACGGCCCTTAACAATAGACTTGGACTATTTTACCAAAATGAAGGTAGTATTAAAATCTCGAACGATAAATGAAGATATTTCACTTATTAAAAATTCTTTTAATAATAATAATAATATTCTTCAACAAATAGTTGAACTTATTAATAAAAATAAAGGCTTACGAATGGAGTATTTTGCAGACAAAGTTGAAGGTCATATTTTTACTTTAGAACGAATTTCAAATATAATAAAAAATAAATTTTTATAAATTAAAAGTGACACAATTGAATATTTAGAAACTAGAGTCAAACGGGGTTTAATTGACGGCCTTGGTACTGTTTGGAAATCAATCACTGGTAATTTAGATGCCAGAGATGGTAAATATTATGAGGATTGCATAAACAAAATTAATCGTGATGAACACGAAATGCTCGCCTTAATGAAAAATCAAATATTAGTCACAACTCAAACAATAAAGAATTTTAATTATTCCATAAGAAAATTACAAATAGACGAAGAAACATTCAATAATGATTTAAAAACTATTGAAACTTTAATTTTTAATATAACAGATAACCAAAATTTAATTGAAGCTAAATTAAAAGTAACAGACACATGTAAACAGCTGCTAGAATCCTTTTTGTTAATAGAAGAAGAATTGGACGATATAATAAATAGTATTACATTTGCACAATTAAAAGTGTTACATCCTTCAATTATTAACCCCTTTGTATTACTTGATCAATTATCAAAAATATCTCAAATAACCGAAGGAGGTTTACCTTTACCAGTTGCTTTTTATAATTTTATTGAAATTATTAAACTTGAAGCTTTTCAGACTGATAACAAGGTGGTATTTATTTTGAATATTCCATTAACTATTAGAGATCGTTTTACCCTATATCACCTTTATTCCCTTCCAACCCTTGATAAACGAACTAACTTATTCCATACAGTCCTTACTTCCTCAAAATACATTGCTGTGTCGGAAGACAATCGATTTTACACTAGTATTAATAATATGGAAAACTGCAAAATTCTCTCTGGAATCGATACCTCTATGCGAATATGTTATGACTTGGTTACATATTCTGTCGACTCTTCCGCTTCTTGTGAAGCTCAAATTTTAAATCATCCCTTAGAAGTTCCTGAAAGTTGCCAAATAAATACTTTTACATTTGAAGACTACAAAGTACAATTACTTGCTACAAATTTTGATACAAGCTATAATGATGACGACAACAGTCCACCACCTCCCTCTTCAGCATCCCACAGCGCTGTTATACCCTTATCTGTAAGATTTACCCGTAGAGTTCCACACTTAAGAAATATATTTACTCAGGAACCAGCAATAGAAGAAGAAAATGAAAATGGTATGGAAATGAATCGTCCCAGTAGAGCTTCAAAATTCATCCCAGCTTAATTGTCGCTCTTCGTTAGATCGACAATTCTTTTGATGGGGGAGTTGTTACATATTCCCTTAAGACGCAATACCCTTTTTTGTTGTGATGACCTAATATAAAATGGTGCAATATGGCGCAATTAGATGTTTATGGTACAATTAGATGTTTTTATGGAAAATTCCACAGATATAATTATATAAATAAGATTTCAGCTCCAAATTATTCATTCATTCTTTTCTATTATTAAACTTAAGTTATTTTACTTTATAATTAATGTTAATAAAATGTTTTAAATTTTAATTTAATTTTTTTTAAAATAAGAAATCAAAATCCAAAACGTAACATACATACATTAATAAAATAGATAATAATAATACATAAAACACAATAAAGTTAAGTAAAAAATAAAATTTCATATAATAAAAAGTATAAAAATAGGTAAGTTAAAAAAGGTAAGAAAAGGTAAATAGTGTAGAAAAAATTTAAACATTGAAATAATATCTTACTTTTAAAAGTTATTTTTTAGATCAATTTTTTGATGTATGCTATCTCTTGGTAAATCTAAAACATAAATTTTACAATTTTTTTTAAATAAATTTTTGGAATTTGAATTTTTTATATCATTTGGAAGTGAATTGTAGATTTTGGGCCCTAAATATCTACTACTTCTTTGCCCTATAGTCTTGTGCACTTTTGGAACAGGTAACTGATTTTTGTTTCGTGTATTTGTTACTAGAAATAATTTATTTTTTTCAGTATGAATATGTAAAGCTAGCGAGAAATAATATAATTGGCGACAGTCCATTTTCCTTGATAACTTAAAAAGTTCATCGGATGGGTAAGTATATTTTTTGTCATGAATTATTTTCAAAATTCTTTTCTGTGTAACTTCTAAATCATCGAGAAAACCCTTATATACACCACCCCAACCCAGTATACCATATCTCAAATGGGAGTCTACAAGTGCATTATACACAATATTTAATTGTTTCAAATTTAACATGTCTTTTAAAATTCTAAAATATGGTATTAGACATCTAATTTTTTTATTTATTTGTTGAACTTGAAGATCCCATTTAAGATGTTGGTCAATAATGATTCCTAAGAATTTCATTGATTTGGTGGAATTTATTGAGAAAATGTCTAAATCATTTCTGCACATAAGATTTTGAAAAGTTGATAAGCTGGTTATATAGGAACCAAAAGTCATAAAACATGTTTTTTCAATATTTAATGTTAGGGTGTTATTGTCAAACCATTATTTTATCATAAGGAAGTCCATTTCCACCACATTTTTGAGATGTTCCCAGGTAAGTCCCTTGTAAAAAACCGTTGTATCGTCGGCAAAACTGATCATTTTCCTTTACTATTCACTCTAAAAAGGTTGTTTATATATAGTATGAATAGAAGTGGTCCTAATATTGTACCCTGAGGACACCATATTCGGGTGATAGTAGATTGCTCAATTGGCCAATTTTAACATACTTTTGCGTATCCTTTATATAGCTAGAAATTAGTTTTAAAAAAGGACCTCTAATACCAAGATCTTCTAGAATGCTAATAAGTTTTCTATGACAGACAGTATCGAATGCTTTCGCTAGGTCCAAAAAAATGCATATAGCTGGTGGTCCTTTATCTATAGCTTCATATATGTCTTCAACTAAGGAAACTATAGCATGTTGTGTTGATTTTCCCTTTTGAAAGCCATACTGTCTGTCAGAGATTATTGAATTTTTCTTTATAAAGCTTTCCATTCTGTTTTTTATTAAAGTTTCGAAGATCTTGGTAAAATTGGTTATGAGTGAAATTGGTCTATAGTTTACAGGATCCAATATATCACCCTTTTTGTGAATAGTCCAAACTACTATTGACGTTTTAAATGCTTGGGACCAATTCCTGTTTCAAAAATTCTATTTATTAATTCAGCTAATGGGGATGAAATTGAAGTTATTATGTTTTTAATTATGTTACTAGTAATGCCGTCGACTCCAACAGAATTTTTATTTTTTAGTTTTTTTATGACAAGTTTAATTTCTTCTGGGTTCGTGGGCATAAGAAAAATAGAATTTGATATCTTTAGTTTGTTTTCTCTATAATTTTTAACCTTCTTAATTTTTTTGGCCAGTTTTCCTCCCATTTCTGTATAGTGTTTGTTAAATACGTCGGAAATTTTTTTTTTGGTCTGATATTATTTTATTTTCTTTTCGTATTTCTTTTATTTCATTTTTGTTTGATTTAGAATTTTTTAATTTGTTAATATTATTCCACATTTCTTTATTATTTTTAGTTTTTTCAATTTCATTTTTATAATAGTTATTTTTCATTTTTATGATTATTTGATTTAGTCTATTTCTATAATGGTTGTATTCTATTTTTAAATCATTATTTTGTGTTTGGAGGTAGCGTTTTAAAAGATTATCTCGATGATTAATAGATTTTATAACACCTTGAGTGATCCATGGCTTTCTTTTTCTATCTGACTTTTTTATTTTTTTGTAAATAGTATTTGATTCTATTTTTTTTAACTATACTAATAAATTTCTCCGTTACCGATTCTATATCCCCCACGAGGACTTCATTCCAGTTTACATTATTTAATTCAATATTCAATGTTTTATAATTTATTTGTTGAATAAATGTATTGATTGGTTGATTTTCTTTGATTTTATTTTTTATTACCAACTGCATCGCTATGGCATAATGGTCTGTAATATTTCTTTTTCTAATAATGGGTAGCAGATATTCTTCAAAATTTTCTATTGACTTCATAAAAATGTGGTCAATACATTTACCTTCATTGTTTTCATTTTTTCTTGTTACGCCATTAATTATAGATTTAAAGTTGTACTCACCCATTATATTTAGATATTCACTAGCTAATGCAATTGGACTAAGAATATTGATATTCAAATCACCTGTAAATATACATAAATCATTTTTAAAATTACTGTTTTTTAAATAAGTATCTAGACTAGTTAAAAATGTTGTTAGATTAATTGGGTGTTGTCTATAAACACCAATAATGTTTATTAATTTATGGTGAAGTTGTAACTGAGTATTGATAATTTTACATTCGTCAATTTGATCTATTTTATAATTAAAACTAATATGATTTTAAATAAACATAATTACGCCATCATTTTGATTGAACGTGCCTCCAGAATATATAACATTATATCCGTCCAGCTTTACATAGTCTGTATTTACCTGCCAGGTTTCTGTTAGTATAATACAATCAAATTTATCAGAAAATTGTTCCAAAAAGATTTCAAGTTCTGGCAAATTTTTTGAAATACTTCTGATATTCAGATGTACTACTTTAAAATTTAAATAATTTGAATTTATTTGAAATATTTTATTGCACTCAGCTGCACTTTCCACAACCTCTGTAATAATTCCACTCTCATTGAAATCTCTAATGTATGGATCCATAGTTACCGTTTTATCAACTTTTCAAATAAGACTTAATTTTAAAAACCTAATACTAATACAAATATAAACAAATAAATAACTTAATATAAACAAATAAATAACTTAATAAATAACTTAAATAATCTTAAAGCTAAAATTTTTGCAAATAAGCACCTTACATACAGCTTTATTTGCCCTTATTTAATTTGCTTGTTTGCCTTGTCTTGCGAAGAGTTTCAGAATTTGTTGGGATTTCTCTTGTTTTCTTACTATCCGGTTCAGTATTTTCTTCAGCTTCTAATAATTTAAATTCTTCTTTTAATCGTTTTTGTCTTAACGGTGGATTAGGGGTAGATGGAGCACTAGTTGGTCTAGGTTTTTCTGTCTGCGTTTCTGGTGTTTTTTGGCTTCTTTGATTTTCCAAACTTTCCAGCGTATATAAATCTTGACCTATTTGTAGTTTATTTCCCTTAATAACAGCTTGAAGTCCTTTTGCAATTGATGCTTTTTTGTGTTTTAATAGTTGCTTTGTGGTAGTCTGATCTTCAGGGCATAGGTCTTGGGAAATTGATATATTTGTGCCTTTTAGTTTGTTACAGTTTCGAAGTATTGAAATCTTTTTTTGGTAAGATATGAATTCAATGATTATTGGTGTGTTTGGTAAAATTTTTGACTTTGGTGCTAGATGGTATATATCATTTATATCTGATTCAGAAATATCTAGATTAAGATGTTGTTTGAATAAGTTAGTTACAGCTTTAATTAGATTTTGACTGTTGTCTTGCACTCCAAATATGACTAGGTTGTTTTTTCGTATTTTCCTTTGTAGCTGTATTAAGTTTTCTTCTATTTATTAAAAATTTGATTTATTTCAACTTTTAGATTAGAAATTTGTTCTTTAATTTCAGACTGGATTTTATCTGTTTTTTTGTTAAAATTTTCAGAATTGTGTAAATAAATTGTTCATGTTATGGGAGGATTGGTGTAGTGGACTACCGCATCGTACTTGACGAGTTTACTACCCAAATAGCGTGAGTTCGATTCTCACCGGCGCCGATTTGCCTTTTTCAGTTAATTAATTGAAATTTGGCGAAGGCGTAAGTGAAGCGGACACTCCCTATAAATTGGTTCGAAAGTCAATTAAAGCCGGTGGTTCCCTCTACTACTAGCCCACACAAGTCCTGGACTTAGGGGATGCTTAATTAAGTAGAATAGTACGAGGTTAAACAAAAATGTAAAAATGTAAATGTAATAATGACTTTTTGGTTTTCGGTAAAATCTGCCATAGTGGTTAAAGTCTGCAATATTTCTTATAAATTATAAGCATTGGTAACACTGTCACTTTATTGAAGCAAATTTGTGTACTGATAAGGTGACAACTTGCGATAAGAAATGTAAACAATGCTTATTTTTGTGATTCAAAAGTGATGTTGATGTTTTTGCTAAAACAACTATCATACCTTGAATTTTTTGTACTGGTTCACTATTTTCGTTAATACTAGGATATTTTTCACTTTAAAATTTAGGTTTTTGATTTAAGTTCAACCTTTTGCATTTACGTTGTTGCCAGTATGGTATGGTAGACCATATCATTAAAATTTTCCGTCTCTAATAAATTTATATTTATGTCACCAATAAATAATTCAAGTTTTTGTTTATGTAACTCCGAAAAATATGTTTCCAGTTCCTCTATATAACCAGCTTTATCTATTGACGGAAGCCTATAAGATTCAGTAATGTCAAAAGATACATTATTTATATCAAAAGTTAATAGTAGTTATTTTTAGAGAGTTGAAAATCCTCCCATCCTCCCATTTTACGGGGGAGGTATTAAAAAAGTTATTCTGTTGGTTTTTTAAAGAAAGTGCTATTTTTTATGCGGTTGGAACGACAATTACCGTGGAATTGCTCATAATAATAATGTATGTATAATTTGTTTGCGTTTTAGAATTAATTAGTTGTTTATGTTAATTTAGCTGTTCACGGAAAAACATGATGTCATCGCTTTCAAGTTAGTAAACACAAACAATTAATATTCCACAAATAAAATACACTGACAAAAATCTAAATAATATTATACCATTAAAATTTTAGCAAGCAAGTACCGCGAAAAACCTAGCATGAAAAAGCAGAGTGGAAAAGTATGGTGGAAAAGTAGCGCGCAAAATTACTGCGAAAAAGTAATTCGAAAAAGTAGCGCGTAAATGTACCGCGCACTGACAAAAATCTAAATAATATTATACCATTAAAATTTTAGCAAGCAAGTACCGCGAAAAACCTAGCATGAAAAAGCAGAGTGAAAAAGTATGGTGGAAAAGTAGCGCGCAAAATTACTGCGAAAAAATATGGTGCAAAAGTAGCACGTCAAATTATTGGAAAAAAGTAGCGTTCAACATTACTGCAAAAAAGTACCTCAAAAAAGTAGCGCGTAAATGTACCGCGAAAATGTACAGTGCAAAATTACTGTGAAAAAGTACCGCAAAAAGTAGTGCGTAAATGTACCGAGATGTGAGATAGGTGATGACATCACGTTTTCCTCCAATTTTTTTTGTTATGTACAGTCGGAAAATTTCTTTTATAGATAATTTTGGAGGGTTCACAAAATAATTCTATAACTTTTTATAGTGTATGAAAATTAATAAAATATTTAATTCAGTATACATATTGACTTTAATTTGTTTGCGTTGTAGAATTAATTGCTAGTTCGTGTATGTGAATTAGTAATTAGTTTATTTTATTGTTTAACTTAAGTGTTTTTGTACATGACTTGATTATTAAGTTGCATTTATGTAACTACTTTGTTTGTTTAGAATTAATTGCTTTTTCATGCGTTTCTTTAAACTGTTGGAAAGTTTGCAAATCAATTTATTTAATAACACGGTTTTATACAGAGTGTTTCAAAAATTATTTATAATATTAGATAAAGTTAACTTTAGGTCATTACTTAAAAATTATTATATAATATTAGATAAAGTTAACTTTAAGTCATTATTTAAACATTTTTTAAGGCAAAAGTCCAATCATGATGATTAACGAATTGTTATTGTTGAGTTTTTTTTCCAATCCACAACTTATATTTTTAAAACCTTATAATGTTAAGGAAATGTACATAACCTCTACCTCTTCTTGTAATGTAGATGTTAATTTGGAAGTTCCTAATTGGCCGCAAAACTTCAGAAGAATGTCCTTAAAAACTCTGGAATATGAAGATTATATCATGGAAATATTTATTGACGATTCCAATAATTTAAAAATATATAATAAAACATTTTTAAACTATCAACTTATGATGTCTTTTGTTAACGGTAGTAGCCTAAGAACCGATTGGCACACAATTTTATGGAACCAGAATCTTTGGAATAACAAATGGGAAGAAAAAATAATGGATGAACAAAGATATTATTTTAATAAGTTAATACTTTTTCTAATTTTCTTTTTTATTTTATTTATTAGTTTTTTATTAATTGTATTTATTTTTTATAAAAATAGGAGGAAATTGTATACATTTAGAAACAGTGAAATTACTGAATTAAATAATTAAATTACATTTTTGTTTAACCTCTTACTATTCTACTTAATTAGGCATCCCCTAAGTGCAGGACTTGTGTGGGCTAGTAGTAGAGGGAACCATCGGCTTAGACTGACTTTCGAACCAGTTTCTAGGGAGTGTTCGTTTCTCTTTTTACCTTCACCAAATTTCAATTATTAATTAACTGAAAAAGGCAAATCGACACCAGTGAGAATCGAACTCACGATAGTAGATTTACTATTCATACGCGCTAACCACTACGCTATGTCATTTTAAATATGAACGTGTAGTTTTTATTTCTTTCTGGACACTAGGTATAAAGTAAAATATGATGCAATATGTTATTAACAATAAGTATGCAGTGACCATGAAATATGATTCAATGTTAACAATTAGTACGCAGTGATCATTAAAGTTAATAAATAATTAATGAGTTGTTTTGTATATAAACTTGATTTTTGTGTTAGAATATCATCAATTTCTTAAGTTCGTTCAGTGGAACTAAGTTCTAGTTCAGTTTAAAGTTATAAAGGTAAGGATATATTATTTTTTCACTAAACATTTTTATTTTTATTTTGGATTATATTTTTAATTTTAAAATCATATTTTTAACACAAAAGTGCATTTTTTTTCTAGTAAAAATCTTTGATGCTAGTAAATAAAAATTTGTTTAACTTTTTATTAAAAAAAAATGGTTTTTGTCAAAAATTCTAACGGTAGACTTTAAATTTAAATTATACGTGTTTTTTTTTGAATGATTGAAACTATGTTGGTTTATGATTTTTTTAAACAGATTATAAACCATATATACCTTTTTTATTTTTTAATTGTCATTGTTTTTAATTTTTTGTATTTATTTTTACCTTGGTGACTAAACTTTTTAAAATATGGGTTTCGTCAAAAAAAAATGAATCGATCTGTAACTCTAAACTAAAAAAATTACAGACCTTTTTGTTTTTTTGAATTATTTTTGAAAAAATTTAAAAGATTTTTATATTTTTTAAATTTTTACTGTTTTTTATTTTTAATATAAAGTTAGTATTAGAAAATGCATTTTGGAAAAATTTGAAAAATTTATTTTAGTTATGGAGCGACGTCTTCTATGTTAAAAGAGGAAAATGTAGTGTTTGCCAAACAATTTAAAAAAAAAAAAGTAAAAAATGTAAAAATATTTTAGAAACCCAAAAAATAATATATTGTAAAAAGTGTAGAATAAAAACAATTTTTTTAATCAAAATAACAATTCAAATTACTCTAGTAACAAAAATGCAAAAAAACCATACAGTCAGTCAGTTTTAAGAAAAGTAAGTTAGAAATACATTTCTAAAAAAAGTGTTACGTCAGTTTTAAGAAAAGTAAGTTAAAAATACATTTCTAAAAAAAGTGTTACTGTTTTTTAATTATTTTTTTTTGATTTTAGATGAATTTTCAAAAATTAAAAGAAAAAAAATTTAATTCCAATCAACGTGAAATAAAAAAACCAATTAGTCTTCTTATTGGAAAAAAATATAAAATTTTATCGATTATGGAATTTGATGGTTTAAACCAAAGAAGTTTAGTTGCCAAGTTGGAAAACTTTTCCGTTTGGATACCTAATAAATTTTACGAAATTTTTTCGAAAGAAGCAGTTACAGACTATAATCACAATCATAATGGCAAATTATATATTGAACTAATAAAAACTGAAATAATAGATGGAAAGGAATGTGCTTTTGTAGATATTGATACGTATGAGTAAAGCCTATGAGCCTTTTAAATTAAGGTATTTTATTTTTGCAATAAATTATTTAGTATTGTATATTTATATTTATTTTTTTTTTAGTAACATACAACTTTCGTCTGAAAATCTTAATGCTGAAACAGAAAGGTTCCTGGGTGATCACATCGAAAGTAAATCTGAACATTTTTTGGATATGGAAGAAAAAGAATTTCCGTGTACGGCTGATATGGAAGAGGCCTGATGGTACAGCAGAAACCAAAATTTTAACATTTTTACGATTTTGAATTTGAGAAAAATGAAGTTACTGAAAATCTTCTAAAGTTTGAGTGGAACGCAGGACAAACTAGAGCTTTAGGCGTTGCTAGTATTTGGCACCGTTTACCGGTGAATCGAGCCGCTTCGGATATTTTAGAGCCAGAAGTGGAAACAAATATAACTAATTTAGTGTACCATCCATATCAATTAATAACATGTAATAACTATTTATTACTAATTAATGAATCGAAAAAATGTTTAATAACTTGTATGAGGTGCACTTCAGTAATAACTGATATAAAAAATTATACAAAAGAATTATCAGTAATCCACATCCATTCCCATGGCTACGGGCACGTCCACTGCATGATTTGCAAGAAACATTTTCAAGAACCATGTATTTATCAAAGTTTTAACTGTACAGAATGTTTTAAGTATGATACATTCTTACAACATTTTAAATTATTTGACAGTTATTTTAGTAATTTTTAATTGAACATATAACATTTTAAATTATATATATATATGTTATTCTATTCTATGTTTTGTGATAATATAATTTGTTTTAAAACAAAAAACACTCATAGGGGGTAACCACCCTAAGAACAAAAATGTTAACTTGCTTAAATAAGATTAACGTTCTTGTCACTAGGGCATTGGTTTTGAGTAAATTCTTGTTATTTTAATGTTAGAGATGTTTTTGTTCTGATATTTCTTTGATTGGTTTAACGATTGTATCCTAGTTACCTTTTAAAGAAATTAAGGATTTGGCAGTCCAATCCGAACAAAAAACACTCTCAGGTGTCACGAAGATGCTCCCTTTAACGGACCTGAATTAACCTGAGCGCCATAAATTTTACCTGTGGTATACTGACGGGCGGATACCCTATGGTTAAACAACCCGGTAACATAATATTTTATTTTTTGTAATTTCATTTTTATAATTTTAAACTTCTCGAATAAGTGTAATATTTTTAAAAATAATTTTTAAAATATTAAGCTTATAATATTTTTAAGATTAAAGACGACTGTACTTTGTAGGTTTTAAATAAAATATTTTATTTGATTAACAAATTTTTATTTTTTTACATCTCCATAGAGTTTATCTTATCTAAGTTTATTTTAATTACATCGGGATAAAATTGTAGTAATTCTAAGAATATTAAATAATTATTGGAATTAAAAAAAAGTGATGAAAGTTTATCCAATTCTTGCATAATATCATCAAACTGAGATATAATTGGTAAAGCGTTAGTATAAAAAAATTTAAAATCTAAATTTTTTAAATACTTTAAGCGATAGTTAATTAGAATTTGCAAAGATAAAATTTCATCAATACATTCTTTAGAAAAAATAATAGTTTTTTCTTTTTTCTCAAGTTTTAAATATTCTTGATCCTCTGTAGATTTGGTTAAATTATAGAGGTTAACTTCAAAATTTAATTGGTCCTGGTTATTCTCCAACAAAATTTTAATATTATCCAAGAAATCATACCAATCCAAGTCCAATAAAGAAATGATTTGATCGCTCTGTATAAATCTTAAACATGGCTCAAATCCCATAGCTACATTTAGACCAGTAGATATTTTCAAGTCACATGCTTTTGAAAAATATAATGTTTCATTTAACAGTTGTTTGTCGATTTCATCTTCGTAACACAATAATATATCGTTTACAAGATCAAAATAATCGGTCATTAAGGACATCATTATACTTTACAATCTCAAAGAATACTAATTAAAAAAAATATTTATTTTACTTAATATAGATCTAAACGAAATCTTTTTTGGATATCCATTCATCATGTGACTTATCCAAACCAAGGTATCGAACCTTTACCTTTGTGCCTTTTTTCTGTAGAATTTTTGAGATAAGATACACATCGGGATACATAACCTTAGAAATTTCAAAATTATAAAAACGGCCTTTTATTGATTCTTTTTTTTTGATCCTCCAGAATATAAGTTGGGGGGTTAGTAAACTTGATTTCCTTAATGGAAAAAATTTCGTTCGACCAAGAGGGTTGATATCCTTTGCTAAAGGCCTCTCTATATTTACTTATTCTAACAAAGTCACCAATTTTATAAAGCGGTTTTACAACTTTTTTTGGAAAACTGTAGGACTGTAATAATATTGTTTTTTCATTTTTTTTATTAACGTCTTTAGGTTTAAAACCAGTTGTTGAATGTACAGTGTTATTATAACTATTTACTATATTTTTAAAAATATCCACCCATTTATAACTTCCTTGTAAGGAAAATTGACGCCACATTATATTCTTTAAAGTGCGATTTACCCTCTCTACTATTGATGCTTTAATATTTGAATAAGTACTGTAATGATTTATTTTATACTCTTGCATTAATTGCCTAAAATCTTTGTTATAAAATTCCCGCCCCATATCGGTTTGTAGATTGTTAGGGCCTTTTTTGTTAGTTAACAAAATAGATTTCATAGCAGTTGTAACATCTTTACCCTTTTTACTTTTTAAAGGTTCTAACCATACAAATTTAGAAAACGCATTTATTACAACTAAAATATATTTATATCCCTTATTAATTTTCGAGTAAGGGATCATTTCAACTAGATCAGCAACCCATAAATCATTTAAACCTTTAATAATTACCCTACATCGTTTAAATTTTTTTCTTGCAGGTTTGTGAAGTTCAGTAACAACTTGCTCCTTAATATTACTGTTTTTCATAATATATGGGCAAAAGTAACAGTAATTCCAGATAAATATTTCCTTGCGCCTTACGATCTAGTGTTGCAATAGAAAAAGTGTCAATTTTCGGAACGTCTCTGCTATTTAAATTACTTAAACCAAGCTCGGTGGTAGAATAATAATCCTTATCATTTAAAATGACAATGGCAGGAGGCCCACTATATTTTACTTCTTTTAGTACTGCCTTGTTGAAAGGAAGCTGAAACGTCTCTTTTAGGTTTTGTAATTTGTATAAATAATATTTAGATTTTACTGAATAATGTGAAGCAATAAATGTTTTGTCAGTAACTGCATTACCAGTAATTATAAATACACTTTCATAAAATAATTTCTGAATTTTTGAATCTACAATCATTTCATTATATTGAATTTTTTTCTTATTACTTAAAATAGTTTGTTCGTTTTTCTTAATTTTTTCATTTAGTTCAGAGTGTATTTTTAAAGAATTTTCAAAATCATTTTCAAGTTTAATTATTTTGTCATCTACAGTCTGAATTAGTAATTCAGTGCTGGTTACTTTATTTTGAAAACCATCAAGTATCCCTTTTTGGTTAACACTTTTTTCAGATAAAGTTTGAATTTCTGTGTTGATGTTTTTTAAAGAGTTTTCACAGTTTTCTTTAAGTTTGTTCAGTCTTTCATTCATATTCTGAGTTAATAAGTCACTGTTGGTAACTTTATTTTGAAAACCATCAAGTATCCCTTTTTGGTTAACACTTTTTTCAGATAAAGTTTGAATTTCTGTGTCGATGTTTTTTAAAGAGTTTTCAAAGTTTTCTTTAAGTTTATCCAGACTTTCTTTCATATTCTGAGTTAATAAGTCACTGTTGGTAACTTTATTTTGAAAACCATCAAGTATCCCTTTTTGGTTAACACTTTGTTCAGACAAATTTTGAATTTCTGTGTTGATGTTTTTTAAAGAGGTTTCAAAGTTTTCTTTAAGTTTATCCAGACTTATATCCATATTCTGAATTGTTAAGTCACTGCTGCCTGCTGAATTTTTCTCAGAAAAATTTTGAATTTCTGTTGCGATATTTTTTATAGACGTTTCAAAATTATCTTTTAGTTTAATTATTTTGTCATCTATAGTCTGGATAGATAATTCAGTGCTGATTACTTTATTTTGAAAACTATCAAAGATCCCTTTTTGATTAATATTTTGCTCAGACAAATTTTGAATTTCTATTCCAATGTTTTTTAAAGAGTTTTCAAAGTTTTCTTTAAGTTTATCCAGTTTTTCATTCATATTCTGAGTTAATAAGCCACTGTTGGTAACTTTATTTTGAAAACTATCAAGTATACCTTTTTGGTTTTCACTTTGCTCAGACAAATTTTGAATTTCTTTTACAATATTTTCTTTAACCTTTGTAAATTCATCTAACTTCTCTTCAAATGTCTTAATTTTTTTTGAACTGGATCCTTCTTCTGATTCCACGCTAAGTCTTTTATTAAGTTGTTGAGTAAAATCCTTATTTATTTTAGTTTCCAGATCAGAGGATTTTTCTGTTATGATTTTATTAACAACAGTAAATACATCCTTATTTTTTGTATTAATTATTTCACCTATCCTATTATCTAAATTAATCTTTTCAATATTTGATTTTATTTTTTCGACATTTTCCAAAGATTTTTGATAAATATTATCTACATAATATTTATTGGTTGCATCAAATTTATTTTTGGGAATTTCTAAATTAATTATTCTTTTATTTTTCATGTCATAATTATCTCCGGAATTTAAAAATTTTTGGTTAGAAATCACATTTTGTGAATCAACCGATGGAGTTTCCGTATGAATTAAATTTGTTTTCTCAGAGTAATTATATTTCACATCTAAATAATGTCTACCAAACTTATGGATAGGCATCTTGACTAGAACTAACCTAATTTTATTTGTTTTTTTATTTTATAATTTTTTTTTCTCGGAGTTCTTCAACTATAGATATAATTTCATTATTATGCCCCGTATGTCCAGCCATTTGTGAGGCAATTAAAAGTTTTAGGCGTTCAATGATTTCATTAGGGTCATCAAAATATATATAATCAATTTTTTTTTATGAGAGGTCAAGCATTAAACCTTTTCCAGTTTTATTTTTTGAACTTCTCAGATTTTTTGGACTCCTGTAAACAATGTTTTTTTGGCTTAAAATCCCCTTTTGGACTAAAAATGGTCTTATGATATTATTATATTTGTCTGTATTTGATGCTTGAATGCTCTCAGTTTCGTTATAGTTTTTACGATATGCATTAGTTCGCTTTAAAATATCCATATAATTTTCTAAATCTCTTTTATGATATCCAATAGGATGTTTTTTAAAAAGTAATTCATAAAGTCCCACTGTTCCAGGATATTGAACATTTTCTACAACTACATCCTTTCCTTTAAAATTTAATAAACTGTTCGCTATTTTATACACATCTGAATCTGGTGAATATTTAATTCCATACTTAAAATCAAACTGATTTTCAGTATCATGAATACATTCATCAATATACCTCCGGGGTAAAGGATCAAATTGAGAAAGGTACTCCTGATAAGTCGCGGCGGTAGATAAATTTTGAACTTGTTCAAGAAGACTAGTTTCTTTATTTAAATCAACATCACTGTCATCCTCTTGTATTGTTTTATCCTCTATATATTGATCCTTTAAAAACGATGGTGTTGTCATAGGCAAAACAGGTTGATATTTTGTAGTTCTGGGTGTTGCAAATTGTGTCGCATCTGCTTGATTTTCGTGAAATTTATTTTGTAAGGTTGAATGTAAAAATGAAATATCTTTGGTTTTAATATTTGTATCTGGTATTATATTTTTTAGAAATTTTTCTAATGGTTTCGTAATTGGTTTACTTCGAAGTTTTAATTCCCTTTCCGATTGCGCTAAATCAGATTTTAAAGTACGATATTTTTGTTTAATAGATTTTCTTGTGTTAATTAATTCTTTAGCTAAACGTTCGTTCATGTTTTTGTGTTAAAAGACCACACTTAACTAAAACTATTACTTTTAGAATAACTTTATATACAGGTTGAAATAAAACGAATAATTATTAAAAAAAATATTTAATTATTCACTAAAAAGTTATTATACAGAAAATATACATTAGATAGGGAACACACACAGAAATCATTGTTATGATAAAAACAAAGTGGTTTTGATTTTTGAATAGCTGGTATTTCATTCAATTCGAATACTGTTTTTTTTGTTAGTTTTTTAATATATGCAGCTTTCTCTGTTCCTTTGATGAAAATTTTCTCAGCATTTTTACAAAGGTCTCTGATAATATTTTGAGAATTATAAGCTAATCAGGTGTATTATGGTGACCATCGTGATCGTGATCGTGATCGTAATTATTCCGACATCGTTAAAATTTCGAGGTCCCGCTTGTCAACCGTCAAAATGCGATTATGGTGGTCACTTTTTCCGATGTCGTTAAACGAATGTCGGAATGATTATCGTTATTTACCACAAGACACTTTTGGCTTTGCTGTAAATTCCGGTATCGGAATAAGCTAACCTAAAAACTATTTTGACAAATTAGTGAAATACCTAAGATGAATAATTTGGGCTTTGTTGTAATTAATAATCATAGAAAAGAGGTATTAATAAAGTGGAGGACCGTAGAACAAGGTAAGAAATGTATATTACCATTTATTTTGCCTGCAAGGTTATTTCTTACAAAATTGTTATGAAGCTGATTTTTTTTTCAGGTGTAGAGCACACATTGGAGGTATCTGAGCGGGAGTTTAAATGAGTATTAAGATTCTCCAGAGAGCTCAGACATCAATTAGTGGTTTACTTATCACCCTTAGTGTAGAATGGGCAAAGGCCTGGGCAATTCTTAAAGTCTTAAGAATAGGTGCAACTTAGTATATTATTAAAAATACTTGGTTATCCAGAGTAATGTGGAGCAAAGTAATTCTTGATAAGGGGACGTCCATAAAGTATGTCACAAAGACTTTGTGACAAAGTGTCACACCAGCACGGACCCCCTCTCCCCCCTATGTCACGTCACATTAAATTTGTAAATGCATGACCCCAGCCTGGAGTCTCTACTGTTACATTGTAAACAAAAAATGTTAAGATTACACATCGAGTTTTATAAATTCTTTAAGTATTTGGGATTTTTCGGGATTTAAAAATCTTTAGGATATCCCGAAATTTCGGGATCCCGAATTTCGGAACTAAGTACCAAGGGGCTGTTCAAGAATGACGTCACCCAATTTTGACCAATTTTAGACCTCCCCCTCCCCACTTCGTCACCTTTGCCTAGAATCCCTAATAAAGGGAAAAAAATTAGTGAAATCACACTGCTCTTGACCCCCCTCCCCCTATCACAAAGTGTCACAAACTTCTGGACAGATGGAAAAAGAAAACAAAATATAGGTGTGGATTATTTGATTTTTTTTTAGATAAAAATGTGCCAAATCCAAGAAGAAACATTTTATTATGAGAGGGGGAAAGAATAAAAAGAGGAATAAATCGAAACCATTAAAAAATACTTGATTTTTGTATGTTGTAGGCTCAATAAACAACCACAGTAGACCTCATAAAATTTAAATCAAAAATCGAGC